>OY855910.1:17462361-18662361 GCA_963693305.1 Meandrina meandrites
CGTCTATCAACAAGATGTCAGTAGATGGACCTGTAGATAGTCTGAAGTGTCAGCCGTCTTCTCTTCCTTACCCCTCAGAGGACGGGCGGGAAGGAAGAGAAGACGGCTGCCATTTCAGACTAGACCTGTAGAGTTTTCGTTGACGTTGTTGTGCATGTCACGCTACACGCTTAGCATACTCAGTGGATGAATGAATCTCTAAAATCTCTTTGGAGTGTCTTGTCTTGTAGTCTCTTGACGTATAGATTTAATAAGTGCATTTATAGGATGTATCAGAATAACAGCTTTATTTTACCTATTTAAAGAATAGCGTGCTTTGATATCTACCATGTTACAGCGGATTCAGGTTGAGTGTTTAACGGCCTCAGTTGTCGCGTTCGTTGTAACGGTTGAATTGATTGCGTTGCGAGGCAAAATGACAGACGTTGCTAGGCGGGAATGCCAACGTTTTGCCTGGGAAAACCACAACGTGCTTTTTCCCAGACAGAACGTCGTCATTCCTGCCTAGCAACGTCTGCATTTTGCCTCGCAACGCAATCATTTCAACCGTTACAACGAACGCGACAACTGAGGCCGTTAAACGCTCAACCTGAATCCGCTGTATCTTCAGTGGAACTATTGAATGTGATGGATTTTGGGAAAGTAGTTGAAAATGAATTATCATTTCTGTTTACAACGCGTACAATAATAGTGTAGGTTTTAACAGGATATTTACTGTTCAGCTCTATTTATAGTGATTACAGTGGTGGGATATAGCAGATATAGTTTTCACGATCTTCGTAAAAATCAAACAATGTTCTAGTGTCACGAAAATCTGGAAAAAAGAGTAACACGAGACGGCTTTAAGTGCCTTTGATTTATGTTTTATTCAGGGATCAACGGTTTTCGGTTGATAGGTTGGTTGCTATTGGCTAACCGTTTTAACTGTAAATAGTTGATAAAGTGTTCTATTGGGAAACTTCCGGGTGACAGAGTTGATCGACCAAACCTTCCTTATAGAACACGAAAAAACAAGTCCATTCAACCTAAAACGGTTATTCACAAAGGAATTCGACCTAAGACAATATATTAAAGGCGGTGGATTTTTAAGGGAAGTGACGTTTTTTTACTACCCTTCTTCTTCACAGCTTTTCTTTTTCTGCCTGAAAGAGCCTGCTGACGGCTGTGGCGGTGAAACAACTTTGGTTAAAAACAGCGAACTTCTCTCCAAACTGGATCCTGAAGTTGTGCGAAGGTTTGAAGAAAAACAAGTGCGATACGTGAGATATTTGCCTGACAAATCCAATGAAAAGTACATGAACTGGCAACACGTGTATCAAACGGATAATAGAGAGGTAGGCAGGCACATTTCAAGCTCAGCTCCTAACCTGATCCAGGCCCTTCAATCTCTTTTTGGTAGTGATTGGGCAGGAGAAAGGGTAGTTAGAAAGAGCATTTGTGGTATACGTTTATCATAAATCGATCTTTTATATTATTTGCTCTGACCTATGTTAGGCTTATTTACGTCCTTGGACAATGTAAGTAGCATGGAAGGCACCGCTTAAACTTCTTTTTCTGCTTTTTGGGGGTGGAATCTTATTAGCAAGGGGTGGAATATTATTGAGTTCACTCAAGCGCATCCAATATACAACCATTGCTCGAAAAGAATAATGTCTGCAGTAGACAGTTTATGCGACAAGAAGCTGGATAAGTACAGACTGAATGGTTTAATGATTTTGAATAAAATGAAAAAGAGCTAGTACTTATGCCTCTACTGCGCAATACTTAAACCGCTACCATGATATTATTGGTCCACCAATAAAGTTAAGCCTGTCAATCCACCTGTCAAACCGGTTATACCAGCCAAGATTAAAATGGAACATTAGATCGTCCACAGGTTAATTAAATCCAACACATTTTATTCATGAGACCCGTTAATGTACTCCACCCCTTGTTAATGAGATTCCACCCCCAAAAAGGGGTGTAACCGGTGCCTTCCATACCACTAATCTACTGGTTTTATCTTCCTATTCTTTTTAAGTTCCATTTCAACGGTCGGGAAGCAACTATGAGCTCAAATTTATCTCTCTGACTCTCAGAATTGAATGAATCCAATGGTTTCATCCAACTATTTTGTGATTGGGTAACAATGCTCGAAAACTCTGTGAGTACTTCAACAAGTTGCCAAAGAGACAACGAAACTTGTTCCCGGACCGTCTTATACATACGTTGCATTCTTGTGTTTATAGGTCGTGGAAACACGGGCACAAGAACAAGGCAACGATTTCAGATGGGATCCACACGGGGATTTATACTTCTGGTAAAACAGACCCGCCTGTATAAACCACCCGAAGACTGGAAATAAAATCTGGTTTAACCAGGCAACTGTTCACCATGGCTCGTACTACCGGTTTCTACCGGGGCGTGCTGAAATCCCAGACCACAAACAGCCTAATCACACGTATTACGGGGATGGCAGCGATATCGAGCCTGCAGTACTACAACACATAGCGGCAACCACGTGGGAATGCGCAGTAGGGTTTAAATGGAAGAAAGGCGATTTGTTAGTGTTGGATAACTTGGCTGTTCAGCATGGAAGGCTTGGATTCAAAGGGGAGAGGAAACGTTTAGTTTACATAACTGCATAGTAAGCAGTATAGTAAGGAAATAACCGAGACGGAATACTTGCTGCTGTTGAAATGATGTAGTTTTAAGGGTGGCGTGTGACCACTCGTGTTTTACACATTACAATTTGTTGAAGTGGTTTATTACATGCTACAAATGATGCCACTGTGAAATAGATACCACAAGTGTCTCGCTGTAATGCAGTGTGATGGTGATTAGTGAATAAAGTAACAAGAATGATATCGTTTACTTCACGTGGCTTAAAAGTAATGGTTCCATTATTTCTTCATTTACTGTGCTATGGTGCTCGGACGAAACATACAAATTAAACCTGAAATAAACCTCATGGCTACGCACCCAATTTTTCTCTCGCTTCGCTCTTCACTTGAAGTTCAGTGACAAAAAAAGAGCTGTTCACAGTTTCATTACTGTACATCATATCATACACAAATAGACAATTCTGTTGCTACATCAGTTAATGATTTATGTGTATAGGTCATAAAGGGACTTGACGTAGAGCGTTTTTTCTAAATCTTGCTTCGTTGTAACTTGCCAGCTGTAGAACATCACCTGAAGCAAACAATGTAACAACAATCAATAAAATAAGCAAATATTTCTTTTTTCAAACAAAGCATTTTAGAAAACGTTGTCTCCATTTAGGTAATTATCATGTTTTCGAGAAGTGAGCAGTTTTCCAAGAGCGAAGATCAAGAAATACTGAGCTTTGTGTTTATTACCCTTCATATAATTTTACGCAAGGCGGCTTACTTTTTGAAAACATTTTCCAAATTGTTAAATGTCAAAGTAATCCTGTCGGCATTCAAAAATATTGCTAGTCTGTTCAAAGTGTTGAGGTCTTTTTAATTTAACAGTTCACTTGGGCTGAAAAGTTAAGGGGGGAGACTCTTAACTACAGATCTGGAGCAGTTGCCAAGGGATGGCTGAAGACTGTATTTTGAAGCAAGCGATTTTGAAGCTTTTTGTAACGCTAAATGGTGAATTTTATTTGGGGGTACATCTGCTTTAAAAAATATATATATAATTGCGCGTGCGAAACTAGTGCCAGTCACAAACCGCGCGTTAGAATTTAAAATCCCTAATAGTATGAGGAGGCGGGAAAATTTGTGGCGCGGTGTTCACTTCTTGAGTTGAATGAAATACGCGAGGAAGGTGAGCGAGAGAATTTTCTTCTGAACAGTTTCCTCAGACAATCTCCTCGTAAATCGTCTTTTCATCCTGGAAAATTGTGACAACAATTAATGTTTACGGGAAGATCCGAAGCAATTGCTTTTCTGGTAATTATACGCCTTGTGCAAGACGAGCGAAGCAAGTGTTTACATATTGTAATTGTTTACGGCTCCACGGCTGTCATCAAGACTACTACATTATGCTGAAACGAAATTGCACTCAGAGTCGATGAAGTTTATTGAAGTATAAACGGACAAGATCAAGATTGAAAGGTAACAAACTTAACTGAAGTGCTGAGCCTAATTTTACATCGTACACTGAATGAAATTGTGTCAGTTTTCTGGTCTTCCCGTAAATTATTTGCTGCTTTTCTTCTTCGTTTAGTCGCTCTTGTTGTACATTTTTAAGTATTTTTTATTAAACATTTCGCATCAATCCTTTCAGTTTTACGTAGTTGAGTCAACTATGGCATTTTGTGGTATTTGTGTGGTTTTAGGGAAGGCACTGTCGATTATTTCTTGTATAAGCTTATAAACCTCGCCAAATTTGCCATTTTTCTGATGGAACTTTCGCTTCCCGCAGGAAAGTTTTTAAACTGAGCGGCACTTGCCGCACTCGTTTCCCATATACGGTCAAATGTAGGTATAATGTCTGATAACCGAGATCTAGTGAACCAATCAGAAAGCTAGAATTGCATTATCCGAGGTTGAGAATTTAATAACATCTGATATTTTCCACTTTTGGCTGCGTCACGTGACGTGTTTAGACTAATTGCGCGTGAGAAAACAATTGATGATCATAGACAAAGATAAACCCTCCTTCACACCCCCCTCCCCCTACCCCTAGCCACACACGAATACACAATTCTGCCTAAATTTCCGTGTAGCACGAATGCATAGCGAAAGTGTAACTTTCGGGTACAGTCTTATATAATGGTCGACAATCTCTTTATTCATTATGATAGTATCTTTGATTGTGAACAGTCACTCGCATGAGCTCGTTATATGATTGGAAGGTGCGCACGAAAATCACGAACACTGACTTTCTATTTTAAACTTGTCAACTGTGATGTTTACGTGAACTAATTTCCACTCCAGCGCTTGAGTTCAATATTACCAGAAAATAAGGGCTAAACCTAACGTAAAATTGGAGACAAGATTGATGTCCAGTTAAAAAAATCTTGGATCCAGGCCAGCCGGTCACATGGTGACCAACACAAATCTAACAGTGACTCTCTGACTGCACTTCAACTGGATCAGTTAAAATGTATGAAACTTTCTTATGTGCCGGACTGATTTCACTTACAGGATTTCAAAACAAGTACACACCGTCTTAGCAGGTTCTGTTAATAAGAGTCCATTCTCCGAGAACCGGCCTCGGACATCTTTGGTCACCAGCCACACAAAACATGCGGGAGATTGGGCTTCCATAGACACGCTGAACGCTCCTGCTCCTTTATATGATGGTGAGGTTTCTTAACGCCTCTGGTAATTTGAATTATTCGTTGTAGAGAAAGGGCCCATGGCTCCCCCCATTTGAACCTCATCAGCCAAATTTGCTGTAGCCACCTCAGGATTTAAATAAGCAGTAGGTAAGTTATTTGAAAAACGTGGACACCTAGGACACCTAGGACCCGAAAACCAATCCTAGCCCGATTCCCCAACTCTGAACACAGTTTGTTAACAAATTCCATTTCAGGATGATTGGATAAGCCATGATATAAGTTAACTACATGACAGGAGTAACCACACCACCAAAGTTACTTTTCTCGGTGGCGGGTGCTCTGGTGCTGGGGCGGGAGAGGGGGGGGGGGGGGGGGGGGGGTGACGTTCCCACCCTTGGGGGAGGCTCTTTTTCTGTTCCGTAGAAATTTGGGCACTTGATCCCGGGATGATTCTTCCCGCACCCAGACCTGTTACGTTTGTGGGCAAGGGGTTCTGGCACAGGAAACCCCCTGTTAAAGCTGTGACAAGGTCGGTTTTCGGTCCCCCTGGAGATACTTGACAATGAGGGTCCTGACTGGAAAACCCCAATGTCTTCTTTTAGAAGCGAAAGGGCAACCGTTAAGGTTTTGAGCCATAATTAACTGTCGACCAACGTGGAAGCGTTCCTTGCTCGGCTAGTCGGCAGCGTACTTTCAAGACATGTTTAGGCTATGTCTACACGGGACCGGTTCCAAAAGGATCGGGTTCGAAAATTGGACCGGATAGGCCTTCTGTTTACACGGGACCGTTCTGGAGCCGGTCCGGAACGGATCCAAACGTTTCCAAAACTGGACCTGCTATTTTCATGCTATTTTGCAGGTCCAGTTTTGGAAACGTTCCGGACCGGATCCAGAACGGTCCCGTGTGAACACCTGGATCGGTTCCTTGTTGCACCGCCTGCGAAATTTAGCCTGGAAACTAGTGAAATTTCTTGGTGGGAAATTGTTTTCCGGTTAGCCTTTTCTTTGTTACCACACTCTTGTCTTGGCTGTTGGGAAATTCAGATCTTTTGCAGGATCGGTAGGATATCTTCCAACAAACAGTGCGAAAATGTCTTCATACTTGCTTTTCACTGTATCCCAGTCCTTTCCTTTGGAAGCTTTGTCTTCTTTGTAATCAATGACAACTCCCAAACGAGGGTCATTTCATCATCCGTCCAGGAGAAAATTTTTCTTCTTCTTTGCTCGTGCTTCGTTTCTTCAGCGGCATTTTGAAAAGCTTTGAAAAGAAATTAGTAAAAACGGCTGATTCTGCAACGTTAATCCGTACCAGGTGAAACGTTTCCGTTGTTATATAAACATGCTAAAAGGGGTTGTTAGTAAAACGTGTAATGGCGTAACTGGTAACGGCGAAACGACGTTACGAGAATCGACGTAACCAGATTAATTTCTGTTTGTTGTTGTTGTTGTTGTTGTTTTGGCTAGGAACGAAATTGAGTGGCTGCTTTTGTGAATTGGCGCCAGAAAGGGGATCTTTAAAGCCTGGCAAATGAACATTGATCGGCGCTGCCATTAATAATAAGATGAATGCATTCTTGAAATTGCTAGCGGATTCAAATTTCGAATAATCAATTCATTAATGTACACTTCGCTTGGGACGACTGTAAATAAAGCAGTCAAGCAAAGAAAATTAGTTTGTTTCTTGAGCTAGCTAGTAGCATTACAGCTCGAATCCCCTTCTCCAGAGGTTTGTTTCTTGCTTCAATTTTATCACTCCAATTTTTATAGTTCAATCGATAAACTGGTTTATATCGGTTGGCTTCATAATCTCGCGCTGTCTGGGTGCTTCCCTCGACGACAAGCTCGCATCGTATATCGCGCTCCCTCGCTTTCGCTTTCATCCCCACGGACGTTAGGGCAAATGGGAGACTGCTCACAGTGTAACGAAGCACCCGAAAGATATTCCTATCTAGTTTGAATTTTCTCTTAAAGCTTTTGAACAAGTTACGAGCGAATGTTACTAACGGTCAGACAGTTCCTGGGGGTTGCCCCCAGCCATTCTTTGTAAAACTTGAAATGTTTGGAGTCCCATATTCCCACAAGTTTGCGACGCGTTTTTATGAAACTTCGTATGTATATACTAACTTCGTCCCAACATAAAAAGTAAATAAATAAACAACAACAACAACAACAATATCAAATAGATGTAGCTGGCACTTCTCTTCCTATAGATCTGCTATACCTTTTTTCTTGTCCACTCTTCAATCTTCTCCAAGGTCTCCTTAAACACTACAAATAAAACAATTATATAAAATATCATGAGACAATTCCAATCAGTAATCAAATTCCTTCTAAGTTGGTAGTCTATTTCTGTGAATCAGTTTGATTTGAATATTGCATTCAAACATCTGTTTAATTTTGAATCACTTATATGCATACAACATTAAAGCATCATTATTGTAAAGCAGTAAATATCAAAATATAACCAGTAAAAAGAGAGAGGGTTGGAAGGATAATCAAGCAATAAGTACCCATTGTCACAAACTCAGCCAGACCTGCAGAAAGATGGCGACAAGAACCAACAAGCAATGAATGCTCATCGTCACAAGCCTAACTCAACCTGATGGAAGAGAGAGGGTCACAAGAATGAACAAACAATGAATGCCAATCATCACCAGCCTAACTCAACCTGATGGAAGAGAGAGGGTCACAAGAATGAACAAACAATGAATGCCAATCATCACAAGCCTAACTTGTTTGTAAGGAGGGAGATAATTTTTGAAAGTCAGGACTAGTAAAAGACCTGCCTAATAAAAAGAAATAGAGTGTTGGTCATAAATAATAATACTGACAAATACAGCTTACAAACATAATGATAAGTATTTACATGTACTGTTACATTGAAGTACCCAGGTTCACACAGCTGATCCATCAGTTGCATTTTAGCGGTTGTCAGTAAAGGGAGGAACGGTGGAACGCGGAACGGAGGAGCGGCGGAACGGGAAACGAGATTTTTTTTTTAACAAAAAAACAACAACAACAAACAAACAGTAAATATATCTCGCAAAAAATAAAGGGCATGCATATGTTCTTTATCCTTCGAGGTCGATCTAGAGCCAGGTTGTCGAGTTCATTTCGAGTGAGGATTTTAAGGAGAAGCGTGACTGCCCTTCGGACTTGCTCGCCCCAATCGAGACAATGAAACGTACAAAGTCGAAGCAAGTCAAAAAAGCCGTTGATAAAAAAAAATAGAAGGGCCTGAAAAGTTACTTATTTCGTAAGAAAGAAAAGAACAGAAATGAAAAGCCCACAACAAGGGGTATTTTCAGTCGGTCACCCATCCAAGTACTAACCCCGCGCAACAGGGCTTAACTTCAGCGATCGGACAAGAACCGTTGCTTTCCATCTCGTTCCGCCGTTCTGCAGTTCCGCGTTCCGCCGTTCCATGGATTACTAACAACCCATTTAGCAAGTGAAACTGTTGTCTTGCCTGACAAATTTTTCAGGGGCAATCTCAAACAAGGGCTTAAATTCACTCACGATCATTGGGGCATTAAAACTACACTGTGAAGGTACAGTACTCCTTATGCCTATCACTGGACATAAATTATGTACATACAAGTAATAATGTAAAGTTGTAAAAAATATGGACATACTGCAACCATATTAAAGACATGACTGATTATTTTTTGCAAGCTATATGAATATCCAAATGAGGAATTTCACTTATCACAGATCTTATAAAATGGAGACTTCGCCAGAGCTGTGGAGAGAAATTACTTTTTAACCGTGAAGACATTGTTAAAAAAGTACCAGATGAAGTCCTAACTTAACTTTTGTCCGGAAAACACACTGCCAACAATGCTTCGAGCCGAATCAAATCTGTGAATAAAAATACGAATACTTCTGTTACTTCATTCATTTCGTTTCAGCTGTGGAAGAACACCACGAAAACGTCAGCATGCAGGTAACATAACAATGGAAAATTAAACTTACATGGAGATGAGGAATAAATTCGCTCACAATGAGACAAAAGGAGCCTTGAATAAGTTTGAATAATCCCGCGCTTCCCGTAAAATACCGCGATCGGTTTTAGCCAGCGGCCATCGCTTTGTCACCCGTAGGGAGGGGTGGTAGGGTCATTTTTCAGTTGTCTCCAGCCAGTTCAGCCAGCTCGGTTTGGAATACTAGTAGAAAAAGTGAGAAATTCCCAGCCAGCGCGACTCAAAATGCCAGAAAATGTAAATAGTTGCCAGCAGAAGCCTCTGGCATAAAATAATTTCCCAGCCAGCTAGATGTCCACTGCGGAACACCTTTTTTTGCGGAACACCTCCGTTGGGTGACCCTGTTTTGCTTGTTCTCTTAGGCGACTAGTCCCTGCGGCCAAAATTAAAAATCGTCCAATCGGAAACGAAAACAGTCGGTCCCTGCGACCAGTCCCTCCGTGTAAACACTACACAGGGGACTTATCCCTGCGACTAGTCGCACGCTACCAGTCCCTTCGTGTGTACTGTGTTCTGTGTGTGCGAACAGTCGCAGGGATTCCAGTCCCTCCCATGCACCGTTTTTTTTCGCTACGCAAAGCTAAGCGATTTATTGATACCCGCTGACCAGTGTCACGTTCGAAGAACATCAGCTAAGACAGCCGAGGTTGGTACTGACAGTATATCGAGCACAAAACAAAGGTAAACCTTTTCCGGGGTCTAAACAACGGTTAACGTGTTCTGTGTTCGCGTTAATAGGGACCTTCAGATCGGAGTACTAGTACGACTTTCGAATTTCAATTCAGTTACGTTCCCAGAGCTGTTGCTGAACAGCTGAATAGCTGGATAGAAGGAATTGGTGTAAAATGTGATTATCCAATGCATAAGTACTAGGTTTGAAAAGTAGCATTCTTACTAAATCTCGTACTCCAATTTGAAGGTCCCTAATGTTATTCAGAGAACTCATCATTTCACTGAACATAGAATTCGAATTCTGACTTGCTTAAGGCTGCACTCGTTTATTCGAAATCATAAATTCCCAGCAGCGTAATATCGTCTGCAGACATATATAATGGGTCAATTATGCTAAAAGCTTCCCTGAAAAGGCATTACTGGGCTTGCTGCATGTTAGAGAGATTTGGAGCCATTCATTATTATTCTATGCCGCGGTAACAGTTGTTCATGAATGTTGATGCTGTTGTGATGTGCTGTTGTGCTTGCATTGGGGTTGGTAACGTTAAAACAGTTCATTGAACCGTTGAAAACACAGAAAACCTTTGGGGCTTGAGAACTTGAACGTGCTGGTGGCTTGCCAAACAAACCGCGTCTTGGAGCTGTATTTATAAGTTAGAGCTTTTATAAATGTATTTAAATTTGGGAGCAGCTAGACAGCAAAGCTCAACTGCCGTTATCGGGCTCTTACTTGGTGTAGAAGACACAGTTCACCTATAACAATAGAGAACAAAAGGACAAAAGAATGAGGAATACAGCCCCTGTAGAACTTTTGATTCGGTTGTACAATAGCTGTTTCTACATTTCCTCCGCGTTTTATAATATTCCCTTTCCTTGATTGGAGAGCAGTCATTCTACATTTACTGATTCAGTTGTAATTCATGACACTAAAACTGGTTCTTGTATATCGTGACAACGACAGTAAGCTTTGTAAATGTGCCGCCAGAGTTTGATCGTAGCACGAGTCAAGTTCGAGCCCGAGTCAAGTTCGAGTCACGAGTCAAGTTCGAGTCAAGTCAATTTTTTTTGTTTGATGTTTTTGGTAGTTTTGTTTTTAATTGCTGTGTGAGAATAATGCACCAGAGGCACAAAAACAGCAAGATTTGACTGTTTTTGTTTTCTTTTCACTGCCAATTACGACAGTTCAGTTACTGCATAAATTTGGCAAATTTTCCTTGGCATGCATTAATTTTCCACACAGATTCCAATCTCGTCCCCAGAGCCCGCTTTTCTTTTGGTCAGCACCAAGAACACGAACTCTCGCCAGTCCCAATTCATTGCCAAATCTGATTGGCTGTTCAAACACAATACCATTACAACCGGAAGTAAACAAAAATGGCGGACTCTCAGAGAACGCCAAAGAAAGTGGCGAGTCGTGTTTGTCGAACGTGTAACGAAAATATTATGATAAAAAACCACCCCTTGGATTTGTTTGGGAAGAAGGCATCAGAAGAAGACGTACTCGGGGTTCTCGAGCGGTTTTTCGAGTTAAAAGTTGATATAGATGATGGCCTCCCTTCTCATATCTGTCGAGCATGTCATCAAAAAGTAATAAGCAGTTTTTTAAGGTTATAGTTTTCTCAAGGCATCAACAAGAGTCTGTTCTGCGGGTCAAAAGAGGAAGACGCTTGGCAGATAGTACATCAACGAATTCACTGTATTCGAGACGCAAGTTAAAGAAAGGAAAAGTCGGTGAAACCGTGATCATGAAACCAGTCAGAAAGGCTCGAAATCTCAAGTTTCCTTGTTTCCAGTCGAGGAGGCTTATAATAATAATGCTTCAACAACTCAGCCACGGCCGATCCTTCCTGCACCTGCAGCGAATATTGATCATGAAAGCAGAAAACGAAAATTACCACCAGGAATTGCTCCTAATTCACAGCCTGAACAACGATCAAAACAATGTAAGTTATCTAATTATAGCTGTTTCTTCTTTTTCATTCAAGTTGTATTTACACGATTGTAATTACAAAATTATTTAATTAGCTAGTTATAAGAACTAATAACTGAGATAACTGTTAAAAGCTACAATATAATATAGTATAACATAACATAATATATAATAAAATAATAGAAATGCATACTGATATGCATAATATGCAACCATAATTGTGTTTCATTTATTTCCTGGTTCAATATCTCTTATAAATATTATTATAACTGTCAAATAAAAAGAAATGTGTTATTAATGCCCCATATTTTGTAGCTTAAAGATGGCCCAATACTAGAAGAGACTCCTGCTGTTGATGAAATTGTTACATTGATGTATACTGGTGCCACAACCCACCAGATCGTTTAGGTTGTAATGCAGTGTCAGCCATAAGTAAGTAAGTACTTTATTTAAACACATATCACCAATGAGCCAGGGGCTCGTTTAAAAGTGAACGTGTATTCTAAAAAATTACAATATAAAAAATTTAAATACGATTATCTAAGCTAGACTATAAAATTTAAAAACTATATAGACAATAAAATTTAAAAATATAAACTATTTGATACAAAGATTACAGCAACAGTTGGCCTCGGTGGTCAGATTAACATTGTTCAGTAAATTTTTAAAAATTCTAAGAGAGGACGCTCCTCTAATGTTGTCCGATAGGTTGTTCCATAAACGTGAAGTTTTATAGCGATAAGAATTATGCAAATACTTTGATTTAAAGGTAGGCTGATTAAGCTTACAATAGCCTCTTAGATCATAATTGCTAGAACGCAATGAGAACAATTCCTTGATGTAGCTTGGCCCCGTAATAAATAAAGATTTATAAAGGAGGATTAGGGCTTGTGTCTATCTGCGATGCTCAATGGACTTGATGTTTACCATCTTAAGTAGATCGCCATATAGAGTTGTCTTGGGCAGATTCATTAGTGTTCTGATAGCAAATTGATTAGTAAATTCCAGCTTGTTAGAAAGTCCAGATGAAAGTCCCACTAAAACAGGTGCGCAGTATTCCAAATGTGGTAAGATGAAGGCCTTGTAAATATTGATCATCACATCAGCAGGTATAAACTTTCGTACCCTCCTAAGAGCAGCAACTTTAGCATTGACTTTATCACATACAGATTAAGAAATGCAGTGAAGTCTTTGTTCCTGAAAGATGTGAATGAGCAGTGCCAGAAGCTATGTAACAAGAGTGATAAAAATTCTTCAGTTTTGCTAACTCCACACAATAAGCACAATGTAATTAATTTAAAAGGTAATAACATTATACTCCTCCTAATCAAAGAAAATTATTGACAACTTCAAGCATTATTATTTAATTGCACAATTTATCATCATATTCAATTGTTTTTTTTATTACAAGACATTTGCTGTTTCAAAGTTTTTTATTATATTAAATTATTTGTGCTTTCTACTGTAGTATTGAATGACTTCTTGAGGTGTAATATATGTTTACAACAAATTAGCTAGGTTGTTTCTTATCATTTTGTAACAATGTTTACACATGTATTTCTCTAAGGATTTAAGGGACTTCACCTGGGAAAGTATTATCACAGAGATGAAAGAATGTGTTCCTGATGTCCATGCTACCATAGCAGTTCCAAAAGTTAATGCATGGCTAACAACAGATTGCTGCACTGTGTACAGCACATGCTACACTTATGTATACAAGGTGGAAAGAACTCAGCCTCATGCAGAAGCTCAACAGCATTGTACGTAATGTTGGTCATGCCACTGAAACTTGTATTAACAGCATAAATAAACAAATAAATAAATGCATTAATTACTGCATGTGAAAAGGTGTGACAAAAAATTGAACAAGACAGTGTATATTTTTCTTGCAGTGCCATTTTCCTTGTAACGTATAATTGCTTTGATGGTAGTTGTTCGTTTTATTTGACCCTGGCATGTTTTAAGTTCAATCATTGGTAGTAAAATAAAACCCTTTAAGTGGGGGCCAATGATTACTTTTACAATTACAATTTCTGCATACTACAAACACCATGCATATCCAGTCCAGCATAATTTTTTCTCAATTGTAGACAATGACAAGACTTAACAAATTAGGTGTAACTATGATAAAGGAGACATGCAGAGGCATCATGGATGATATTGGGTCAGACCTGACAGGTAGGGCATACATCATGGATGCACAGTAGTCAACATAGTCATTTAAAATGGAGAGTAAGAGTGCTCAATAACTTGTTGACCCCTGGCCTGTCATTTGCTGAGATGAGCACTGTGTTGTGATTTGTCAGTTTTAGTATGTAATAATTACCTCACATTTGAAGGTTTTGGGTGTTAAAAATTCAATACTAATTTTTGGACCTGCATTCACAGGCACCATAAGGAAACACATTACAGCTGGATGCCACCCAAGGATCTTCTTTGACAACCTTGACTTTAAGATCTTAGTAAACATCATTTTCTAGAATCATCGCAATTCCGATATGCATTGGATAGCCCACTATATGACATTTGACAGAGTGCCATGTGACCATCTGGATGATTTCAGAAAAATATGTATAGCAGGATGAAATTGTTTCGAGTGTACCATAAATAACTGTTAATGGAAACTCTGCTCTTTTGTCCATAAGCTCACTGAGCTGCAACATATCGTCACAAGGTTATCTGCTCAGGGGTTCTAACAAATTTTCTATTTTTCTTCCCCATGACCTGGTCTTGTGGAAGATGAGAAATAGATGCTTGGACGGTCTGGATTTGCTTGAATTACAGCTGGATCAATAAAACCCAAAGATTCTGAAATTTTCTTTTTTGTTGAATTTGTCGCTGTGGCAGTAAGAGCAATAATGGGAATATTTGGAAATACACTTGCCAGTGCACCTAGCTTACTGTAAGCTGGACGGAAGTCTTTCCTGTTTAGCATCAAGAGAAGGGAGAAAATTATTTAGACAAAGGAAGATTCTTTTCCTTTTCTTTTTTTAAATTTTAATTAGCATTTCACACAATAATAATTACTTACAAAATATTACTCTCTATTTAGACAAAGGAGGATTCTTATTCTAATGCTGCTGCATTGTATTATTCAACAACTTTATTTCTACTTATTTGATTTTTGTTACACTAGAAAGATAAAAAAAAGAAATCAAGGCCGCTATTAGAATGATTTCATATTCCATCAGCCACTGGGTCTAGGAGTGCTGCCAGGTTAATACTGATACAGCTGTAGGTGTAATTTCCTTTTCCCTTTTTATATTAATTAATTAACAAATTAATTAATTAATTAATGCACATAGATAATATCAAATTTGTTTCAATATTAAAACTAGTAATAGCTTTCACTCTAGCTGTCTCTGCCTTTCATATAATTTATTTTCCAGCAGTAATCAAAGATAAGTGGTCATGAGGAGTGGCACAAATGTAAACAATGTATACATGTATGTACATTACAAAGCAAACCACACCAACAAAAAAATTTCCATATGGTATCAATTTGGAACCTGGCATACTTAGCAATTCTAAATTATTGATACTGAATCTAATACATTTGTGAGATTTAAATGTACATTTTGTCCAAGGGCACTAAATAGCAATAAAAGTATTGCTCAGGCTAATGAATAGCGAGAACATAAGCTTACCAATCAATAGTCATATGCGCCTCATCCACTACAATTGCACATACTTTGTGGTTAAATTATGCTGAAGATTTCAACAGGGAGGCAACTCGTTCACTGTCCACAAATACTTCAGGAATAAGCTCATAATAAGTTTCCTTAAAACTTATTATGAGAGGGAAATGAACAACAAAATCTGCATCAACATGTTCTCCTTTCAAAACACAAACACTCAGTCCAGTTTCTTTTAACTTGTGAATTTGATCCTTCATGATTGCATTTAGAGGTGAGATGACCAGAACAGTCGAGCTCACTGTTTGGGATTGGCTACCACCACAGCTCAGATAGTCAAATACAGAAGGCAGAAGTTCACACACAAGTGATTTTCCATAACCTGTAATCAACCCAATAAACTTATTACTTTACTTTCTCTCCGACTTAAATATTACAGTTTTTATGAATTTGTAGGAGGGTAAATTCGCTGGTTACCAACTAAACATGAGTGTATCTGATGTATACTTAAGTCACTAATACAAATCGAGATAAAAGCTTATTAAGTTTAAGCAAAAATCGTTTCGAGTCAACATCTTTGCTTTTACCTGTCATGACCTGTGGGCAATACAGCCAGTACATCTTTGTTTTCAAGAACCACAGCCTTTAAAATTTCGTACTGTTTCTCTTTCACCAGCAATTCTGCTTTCTGCGGTCTCTCTAGCCCGTAGTTTATGGCCATGAGGCATTTGTCATAAATTGTTTGGTCCGCCATTTTGTTTTACTTTCTGAGTTTGCGCAGTGTCGCCGGAAGTCCGCGAATTGCGGGACAGAGTTCGTGTTCTTGGTGCTGACCAAAAGAAAAGCGGGCTCTGGGGACGAGATTGAATTTGGCTTCGAACCACTTATACAAAACAGGATACCCAACATGCACATGATTACCAGAATAGTGTGCTGCCTCGCTAAGGCGAGCCAGCAATTACACAGCAAAGAAATTTTAAAGATTTTTTCGAGAATTTACCTTCAGTTTCATTAGGCTTTTGTGTTTGAAAACCGAATAAAACTAAACGGTTTACAAATTTTAAAATTTTAAAATTTTTTTTGAAAATTTAAGGTGGCTCTGAAACTGCTCCGGAGAAATTTTTTTAACTTTGCAAAAAGTTGCATCTTAACATGCCAATCATTATTCAATAATAAAAAATGGGGGTCACCGGACTCGTTTTTGAGTTATAAGCACTTAAAGGGAAAATTAAGGGTGTTTTTAACGGGTAAAACTGTTGCTATAGTAACCAATGACGTCATGAAAATGACCACAACTTATTCAGCGATGATTGGGCATTTTTCGATAGCATTATTATAGCAGCAACTGATAAAGATTTGTAGTACTGGTCCATCAAAGTTTAAGAGCTTGAAATTGCTGGAAACCGTTGTGAGCCTCCTTAAAAACAGTTTAAGGAGTTTTACCAGTACACTTTCGTGCTGGACTCGATTACCAGCCACTATTCTCATTCATGTTTATGCCGCGGAATTCCAGAATGCGTGGGTTATGTAATCTCGTTTGTTCTATGTTGGTTACGTAATAAAGTGACGAGTTGCCATGCGCAATATCTCCGTATTTAAAGATCTGTCTTTGTAGATTCAGGGCATTTCGAAAGAGATACGCAAGCCGGTAAGTCTAAGGGATTTTCGAGGTTTCTTCGAGTCACGTCGCCGAAGCCTTGCCTCGTGTTGGTTTGTGTTTTTCAAGTTTTGGCTTTCGTCGTTATGGCTGTTCCTGTGGATCCTGCAGCCGCAGACTTAGTGGCTTTGGCAAATCCTTCCCCCCCCCAGCTGCTCCAGTTCCTGCAGTCGTTGATGCTGTTCTGCCAGCTCCACCAGCGCCTCATGTTCCACCAGCGGGAGCGGCAGGTGGACAACAGGGACAGTTTAACGAGGTAGTTTTTTGGTTTCGCGTGTTTTTCTCTTTTGTCCTAGTTTTCTCGTCTTCTTATTTGCATCGACTTTGCGTTGTTTCGTTTTTATCCCACGAGGTTTCTTTGCGTGTTAGCATCCTTTTGTTTATTACATATTTCTTTACTGTCGGTTTAGTGTTATATTTTTGCTTCGCCCAATTGTGTCGGGCGCCGTTTGCATTCGCCTCGGTTCGGTTATTTTTTGCTCTACGTGTGCTCGTGTTTCGAGCAAAAGTCAGTACACCGTTCGTGGGCGTTAGCTTTATGTTTGCTCGTGTGTCGAGCTATTGGCAGTTTGCCGTGTGTCGTCTTTAGCTTAACGTTTTGTTCGTGTGTCGTGCCGGTTTGCCGTGTGTCGGCTTTAGTTATCTTTGCTCGTGTGTCGAGCTATTTGGCGGTTGCCGTGTGTCAGCTTTAGCTAAACGTTTTCCTCGTGTGTCGAGCCGGTTTGCCGTGTGTCGGCTTTAGTTTTGCTCGTGTGTCGAGCTAATTGGCAGTTGCCGTGTGTCGGCTTTAGCTAAACGTTTGTTCGTGTCTCGAGCCGGTTTGCCGTGTGTCGGCTTTAGTTTTGTTTGCTCGTGTGTCGAGCTAATTGGCAGTTGCCGTGTGTCGGCTTTAGCTAAACGTTTACTCGTGTGTCGAGCCGGTTTGCCGTGTGTCGGCTTTAGTTTTGTTTGCTCGTGTGTCGAGCTAATTGGCAGTTGCCGTGTGTCGGCTTTAGCTAAACGTTTGCTCGTGTCTCGAGCCGGTTTGCCGTGTGTCGGCTTTAGTTTTGTTTGCTCGTGTGTCGAGCTAATTGGCAGTTGCCGTGTGTCGGCTTTAGCTAAACGTTTGCTCGTGTGTCGAGCCGGTTTGCCGTGTGTCGGCTTTAGCTAAACATTTGTTGCTCGTGTGTCGAGCCGGTTTGCCGTGTGTCGGCTTTGGCTATGTTCGCTCGTTTGTGGAGCTATTTGGCGGTTTGCCGTGTGTCGGCTTTAGCTATACGTTTGCTCGTGTGTCGAGCCGGTTTGCCGTGTGTCGGCTTATGCTTAATATTTGCTCGTTTATCGAGTTAATTGGCAGTTGCCGTGTGTCGGCTTTAGCTAAATTTGCTCGTATGTCGAGCCTTCATTGGCTGTTTGCCGTGTGTCCGCTCGTTCGCTCGTGTGTTCAGCTCGGATTTTAAGTTGCCGTGTGTCGGCTTTGGCTTCGTTCCCTCGTGTTTCGAGCCTTATTGGCAGTTTGCCGTGTGTCGGCTCGTCTGTTAGTGCGTCGAGCTCGGATTTTAAGTCGCCGTGTGGCGGCTTTTACTACGTTCGCTCGTGTGTCGAGCACCTTTTGGCAGATTGCAGTGTGTCGGCTCGTTTGCTCGAGTGTGTAGTTTGATTTTAAGTCACCGTGTCTCCGCTTTAGCTATCGTTCCATCGTATGTCGGGCTCCTGTTGGCAGTTCCCGTGTGTCGGCTTTAGTTTAGCCTTTGCTCGTGTGTCGAGCTCTTTTTGCCGTCTGTCGGCTTTAGATTGGCGTTGCCCGTGTATCGAGCTCTTACTGATAGTTTTTGTTATGTGTCGTCTTTCACTAGACGCTTGCTCGTGTTTCGAGCTCTTTTTACTTGCCGCGTGTCGGTTTGAGCTATCGTTTGCTCGTGTTTTGGCTCTATTTGGCATTTACCGTATTTCGTGCTCTTTTTTCGGTTGCCGTGTGTCGGCTTTAGTTAAATCTTTTGCTCGTATGTCGAGTTCCTTTTTTCATATGCCGTGTTTCAGTTACTGTGCTTGGCTCAACTTTTCTATGCTGCGGCTTTTATTTGCTCGTGTTTGTAGAATTAGCAGTCGTTTTGTCGGTTTTGTTTTTGTTATATAATTAGCTCGCAGGTAGAAGAATGTTTGGGATCGAGTCCTGTATCATGTGCTAATGTGCGATAGTTTTTTAGTTATGTTTCATACATTTACTTAAGTCACGGCTTTAATGCGTTAATTGAGGGTTTTGTCAACTTTGTATACACTCGGGAATATGAGCGTGACTTTTTTATCCTGTTTCTATTCCCCAGTTGGAGGAGTTAAAAAAAGAAATCCAAAATTTGAAGGAGTCAAGCGACGAAAAATCGGTGGATTCAGCTCTCAGGCATGTACGTCAGCTGCTCTCTCGCCCTCCTTCCATTTTCGACGCTTTTGCGACATGGGCAGCATTAGAGCAACTATGTATGTCGCTCGAGAGAAGGGTCACGACCGCGCCAATCGCTTTGCCGTAATTCTACGTCAAACCAGACCGCTAATGGGCTCCCCCACTTTTCAACCTGTTCTCCTCAAACTGGTTGGTTCTGATGAAGAAGTCGCGATTGCTAGAGAAATTCAGAAGGCTGTGAAGCAGGCTCCTGGGGTTTGGCCCAGAGCCCCCTCGGCACCTCCAGGTCCCGGTGCTCCTCGACAATTGAGTTCTGTTGTATGTTCAATTGCGGCCGCCGGGGCCATATTGCTAGATCATGTTGGAGGCCACAAAACGCCCGCAAATTCCGTGAAGGAAAAAGAATGTAATGTTTTTTGAGGGGCTTAATAAAGTGCTTTCCTTTGTGTTATATTTGTGGTTGTTTTTCATGCCAGTTATTCACCCCTTTATTTATTTATTTTTTTTTTGGTTATGTCTTCATCCCCTCCGTTTTGTTTGTATTTCCGGTTTTCCGCACTCTTACTTGTGTATTTTTTACGCCTTTGCAAACTCGGCCTTCCCCTCCACTTTCCTAGCTGTGATCAGAAGGGTATTCTCAATTACGCCCTATAATCCGTTTATGACGGGTTCCTGGTCCAGCTCGGTTAGTGGGGTTTTTCCCTTTCGTTTCGCGTTTTCTTTTCTGCATTTGCACTAGTTTTTTCTTGTGTCGCCTTATAGGTTCTTTTTCCTACCGTTTTTTAGGAGTTTTCAAGTTTCTGCCAGTCCCGTGTTATTCAGCATCCTAAATCTGTGTTATGGTGCGACAGGGAAAATAACCCCACTAGCTGGGCTGGGCCTCTCCCGTCTTTGGATATGGTCTCAGAGGGCCGTGTTTTTGCCTCACCGGATATGCTACGGTTTCGTCACCCAGACTCGTTTGTTGCGGGCAACCTTACCTCGTGTCTTGAACAATGGGACCAAATCTCCGTGGGTTACGAGAAAAGAGAGTTCGTTCTGGCCGTTATTAGAGATGGTGTGGATGTTTTTGACTTCACCCCATTTAACGGTACCTTTCAAGGTAAATCGTACTGCAGCGACGTACCGCCTCGTATGTGTTTTCCAAATTCCTTGGCTTGCCTCCCATTTAAAGAGTTTATTACTACAACCATTATGGATAGGATCTCCAACGGTTCTATCAATGTTGTTGGCCGTGTCAACGAGGTTGAACCGCCTCATTTAGTCATGCCGATCACGGTTGAGCCCAACAAACCTCGTATGTGCCATGATGAACGTTTTCTCAATTGTTGGACCAAAGACTGCCCCTTTAAGCTGGACTATCTGACAGACCGAGTAGTAATATTGGAGTCGAACGAATACCACCTCGGGCGCACCCACCTAATTTTGCCTCTTTCCTAAGGTTTACACTAAGGATTTTCAACTTACCTCGCTCACAAAGCTCGCTCGGTAAGTTGAAACTTAGTGTTAACCTTAGGAAAGAGGGAAAGGTGGGTGCTACTCGGTAGTATTCGTTCGACTCCAATATTACTACTCGCAAGAGAAGGATAAAAGGATGCCCATTTAGAGGGATGCAACATAAATGTACAAAGTTCTAAATAATAAAAATTAAAAAAATATTTTTCCATATTATATACGATGGACAGCATAGACCTCAGATCATTGGAAGAAGAGCTTGCAAATCTTGATCCCGAGGATTTGCGGTTTTTATCAAAATTTATTGCAGAATATTCGCCCACAATTCAAAGAAAAATAAATACTCTGCTGGAAGAACCAATCCCAGAAGGTGTAAATAAAAAATTAAAAGCCCCGCTTAAACCAAAACCTTACCAACCAATAGCACCTCCAAGAAAAAGGAACAGAAGACAAAAAATGATTGAACAGTTTCAACTTCTGAGGCAGTTTGATCCTATCCACCCACAAAACATAAGAAATGTGGCAGACTACCAGAATGAGGTTGAGGATAAGTACAAGGACGAAACAACAGAGGGTGAAGAGAAGATAAAAGGTAGGCGTTATATTCGGTGGCGCTTCAAAAAGGATCTGGAAAGAGACCAAACATCAAAATTCATGGAAAAAATAAGAAAGGACGTAAGAACATCATTTTACATAAGGTACGTTTTTGCATTTAATTTGCGCAACATTGAAGACGGAACCTTTCTTACCTTCTACCAAAATGAAAAAGGCTCCCGATGGATAAACAAGCTAGAAGACGCGGAAAAATGGCTGAAGGAAAGGGAGTCTGAACGACTGGACGTAGAAAGAATTGAAAGACCAAACACAAAATGGATCTTCGACCACTATTATGCTGTTGATGTAAAGGTTGTGCTAGACCGCCAGCCATTGATGGGAACAGGACCATTACCATACTGGCTACATAACCTTGCAAGAGGAAATCACGCAATGGTGACGCTGGACACGTATAGAGATAACCTGTGTCTATGGCGCTGCATAGCCGTGCACAGAGGAGCAAGGTCAGACCGCAGCACAGAAGCAGCACGAGATCTTGCCAAGAGTTTCTACAAACTCCGAAATATGCCATCAACTTGGGAGAAAACTTCATTAGATGAATTGGAAAAGGTGGAAATGCACCTGAACAAGGGTAAGGTTTTAGCAGATTGGCTCGGAATAAGGGTTTACACGCCAGAGTTGGCTAACGCGGATGAAATCGAATTCGGAATAGAAACTAGCCCCAGAATAGTATGGCACCTAATGAGAAACCCGCCAACACAAATCAAAAACGTAATGACAATAGGGATTTATGGAGAGCACGCGTTCCTGATAAAAGACATCACGAAGTTGGCCAAATCGTATGAATGCAACCACTGTCACGCAAGATTCACAAAGGCAAGCAATCTCCAACGTCACGCGGAAAGATGCAGCCAAGGCAAAACGGTGATCCACTGTCCGGGAGAAAAAGTCGAAGCACCGCAGACAGCGTACCAGAAAGCGTTCTATCCAAAACACCAAGCCTCAAAAGAATCAATCCAGTGGCTGAGGTACGTGGAGAAGAACTGGAAATTCAAAATAGCGCACGCAATGTCGGGGCACGGGGGGGAACGGTGGATAGAGAAAAGGCCGGTAGACGGGTACAACGACGAGAAAAAAGTGGTTTTTCAGTATCATGGCTGTCGTTGGCACGGATGCCCAAAGTGTTATCCAAATCGAGAACAAATAATCGAACACGGTGGCAAGACAGTAGAAGAGCTCTACCAAGCCACAAAAAGGCGCACAGCCCATCTGCGAAAGGTGGGATACAAAGTGATTGAATGTTGGTCATGTCAATGGCTCGTTCCAGGAGGAGCTGACAAACACGGTGAAGAGCTGCCAAAACCCCGGACAAAAGCGTATCCACACGCAATTCTGTACGATTTTGAGGCGTACGGAGATGGAAATCAACGAAAGGAGCCAACAAAATTTCTGACAATAGAAAGCAAGCATATACCCATCTCAGTGAGCATCGGCGACACGCTGGAAACCGTCATTACACAAGATGGAAAAAAAGTGCCGAAAGTTACCCACATCTGCGAAAGAAACCCCAAAGTATTAGTTCAAAAGTTCATGCAAGAGCTGGGGAGAAGGGAGAAAAACATCAGGAAGCAGGTAAGAACAGAATATATGCCAGCGGATGTGAACCTGATCCCCAAAGACCAAAGAAAAAAGATAGAAGAATGGTGCGACCAGGTGCCCACACTGGGCTTCAACTCCGGGTCATACGATCTAAACCTGATAAAGAATTACTTCGCGAAAGAGCTGGCGGGCACGGCAAAGAAAGTGAGAGTGGCGAAAAACGGGAGCAAAATCATGTTCTTACTGACAGACAGATTGCGTTTCCTGGACATAATAAACTACTTAGGCCCAGGAACGAGCTACGAAAGATGGGTAAAGGCGTACGACTGCAAGGCAACAAAATCGTGGCTGCCATACGAATGGTTCGACAGCGAAGAAAAGCTGGATTACGAGGGCTTGCCGGAATACGAGCATTGGTACTCAAAGCTGAAAAAAGAGTATGTGCTGACGCGGGAAGAATGGGAGGGGTGCAAACAGGTGTTCGAAGACAAAGGGATGAAAACGTTCAAAGACTGGCTGGAATACTACAACAACCTGGATGTGGCGCCGGGGCTGGAAGCTCTGGAAAAAATGAAAGCGTTCTACATAGAAAAGGGGATAGACATACTGAAAGACGCGGTAAGCATACCGGGGGTGAGTTTGCACTATCTGTTAAAAGGCGCAATAGAGCGCAAAGCGGAACTCTACGCCCCAAGAAAAGAAGCGTATGAGATGTTAAAAGGGGCGGTGGTAGGCGGACCAAGTCTGGTTTTCACAAGATACCATGAGGCGGGCAAAACGCGGATAAGGTCGCATCAATACAATAGCAACTCAGTTGCTGATCCCAAGAATGAAAAAGAAGCCCGCGCGGCAGGCGCTGCAAAACTGTGTGAAAACATCCAGGGGTACGACGCCAACGCGCTGTATCTATCAACCATGCTGAACTATATGCCCTGCGGAAAAGAAAAAGTGGTGCACTACACAGCATATTCAAGAGAGCAACAAACAAACACAGCAGACCATTTGACAGAACAGGTAGACGCGGAGCAAGAAGCGGCAGACTTCACGCAAAGATTGAAACAAAAAAGCTGGTTCGGATACGCGGAAGTGGACATAGAAATCCCAGAGCATCTCCAACAAAAGTTCGAAGAGATGTGTCCATTCTTTCACAAAAAAGAGGTACCGGCCAATGCGGTGCCAGAGCACATGAAAGAATATCTGAAAGCAACAGGGAGAAAAGTGGTGGAAAGCAACAAAAAGCTGCTGGGGGCATTGTCAGCGGAGAAGATATTGCTGTACGAGCCGCTGCTGCAGTGGTACATAAACCACGGGGCAATAATCAAAAGGGTGTACCGGACAATCGATTACAAACCGAAAAAGATCTTCGAATGGTTCGTGAAAGAAGTCACAAAAGCGCGGCGAACGGGGGATGTGGACAAAAGCAAAGCGCTGCTGGCGGACATATTCAAACTGCTGGGAAACAGCGGGTATGGGAAGCTGATCGAAGCGTTGGAACGGCAAACAAATGTGATCTACACAAAGGATGAGAAAGTGGTAGACCGAGCATTAAGAAGCGCGTATTTCGAAGATCTAGATGAGATAGGGCAGGCGTATGAATTAGAAAGCCGGAAGCCGCGGATAACAATCAGAAGACCGTTTCAGATCGGAATCGCGGTATACCAGCTGGCCAAGCTGCGGATGTTGCAATTCTATTACGACTTCCTGGACAGGTACTTGGACAGGAAAGATTTCGAGCTGATCCAGATGGACACTGACAGCAACTACCTGGCGATCTCGGGAAAAAAGTTAGAAGACATCGTAAAGCCAGAGATGAAAGCGGAATTTGAACAGGAAAAAAAGAACTGGCTGGCATGGGATAAGTGGAGCGGAAGAACGCCAGGACTGTTCAAAAAAGAATTCGAGGGGGAGCGGATGATCGCGCTGTGCTCCAAATGTTATTACGCAGAACACCACACAGACAAAAACGAGGTGAAGAATAAACTCAGCTCAAAAGGAATGTCGAAGAGGCAAAACGAAATAAACTGGAACCGTTTCAAGTCCGCGCTGGAAGGCAGCAAAGACATGGCAACAAACAGGGGATTCAGAATGCGAGACGGGAATATGGTAACATACGAGCAGCAAAAGCTGGGGTTGAGCGCGTATTACGACAAACGCTGGGTACTGCCAGACGGAATACATACAGAACCAATTGAATACCATGTTTAAGCGGGTACATCAACTTTGACGATAATCCACACCCTAGGTGACGTTAGCTGGAGGTAATTGTGTATTTGGCGGCACAACAAGCAGCTCTTCACGCACAAAACCACGTTTGGGACCGTCATGTAAATAGTAGAGAACGGGCTGATCAGGTTTGGTAAAAGAACGTTCAAGGTTGTAAACTTTCAAAGACCAGATTGGATCAGTGGCTCTTTTCGTCCCGCCTTCAAGCTCACCAGGTTGGTACAAATACCGAACCATAACGATGGAGGGGAGCTTTTTTTCGTTCAAACCAACGGGTCTCAAATATTTGGTTGATGGCTCTGCATAAACATTTTTTTTCTTGATTGCGGCAGCAGGTTTCATACCGATTAATCGAGTGACTTGGTTGTTCAGAGCAGAAACAACTTTGGGAAGCCTTTTCACCCACTCTGTAGACCGCAAACCCTCAGGCGAACGCATTTCAACAGCGTACTGGTGGCCAAACAAACGCTCAGCCAAGGTACGATTGAAACGTTCAACAATAGCTTGGTCTCTATGAATTTCAGGGTGGCCACGTCTGATAGAAGTTTTGTGATTTTCCATTTCTTTTGTAACAGCGCCCATAAATTCACGCCCAGGATCAACCTGCAACAGTTGAGGCCATTTCAAAGGTCCACGTGTATAAATTGTCTTAAAAGCTTCGGCAACCTCATCAGAGTTTTTAGAAGTTAAAGGCTGAGCTTCTTTGAATCTGCTGGCAACATCAACAACGGTAAGCGCGTATTTATAAGTGCTACGACCCACTTTGTCATGTGGCAGAAAAAGAAGATCTGCCTGATGCACTTTGTTGGGTGTAGGCACGTCGAATTTTAGACGAGGAATGTAGCGCGGTGCGGGGAGGTAAATCTGCCAGAGCGCTTGTTTGAACAACCATTCTTTGGCAACAACTTCAGGAACCTTTGCAGCGACCGCTAATTTTTTAATGGCAGAAATGCCTTTCCAGTAACCCTGCGGGCTGTAATAATGCCGCTCTAATTTTCTATCCATTTAAATAATTATGCGCGATCATATATACATGGCTGGAAAAATGAGTTTGGGTAACCCTCACGAACCCTACCTTGAACAGCTTATCGAAATGTTGGTGAAAAAGCAGCCAGCGAACCGTGAACAGCTTATCGAAATGTTCGTGGAAAAGAAGGAAGCGAAAATAAAAGAAATCAAACCGGAAATCGAGCTCGACTTTTATCCACGGGATCAGCAACTCTGTTGCTATCTGCCGGATGAGCCCCGTGAAGAGATGAGACACCACCTCAAATTATGGTATTTACTTGTGGTACTAAAAAAAACCGGCATTTCTTTAGATCAGGTCGGTGACAATATGGGGCTGACCTTTTTGGGTAATGTCATTCACCAGTTCAAGCGGTATCAGCAACTGAGTTGCTACCCCGGATCATGTAACTACGTTTGTTTTTTATACAACTATTTTCAAAAGGTCTCACCTATCGATTGGCCGGCGAAAAATGCAATACTGGGAAAGCTCGCGAAAAGATTGCCGAAGATGGTACAAACCAGAAATAAAGCCGAAAAAAGTTTCAACAAATGGTGGAGAGAAGAAATGTTAAAACAAATTATTTATTACAGGTATCAGTTTTCCCACCATTAGACAGAAGTTGTCTTTGATGTTCTGTTAACCTTTACCCCGCCGTCAGTGTGGTTTGAAAAACGGAGTTTTGTCTTTGCAGTAGTAAAGCTGTTGTACTTTTTGATAATATCTTGGTACTCACTGTCTGAGATTTGACCATCTTCAAGAGCGGTCGATATGAGAGAGTTGATTGAGCTCAGCGTAGCTTCAGCCAAAGTTTGTATTTTTTCGTGTTTTTTCGCTTTACGCAGGAAAAATTTGACGGTGACGATGGAGGAGGTTGACACCAATGAAAACAGGGTGGCCGTTGCGATTAAAGGGGCGCCAACAACAACGCCAACCGCAGAAAGCGAAGCGGCCAGCCCAGAGCCGGTAAGAATGGTAGCAACTCCACCTGTTAACGCACATACCGTTTGGCAACGCGTGTGCCACCGTTTAAACTTGGCTGAGGTTTGGTAGTAATGCACCAACTGGTTTTCAAGATTTTTCTTTATCATTTCTATTTCAGCCCGCCGGAATTCTGTTGCAGAATCCATTTCCTATATATGTGTGTTTAAAATGTGTAATCTAATCGCAATATTGGTTATGCCATTTTCCATTTTTATATACAATCCGATTACATGGCCCAGTTGTATTTTTAGGGTGTGTCCAAAACTTTTTGCTGAACAGACCGGTTTTCTTGTTAAAGGCACCTTTTGCGATGGCACCACTCCAATACTTTTTAAACAAATCCTTATCACCACCTGTGACAGCCATGATTGCAGCAGCCACATCTTGAGCCGGTTGAAAGCCAGGAATCTTTTCGCCGATATTTTTATTGATCGTTTCACCGACACCCAATCCTACTTTTTGCTTCGAGCTGATTGCATTTCGGGCTGCAGCGTGACCCCATTGCCGTTTGTTTTTGGGAATAGCGTCAAGCGCCTTCACCATTTTTTTGTCAGCATCATGTTTACAGCCTTTCTCATTTTTCTTGCCCGCACAGACGGCATAATCAACATCATGCTGCATTGCAACTGCGTCCGTGGCGCCTGTGGGTTGCTGATAAATCTTCAAGATCTTTCCCGTCTTGGGGTCGTAAGAAAGCTGTTTTTCAAGGGGATTGTACGGTCCTGTGTAGTTATGACCAGGAAGTGTCCACCCCTTTTTTGGCTTAGGCAGCTTACCAATGGCTTTATGCAAATCAAAAGCCCCACCACGTTGGTAAAGAGGGTTTGTTGGGTCATCTACTCGATTACCCGCATAAATTCTCATATCATAATTACCACCACTTTGCGTTTTATTTTTAGCACCACTTTGCGTTTTGTCACTTATGAATCGTGTCTTGGTAATGCCACAACTTGCGCATTTTACTTTAAGCAGCCTTCTACCATTTTTGGTGGTAGTGTTTTTTTCGCTTCCCGGTACGTTGGGTGTGAAACGCTTTTCCTTCACACAGTATACCTCCATCCTTCCTATATAATAAGCAAAATCATTTCAACTTTGGGCTGCTGTGTGACACCCACCTTTCAACTTATTTCCCGGTATCATATCTTTTGGTCTTAATCTGTTTGAGGCTTTAGTCAATAAATCCCCAGACAAAGCATCAATTGTGTAATTAACAGCTTTTCTCGCGATTGGTTTGGCTTTATTGGCTAACTTCTTCTGATACTCTGGTTGTCTTAAAAACTCGCTTGCAAAGTATCTTCCTTGTTTCACACCTTGCTTTGCTAAATAAGGAACTCCGTACTCAAAGAAAGCTTCAGCTGCTGTATTTCCAACTGTATCAAAAACTCCACTTCCACTAGGGGTGTGGGGACCCCCCACTACTCCACCTCCAAACATTCTTTTTTCAGCGCGAGCAAGTTCTTCTCTCTTCTTTTTGGGTAAACCCCTTCTGGTCCACTTAAATATTGGATCCAAAATATTACCTCCTTCTTGAGCAGCACCATTTTGTGTTTTATTAGAAACGAATCTTGTCTTGGTAATGCCGCAGCTAGCACATTTTACTTTAAGCAGTCTTCTGCCGTTTTTTGCGGTTGTAATTTTTTCACTTCCCTCCACATTGGGTGTGAAGCGCTTTTCTTTCACACAGTAAACATCCATCCTATATAACTAGCAAAAATTCATGGGGTGTGGGGTTTACCCCCACTGTGTAAAATAATCCTTCACCACAGCCTCGTTGGCGTGCGTATTTTCTGAAAACATGCTCAAAATATCTCGAAACGACCGGCCTTTATTTCTTTCATTCAGGAAAAGCAAACAGTAATAGCCGCAGCGCACACTGAATTCCTCCTGAAGCTGGTTGTCATTCCGAAGAAAGGTCTGTTTACCTTCAAGAATCAACTCAATTTCCCATTCTGCGGGTGGAGGTAAACCAAAAGAGTCAAAATATTCAGTTCCATCCCAGCAGCATACCCAATGGGTGCCTGGCCCTCCAAGATCATCCATGTTGATTATACAAGGGGAGTGGTTTTTCACGTGGATCTCGTCTCTCGCAAATATACCTTTGATGGGGATTTTCAAGTATTGGCACCATCGCTGCAAGTCATAATCAGTTAAGGGGACATCAACGAAGGCGGGCTTTTTTTTGGTCACCCCAAGAACCTATAAATGGAGGAGGGCGCATATATGGTGGAGGATTGATGCGCATTCCCTTTCCACCTGTTGGGGGTTTTACCCGCATGCCTGATCCTGTTGTTTTTTTGATAGCGTTGCGCACATGTCTGATTTGTGTCTTGCTCATGTCTATGTCCACGCCCGTTTTGTTTTTGATAGCGCGCTCTATTTTTTTGATCTGCCGGGTGGTCAAGTGCAAAGTGTCGCTACCACCGGTTATGGCCTCGTTTTTAAATCTGAGCGTAACTGCTTCTCCTGACCCAAAGGCCCGCGCGAGGCTTACCTTCTGCCCATCTGAAAGTGAAATCTTGTGCGGATAGTAAGTCGTCATCTCTTATATTTCATACAAAATTATTTTACTTTTAACCCATAACCAACTCATTACCCACCTGCCTGAGAGCAAATTCGGACTCGTACAAAATTCCTGCATAAATGGTGTAGTCTTGCGCGTTGGCCGCCTCGTTGAGCCTGTAGTGAAAAACCATCTGCTTCGGGTCGTTGGTCATGTTATCCTTGTTTTCACGTAGGTCGAAATAAAGTATTGGGTATAAATCTTTGAAGTTGTTGGGCTGAAGCTGCACACCGGTGTTGTAGTCGTTTTTGCGGTACCGGTAGTTCATTAAGTCATTAAGAATGCGCAGTTTGAAGTTTTCGTCGTAGTCCAGCTCCGGATAGTACTGTGAAGAGCCGTATTGTAGCCGGCAGGTCGCTAGCTTGGCTGAATTATCTCCATCAATGTCAAAGGTGTCAAAGAAGTAGGGGTTTTCTGTCAAGGCGTCCTTCTTCGCCGACCGTTGAATGAAAATGAAAACATGTTTGGCATCCTTTATACCAGGATTTATCTGCCACGAACCAAAAGCGTCACGCCGGCTACTGCTGGGTTGGATCATTTCATTCAGGTACGTCCATTTCTGAGGTTTCAAAAAGTTTTCATTTGCGAGCTTTTGTCCTTCGCTGGTGAAACGCAGCAATGGAACCCACAGCTCGAAGTTTCTCACCACTATTCTGCGATCGGTGCCATCGTTTTGCCAAATCAGCTCTGCATCCGATTGTAGCTCAATTTCAAGCTCAATCTGCATGGGGGGGAGAAGCTTGTCATTCAGCTCTTCGAAGAATGAGTACCTGTTAAGCGGAATGAGGGTTTCAACCGTTTTTTGGGGGTCGCCGAGGGCAAGCAAGCCCCTTGCTCTGATTCCTTGGTTGGTGGCAGCGGCGGCTGTTACAACGCTACCCGTTGTGTCCAAATACCAAAACTGATTTTTTGCCGCGCTCCTCGCATAGTCATCTGAAAAGTCCAACAAGTTTTTGATAAATATGAGCTTGTGAATGTTGTCTACGTTGTAAATGTTTTTGCCTGCTGATTTCAACACAAGTTTGTTTATCAATGAAAACGAGCCGTTAATGGGCGCCGATCGGGTGTCTGCTGCAACTAGCGCACCATTTGCGGTTGCCTCGAAAGTGAAATCAGCCCGGAAGTAGGCGTTATACCAGTCATACCAGTTGTCTCGGTCGGTGAGTGTGAATTTATAGTTTGTCTTTACCTGGTGCTGATTGTTTCCCGGGATAGTGATCGGTTTGTCTAACATGATACGAACATACTCTGTTTTTTCCAAATGCCTGTGGCTTCTGAACATCCTGCGTCCTATATATCTTTCTAAAAAATTATTTTAATTTTCTGCTATCAATTGGTTTACTTTCATCCTTGCAGCCCGACCCGCGTTTAAAATCTGTTGCAACTTTTTCCGTGAATCCCCGCTTAACTGAGTTGCTACCCCAGGGTTTAGCATCTTCTTCAGTTTTTGTTTCGACTCTGTACTAAGTTTCTGTGGCGGGGTCTTTTTACCCTTAGGTTTTACAGTTGGAGTCTTTTTACCCTTTGGTTTTACGCTTGGGGTAGCAACTGAGTTGCTATTTCGCAAAACCGCTTGTATCTTGTCAGCCGCTTTTTCTTCTGCTTTTTCTGCGGCTTTTTTCAGCATTTGCTTCGAGGCTTCATTTACAGCCTTCTCCAACGTCTGACGGGTGACCTTCTTTTTGAACCGCTTTCCTATATTCATCAGGGTGTCTCTTACAACCCCCGTACCTTTGTGTCTGTATCTATATGTTCCGTTTGGCGCGTCATAATATCTCGCCCACTCGCTCGGATGATTCATTATTATACTTATGTGTAAATTATTTATGTGTAAATTATTTTCAGTTGCGCTTAGGTGTTTCTTCTTCAATGATGATACTTAAAGCCACGTCTTGGTCATTCAGATCTATAATGTTGTTGCGTCCGTCTGTGATTTTGATATTTATCGCATTGATTCTATTTTTGTTCACCGGGTGCCACAAGAGACGGCGGGGCTCTTTTGAAAAGGGGTAGCTGACGGAGAGTTCAGCGGTTGAAAAAGAGAACATAACGTCGCCCCCGATGTTGTCCACAGCCCTTGTAATGAGGTCACAATGGATGTAGATCCAGTCGACGCCTCTTGTTATATTTGGTACGAGGTCGCTCCTATTGTTCGCTCCGTCTATTGTTTTCTTGTCAAAACCCAGCAACGCAGCAAATTCACCTCCACTTAGATCAAGCTCGTAGCCGTCCTCCAACAAAATGACCGCCCGATATGTTGTGGTGTGAAAATACAGCTGAAAAATAAACTTGGATTTTTCATCCTTGGGATCCACTCTTCCGATTAGTGCCTGAATGGTGGTGTTGAGACCGTTGTAATCATACATCCCATCCGGAATTGTCACGGTTTTCCAGTTCTCTGTTTTTTTTCGCCATTTGAACTCGTTGTTGTTGTACTGTTTCGCGATGTTGTACCACGAATAGGTCATAGATACCAGCTCATTTAACGCCGCCTTGTACGATTTGGAGGGATCTAAAGCGATTGGTGGGTCAAACTTAATTGTGAAGTCATGTGACTTGCTGTTGGCGTTGTTTTGTTTAGCCAGCTGCGAGTCGAGCAACAGGCTGAAATGGAAATGAGTTGACATGTTGCTTATATAATATCACTCAAATTTATGTGTTGTCATGTTGCTTATATAATTGTGCCCAAAATTTGTGGGCTTCTTTTTGTGTTATTTCCTTTAGCTTTACCAGCAACCCCAACATCTGCTGGACCTGTTTTTTCAGCTTCAGTGAAGTGTTGCCCGCCTGTATAGACGCCAAGCTTAAGTGTAGCCTGTCAACCAAAGCGTTTGGATCAACACTTCCGCTTCCTTCCATTTCTCTGTCGGGTTCATCATCATCAACATCGGGCATCAGCTGCTGTATGGGGATTTTAACCCCTTTTTTTCTCCTTTCAAGAATTTCATCTCTTGCCTTTTTTATGTCTGCCAATGTGTAGTTGTGAAATTTTGATGTTTTGCTTTTTACAACATAGTTCGGATTGTTTTTATTTTTTGTTAACATGCTGTTTAGTGTCTGCAGGTCAGTTGACTCTGATCCCTTGATAACCAGTTCTTGTGGTGGTCCCCATTTACTTGGTTGGGGTTTTACACCACTTGTACTTGGTTGCTCTTCTTCCATTTCTTCCATTAATTCTGTTTCTTCCTCTTCAGCTAAAGGTGGTAACGGTGTTGATGTAGGTGATAGTGGTGGTGATGATGTTGGTGATGGTGTTGGTGTTGGTGATGGTGTTGGAGGTGGTGTTTCCGCATCCGGGTTAAAATCTCCGTCGAAGGGGTTGTTTAAATCAAACTCATCCATACCATAGTCTGGAACCTCTTCTTTCTCTTCTTTTGGTGCCGTCCCTATTTGGAGTTTGTCAAGCCGCGATGTGATAGGTTTGAACAAATCCTCACCTGATAGCTGGCCAAACCCTTTATTGATTTTGGTATTTTTTATTACCGCGAGGATTTTGTCGTTCTGCTGCTCAACTTCAGCCTTTTCGCTAGCAAGTTTTTGCCACTTCTTCATGGACATATTTTTGCCGTATATATAACAGAAAAAAATGAAAATTCCCAATTACGACCCCAGTTTGACTACAAAAAGTAATTACAAGCAAGGCCACCCTTGTATGCCAGCTGATACCTTTCGGATGCTTATTTGCGGGCCAAGCAACTCTGGTAAGACAAATATTCTCATGCATATGCTTTACAGGCTGTTGGTCTACGACAAAATTTACCTTTGCGCTAAGAACCTGCATCAAGACAAGTACCAATACATGATTGATGATTTCGACACAAGAGTCAATCCTGTGGCTGACTATAATGTTATTGAAGCCGCCAACGATGTTATCCCTTTGGAAACGCTGCCCACTGACAATCAAAAGATTGTAATTTTCGATGACATGGTTTGTGAAAGCAACCAAAACGACATTATCGATTATTTTATCAACGGTCGCCACCGCAATTGCAGCGTCATTTATCTTTCTCAAAGCTATTTTAAGGTCCCCAAAAACATCCGAGATAATTGTAGCCACTTTTGCATTTTCAACTTTCTTCCCAGAGAAAATAACCGTATTGCTGATGAATTGGGAATTGACAGAGAGCTGCTTGAAAGGGCTACCGATGCTAAATATTCTTTTTTATACCACGACAAACCAAAAAAACAAACTCTAAAAAATTTTGACGAAAATATATAGAGATGGGGTTTCTTAACGGTGCGACGGGTGCAACTCAAACACATGAAGAGCCTACTTCAATCCGAGGGCAAGCTGGCCCTGCTGGTCCAACTGGTGCAACTGGACCACAAGGTCCTAAAGGTGAAAAAGGGGATAAGGGCGATACTGGCCCACAAGGTCCTAAAGGAGATAAAGGTGATGCTGGAGAAAAAGGATTAAAAGGCGAAAGAGGTCCACAAGGACCGACCGGACCTGCTGGCCCTGCAGGAGCTACTGGGCCAACCGGACCAACTGGAGCTACAGGACCCGCGGGACCCACTGGAGCAACTGGACCTGCGGGTTCGAGAGGCGCTATTGGACCAAAAGGTGCAAAAGGGGAAAAGGGTGATAGTGGGGATGTATCAACCGCTAGCGTTACTGGTGACATTGTCATGAACGACCATGCAATCAAACAGCTCGCAAATCCTGTCGGTGATCAAGATGCTGTCAATCTCACTTCAATGAAAAAATATGTGGGCTCCTCCGCAATTACAACTGGGCACGCCCATAAAAAGAATGACTTAGGTTTTTTAACCCAAAGGGTTGGTGTTTCAGCTGTAAACAATATTTCTTCTGTTACCGTTGAAGACTTTACATCCAACCTTCACAGTGTCAATAAAAAGGCTTACACTTTTAACATTATAAAAACAAGTGACAATTCTTTCAACTCGCGTTTGGCGTTGAATAAAACACCTCTAAAAGAAGGAGAGTACACTATATGTGTTGAGTTCTTTTACCCTAAAAACAAAAACGACCAAAACTGGTTTCTTAACCCTTTAAACAAGTTGGCCTCCAGTACTATTACCTACCACACCAAACGCTTTGCCGCCCATAACCCTCCGTATATAAGGATCATTTTTAATACTTACAAATCAAAAGATAAGAATGACGACACTATCTATTTTGACATTTTAAATCCGGGTTATGATGGTTCAGCACCTAGTGAAAAGGCCGCTTTAATCATTTACGGTGTAAAGGGGTATCAATCAGATATAGACGGAATTATTTACGATGATGTTTTCTTTCTCGCTTCCGACGGTGATTTTACTCTACAAACAAATTTAGATATGAACTTTTTTCAAATAAAAAATTATGATCCAGGCTTCGTAACAGACAGCGATACAATCAAGTTAGAAAAAGATTTAGATCTTAACGGTTATGTTATAAGAAATTTGCAACCTAGAATAGTAATAACTGGCGAATGGATCTACAATGAAAATAAAGGAGGTGATAGAGTTTTTGTTAAATTCGGTAATAACATTCGTGTAATGGCGCCATTTCCTTGCTTAATTGAGGGTGTCTCAGCTTTAATTATTGAAAATAAGGGTGCCTCTAGAACTTATGAAAGAATAGGTTTTGGTTTTAGAATACCCGGCAGTTTGTTAACTGACGTTCCTTTTACAAGCGTACGTAATGCTGATGGTTTACAATACCAATATGCTGCACCCCAAGCTTCTAACGGTTCAAGAATAAGATTAGATGCGGGACAATATTTTGCACTTAGTTTATCTCAACCTAGTCGCGCAGAATCACAACTAGTTAATACAAAACGTGTATTAGTAAGTTTAATTTTAATAGATGATTTTTCTTTTAGGTAGTAAGTTTGCCGACGTGTAACCATACATGTAGTTTTCCTGTCTCTGGTCTTTCTGAGAAAAGGTCACGCAAAGACTCCTCTCCATTTCGAGAAGAAAGATCTCTTGAAGCACTCATCATAATCATTTTCATCAAAAATAGGATAGCCGAGATAGTGTCTGAATCCATTTCTAATGCACAGATTACAGAGACCATTTCGCGAACATCTGCTTCTGTCACATTTATAACAGAACAAGACCCTTACAATTTGTTTATTGCGATCGCAAAATGGTGCTTCATAAATTGCAGCATGAACTTCATCCCAGCCAAGAGTTTTACGCTGTTTGAGCTTCATTTTAATATAGCCTTTGCTGATTTCTTTTCTGACGTCGTCCCAGCCAAGCATTTTACGCTGCCAGAGTTTTATTACAATATACTCGTTGCAGATTTTTTCTCGAAGTTCTTGTGGAAGTGCTTGTATCAGTTCTAATGTATCCATGTTTATACCCTTATGTCGCGGTTCTCTAATTCAGCGCACCGTCTTCGAAGAATACTTTATCTATGAAGTTGATTAGGTTTTTACGGTCCAGCGCGCCGTCTGCGAAGAAAACTTTATCTATGAAGCTGATTTGTTTTTTATTTTCGTAGGCCTTTTTATCCCGCAGGTATTTTTCCCACTCTTCCTCCGTACACGGTATGCGCTGAATCAACGTTTTCCTGATTTTCTGCCCTTTGTAGACCACGTGTGTATCTTCTTGATACTTTTCTATCTCTTCTTCCAACTTTTTCACCGTTTCCGCTAGCCCCTCTTTCAACTTTTTATTGAATACCTTTTTTTGCTCGGGGTTCAGATTTTGCGCTGCTGCGGCTATGTTTGACATTTGCTTTCAACTTTTTTATTTATCAGCTTTGCTCTAAAAGCCCAAACTTTTCTTTAATATGTACTCCACCTGGGCCTCGCTAAACTCGTTCGACATTATTCTGCCGCAGAGCTGTGAAGTCATAATCGGTGTTTCATAAACTGGTTCTCCTGGTCCTGTCAAATCGAACTCCTCCAGATCTGTTAATTCACATATATCAACTTCTTCCACTTCTTCTTGCGTGATTAGCGAGTTCTTTAAATCTTGTGGGCTCATTTTTTTCATTGTTGTGAGCAGCTGTTCTGAAATCTGTATTGGCGGGTCTATAACTTCACCGTTATCTGGTTCGCTTTTAATTATTAAATCTGATGTTGTTATTCTGTTTTTAGGAGTTGTAGTTTTTTTTCGACTTTGGCTAAGAATTCCTTTTCTTCCTCGTCCCATTTGTTTGTACATTTATGTTGCATCCCTCTAAATGGGCATCCTTTTATCCTTCTCTTGCGAGTAGTAATATTGGAGTCGAACGAATACTACCGAGTAGCACCCACCTTTCCCTCTTTCCTAAGGTTAACACTAAGTTTCAACTTACCGAGCGAGCTTTGTGAGCGAGGTAAGTTGAAAATCCTTAGTGTAAACCTTAGGAAAGAGGCAAAATTAGGTGGGTGCGCCCGAGGTGGTATTCGTTCGACTCCAATATTACTACTGACCGTTATGTCGACCCTGGCCACTATCAGACTACATTTGACGATAAAAGCGGCTATGATCATGTCCGTCTTCATCCTCGCAGTTCAACTTTCTTTGGTTTCCAGTGGGAAGGCTGGTATTTCACATACTCCTCTCTCCCTTTCGGATGGAAGGCGAGCGCCTTTGTGTACAACACTGTTGGCTTGACTGCTACCCATTACATTAGATCGCTGGGAGTCCCTTGCTCTCAGTATATAGACGACCGTCATGTCGGGCAGTTACGTTTACGCTCTCAGGCCAATGGCGAGCATGTTTTCTCCAACTTTCAACTAGCTCAGATGGCGGCCTTCATCGCCTGTTTCGTCGTTATTTCCTTGGGGTACTTTATTGGCCTCAAGAAGAGTTGTCTGGTTCCCTCGACGGCTAGGCGCTTTCTAGGCTATATATGCGATTCAGAGAGACAAGCTTTCCTCCTCCCTCAAGACAAAAAAGATCAATTTGCAGAGCTAAGAGAGGCCATTCTTAGCAGGAAAAGCGTTTCTCTTAAAACGCTTCAAAAGTTTGCTGGTAAAACTACATCTTTCGCCCTCCTTGTTCCGGCAGCTAAGTTATACTCCAATTCTATGTATCAGGCTATTTCCCGAGCTTCTAAGAGTGCCTCTCGCCAAGTTAAACTATCTCCTGCTCTCCAAAAGGAGATATCCCATTGGCGTTTCCTTGATACTTGGCAAGGTTTCCTACCTTGGAGAAATGAGGCACACTTACAGGTAAAATTGTTTTCGGATGCCTCTAATTTTGGATGGGGCGGTTGCCTTTTCATCCCCGATCGCCCAGAGGTTGTTACTCGTGGTTATTGGGATGAAGCCGATCGAGAACGCCCCATCATTGTCAAGGAAATTCAGGCTGTGCGTCTCACGTTGGAAAACCTTCTTGATCGTTCAGCAAACACCAGAGTGGACGTGTTTGTAGACAATAAAGCTCTTGTGTCTAGCTGGGAGAATCAGGTCTCTAAGTCCCCTGAAGTTTCTGGTGTAATGAAATCAATTTTTCAGTTTTCACTCGCCAGGAACCTCTCTCTTTCTTTTCAATATGTTCCCTCTCAAAGTAATCCCGCGGATTCTCCATCCCGCACACTTTCAGATCTAGACGCTTCGCTTGACTCACAGCCGTGGAAGTTAGTGGAGTCAACCTTTGGGCCTCACTCTATCGATTTAATGGCCCTCCCTTCTAACGTCAAGTTGGGTCGCTCGGGACGTCCGTTAAAGTTTTTCTCCCCGTTTCCATGTGTGCAGGCCCAAGGAACCAATGTCTTTTCTCAGGTGTTATCACCCAACGAAAACACCTATGTATTTCCACCGTTCACACTTATTGGCCCGCTGTTGAGGTACTTAGCTTCGCAACCATGCCCTTTTACAGTGGTTGCCCCAGACGTCTCGCCCAGGAGGTACTGGTGGCCTCTCCTCCAGCGTCAAGCTACCGCTGCATTCAAATTGGGCCGAAAGGGAGATAATTCAATCCTTTTATTCCCCTCTAAAGCTGGCCGCACAGCTTGGGAACGCAGACCACTTCAGTGGGATCTTTGGGTATTTCGTTTCGCTTCTATTTTATAACTCTTTTCTCTTGTCAAGTTCAATCTCAAGAGATGCAATTTATTTGCAATTTAGGAGCATGTAATCGTTTTTTGTAATATTAGTTTTTTGCTTCTTTATTGTAAATCGTGTGTGGTCTCGAATGGCCCTTTCCCAATAAATATTTCTTTACTTGTTATATGTAGCTTGCTTTTATTTCCCTTAGAGCCCTACAGTTATTAAGTATATTCTTTTGCTCGTTTAGGACCTCCCTCAGGTGGCAAGGATCTGGGTCCCTGCAGTCCGTTGCCCAGACTGTTCCTACCCAAACGATGCTTCTTTTGCATTTTGCCAACAATGCGGTTACGTGCGACGGAAGGAGTCTGGCATTCCAGATTCTGAGAAAGTTCGTTTAGACCTCCCTGCCATTGACGACCGTCTTGAAGCCCTTCGCAAGATTAAGAGCGATAAACCCTACCAGAAACAGAAATCCAGCCTTCAACGCGAATTCGAGCGCTTTCTTCGTTCTTTGCCCTCTCCTAAATCTCTCATGTCGGCCGCTCCCCAGGATATAACAAGGTTTCTGATATGGAAAGATCAAGGCGGGAAGACTAAAGTTCACCTTCCACAATGCAGGCACTTTGGAGTTTCCGGCAAAGCCCGGTGCCCGTGTCCAACTAGACTCGCTGCTGGAACTGTTGACAATGTTATTGGGAAGTTACGCTCCATTTTCATAGAAGCAGGAAGGGGTGATGTTTGGAACGATATTCTCGGCGTAGGGAACCCGGCAGCTCATCACTCCGTGAAACAGTACCTCATTTTGATGCGCGAGGAACAAGCAAAGGCTCGAGTTCGTCCAAAACAAGCTATTCCTATTTTCTTTGAGAAGATGACAAAGCTCTGTTTATATCTTAGAGGTTTTGTTTTTTCTAAAAATACATCCGCTGTCCAACGCTATCTCTACGCAAGGGACTTAGCCTTTTTTTGTTTGGATTTCTATTCAGAGGATCGTGGTTCAGACCTGGGGAGGATTTTTACGAAGGAGATCGTTTGTCTTTCGGACGGGGATGGGTTTCTATTCCGCCACACTTTTGGCAAGACCTTAAGGGGCGGCGGGAAAAACAACACCTTTATGATAAAGAAATGTCCAGACCCTAAAACGTGTCCAGTGGCCAACCTAAAGTTGTATGTTAATTTATGTGACCTTATGTGCGTCAACCTAAGAGATGGCTATTTATTTAGGGTATTAAACAGGAAAAACGAAATTTCTGCAGATCCTTTCGTAGGTTCTGCTGTAGCTAATAGGCTAACTTTGCATCTACGTTCGGCAGGGATTTATAATGGAGAAACAATGCATAGTTTTAGGAGTGGTTGTTCGATTACTCTCTCTCTCCTGGGCGTACCCTCAGAGGATGTAGCCAGACATGTTGGGTGGTCTTCTGTCATAACAGCCAATTATTATTCTCAAACGGGCAGGGTGATGAATTCGGATACAGTAGCAACTTCATTGGCTCTGAGCACAGCCCCAAGTCCAGGGGGAGGAGCGCCACTTGCTTCTGTAGTTTCCCAGGCCTTTTCTGAGAAAAATGAAATGAGGAACCTCTCTCTAGCTTTTCCTTAGGTTTATTTGTCACCAATCAGTTCACTGGGTTTTTAAAAGGGGGTTTTCTGAGTTTTGGGGGAAAGTCTCCTCTGTGGTCCCTTTTTACCATGGTCGGCTTGAGCTTTTGGCTTAAGAACTGAAGTAGCAAGATGCGTGAGCAGCCGAAGGCCACAATCTTTCCCATAACTTAACCACGCCTGACAATGAGCGGCATAATTAATGAATGAAAATGATATACTATTCTCATTCATGTTTATGCCGCGGAATTCCAGAATGCGTGGGTTATGTAATCTCGTTTGTTCTATGTTGGTTACGTAATAAAGTGACGAGTTGCCATGCGCAATATCTCCGTATTTAAAGATCTGTCTTTGTAGATTCAGGGCATTTCGAAAGAGATACGCAAGCCGGTAAGTCTAAGGGATTTTCGACCCTCCCTCCTCCCCTTCGGCGACGTGATACACAGCTAGTGCTTTCGCATCCAGCCGCTCATTGCCTCGGCCACAATCTTTCCCATAACTTAACCACGCCTGACAATGAGCGGCATAATTAATGAATGAAAATGATATACTGTTCTCGGGGAATGAGTGTTTTGATTTCTGTCGTCGCGAATTAATGCAAACAGTGGATTTGACAGGGAAAATGTTGCTTATCTTTTGAAGCCATTATATGTCACTCGAGCGATCTGGTAACTCTAGGGGTGAGCAGGTGTGTGCTTGAAATCTAAAAATGGCGCAAAACCATCCGTCTCCAGTTGAAAACTGTCTCCGGTTGAAAACCAAACTACTGATGTTTATTTTACCTATCTGACATTTTTGGCGATAATATTTACAGTACAGTTAAACGGTATTAAAAAAAAAATGTAAAAAGAAAATTGACTCGAACTTGACTCGGGCTCGAACTTGACTCGTGCTACGATCAAACTCGTGCCGTCACACTCCAGGGATTTTGCCGTATTTCAGTCAAAACGGTTCTAAAATTATGACTATATCGCTATCTTTACGCCAAGAACATCAGCGTGAAGATATTTTGTGAATTGCCAGTTGAAGGAAGAGCTAATTAGAATACGAGCTCCAGATTTATATTTTCATTGTAATCAAAATTCCAAATTATAGACCTTATCACCCGATGCTATGAGTGACAAAGACACGTTTGGGCTGGAAAAAACTTTCATTAATTAGAAGCTCAAGTGATTGTCCCCCAGGGAGGGAGGGAAGACAAAGCTAACGATAAGATCACGCCCGACTAGAACGATAGACTAATTAAGTAGGAGGAGACTCGAACACGAGACGTGCAGTTACGCAATGTGATTAGTCTGAAATGTCCGCCGTCTTCTCTTCCTTACCCCCCAGAGGAGGGGCGCCCCTCCTTTGGGGGGGGGGGGGGGGTTAGGAAGTGAAGACGGCTGACATCTCAGACTAGAAATGTGATCAGAGTCAATAATTAGCCTAATTGCGGGCTCAAGAAGAGCCCGCAATATAGTTTGCACGCCATATGTCCATTTTGGAGCAAAATTGTTCCGCCAAAATCGATTGATAAACCCTCGTAAACCAATCAGAATCCATTTCGACTCGAACAAGATGGCTGCTGCGTGGGTTAGTGTACTCGATTTTCGAAGCCAAAATTTCGCATCATTGGAGTGTTAACGTACATTTAAAAGATTGAAAATGGGAAGAAACAGTTTTAAAAATTAACAAATTCTCGCTATGATGTCAAATGAAGTGCAGCAAGCGATGAAAACGTGCTTCGACGAACTTCATTTGAGATTAGGCAAGCGTGGATTTTAATAACGACCAATAACAATGCATGCAATGCATGAACATTGAGCAAAATAATAAATGGGAAGCACTTATTAGCCTTCGTTGGGGGAAAAAAGAAAGAAAAAACGTCGGAGCGAAAAAAAAAGGGAAAAAAAGATCGTGTGCGTACCAACGCATTGAGCTAACTTAACACATAGGTCCGCAACGCGTACATGTGTCTAGAGCGTTATGCATTATTGTATTGCGAAGTCATGGCAGCGATTTGAGTGCAATTTTAAGAGGTTTAAAGAAGAGATAGAAGAAAGAAAATTAGTTTTGGAACACCACCAAAATGTTTTCATCTTTTCTGCTTATAATGCTGCTACCCTACAGACACTACAAAAAGCTCATTTCATTGCTATAAGTAAGAGCTTTCCCAGTATATTTTAGCCCACCCAGATTTTAATTCTTGAGTTCCTTGATTGATTTCCAGTACAAACTGCGCAGTCTCGGTTCTCAATGTTTATGACACATGAAGGAATGTTTGCTCGCCAAAATATAAATTCAGGGACAAACCTACCTTTCCCGTCATTATTGACCCCAAGTATCTTTGCCAAACAAAAATTGCATGAATTGCAGTTGAACGCTTAACTTAAAGCTTACAGAGTTGAACGTACAAATAGAATAAAGGTTAATGTTTTTCATTGACGATTTAATTGTCCTTCATTCAACGTATAAATCGGTTCAGTGCCTCGTGGTTTCCGAAAAATTTATCTCGAACTTAAAACAACTTCAGCTCACTGGTAGCGGCATTGCTTTAGCGATACTGAAGTTTAAAGAACTCTTTTGTTATTGTATAAATCAAATAGATTCTATTTTGCCGTGGGTCAGTTTAATTATAGATCACAGAAGACGTCAAAATACGGTAATAACATCAGTGGCACACGAGGCTATCGCCACATGTGCCTTTTTACGACTGTTTTTGCGTATGCAAAATGGGAGTTACGGAATGAGTGGCGAGTTGAAGCCATCCTTCCTTCATGCCTTCAGTCGATCAGATGTAAACTAAAGGCCGTTGACAGATGGTTGGCAGACCTACATATAACGCTACTCTCAGTTTGACGTTGCGGTTTATTAAGACCGATGACAGACCATTGTACTTTAGGCGCTGATGGTTTTGTTTTGATGGGTATGTGATGATAATTTGAAAATCGATTGTGAACATATTTTATTTTTATTTTACCTTAAATCAGGTGTATGTTGTTTCTGCCCTATAGAAAAATCAACAGAATTTTCTTAAGTTTGCATGTGACGGTGAAAGCGAAATTGAAAGCGAAGTTTGTGTAATCGCCAGCTGACAGAAGATTATCAGTGTCACGCGACAAAGGTCAACCTAGCCGATTTCAAAATAAATTTTATGCGACGCTTAATCTTCACAGCAATCAAAGAATGCAAGATCAAACTTATCATGCTCATGGCACTATCAAAACACATTCCGGAAATTGAACGTCTATCGTACACGCTGTACAGGGAAAAGAGTGTACACACGCTAGCACGAAAACACGCAAACTTGAATTTGTCTGCTTGGAGCTTGCTTTTTTTTACAACCAATGCAAAACAAAATGAAAAACAACGTAAATGCATATAGATCTTTACAAGTGATGCACGTTCGACTTCGACGATTTAATTCGTCACTTGTTAAATAGAAGCGACAAGAAGGAACAATTACATCGTGTGCTTCACAGCGACAACCTAAATCAACGCAATATATTTCAAACACCTTTTATAGGCCTCGGAGTTAAGAAGTACCCTTGCTGAGTTTTATAACCCACAACAGATAAATATTCATCGCATGCAAGCAAAATCATCAGCACAGGTCGCAGCGGAGAACATTTGAGTTTCAACGACGAGATAAAATCTGGAGCGAGATTTATTCCTAGCAGAAGACTGCCTATCCCAAAAGCCAGAGGACCCTACCGCAAGTAAAGAAGGAACAACAAAACTCACAGTATAAGCAACCAAAATAGCGGTCGCAGAAGACAGGCAAAGTCATATTTTAAAAGCATATTAAAATAAAAGACGATGCGCGGATCGTTAAAAGTGATCATATGTTTTCAAACACGAATAGAAAAATACATAGAAGAAAACAACTTGCCCCCAAAGTTATCCAGATATACACGCAATCGAATTCCACCAAAAATTCGTTCCACGTGCCATTGAGTTCACCACAAAATCAGACTTGAAAGCGAAGTTTGTTTAATCGCTAGCTGACAGAAGATTATCAGTGTCCCGCGACAAAGGTCAACGCAGCCGATTTCAAAATAAATTTTATGCGACGTTAACGCAATCAAAGAATGCAAGATCAAACTTATCATGCTCATGGCACTATCAAAACACATTCCGGAAATTGAACGTCAATCGTACACGCTGTACAGGGAAAAGAGTGTACACACGCTAGCACGAAAACAGGCAAACTTGAATTTGTCTGCTTGGAGCTTGCTTCTTTTACAACCAATGCAAAACAAAATGAAAAACAACGTAAATCCGTATAGATCTTTACAAGTGATGCACGTTCGACTTCGACGATTTAATTCGTCACTTGTTAAATAAAAGCGACAAGAACTCGCACGAACACATTAAACGATGACGTCATCGCTTAAAAAAACAGTCGTGGCCTCATAGGGCCCTTTGATTTTTGTTCTTACGTACCACATTGTGACGTCATATCTGATCTACAACTGAACAGACGCACGGAAAAATGGAATCTATTTGTTAGTTATATTATATTTTATTATATAAACTAGAGAGAATTACCAGAATTTCTCTCGCTGAGAAAAATAATATCTTCACATGTGAGAGATATCATATCTTTCACATGTGAAGATATCGATTTCGGCACGTTTGCTTACGAGTTTACCATATTTCAATGCTTGCTAAATGAGTCAAAGCTTATCGATGTTAAGTCGAATCATCTTCGGATCTTCCTCGGCAATCTTCGAATTTTTCGGAAAAGATCGGAAAATTTTCGGAAACATTCGTATGACCACCGGACAACATTTTGAAAATCTTGGGAAAACTTCGGAAAATGGTCGGAAATCTTCGGAAAATCGTAAAAAACCTCGTAGTTAATAGGTTGTGCTCACTCGCGAGATATCGAGTTGAACACTCGAAGGTAAATTCATATCTCCGCGCAACCATGTATTATCCTCTATATGTTATTATTTTCAGTTAATTTTGTCCTGACCCTAACCCTAACCCGCATAAGTTATGCCATTCCACAAACTCATTCCTCCTTTTACCCTCAGCCTTCAATAATGGCTGCCAAGTAGTTGCATGTAGTCTCTCTTGAACTCTTCAACTCTCGGGGAAACCAAACTTCGCCATCTGTCTCCCCCTAGCGATCTTTTCTTGCGAGCCACACGAGAAGCCCAGCAAATGCATTTCTGCTTCTGCAGATCTACCTTTCCATGTGGAGCGTGGTCTTCCCCAGTTTCTCTTACTTCTGAATTCCGACGGAGGGTCTGGGTCTTGCGGAAAATGCTGGATTGTCTTTTTCCTCTAGCTATGCAAGTAGTAAAAGCTAATTGCGTCCACATTGTATGTATGCTATTCCATTCCTATAGCAGAACACGTTAACATTATGACAGGTATCCTGAGTAACCGAGCACTGTTTTGCCTCTGGCACCCAGAATTGTTTACAGATAGTGCAAACCGTCGAATGGGTTTCTGACCTGCATAGAAAAATATTGGCAGACACTTGAAGCTAATGCTGGGATTTGATTGGATGATTACCTGTTAGAATACAATAATAACCTTCGTTTTATTTTAATGGAAGCCACGCAGCTTGTGAAATGACTGTGTTTTAAACGCCTTCTGGTGTCATTAATCTTCTTAACAGAATATGGCAGCTTGTCTTCTGTGGCTTCGCGCATCTTTGTCAAGACTTCCTAGATGCAGTATTCCAGGAACTAGAACGACCCATGTCAAAATCATTATTTGCCGTTATTCAACACAGGAAAGTCCACCCGCTAGGAGTGTTTTTCAGCCACTACCAAGAGAGGAGCTGGTGACTAAATTTAAGTCAAGGCTCAAAGACAGGCCATTTACTAATGGTTCAACAGGCGAAGGTTTCCCAGAATTCCTTGACGCGCCAAAAGAGTCATTTCCACACGGAGTGCAGGTTAACAATCCGCACCAGTCCTCCCTGGCCGAGCTGACCGCACAATGTATGGAGTACGTAAAGGAGAACCATGCACAACATCCCGCCATATTATTCCGCAATCTCCCAGCTCAAACTGCGCAGGAGTTTTCTACCATTGCTAAGGCGATTCCTTGGAAGCCTTTGAGCAACGAAGGTGGTGCAGCTTACCGACATCTAGTTGACAAAAATGTTGGAACTTACACTGCCAACGATAATCCTGAGGAGATTTCCATAGAGCCACACAACGAATTGTCTTATGCTAAAGTCTATCCCTCAAAGGCAAGCTTTGATAAAACGTAAAATGTTCGAATCAAAAATGAGAGGAGGAATTAATGATCGAGGGAACAAAATATGAGACTGGAAAGAAATAATTTTCTGTTGTCGTGAGCCTGAGACAATGAACAAGATCATTTATTCTTGATTCGTGTGTGGCATGCCTCCTACATACTGTCATTAGTTTTAACAATGCCGAAGGTGTCTTGTGCAGAGAACATTTTTCAAAGCTCGGTAAATGAAATGAGAAAGATTAGGGTGTTTACTATGTAAAATTCTGTAATCCCGAAGAAAAAAGGAAAAGCCGAAGATCAATGTTCCATTGGTAGAGTTTGAAGAAAGAGAGTATAAAGCTAACAGATTTATACTCTCCATTGTAATGGAACTTTAAGGTTGTGTTCTGTTTATTGGTTGGATTGCTTGTGGATTTTAAGTGTTTTATTTGGAATCAACGGTTTTCGGTTGATAGGATTGTTTTACCGTTTTAACCGTAAATTGTTGATAAAGTGTGGAAAAGTGTTCTCTTATATTGGGAAACTTCAACCAAATCCACCGCGTTTCAACCTAGTTTGATGCCAGGTACGGATTTTTTTTCATATAGAACCGAACTAAAAAAACCAATGCAACCCAAGCGGTTGATCCCAATACAACACGACCTAAGACATTCAAAGGCAATACATTTCTAAAGGAAGTGACTAAAAAAGATGTCACCTTTTTATCTACCCATACTAATTGCTACCACCTCTCCTCCTCCACAGGTTTTCTTTTTCTGCCTGAAAGAGCCAGCTGATGGCTGTGGCGGTGAAACACCTTTGGTTAAAAACAGCGATCTTCTCTCCAAGCTGGATACTGAAGTCGTGCGAAGGTTTGAAGAGAGACAAGTGCGATACATGAGATATTTGCCTGACAAATCCAATGAAAATTACTTGGACTGGCAACACGTGTATGACACAGATGATAGAGAGGTAGGCAGGCGCATTTCAAGCTCAGCTCCTAAGACCCGTGGGTAGGAGGGTGGGGAGTTAGAAGGGACATCGGTGGCATACATACATCATACATCGATCTTTTAAAGCTTTTGCTGTGGCCATGTTTTGGGCTCTGTTATATCGTTGGTGGGCAACCCTTGTTTAAGGTGGAATCTCGTTAACAAGGGATGGAATATATTCATCGCGGATTAAGAACTTCATGAGCTAGCATTGCAGAGAGGTATACCAGGGATACTATAGTGTGTCATGACAGAAGCGGAATTCTAAAATAGCGCTTTAAAAAAAAGATAGAAGGCGTTAAATTCAAATTTGCAAATTTAAACGACGTTTACTCGCTGGCAAAGTTTAAATTAAAAAATCCGCCTCTGTCATGACACACTAGAGGTCTTGACTCATCTGTTTTTGATAAAATCGCAGAGTGCTGTCTTCTACTCAATCCGCAAACTTGGACACAAAATCATGGAATTCGCAATTTCGTGCTAATGGCGCTCTAGCGTCGACAAAAAGCGCAAACTACCAAATCAAAAACGACATCGTAAACTTCCATCATTCTTTTATGTCTCTGGAAAATTTCAGCTCAATCGTATCCAAAACGGCCGAGATATAAGCGTTTAAAAAGATGTAGGGAAAGCAAAATTTTGCCTAATGAATTTATTCATGAACATGTGTCACTCGCAACTTTAAACATAAGAAATTGTCTGTGATGGACTAATGCATTGAACTTTTTAATGTTGAGTTATAAATGCTAAGTTATTTCAAGGTTCACGCCGGCCTCCATCCAACCTTTACTTGACGTTGTTATAGATTCTGTACTTTTCTCTTCGAAACGTGCTGTTCAGTGCCACGGCTGAAGAAGTATTTAAAACGAGTTTGTGATTTTGTCTTATGCTGATAATAAGGAAACTTGGATATAGATGTTTAGATAGATTTTTCTGTAAAATACAACCATTCCGTCGTTAAATGGTTAAAAGCTTGTGTGAACCGAAGGTTTGTCAAACACGAGTTCAAATGCAAATTGCGTTTTGCGAGTTAAGATGGATTCCGATTCGCTGGCTCCTGGCAGTTCAGTTTGAATGGCTTCTCGAGCCGGTTAAAAATTGCAGCATTCACCCACAGACCAATATAAATTGGGTTTTTATTTTTACTTACAAAAGATTATGCTATTCAAGGAAAATTGGCCACCTGACTCGTGAATTCCATGTTAAATTTCACTTGAAAAAACGATATCGCACTCATCGCTTCACGATTCGTGCGATATCGGTTTTTCGCGCGAAATTTAACTTGGAATTCCCTTGTCAGGTGATGAATTTTCCTAAAGTATTGCAGGTACATAGACTTTATATACTACTATGACGGCACGCCAGTTTATGTATTCCACCTCCAAAAAGGGGATTACTACTAATCTACTGCTTTTATTTCCTTCCCTTGTTAACTTCCATTTCAAAATAGTCTGGAAGAAGGTACGAGTTCAAATTTCTGTCTGTCGGAATTGAATGAATCCAAAGATTTCATAACTGACCAAAGTTCCTACGCAATACGACACATCCTTTCGGAGTACTCTCGAGTGCTTTAGCTATTTTTTGATTTGGTAATAGCCGGGATCTGGCAACTCTAAGAGTAGTTCAACTAGCAGTTCTACGAGTAGTTCAACAACTTCTTCCCCGACGGTCCTGATATATACGTAGCATTCTTTCCTTTATTTATAGGTCGCGGAAGCACGAGCAAAAGACCAAGGCAACAAAATCAGATGGGATTCCAACGGGGATTTATACTTCTGGCAAAACAGACCCGCCTGTATACACCACCCGACGACTGGAGGGAAAATCTGGTTTAACCAGGCAACACTTCTTAACAGCGCATACTGTCGATTAATACCGGGGCGTGCTGAAATCCCAGACCACAAACAGCCTACGCACACGTGTTACGGGGATGGCAGCGATATCGAGCCTGCAGTACTACAACACATACTGGAAACCACGTGGGAATGCGCAGTAGGGTTTAAATGGAAGAAAGGCGATTTGTTAGTGTTGGATAACTTGGCTGTTCAGCATGGAAGGCTTGGATTCAAAGGGGAGAGAAAAATTTTAGTTTACATGACTGCATAGTAAGCAGTATGGTAAGGAAATAACTGAAAGGGAATACTTGTTACTGTTGAAATAATGTAGTTTTACGTGTCGCGTGAGATCACGCGTGTTTTATAACGCTGCAGCTGCCGCCTCTGTGAATTTTAATAATAATCATGTATATAGTATTTTTATCACATAAAGTTTTATCATGTAAACAGCTCCCTTTTTTAACATATTAACTTTGAATTATTATTGTAATAGCTGTAATTATGTTTTAGTTTTTGAGTTATTTTTTCCAAAAATAACTCTTTAGTCGGCGCGATGGACCGTGTAGTCAGTCAGTGGAGTATGTTTGTATGTCACACCAATCAGGTTTGAGGTACTATCAGAACCAATGAAATTGCAGTTTATAAAGGGGAAGTAATCTGACACAGTTGTAAGCGAGTGATTTCATTCGAAGATTTTCGATTTGTAGGAGGCGGAATCGGTGAGTTGTGAATTAACCCCGGATTTGAAACGCTCGCCTGCTTACAACGCAGACGCCGCCAGCAAAAGACCCAACACTAAATTGCTATTCGAGCGTTCGTTTAGGACGGGCTAGTTTCGCCGACTGTAGTAGAAATTGCATAAAGCATTTGGGCATGTACTAAAACCCGAAACAACGAAACGAAACCACCGAAACGAAACCGCCGAAGCAACCGAAACGGCCGAAACGAGCGAAACGAAACAAAATCACCGAAAACAGCAAAACCCATTACCATTATTGAAAGCTAACCGTAAACAGGCTAACCTGAGTGATATTCAGGCTAACCGGAGTGCCATTCAGGCTAACCGGAGTGTACCTTGCACTCAGGTTAGCCTAAATAGCACTCCGGTTAGCCTGAATATCGCTCAGCTTAGCCTGAAAAACGCCCAGGTTAGCCTGTTTACGGTTAGCTCTCAATAAAAGTAATGGTTTTCCTTGTTTTGGCGATTTTGTTTCGTTTCGCTCGTTTCGGTTGTTTCGTTTCGTTGTTTCGGGTTTTAGTACATGCCAAGCATTTGCACAAAGCAGATTTGAAGAATAATGTTCTCATTGTGATGTTAATACTGTGTTTACAAAGAGTCATAAAAATGGCAAGGAATCTTCTTCAGAGTGTGACAAGGAAACTTCTTAAATTTAATACTGCTTGAGACTCCGTGTCGCCAACTGAAAACCGCAATTAATTTAATTAGTCTCTTTAGCGTCTTGCTCAGGCGATTCGCTGACTCTCGGGCAAGTAGCGTTTATGTTTATACCTTAAACACACCTCGTTTAGACATTTAATTAACCGGTATGGGTATTGACTTTAAAATGGTTTTGCTTTTAAAATTAACTACGATCGATAGCGGCAACAGGCTAGAATAAGAGCATGCCATTCCGTGACAGTTTGATAACTAAAATTAATTAGTTCTTGTTCCTGTTTGTTGAATGAAAATTTACATTTACGACAGGAAACAAATACTCCAGGTGTACTACGCTATAAAAGCTTTCCTAAAAATATAGTTTTTGATTTGATTCGTTTATTACTTCGTTTATTACTTTTCAATTACTCAATGGAGACATGGTGTTTTCAAGAAAAACTGACAAACGTGTCATGTTACAAAAGTGAGATAAACAAAAGTGTCATGTTACATGCGTTTTAAAAAAAACAAAGGTATCGTTTTACAGTGTTTGACAAAAACACAAAAGTATCCTGTAATAAACGAAAGTATCGCGTTACGGTTGTAAAAAAGCTAGCAACTAAATAAGCGCTAACAGAATAAGCCATTTCGTGACATTTTGACAATTAAATTAGTTCTTGTTTTTTCTAAATGATAAAAGTTAACTATTGAACGAAACAGTTTTGACGTAACAAATTGCACGTAAAAATTATTTTGTCTGCAAGCATTTCTTTTTTCAAAAAATGCCTCTTAGTCGTAGTATGCACAAATAGCTCAACCATCCCAACAGGACTAACACCCAGTCTTACCCCAAGCAACTCAATCAAATGAAAAAATAACTCCTGCACGCTTAGCGTGCCTATGTTTTTAGGTAGGTGTCCACAATTAGTAGAGGGGACTTTTCCCCTCGGCTAAACATTTTAGACACGGAAATAAAGTTATTATTATTATACATTACAATGAATCGAAGTGGTTTATTAGATGCTGTAAATGACGCCATCGTGAAATTGATGCCACAAGTGTTTCGCTGAATGCAGTATGACAAAAGAAGAATGATATAACTGTTCACTTTACATGGCTTGAAGTGTTTCGTTGAATGCAGTGTGACAAAAGTAGAATGATATAATTGTTCACTTTACATGGCTTGAATGTAATGGGTGCCATTATTTCTTCATTTACTCTACTATGATGCTCGGATGAAACAGGAAAATTTAACATTATACACCAGAAACCCATAAGGGTTGAAACGTGTAACTCCCTATGATTCGTATTGTACAAAGCGTTTGCACATTCGTTTCCATTAACTACCATATTTGGAAAATCACGAGAAAAAATTAACCAATCAAAATTGCCATATTTGGATTGAATTCACAGCGCTAAATTCTCCTGTTCCATCGTCATTCTGTGGTCTGGAAAACTTCACTTGGATACACTTGATGAATTTCTTTAGTTTCTGTAAGCAATCTACGGCGTTTTGGTCGGAATTCAAATGACTTGCCGCAAAACCGAAAATGTTGTTGCGCGTGCCGTTACGTGTGTAAATCATTCCTGTACAAACTCTTTTGTGTTGCCAAATATGGTACTTGGCAAAACTGAATATCCGAACCCTGTGAACGCGCGTTACGCGTTTCAACCCCTTATGAGTTTCTGAATACACCTAATGGCTACGCAGCCAAGTTTTCTCTCGTTTTCGCTCTTCACTTGAAGTTCAGTGACGAAAAAAGAGCAGTTCATAGTTTCATTACTGTAAAATATTTGTTTCCTCCGTTTCAGTGGCATGCCTGCAAACTAGCTATCTCGAAGCTAAGCGCATGACCACTATAAACAAAATTTACATTTACATATCACATCATACACAAAATAGACAATTCTGTTGCTAAATCAGTTAATTATTTATGTGTATAGATCATAGAGAGACTTGATGTAGAGAGTTTTTTCTAAATCTTGCTTCGTTGTAGCTTGCCAGCTGTAGAACACAACCTGAAGCAGACAATGTAACAACAATCAGAATAATAACATAGCAATTAAGAAAACGTTGTCTGCATCTTGGTTATCATCATTATCTGTTCTGAGAAGCGAGCAGTTTTCCAAGAGCGAAGATCGAGAAAAACTGAACTTTGTGTTTACTATCCTTCAAATATTTTTACCGAAGGCCGCTCATTTTTGACGAAATTTTCCAAGTTGTTAAATGTCGAAGTAATCCTGTCGGCATTAAAAAATATTGCTCGTGCGTTCAAAGTGTTCAGGTCTTTATAATTTAAAAATTTACTGAAAACTTAACACGCCAATTAAATGTAAAGTGCAAAGTTTGAGAACTGTGGAAAATCACTTGGCGGTTACCATCTGATATTTTACACCTTTGGCTGCGTCACGTGACATGTTTAGACTAATCGCGCGTGAGAAAACAATTGATGATCATAAACAAAGATAAACCCTCCTACGCCCCTCCCTCCCCCCCTCTCCAAACTTTTTATCCGTTTTACCCACTTCATTTTTTACTTGTAATCATACTATTTACGTGTTGTTTAAATCAGTATTAGGCATTTTTTCAAATTTCTATTCAGTACGTTATCAATGTTTTATTATTATTTTATTTATTTATTTATTTATTTATTTATTTATTTATTTATTTATTTATTTATTTATTTATTTATTTGTGTGTTATACCTGGAAACAAAAGCTAAGTGTATATTCACAATAAAACTGCTATCTAACTGCTATCTAAACACACACACGTACACAATTCCGGCTAAATGTCTGTAGCACGAATGCATGGCAGAAGTGTAACTCTCGGATGTTAAAATGTATGAAACTCTTATGTGCCGGACTGATTCCACTGACAGGATATCCAACAACTACATACCGTCTTATTAGGCTCTGTTAATAGGAATCCATTCTCCGAGAACCGGCCTCGGACATCTTTGGCCACCAGCCACACAAAACATGCGGGAGATTGGGCTTCAATAGACACGCTGAACTCTCCTGTCTTGGATATCCGGGCAACTTTAACAATCTAACAATTAAAACAAATACTGTCATATGATGCAAACCAATGCAACCAAGTTGTCGAAATTGGCGTCACCTGCCGGAAACGCAATCAAAGGCCCTATGTGCCATGACTGTTTTTTTTTTTCTATTAGCCACTGAACTCGGAAAATGAATTAATAAGATAAGGATTTACCAAACCTCAACGGGATCTAGCCTGCGTTACAGACAGTCTAATCTAAGCAATGGCTCCCAAAAGCTTGTTCTGGCATCCCGCATGCTTATGGTTAGACCAATTATTGCAGAAGATCTATTTCGATCGAGAATACAAAAGGGGTTGATGACAGATGGTTGACAGACTTAGCGCGACTCCCGTAGTTTCGGGTCTTTTTGGCATAACATTTGCCGAATTGCTACTCTGAAAATTTACTGAAAATTTGATCTTTGATAGAAGGAGTGAATTTTCGCACTGCTGCCGAGAAACTCGGAAATTTTTTTTCCGAGTTTAAAAATGAAACTAAAAAACAATGCTCCTCTCAAAACTTTCAGTTTAATTAAGGTGTTATATAATTACAATAAATACCTTTTATGCCATGTACAAAATTATCTTAAATAGAAAAATCACCAAAGGGGCATTAATGCACCAAACAGAAACAAGGATGACTAAAATTAGCAAAACTTATGGACGAAAACAGTGCACTTCAAGGATGGTGTTCGTCTTTCGTAATCCGTCTCAATCCGCCTTCAATCTTAACCATCCTTGTTCGTTTTTGGTTAATTTGCTTTTACCACTTGGGTGTTCTACTAAACTAAAGGATGTGTAGTAAAATGTATACTGGTAGCCTCAAAACGTTATCATCCCAAGATGGCCTAATAGCTAGTGCAATAGACTCTGAATGGAACAGTCCTGGTTCAAGCCCTGGCCGCGGGAAATGGTGGTGTGTGGGCCAGGGAGAAACACTTATTCTCACAGTGGTTGTTTAACATTTATACGGGGAAACCGATTGGTTCACAGTTTGGAGAAGTGGCAAACAATGACCCGAACGGAAATTCCGAATGAGATTTGGCGTGTTCCATTTACCAGAATTTACTCGGAGCGCCTGGAACTGAGCTGAGCAGCCGCGTATACGTGTCGAAACCGGCGACAGGCCTGGAACTGGTAGATTAAAGCAAATGGATATTCCGGTTGGGAATTTTGGACTACATTTCAAGACGTTCTGTTTATTTTGGATTTTTTTTTCGTTCGGGCAAACCGAAATAATCTTACCATTTACATTCGAACCGAAATTTCCGGAATGTTTTGGTAAATGGTAATTGCCAGTGCCTCTCTTCACCGGGAATGTAAATCTGTTTGCGAAGCTTGACAACATGCCAATTGACCGGAGTGCGAGTTAATCATTTTTAGCTTCTTCAATGTGTATATCACTACAGTCTTAAAGTCTTTCACTAAATCCTTTTCTTATTGTTGCTATTCTTTATCAATACGTTCTTACAACACGTTTAAACGAGCTAGTACTCTTCAGATTTATTTTCACCTTCAATCCAGGATCTCTCAAACCCACTGCATCTGATAGGTTGGAAGGGTAAAAGACGTTTGTCGGTCCCAGGTCTTCTCCACTACTCAGGTCCAAAGGCTTCATGGTAAAGACACAATGCTGAGCACTTTCACATTTGCTTATTTGTAAAAGATCTTTTAATTCATCTGTATAAACCAGTTTCTTTAAAAAGGAAAAAAATTAACAAAATTTTGTTAGCTTGACAAGAGGCTTTTGCTCATCGCACAGGCCACCATCATTTTGTTTGTTTGTTTGTTTGTTTTTTTTGTCAAAAGCAACAATCCAACTCACTTACCGAGGACTGTCCATTAATGTTAAATTTTATGCTTTTGCTGTACAGCGGTGTGAATGAGGACCATGCCCAAACTTTAAAAGACACTGCACCATGCGTGATTGGCTGAAGATAACAAAAACAACCGACTTAGTCTGTTGTTGGTTCTTACAAAGAAGGCATGCCTTCTGTTGTTTGCATCTAACCACGAGGACGTCTATTAAAGACTGGGCCCTAGCAATCAGGTGATTACACGAGCGGGGTGTAGAACAGAGAAGAGCAAAGTGAGTCCTCTTTCAAACGTGCTCTATTACCGTGCCGAACTAAATTAGAGAATTAAATTTGCAGTCTCTTGTTGTGCCGAACTAAATTCATAAAGTAATTTTAGGAATTTTAAGTTATTTTGCAGCTTTTTGTTGTTTCTGATATAATTTGAATTTGGCACGACTGCATTAAATTTGGCATTTGAAACTATTGCCGTGCTATCGTCATACCACCATATTCGTTTGAGTTCGGCACACCGGTAGCACGACGTTTGGAATAGGCTTAAAACTTTATTTCAACACGATGTTTCCATTCAGGTAAAAAAGGAATTACAATAATCAATCAAAAGCCCCTTGAGAGTCAATAATTGAAATCTGTCAATGAAATACCAGTCCAATATGGGCCGCGCGGTGGCCTAATTGTTAGTGCACAGGACTCCGGATCGAGCGGTCCCGAATCAAGTTTTGGCTGGGTCACTGCGTTGTGTTCTTGGTCAAAATTCGTTACTTTTGTAGTGCCACTCTCCAGCCGAGTGTATAAATTTCGTGGCAACCCTGTGATGGACTAGCATCTCATCCAGCGAGGAGTAGTAATACTGCTGGTCATACTAATGAAACTGGGATAAGCACCGGTCTGATGGGCAACTAGGCTCGAACGCAGACGTTTCCTTTACCTTTGTTGTTCTTATATTTTATGGTTTAAGAATCGGACTTTCAAGCATATCTTTCTGAATATATGACCCATGTAATCAGTGTTACCTTCACTAGGTCTGACACAATGTATAGCTTTAAATGGCCGCCCTCCTGATAAGATGAGGCTATCACTGGAGCAAAGAAATCCTTCACAAAATAATGAAGCATCTGGAAGAAATATGACAAAAAATGTTAAAAAACTATCAACTTCTTTAATTTGCACGTATTACCCTGCCAACGGCCCCTCTTTTTGCCTGGGAACGAAGTTGGGCTCCTGGGGATCTGGGGAACAATTTTGTTTGTCAGCAATCTTACACGATTGTACGGTTTTGCAATAATGTAAACATTTATGCCGTTTTTCTGTTGTTATTGTTGTTGTTATCGCCTTTTCTGTTAAAACTTAGTCAGGGAACCAGTGACAAGTCGGGCGTTTCGGAGTCTGTCTAAAACTGTCTAAACCTCTTGTTTGTGTTTTCGTTTTTTGTTGATGTTGTTGTTAACCATGATATATATAAGAAAGAGGCCTTCGGTCCGAAGGAGAAATTTGTAAACGAAAGCAACCCGGCAAACATGGCCGCCGCCGCTGAGCTACTTCAAGAAGTAACTCAGCCGACCTCAAAAGGCCATATTACGAAACTGAGCGATGAATTAAAGGAGTTTCAACGCAACACAAACGAAAGACTTTTAAAAATTGAAAGTATCAAGTCAAAAGCAACAAGCAAGCAACAAAACCTTGAGGGAAACGTCGAAAGCGTAAAGGAATCGCTAAATTTTGTAAACATCAACACCGAAGAGGTAGAGAACCTCCGTAAAAGCAATGAGGAGCTTAAGAAAAAGGTAGAACATTTGGAACTTTTTTCAAGAGACTTCAACATTCGCATAATTGACGTAAATGAAACTGAAGGCGAAGATTGTTTGGCGATAACAATGGACTTCGTCTCCTCCTTTCGTTTTGAAGATGCTGTTGCCGAGGTGGAAAGCGCTCACCGTATCGGGAAAAAACGCGATAACAAACCTAGGCACATTATTGCCAAGTAGGCCATTCAAGAAGAAGCGAAGCGAAGAGTGAAGAAGGAAAAGCAACTCTTGGAGGAGCAAGAATTGTCGAAAACTTTTCTCCAATAAAACTTTGAAATTCGCAAGAAGGCGCTTCCACTGATGAAAAAGGCATATGACGAAGGAAAAGCTGTTTTACCTTCCATCGGCCGCCATATTCCAGCGAGGACCACGTGGGGGCCTGCCAGATACTGTTCAACCTGAAAAAGATCAGCAAACAGAAAATGAAACAGAGCCGCTAAGGACTTCCTGTCACTATCCTGTTAAGGACTTCCTGTCACTGTCCTGTTAATTGATTCGGCTTCTTTGAGTTCCCTACTCAATTTAGACCAAATTACGGGGCCCAGATATCTCAGACTACGTCTCCCGTAGGTGGTAGTGTTCAATCGTGGAATAACGAAGTCGCCAGAATTTCTGAGTACATAACGACATTTGTCTTGTTTAAACAAGTCTGATATATATGGAGGACATAGGTTGTACTTTGCCTTATACATAGTGATGGCTGTATCCTGCAACCGGCGATAGGCTAGTGCCAGGAAATTGGGTTTTCTCAATACGCCCCCGTATAAGCTCCTCGCGCGTAGTAAACAGCCCTTAGCGCTTGTTCCTGTACGCGCTCTATCTCTTTACTGTCCGACGCCGGGCAAAAATGCCACACCGTGTGACACTGTATAATCTGCGGCCAGATGAAGGACATAAAGATCTTCAGTTTGGCTAATGAAGTTAACATGTTTTTGACCCTCGCCAAAACTAACACCCTCCTAACTGAAAACCTTAACTAGAAATAGAACTATTTACACAAAAACCAATTACTTACTGCCAGTAAATTGTGCCCATGGTTTTTCCTTGACCCTGCAACAAGTAACAAATTAACTGAGAAAAATGCGTTGACATAACTACCTCAAACATAAGCTATACCGTGGCGGACAAGTCATTCATAACTTCATGGAAAAGTTTATCATCTTGACAGCGAGAATTTACATCCAGCCTATATATTGGTTATCTTATTCGTACGAATTTTCATGATTTTAGCGTTTGCGAACAAATCGCGAAAGAAAAGACTCGCGAAAAAGCGTTACCACGGAAATTAATGACGCAAAATTTAGCACCCTGCTGCAAGATACTCTTCTAAAACTAAGCATCTGTTTGCATGATCAAACATGTTCACGTTCTCTTTCTCCGAAATATTCAACAGAGAGAAGACATATCGCAAGTGCTGACCTGTATTGTAACGTTGTTTTGCTATCTTCCCGCGAACTGAAGTAGTACGAATAAGTTAGATCCCAGCTTTCCAGGCTTTTATGAAAAGGTTTTTAGTCTATAGCCGAAGAGCCGGCTGTATTCACAGGCTTCTTAGTCTATGAAGGGCTAAACGTTTTCTTTACAATGTTTCAGTGAAATTCAGGATGTTTGCAGATTCGATGTTTATGACTTTTTGTGCTGCATTTCTGTTATTTTTCTTTTCTTTTCTGGAATGTTCTGCTGCTTAGTGTTTGTTCTGATACGAGGTCAGGAAAACTGTATATCTGAAGTGGGCGAAGGGATAGGTTATTGAAGGGTACCAGTCCCAAAAGAGCAGCATACCAACCTAACTACCCTGAAACCCTTTTTTCCCCACACCTCCACCCCCACCTCCAAGGTGCCCATATTACTAGCACATGGCTAACAGAAAAAAGAGTTACAGAAAACACCCCTAACCTGTATCAATTCACTCTGTAAACGCCTGTAATGTTCAGTTTCTGTCTTCATGCATTGAGCTTGAGTCACCTGTGACAGGAAAAGGTGTTAAATCGCTGCACTTTTTATCCCTGAGAGCGGGCGTTCACGTGACTCACGTAAGTTCATCCACATTCATGCGCAGCATGTCACGCAAATGTTAGCCCGGAAGTTTCATGATAGAGTACACATCCCTGCCATGTAATGGCTTTTGTCGAGAATTTTAAACACTGATTAAATTGCCTTTAGATTGGATTGTAAGGACTAGAGACAAACGATGAGATGTGCTAATACCTGAATTATAAAGAGAGTATCCATAAAATTCTTCAACGGATCCGACGAGCTGGGCAGTTTAAAATGCTTTTTTGCTTGCTCCAACATTTGCTCATTACCTACAGTACAAAACAGATGGTAAACAGTGGACCTCCGCTCAGACTAAAGACGCCCACAGCACCGGAGATTATCCTGATTTCTGTAGCATAAACTTGCAGTGGTATAACCAGGTAAACCTTCCCAATTGTTTTTCTTCCACCAAGCCACCAACTGCTCCCGGTTATTCTCGCCGTTCCCACCCACCCCGTTAAAAAGAACACAAAACAGTTGGTCGGACGAATCGAGACAGTTAAATATGCCCCTACAAAGTGCAAACAGAATTAAAGGTACTTAAAGATAACTCAAAATATTTCCGTTATTATTTGGTTTGCTCCTTGCAATTGTGTGGAGGCCATTATGTACTAGTTAGTAGCACTAACCGTCCCCGTGATGTTGCCGATGATCCATGAACGTACTATTATAGGACCAGTCCTCTTGTATGGACACTTCAGCCAAGGTTTCAAAAGACGGGTAGGACTGGAAACCATACTCAGATGCAAAGCGAGGCTTAGGGTAGCCACTAACATCCCAGCAATCCATATTATAATCGTAGAAATGCACTGCAGGGAAAAAGAGAATAATTTAGAACTTGTACGAAACTCTTTCGAGCTCGAACGGTTTTCTAATGACAGGGGTCAAATCTGAAATCCGGCCAATCGCACCAAACGCCAAAAGCGGAAAATGAACGGCTGTACACAGCCTACCATCATGAAAACTCTGGGCAAACACATGCAACTGGTGCCAAGCGCAGGTAAACACACACCAGACAAGTTACTTTTGGTTAGGGATTTCCTTTGATTGGCGAAGCAAGGTAAATGAGGTTTGAAGATTCCTTAAAGAATGTCTCAGTTAACGTTCACGTTCGGGCGAGGACTTTGTAACGAAATGTGAGCAGTTTTCCAAAGCTATTAATGAGCAAAACTGTTTGAAATTTACACATTCTTTCAGCGTCGCGATTCAATTTAAACTGCTGAACTATTGTGAAAACGTTTATTTGGACGTTGCAATAGTCATGATAGCTCACGAAAATGAACAAAATAAAACACCACATGACTGTGAACCAAAGTCCATAACCCATAAAGTTACTTTTATAATAAGTCGCCTTCCGAGTCTTGTTGAAGAACACTTACCGTCTCCCCAGTAGGGGCTGCCTGGGTTTTTCGCTACCCACCCCTCCCTTTCTGTGTCTACTCCATTCGAAGGAGACGAGGAGAGGAAAGGTCGGCTTTTATCTTCTTCCTCCAGCGTCTCTTGAATAGTGTCAATGTAAAGCTTCAAAATAAAGAACAAACAACAGCTGAATCAGTTTTCTGTAAAGAACTGTTTAACCCTTTCGTAACGGAGACCCATCTAAACCATTCAACTGATGCGATTTGAGCGCGATACCGCAATACTTTACGTGAACGTGATAGAATGAACAGAAGTTTGTATCAGAGCATGTACGCACATATCTTATAAACAAGGTCTAGGATGGTGCTGTTTTCGTCGTATGTTCGAAATCTCCGGCGATATCAAGCTGAAATCACGACCCAATCGCACGCGCGTGAGGAGAAAGCGCAAAGTGTTCCTCGCTCTTGCTTTGCACCCTCGGAAACAGTTGGTTGGGGCAAAACGAAGTAAACCGGCCGGACAGAAATCCTACCGACAAAAGTTTTCAAGAAGGGCAGAAAGAGACCCTGGAAAACGAGTCTCTCCAGACCATTTCCAAATGGTTCTGTGAATGCTGGCTCCTGAATCAACAGAAAAAATCCTTTGTCTTCTGCCCAATAGGCGAATGGTAACTTCAGAGTCACTTTAATTCGTGTGTTGCTGTACTTTAATTTTAATTTACGTCAGATGGCCAAAAAAGGAGTTAAACTACTGGAAAAAAAGTCGGGAAAACATTTCGCATGTCAGAAAGAAAGGTATTTCAAGATGCACCGTCGTTTGGACCGACCAGAAGTATTGTAAATAGTGGCTTCTCTACCTGGGAGATGCATTGGCGGCCGTTCGGCCTTCTTGACTGGTTCGTGTAGAAAAAAAAATTCACGCAGTGCGGGAAAATTCCAGGTGGCCGAAATATCCGAAACGAAAAGAAAAAAATTGAAATGGGTGATTGATTCGAGTTTGTAGGTCTCAATTTTCTGAGCATTTAATTTGGGTTTTTATATGAGTTAAAGTATCGAAAGTACTGGCTTGTAAGTTTAATTTTAGCTTTTCCTCTGATATTAGTTTAATTTTTTCGGCCAACTGCAATTTTTCCACACTGCGTGCATTGTCGGTTTAACTAAACGGCCCCGGCAGTCGAGTATGAACGGCCGCCAATGCATTACACGTAAACAAGCCACTATTTACGATACTTCTGATCGTTCCAAACGAAAATTTCCCGGTGCATCTTGAAATATCTTTCTTTCTGGCATCGGAAATGATTTTCCGAATTTTTTCGGCTATCTGGTGTAAATTAAATTAAATTATGGCCGGTACAACAACCGCCGTGTAAGAACACACGAAAGCGACTCTGAAGTTACCGTTCACCGATTGGGCAAAATGATACAAAGGATTTTTTTCTGGAAATGGTCTGGAGAGACTCCTTTCTGCCCTTCTTGAAAAGTTTCGTCGCTACGATTTTTGCCCCGCTTACTTCGTTTCGCCCCGACTTACTGCCCCTGGATCTTCGAGGATGAAATTTCTCTCTTCCTTATTTCACATTTGCCACATTTGCAGGCTTACGCCTTTCCAAAGAGGACACCTGTGAAAATTATGAAAACAAGAAATGGTCGTGTGCGAGATAATAAGATCGAATTACTGCACCTTAACGTACTTTTGACCTTATTTTATTCACTCTAAAACATGCAATACGGACACGAACTAACGAAAAGAACTTACTTTGACGTAATCGTTAGTGTACCTATTAAACATGAAACTTGTGTTATACCTGTGAAAATTAACACGACAAGATAAAATGGATCAAATATCTACGAATTGTAAGTTGTACTAAACTGTACGTTGCATAGTATCCTTCGCAGCCGTTGTTTGGGCTCGTCATGCAACACTCCGTCCGCTCGGGAGCGTTTCGTGACGAGCCCCGCAAACAACGGCTGCGAAGAAGACTAATACGTTGCAACACCTGTCTCAGAACACAACTTAGCTTTTGTTTTTTAGGAAGTTGTAACTTCCTTCGGAGACTTCAGAAACTTGCCCATCCGGCTATGCATGCCAGTCAAGGAAGAAAGATTGCTAACATTTTATGCTAGAGGAAATGAGCAATAACATTACTTACCAGTTTTCAGCCAAAGCTACTTCGTTTTCATTGTTACCACTCCACAGTATGACTGACGGATGATGGTGAAGGCGTCGCACCTGGAAACAAATAATTAAGAAAGAAAACACGTTTTTCCTGCTTCCAGAGATCTTGCGACCTCACTGGCGGAGAAAAATGCTCGATTAGAGTGTAGACCATGGAAAAAAAGTTTTGAAGACGTAAAAAAGAGGTCGATTTGTTGATTGGTAATGCTATTGGATGAAAGAGAAAAGAGAAAAGCAACGAGGATTTTAAAATCAGTTGCGGTACAGGTATATCCGAGAGCTAAATTTATACAAGAGGAGGAAGGGTAGGGATGTCTATTAAACAGTCTACCTGATATCGCACTTCGTCTTTGACCGAGTTCAAGAATTCCTCATCTGTTGGGTACATGGCACAAGCAAACATAAATTCTTCCCATACAAGTAACCTACGAGGCAACAATTAAACGTTTTCTTAACTTCCCATGCAATCAGACACTCGTAGAGGACTGGCTGAAAATGGAAACATGGCAGGACAAAGCACTGACTAATCGCCAATCTCTAGTGAACTCAGCTGTTCGTTATTGAGCACCATTTTGAATTTTAACAGCTAACATTTCAAGCCTTTTGTTTGGAAACAGATGAAATGCAATACGGTATTTAAAAATGATGATTAATTTACACCTTAACTCCATTAATTGAAAATAGACGAAATTCGTTTTAGGTTCACTCTGCTTTTTCACTTCATCCAACTCAAGATGTTGGCTAGGGATTGGAATTTTAGCAGCTTAGCTATGCAAACTACATCATAAAATATTTCAGTCAATCAGAATGACATTCTGTTCAATTGTAGAAACACTTGACAACACTTAATTAATGTGATTTCTAAATAACTGAGTGAACCTACTGTTTTTCAAAGCACTCTTAATACTATACCCAAGTGCATCCGCTATGTTGTAGAATTCATCATGTTGATAGATTCCTCCGCCCCAGTTCCTCACGACATTCATATTTGCATCCGCAGCAGACTGGAGAAGATTCCTAAGAACCGAGCTTGTTACACGGTCCTCAAAGGCATCTTGCAAGAATACAGAATAAACCTTTTTAATACAGTACTCGAAGTTTTAAAAGCAATTAAATCAGTTGCTTGGAACATTGTTACTGAATATATTCGTAAATGAGCCATCTGGGGTTTTAACTGGATGTTGAAGGAAAGACTTCTTATGTTTAATGGTTGTCAAAAATCAACTCCAATTAAAGTAAAAATGATTGACATCATTCTGCAACAGAAAAATTACTTATTTAACCAGATTTCAACGCTGAACTTTCATTAGTTAATTGGAGAGTGATAACATTAAACCATTGTCTTTTTTGTAGCAAATGTAATCATGCACAAGCTAAGGTGTAATAATACTTAACACCAAACTGTGATATACCTGAGTCATTATACAATAACCAAGATACTGCAGAGTTCAACAACTTTCCAAATAGAACAAAGGTTAGCTTTTTCGTTAACGTTTTAATTTTTCATCACTTTGTTTATTGATCAGATTAACAGTGCTTCATGATTATGGAAAACTATATCATGAAATAAAAACAACTTAAGCCTTTAGCTTATATAAACTAATAATGGCATTGCTTTAGCAATGCTGAAGTGTACTTAAGTCTTCTGTTATAATATTGTATAAAACAAATAGATTCCATTTTGCCATGGGTCTGTTGTCAAGTTTTACTGAGTGTCTGGTAATTATTTATCCAGCATGTAGGCACGCAATGTGTGCAGAGGTCTAGGTAGCTACAGACCGTTGTACGCATTGCAGGCCTGGGTAATTTAATCTAAGCTTAACATGTGTGTACCAGCTGGAATCCAATTGGCTCCTTTTAGAAATATTGGTAAATCATTGATCTCGAAGTGAAATCCAAGTCCTGAAACAGAAGCAATAATTACATTATGGTTATTATTAAACACAGCACAGCAGAGAAAACTGAAGATTTAAAATGACAGAATTGATACTGAGTATGTATTCAAATAAACTCTGCCAGAAGGACTGTGCTTGACATTTTTCAAATAAATAAAGGTAGTGTTACACTATGAGAAATTTTGCACAGCTTGCCTTGCAATTCTGTTGAAACAAAAGCTGCACAGTACATTGCATATAGTTTAACATAGCTAAGATCAGGTGATCTAGGTTAAGGTCATTCCCCGAAATAGAACTGAACATAGATTTTCAACCAAACTTTGCCTACTGGTTGGTTACCTTAAGGGAACTTAAATTTTTAAATAAAAAAGGGGGGTTGCCACATTTGTTTAGGAGCAGGAAGACCTCGTATATACGACATAATCCCTTAAGGACGGTGCCTACTTTTGTTACTGCGCACATCTTCTGCGCATCACGCAAGGCATCGATCGCACTAGACGCGCGCGCCAAGGGAATTTGCTCGCTCAAAATGACGAATTCAACTTCGCGACCAAGCGCGCGACTAAAATGCAAGAAAATTTCGGTTGCAACGAAATCCAGTTAATGGACGTACTAAACCAGGAACAGTGAAAGAGTAACATATCAGTAAGCCCTAAACGCTTATTGATAAAAATGGCTCACATTTAACAGTCAGAAACACATCGCTAATCGCTCAAACGTAATCAGCAAACTGCTAACTACATATGGCGTGGTGCACGTGTGAAAAATTGCGCGAGAAGCAAATATATAACTCGCTAGGGAGGGGATAGGAAAAGTGTAACTGACCTCAAAAGCGATTCCATACAACTCGTATAACTTTTAAAAACGCGTGGTGACCCATACTTTTTATTTTATAAAATGGAAGTGGTAAGTCTATAGAACACATGATTAATTTTTCGTTCAGTGCAAAAATTGTTTAGGGTGTTTTTCTGGCCTTGCAAGAGAGAGCTGTTAGAGTCAAAAATGGCTCAAGTGCAATCGTTTTGTCAATAAAAACGTGGTTCACGCAGTTTCAAAGATAGTATTTGTTAGTTATTTTTAAGATCGTTATATTTAGTGTTGATTTTGTTCATGAAAAACCAAATTCAAAGTTCATTTGTAAGGAAATTTTATTTCCTTTTACTTTTTTTGAAAATGCCACGTCAGCACTTTTTTCAAGATTTCAAACCTAATTATCTCGAAAATTTGCGTGGCTACCCCTAATGTTCTTTTTGGATTTTAATAGCCCTTGGTAACATCTACTTCCCTTGCATAGTCATTGGCCGGGAAAAAATACCTCGCTATTAGTAGGCACCGTCCTTAATAATCCCTTTGCGAATACTGGCAAAGTACATGTTTCCGGTGATAATCTTTTTTTCAAACATAGGAATTGATCTGTATTCATTTTCTAGAAAGAATTTGATCATTACACCCAAAATCCATGAAAAAATTGATAGGTCCCCATACTTGTTTATGAGAAGCGACGATTTATTTCTCTCGCGGGCTAAGTTGCATGGAAAAAAGCCGCCACTTTGTTTATATGCGCGCACTAATTACGCGTAAAATTCTGCGCAGTAAGGATCGATGCGCAATGTAATACAGGGCAATGACCTTAAGCCCTGGACCTATAACTAGATGTTGGTTTACATACAACACAACTAACCTTGAGCATCCTTTATTGGTTCCTGCACAAGCTTGACTTTTCTGAAACCCATGTTATGACTAACACTTGACTGTTCTCCACCAGAAGAGCTCACAAACACCACCTGTTTATAAAGGCAATTCAGTGAAATATGAAATATTCAACATTTTGACAGGAATCTAACGCATGACCTCACAAACAATGGGCGGGGGCTCTATCCACTGAGCTACAAGAACTCATGGTGAGCAAGGCTATTTACTAGCTAGGTTCAAATGTGACAAGTGTCCTGCATACTGCTAGGATCGGCAGTGTTGATAGCATACTGTATGGTGAGAACTAGAGAAAGAAGACAATTGATTATGACCTGGTCTAGCAGTCTGGTACTCTAACTTGTACCCAGATCTGCAATTTAGCAGCCTGTTTGGGTTTGTAACCACAAGTGGCCCTGCCCATATATCTTATAGAAAATGGTGTCATGCACAAATAAGAACAGAGAAGGGTACCAGGCTTTTTCAGACTGACCGAAGTTGGTCTAGAAAAGAACCTATTGTCCCAGCTGCTATTAGCTATTCATTTAACATGCATGGAACTCAATAAGTTTTTACTCTCAAAAAAAAAATACTTAAAATGAATGGGACTGAGAAATATTTTTGCTCTTGGTCCACCTCTATGACCTAATGAGCTGATAAGATTCATTTTTATCTAGACTCTTAATTTTTATCAAGGTTCAACCCATTCTCACCACGATCCTTCTGGCCTGCGCCAGGAATCGAGACCTCTAGCTGCTCCCAATTTCTGAGCATGCGCAGAGTACACGCTCTGTGTCTTTCAGCCAATAAGATTTGTCATAATTGACAATGAGTCCGTGAATCACAGACTTCCAGTTTTGGAGGGGGCCAGAGGTCTCAATTCCTGGCGCAGACGAGAAGGACGCAGACTCTGGGGACAAGAATGGTTTCAACCAAATCCTGTAATTTTATCCAGTAATACTGATCATGGTCAATGTTCTCCAAAACAGAGTGGCTACCACATTTTAGGCAATTTTCTTACATTTAGTAAGTATTACGTATAAAGTATAGTAAGCTCTTTCAGTTTTTTCTTCATTTTTTTTTTAATATTTGACTGTTTTTCTTTTGGACCACATAAAATTGAAACGTCTAACAATTCTTGTCAACTGACTGAGTGTGATTGGTTTAAGTAGGAGAAATACCCTGACCTACTCTCACAGACCTCCCACTTTGTTAAGAATACAGTATAAATGTAAGTTTGGTGTTAATATGATAATATTACCTTTAGAGTGTATAGATTAGGTTTTCCATATCCTCGAGGCCACCAAGGTTTTACTTCATCTTTAGATGTAAAAGACATTACTGGTAGAGAAACTTTCTGTAAACCTTGTGACAGTTTAATGGGAATATTCTGAGAGCGTGACATCTGAGGAAGGCTCAGATGTAGGGTACCAGTCACGCCATCTTCAGCTGCATCAATAAATGCTGCCACTGATAGCTGCCATGTGACATTAACAGAGCCTGAAAAAAGCAAGTCAATCAGAATGATAATAGAAACTTAGGGTACTTCCCAGTGGCCTTGGCCCTGGCCTGATATTAATTTAGCACAGAAGCTTTAATTTCTTAAACTTATTTCGTTGAATGATCATTACAATGAAACTTTTCATAAAGAGAACAAGTCATTAAATAAAAATCAGTTTCTCTGGTGAGCATAGACACAGGGGAAAATCCACCAGGTTTATGTTTGTTTCTGCCAATTACACACACATGCATACAATTATGTGCAGTAAAGATGTGCACAATAACTTTTAGTTGATTTGGTGGCCAATAAACAGAATGATAGAACTAAGAGTTACATGTACAGGGATGTGTGTAGCTAAGAAAAATCTTAGCAGGCTAACAACCTGAGCCAGCTTTTCCAGTCTGTCTACCATCAAAGTTACCCCAAGTCTCTGATCTCTTGGATCATGTTTACAAGCAGAGTTCCAGCAGCCCAAAGGGCCACAGAGCAAAGCCCCATAACCTTAGAAATAGCAGAATCATGCATGCATAGAAATAGAAGAACCATGCATTTGATTTTTCATGGTCATCATGGCTAGCAGCATAGCTCATGGTCGACCTTGTCGGCTTAATCTTTGATATTGGATATCCATGTTATGGTCAATTGACAGCTGTCAAAACAAGGTATCTGCTGACCATTATCACATGACCATACATATATTATGGGCTCAAGTGTAGGGCTCATCAAGGTCACATGTTTTTTTTTAAGTTGACCACTGACCAGGTAGTGGTTTTCCATTGGATTGTGGGCTCAAGTCCTATTTCTTTTCTGTCTAAGGTATTAAAACAACAGGATTTTGTCAGCAGAATTTCTGCAATTGGAGTTGATGATATAATTATTTCAGCTATGGAATCTTTCTTGTGTAGTTACATACACAAAGCATATTTAGTAACTTCAATGACAGTATTTTCAATGAGAGTATTTCACAAATTATCAAGAACCAGCAAAAACTGTGGAGCTTCACTTTTAGCCTTGGCTAAATACAACATTATGGGTAGTCTTGTCCGATATGTCAGTCGATATACCAGCTGACTGTCTTTCAACACATCAGCTGATAGTCAGTGGTCAGTCGGTCAACACCCTTTCAATAGTCAGATGATGTTTTGGTTGATTAAAGGTCGAGTGTAGGTACACTATGGGCTGGATTATTGGCTGTGTGTTGGTCGACGCTCGGCTGACTATCGGCCAACTCTTGACCAATATGTTGGTCAACTATCAGCTGATGGATTGACCGACATTTCAGAGGGGACTACCTATAGTAAACATGATACTCTTAGTTTTCTGATGAGCTTTCTTTCAGCCAATGAAATTAGCCAGTAGTTGGCTCTTAGCTACATCCCTGCACAATACAGCAAAATAACCTTTAGTAGGTGTGACTGTTATGTCTCTTATAACAGCAGAGTCATAAGCCTGCAGTGAGACATTCCGCCTGTAGGTTAAAAAAGAGAGAAAAATAAAGAGAGCATTTTACGATCAATATTATCATCTGACATAGCAATTAAGAGCCTACTATTATTAATATTTACACAAGTCTAATAGTCATCCAGACTGCACACAATGCAAGAGTGATTCCAGAGATGAATTTCTGATTAGCACACTTTTCAGGCATAATACTAAACACAGGAATGGAATGGAATGGAATGGAATGGAATGGAATGGACCGTAATGAAGTGAGACGAACCGAAATGAGCCAGAATGAGACCAGATTGGACCAGAATGAGACCAGAATGGACTGGAATGGGACCGAAATGGGACCGGAATGAGACCGGAATGGACCAGAATGGGGCCGGATTGGACTGGAATGAGACCAGAATGGACTGGAATGGGACTGGAATGGGACCGGAAAGGGACCGGAATGGGACCGGAATGGACCAGAATGGGACCAGAATGGGACCGGAATGGACCGGAATGGACCAGAATGGACCAAAATGGGGCCAGAATGGGACCGAAATGGACCAGAATGGGACCAGAATGGGACCGGAATGGACCGGAATGGACCAGAATGGACCAAAATTAGATTCATTTTACAAAATTCACTGATATCAGCAACTGGTTTTCAAAAACTACGGTTTCATTCTGGTCCATTCCAGTCCATTCTGGCTCATTCCGGTTCATTTCGATTCATTCCATTAATGAACTCATTACTTCGTTATTGGTAAGAATGCTGGACCTGTTAAAAAAAAACAATTGTAATGAAGTAGCAAAAACATACCAAATCCCTTGAGGAACAAAGGCTGGTCCCCAATCCTGGAACAAAGGAGCAAAATATTTTTTCTTTCTGGTATTTACCAAAAAATAAGACGGTTTGATTGACATTCTATGCATATACTTACTCTGAGGAAAAAATTCAACCACAATATAAGACATATTAGAAAAGCTCTATTAAGACGTTAGGTGGGAGGGGAGAAGGGGGTGTTAGTTAAAGTGGGAAATCAGAATTTAAGTTCTCTATTTTGGGAAGGACAGTATAGCAGACTGCAGAACAGAAAAAAAGACTGCCCCCATTGACTGCATGCCACCCTTCCACAAGCCAGGGTTCTACTGTAATGAAACATAAGTATTATGTACTTCTCCAATGACCATTATCTGCTTTCATTCATCAGTCAACCTTTGTGAAATTGCTTGATATTATAATGAGAATTCAAATAAGACCTAGAAGCTTACCCAACTAAATGAACATTGTTCTTTCCGGATAAAATTCCTGTGACACTCCCCACGTTGGACAGGAACTGGACACTCTGGTGGTACACGATATGGAAACGTTTTAGCTTGTCCTTTAGCATACAAGACTGCTGAGGTAAAGCGCACTTCAATCTTGTTCAAACCAGTTTTGAGAGCCCCCTTGACATCAAAGATATACCTGTGAAACATGTTAGTTGATTTGCCAACTTTGATACTATTCACCAGGACTGTAGCAACTGTATCCAGTCCTTCAAAAACCAGGAGAATCTGTCTTTTTGATGTGATATCTTCAGAAACTGGTAGAAAGGACAGTGTAACAATATGTTAATGATTATTACATTAGATTGGTGAGAGTGTAGAACAGCAACCTTTTAAAAGCTGTCTACAAAATTAGATTTAGGGATCCATAACAGGCATTTTTACACTTGTCAATGCAAGACTTGGCGAGACAGCGAGACTGATATATTTTCTGTGAGCCTGAGACTTCCTTAGCATTTAAAAAGAAATTGTGACCCTAGCAAGGCCCCCCATAAAAACACCTCACGACAAGACCCCTGAAATTTGGCTAAAATTTTGCAAGATGTGCATTTTTGGAGGACCATTTAGCACCCCTGCACTTCAGAGAGGACAGGAAATAAACATTAAGTGTAATCATGAGGAAATAAGAAAGAAAATATAGCTAGCCAAGTGCCTGTAGCCTAACCATGGCTGGCCCCATTGATCATGTACATGCATGATCAGAGCCTCAGGCCTATTCTGCATGACAGGTATGGAATGGGGAGGGAGGAAAAAAGGGAGAGGGGAAAAAACCCATATCTACAATCATGGACAAAACTGTCGAGACACATATTAAGGGTACCATTACTAATATTTTCAACCCCCTTCCCCCATTTAAATGTAGTCAATTTTGTTATGTGGTCAAAACAAAGTCGGGTGAATTGCAAACCCCAGGAAACAAAGCTGAGTGGGGGGAGAGGGGTATTAAATAGTCTTTACCCGCTTGTAAGTCAAGACATTCACGAAAAATGTGGGCATGTACTAAAACCTGAAGCAACAAAACGAAAACACCGAAACGAAACGAGCGAAACGAAACCGCCAAAACAACCGAAACGGCCGAAACAAGCGAAACGAAACACAATCGCCAAAACAAGGAAAACCATTACTTTTATTGAGAGCTAACCATAAACAGGCTAACCTGAGCGATATTCAGGCTAACCGGAGTGCTATTTAGGCTAACCTGAGTGCAAGATACACTCCGGTTATCCTGAATGGCACTCCGGTTAGCTTGAATATCACTCAGGTTAGCCTGTTTACAGTTAGCTCTCAATAATGGTAATGGGTTTTGCTTGTTTCGGTGATGTTGTTTCGTTTCGCTCGTTTCAGCCATTTTGGTTGTTTCGGCGGTTTCGTTTCGCTCGTTTCTGTGGTTTCGCTCGTTTCGTTTCAGTGGTTTCGTTTCATTGTTTCGGGTTTTAGTACCTGCCAAAAATGTGTGATATTCGTTTGCTTCAACTACTTTTGTCCATGACTGTAAGAAAATTTAGTAAACCCAAATTTTAGCATTTGTTTGTCTGTCCATACACCCATATGCCACTTGTACTGAGACAAGAAATAAACATTTGTGGAGGTCTGCTTTTAGGCTAATAGCTAAATTTATATATAAATTAGTTCCCACTGCTGGACAAACAAAATTCCCATTGGTTTTGACACTGCCTTCTTTCAATTTCATGGACCCAGCAGGTTAATCTGCCTTGTGTTTGCTTTTGTTACGGATGAGAGGCATTACACTAAGACTAACAGAATGCACTGAAAATTTGAATAAATATAATGTTAAATGATGCTAGAACAATAAATGAGAAAAAAAACATATCCAAACCTTCCAAAGACCTTGTGTATGTCCAGTTGTCATAAGCTATCCATCGGTATTTGACATCATTAAACCGGAAGTATGGGTCCCTCATAGTGCCATTGTTGTGCAGTGCTGTGTGGACATTTCCGGGAACGTTTCCGTGCACAGAGATGCTGTTATTTGCGTTTGTAACAATCCAGGTGCCTCCGAGATTAACTTCTACAACGTCACAACGTATCAGAATGCAATAGGAGAGGGTAATGGCTAAGACAAAGACGACAGCATTCTTCTTGGTCGCCATTTTGATTGCTTTATTTGATCTATCAATATTTTATTTCATGAGCCCGTCCGCGGTAAAGTCAGCGGAGTCAAGATGAGCAATGTGGCGCGAAAACGGCGGCAAAAAATGCAATCGATGGCTTATGGCGACCAAACAATGGAAGAAGAGGCAAACTCAGCTTTGCAAAAGTCGCAAGATTATCGAATCGTTTTACGTAAAGCATTTTACATTACTTCACTATCTTCACAAGCAGAGCAAAGCAATACGCCTCATTCAAGATGGCGATCCTGTGGAGTATCGAGTTCTCATGAAATCAACCTTAGTGGCAGTTCCCCGTCATCAATCAGCTACGCCGCCATTTAACCCAACAAATACACAGTGGTTTACGCTGAAGGAGATAATCAACCGAGTAATTGAACACGTCTGCCGATCAAACAAAACAAACGTGCTTGCTTATGGCTTTGGGTCGTTAAATGGCTATGGAACTAAGGGAACAGTGGCTGGGACTGTTGGAATCCAGAATAACTATCCTAATACCATCGTCAGCTATTTGAGAACGACGAGAGCGTGGCAAGTGCTACATCAGCGGATAGGAGACGACTTAATGATCCATCTGCTGCAGAACGTGTCCATGTTTGTAAAGGTGAATTCAAAGTGTTATTTCCAAGTGGCAGGGTATCCCATAAGTCGTTTGAGTCCTTTGTCAGCAACAGATGTCTCTCCCCAGCTCAACAAAACTGAGCATAGAATACAGTCAGTTGGTGATGGAGATGGTGAAAATGCTATTTTGAAGAGAAAAACAAGGCGAGGAGGCAAACGGGCAAGGAGGTATAGCGAGAAATCCACTCAGCAGAAAAAGGATGATATCACTGAATTGACTGGTAAAGGCAGTGAAGTGCATCTAGTTGATGTAGAGTCTGTTCAAGGTGGTGATGCAGTTGCAACTATAGTAATCTCCCATGCTGTGTCAGGAAAGCCTGCTCAACTAGATCGCGACCCTAATGTGTGTCCAGAACGTACTCAGAGCAAACGTAAACATAAGCTTGAGAGCGATGAGCAACAACCGCACGCTAAGAAAGCAAAGATGGCAACAAATGTCGATGGAGATGCATCATCGTTGTTTCCAGTGGAAACAAGAAATGTCTCCAATGTTTATGATGACGAAATGACTTATCCAAAGTGTAGTGTAGCTGAAAAGCTCCCTACTGAAGTCTCCCCTTTGTTGTTTCCAGACGAAAGTAGTGAAAACTCTTCAGAGGAATCAACCCACTTATGCGGTCGAAACAGTGAAATATTCCACCCCCATGATGATGTTTCCAATTTGTCCTTTCGAGAAGACACAGAAACAAACATTGTTAGTGAATCTAATGAGAAGGCAGAGATAACGGCAGTGATGCCAGTGGAAAAGAAGGTCGAAACCACGTTGAAAAGAAAGAAGTCTGTTTCTAGTGCTGGTGGGATGAGAAAGAAAGAGGTGAGACGCAAACCATGGGAGTATCTTGTGAAGTTTCTACCCAAAACAGGGCAAAGTACACCAAAAAAGCCACAAAGTGAGGTTGGATGTGGCATTCAACCAAAAGGGATAAAAGCACAGCAGCGGCTTAACAAAAGAGGTCGGCTAACTTCAAAGAGAGAGAGGAGTATCCGTTTGAACGAAGTTTTCTTGCCACGTTCAAGTTTGTTTTATTCTTCAAATCTCTCCCAAACATTTCCTAAGAACCATGTTATGGAAACATCACCAGTGAGTATGGCTGGAGCGCGCAGGCTCACGCAGCAAATCTTCTTGCAAGAGAGCTGTTTGGCTACCAGCAGAAACAGTGGTGGGAAAATGAGCGGAGAAAAGAGAGATGACCAAACTGTTAAGAACGTGTCTATAGCTTCGACCAACCATGATGTGTTTACAACAACGACGCCTACCCAAAAGAAGCAAAAGCCATTCCGTTTGCCAAAAAAACTCAAGAGGGTGCAACTACTCCTTTTGAAATTCCTGGCAAGGCATAAGAAGTGCCCGTTTAGAACTCTATTAAGACATCATTGCTATTACACGCAGAAGAAGGTGAAGAAGAGTAAAAAGAAGAGAACTTTACAGAGAATACCATTCAGTGTCAAGATGATGTACCACAAACGATCTTGGAAGAGCGGCCCAAAGTCTTCCAAACGCACACGCTGCATAAAGAGAGGCGTTAAAATTGATGTGTTAGTGTATCGTCATGCTGTGACCAACTACACAAAACTTGACCAGGTAAGCATACCAACTTAACTGGATTTCCAACTAGTGTGATTTACTATTTTAGTAAGCTAAGCTAGAGGATACAGAAAGCCCTTGATAAAAACTGGGACTGAGATCATTTTTGATAAGTTAGCTGGATTGAGTATGGGCAAGAAAAGCTTTTCTGGTCTGTATCTTGTCTCCAAGAATTGTCCAGTGGCTCTGACCTCAGTGATACATGTATTTCTGAAGAACCAAAAACTCAATGGTTGCTTCGAAGACTATTTGCTAAAAGCAATAATAGTCAGCTGGAGACTAACATGTCTTCACAGCTGGCTTGCACATTGGGAGTAGGGCACAAACGACTACAGTTACAGTGAAACCTCGATTATCCGGACTTTTGGGGACAGGGCTAAATAATCGAGAGTCCGGATAATCAAAAATATGAATATTAATGAGCCAGACGATCTAATGCCTGGTTACTAAGCTACGAACATTCCACGAACACATGTTCTTGTCATCGCGCAAAAATCCGTGGAAAAACTGTGTTTAATGAAGAAATACATAACAACACATACCAGGAAAACATCAATCGTATGTCAAAGCCGGTGGAAACAATGTTTGTCTTGATTTCTTAAGGGTAATTATAAATATTCATGAAAAAATGGGACCAGAGTAGCAAGTCCGGATAATAGAGAAATCCGGATGATCAAGGTGCGGATAATCGAGGTTCAACTGTACTGTAAAAGCTCTATTAAGCCCACTCATTAAAGCCCCTCTCAATTAACCCCCCTCTCTATAACCCACCCTCCCTACACTGTACCAGGAGGCACGGTGGCCTAATGGTTAGTGTGCTGGACTCCGGATCGGGCAGTCCAGCTTGGTGCCCTGGCTGGGGCACTGCGTTGTGTTCTTGGGTAAGACACTTTACTCTCATGGTGCCTCTCTCCGCCCAGGTGTATAAATGGGTACCAGCAAATAAACTACTGGGGGGAAACCTGCAATGGATTAGCATGCCATCCAGGGGGAGTAGAAATACTCCTAGTCACTTCATGCTACGGAAACCGGGATAAGATCCAGCCTGATGGCCCACTAGACTTTACCTACCTACATGTACCTTACCTACATGGTACAGGTGTAAATCATGACGATTTATGCAGAAGAAATCAAGACAACTTTTTACTTCATATAATTATATGATATAAGACAGTATTTAAAACAAGCCTCCCGTTAAAAGCTTCCAAAAAGAAATAAGCCCCAGGGGCTGAACATTGAATGTTGGCCAGATGACGTGGCACACTTAGTCCTATAAAGTTTTAGCTCTAGTAAGGGAAAAAATCGAACACGTAGCCTTCTAGCCTCACCAACAAACTACTGATCTAGTGACTCATTTGCTGTAGGTTGTGCGATTCCTGCAGTGTATCTGCCACAAAGTTATTCCAAAAGAATTGTGGGGATCTCCAGAAAACAAAGCAACATTCCTTCGGAATCTTGACAAGTTCATCCACCTCCATCGAGCAGAGACATTTACTCTCAGCCAACTGATGGCAGGGATCAAGGTGTCTAGTTGTGAATGGCTGAAGGAGAAAGGAAGCGAAAAGAAGCATGTTCCACTCTCTGACTCCCTTAAACGTCAACAACTTCTGGCTCAGTTCATCTGGTGGTTCGTTACCAAGTACCTCATGCTTATCCTGAAGACCTTCTTTTACATCACTGAAAGTGGTACTCATCGTCAGAGGGTGTTTTTCTACAGAAAGCCAGTGTGGGAAAAGATCCATAAGTTCGGTTTGAACACATTTTGTGGCGAGTTCTTTAAACCGCTGAAGACCACAGAAGCAGAAGAACTCCTTTGCAGGCAATCTTCTTTGGGTTTTTCACTCCTCAGGTTTATACCAAAGAGCTCAACCGTCCGCCCGATCACCAACATGCGATACTGCCCAGCAAAAAAGGATCCAATAATTACCACTCAGAAACAACAGCCAGTCAACTTGAAACTGCAGAACCTGTTTGAAGTGCTGAAGTTCGAGAAGGAGCAAAACCCCAAGAGCCTGGGTGCCACCTTGTTTGGAGCCGATGATTTCTACCAAGCACTGAAGCCATTTGTCGCACGCGTACACACAGATTTGGAGAAAGGGCCACTGTACTTCGTGCATGTGGATGTGAGCCACTGCTACGAGTCCATACTGCATCAGAAGGTTTTTGACATCATTAAGGAAGTACTGCAGGAAGAAGAGTATCTAATTCGACGGTTTTCTCTGTTGCAGATGTCAGCAGGAAAGGTCTACAGGTGAGAATTACGTCATGCTAATTTAGAAGGTATAGTGGCGTTATGGTAAGCATGCGTGAGCCCTAGCTGGGGTCATTGTGCTGTGTTTTTTAGCAAAAAGTTTATATAACTTTCACATGTACAGTGCCTCCCTTCATCCATTCAAGGTGTGCAACCTAACAAAATGCTGTGGTAATAGGGTTAGGGAGGGGTACCTGAAGTGGAGTAGCATGTCATCAAGAGGGCGGTAGCAATACTCTTCTTGTTGCTTTGTTCTACATAAATTGGGACTGGATTTGGCACTGTGAATCATTTGGTCTGTGATTTGACTTATCTGTCAACCAAGACGGTTCAACCAATAATTAATGCTTGGCCCTTGTAGCTGCTTGCCGCAAGCTTATTATCACCTCAGAGATGTGTAAACACACTTTGAAATTATCATGTTTTGCAGCACTTTCATTGCAGCAAGCGTATGTAATGATTGCGGCACTGATGATGCAAAGGACTTAAACATATGCCCAAGCGGCATTACACATATCAGCGTTTTGTATAAAGTCTCTCACAATAGCACAGCACACTGTGAGACAAGTAACATGAAACATTGCCTAGTGTAACAACTTCTGTGCCTGTCCTAGTATTTTTACTTTCCCAGCAACTGGTTTTGACCCATGGTGTTTGGTGCACACAATTCTACCCACGGGTCCTTAAAGCAAAAGGTCCTGTAACTGGACAGTGGAAACATTACTTTTGAAACTTCAGATTGCTTCAAATAATCTAGTCTGGTCAGTGGAGAATCGTGCAAAATTGAATATTTTCTCTAATTTGCAGGGAATTTCTGAAACATGTCAGCACCGCAGATGACTGCCGTTCATTTCCAGACTTCTTTCGTCATCTGGTTACCACGTGGAAGCTAAAGCAAGTGATAGCTGTGGATAACGTGTGGTATGTGACTGAAGACCGCGACAAACTAGTTGACATACTCAGAGAGCACATCTTCCACAACATTGTCAAGATCGGAAACAGCTATTACAAACAAGAGAGGGGTAAGAGACATTGAAGATGAGTAGTTATCATGTGATTTTCCAACACTTTTGCAAAACCAAACTCCAAGATATTACATAGTTAGTCAATTAACCATAAGTAGTCAGAATTAGCTCCAGTTTGATGACCAGGATCCTAAATGCGCTGTAGAACAGACTTTTAGTATATAAACTGCAGTGTTTTACAATTATTTCAAGCCCTCAGAAAAACCGAAATTCAACACATAAAATTACAATCATTTTACATGTGATGATATTTTTGACACCATGTTTGACCCTTTTACTTAAATTTGTTGGAGAAATGTTGAAACTTGTTTGGGTGTTCCACAGAAGTCTTCTGCAGACTTCAGAAATCTTTGGAAATCTTTGGAAACTTTTGTATGACCTTTTGACCACATTTGGAGAATCTTTTAAAAATCTTGGGAAAATGGTCAGAAATCTTCGGAAAATTGTCAAAAACATCAGTGTCGGTGAAAGTAGTGGATATTTACCTAGACGCTTTGCGGCTCGGTAAAATTAATATCCACCACTATTCACTTTGGTGAAATTATTTATACACGATAGATGTGTTGCAGCATAGCTGATGTGGTTGTGGCTGTTTACAGCCCCTGTTACATGATTCGTAGTAGGTAAAGAAAGGGTGGCCCTTGAGTGTTTTAAAGGTGATTTGCAAATAGAAGAGTTACTCTGAATCTTTTTAAGAGCTGTAGCGTAGACTTGACAACAAAAGGACATGTTCCACGGATATTAATTTTTAAGTTAAATAGCACAAAGTAGTCACGATTCACATTCTTTCAAAGATTGTAATTCAATCATCCTTGTTGGTTTAGGCATTGCACAAGGCTCTATCCTATCCACAATGCTTTGCGGCTACTATTACAGTCAGATGGAGAGAACCCACCTGTCAGAAATATCCCAGGACCCAGACTCCCTACTGTTGAGATGGGTGGATGACTTTCTACTCATTACTCCACAGAAGAGTCTGGCTGATAAGTTCCTGAATGTGATGCATGCTGGGATACCCGAGTATGGATGTTTCATCAACCATGATAAAACGCTGACCAACTATGATGCAGTCACAGCTGATGGAAGAGAGGTGAAGAGAGTTGGTGTGAATGAGAGATTTCCCTGGTGTGGGTTTCTCTTGGATACAAAAACACTTGAAGTTTCTTCAGACTTGTCTCGTTACACTGGTGAGTGTTAGTAAAACTGGCAAGTGATTTCTGTTTGTCTTCTAAAAGGAGCTACTCTAATCAATAAAACATGCGATGGCTTACATAAACAAACATGGAAATTTCAAAGCAAAAAAGCAGAAACAAAACACCCAGGCAGAAAAACAACATAAGGTGTGAGGCAGTGGGACATGGGGCTGGTGAGATTTAAAGGGGGGGGGGGGGGGGGGGGTCTTCAAATAATGAATGAATCAATGACTTATCAATGCAGTCAATGACTAATTGATAACCAAAAATTTTGTGGCCTATCAATTAGTCATCGATTTCTCATTGAAATGGCATTTCTGAGGTTCTCAATTAGCACTAATTTTATTTTGCAGTTCAAGTGCCCATAATTTTTTTCCTTTTCTCAGCTGATTCTTCATAACACCCAATTAACTTTTCCGAGAAAAATTTCCGATTTGCACAAACGCAATTTTTTGATAATTTTTTAAAGACGTTCAAATTTGCCGCCATTTTGGTCCACCATTCGCACCAGTCTTCGGTTTAAAGTGAATCGTGACGTAGGTTCAGGAACACGTGATTTGAATCGTGGCTTATGTGACTTGTAAACAAGTGGGAATTTTGCTTCAGAGTCTACATTTAGTTCAAAATACCTGGAAGGTGCGTTACCGCTCTTTGTAAGAATGTTAATGATCCAGAAAATAACATCAGTCTTTATGCAACTGAAACTACGTCATTTTTAGCACGTTATTCTTGTGATCAGCGGCAGGGGTCAACCGCAATAGTCCGGCGGCTTAGCTCCTGAATTGTGCGATTTTTGATACAAGCACGAAACTTTGCAGGATTACAAGTATTCATATACTAATCAATTCTTGATATAGTGCCAACGCCAATTTCCTATTTTCAGCTAGTAAACAGCACATGAACTTTTCAGCCGAGACCCCTCCCCCACGAGGTACTTCATCTTGCGCTTTTGTACACCTTCCATTGTAGATTTTATTTCAAAAATACAGATACGAATGCTTCAAATTAGGCTTACAATTGTTATGTTTTTACCATCTTTCTTATACCAATAATTTAGTAGGAATTATTGCATGGAAATAGATTTTTCTTTCCCCGCCCTCTACCCCCTCGCGTCTTTCGTTTTGCGCTAGCGTCCAGGTCTCTCGCGATCGACAGAAAAGTCATTTTCTCTTGTCGCGATTCAATCCCCGATCACAGCTTTCGCCGTTCGCTAACAGAAGAAAAATACGAAAATATAAAGGGCTCGGAACAGTCTAAATTACAGCATTTCATTCTAAATTTTGTACGTACGACTTGGTATCACTACCAGAAAAAATAGTACAGTCAACTTTCGTCTTGTGGACACCCCGCTATTACCGGCAAAATTCAGATCCCCGGCGAAAGCCATAGAGGTTTGACTGGAAATGCCTCCAGCTATTACGGACTCTCGCTATTACATAATTGCGGGCTCTTTTGGTGGTACCAAAAGAACAATTTTATTGTTTTGACTCTCAATAAAGCGGACACCAAGTAGTTCTCATATGACTCAATTACGTAAAAGTCTGTTGTTCGTTATTTATCTGAAACACGCTAAAAAGACCTCTGAAATATATATTTTGCATCAATTCGTTCGGTAGCTGTACAACAGACTTTGCTTTTTCACTTCAGCTTACGTCTTTTCCTTCCAGACTCCAGGAAACCCTCATCCTCCAATCCCAACGTCTGCTTAGCACTTTCACCGCTATTGGTAAGCTCGTCATAGTCTGTTTTTTTTTTCACGTATACTAAAGGCACTTTTTTCTCACATCCCGCTATAACGGACTCTCGCTAATTAGACACTAAACGAAGTCCCGAGCGTGTCCGCTATAGCGAGAGTTGACTGTATTTGTCTATAAATCAGGACAAACAAACATTTAACGAAATTTCATTGATTTAAAAGGGACGCTGTCTCAAACTTTTAGGATAACTTTGAAAAGCCAAAAGGCATTCTAATCACAGGAGACCTAAAAATACTGGTTCAGTTTCGCTAAAAACTACCCAGCCAGTTTTCTGAGACTATAATTAAGTGTGTTTGCCTGCGGATCGCCAGGATGTGAATGGCTGCAACTTGAAAACGTCAGGCTGACATTTTCAAGTTTTTCCTTTGTTTTGTGAAAAAAATCGCTTGTAACTGACTATGTTTTGTTCTTCCTTTGAGAACTCAATAGATTGTGACTGTCTGGGAGTATTCGGTGTACGTTTAAAAGCATTTCATTTCATCTTTAGCACATTTTCACCGCAAAACGTAATAAATAACGGTTTCCATGGAAACTGGCGTTTTTCGGGCTTGGCACTATATCTGAAAAAACTTGTGTTGGTGACCACTTTCAGTGTGCCAAATTTCATGCTTGTATCAAGACGTGCACAATTCACCTAAAATTTCGAGCTAAGCCGCCGGACTACAAGAAAATAGAATTTTGAAAGTTTTAAAAATTCATAAAAAAAGATTGTGTTTTATCCAAATGGAAAAATTCTTTTGTAGAAGTTCATTGGGTGAAATGTAGAATCAGCAAAGAAATAAAAAAATTTTGACGTTATGGGCACTTAGACCATTTTTTGGTGGGAGGAGGCTCATCTCAAGAATTTAGGATTATGAGGGTTGTCAGGATAAAAATTTCTAATCAAGAGGGAGTCACTATATATTACAGGGACTATCTATTAAATCCCAACCCCCCACGCGCTCCGTCTCCCCATAAAAAATGAACGGTCTTTTAAACAGTGTTACACGAAGACCAACTTATGATTTACAACAAAACTACTTTTCTTAGCCAAAATTCTCTTTAATATTTCTTTTACAAGCTGGCATTCCTGTATTAAAGTTTGAGAAATCCCTTAGTTGGCAGAAAATCACTCGCACCAAGTGGCGCTAATTTATTGTCTCCTTTAAGGGATTCTCTTAAGGGACACCCTGACTGTGTCGTTAAATGCACATCCTGGCGAGTCCCTTAGTAGGAAGCTCCTGTATTCAGTACGTCCGAAGTGCCATCCGTTGCTACTGGATCATAATCTGAACACACGCCAGGGCATCCTGCTGAACGTGTACCATGTGTTCCGGTTGACTGCGTACAAGTTTCACACCTACGCCAAAGAGCTGCCGCGAGGTACGTTATATTTTTAGCTTGTGATTTGCGATGCGCGTGTTATGAGATGTCGCGAAATCACGTTTTTTGTTCAAGTTAGCCCCGATAAGAAAAGGCAAATTTTGAATGATTCTTTTGTTTCTTTTTAAATACCGAATTTGTCATAAGCAAAATTTCGAAGGAAATAAAGGCCAAGTTAAAATAGTTACAACGAACATGAGAAAAGACATCTTTTGGCTTTAGGAGCAGTGAAATGTCTCTTCTAAAATCAAGAATAATTAACAGGTGACATGGTATACATGTGAATTGGTGTGGAAAGAACGAAAGATAATTTATTCACTTCATTTCAAGTGAATTAGCAATTTTAAAAACACATTTGTTAGGGATAATAGTAGCCTTTGAATAGACTGAGAAACTCAGCGTTGCACCGCAGACGTACCGAAATTGAATTCAATTTTGAGATGACATGTTATTATGGCTTTGGAATAAATAAATTCATTGCATTGTAAATATTCATGTTTTTTTACTAAAACTGTAGATGGAAAGGAATTGTCTAGACATCATCAATGAGAGCACAGTGTTGTAGGGGTTGCGATCAGCATGGGGTGTGCAATACGAAAACAACTAAGCTCCAAACGATTTGACGTGAAAATCACCGAAAACTTGAGTCAAGTTTGGGAGAGTGCGGCTTGTGACGATCGCCGACACCGGCAGTACAACATTCGAAAAATTAAAAAACTGTTGTTACACATTGTCATACAAAATAATTTGGTGGTACGTGAATACAATATCCTGCCAGAGTCGTTGATTTTCTTCATTGTCTCACATGTTTGTTTGACAATGAATTGCTCAGATATTGTATAGAAAAAATCCTTTTATATCTTTGGTTGTCTTTTTTAAGCCCGATATCTAATAGTCAGTTTAATTCACGGCTATTGAAGAAACGCGCAATAAATTCACGTATATCGCGGCTATAGATTTCGCGAAACTGAGCAGCATTCGCGTTTCACGCTCCCTCGCGGCAGTTTCAACCAACTCGGCTGATGTTCTTCGTTACTGGTATTTGCCATTTGCTTGACTTGGATATTTAGTGAAGTGGGACAGATGTGATCATTAAAAGTGTGATGTTGATGCATGCTTTCTTTATATATTTTCCATCAAAGAAAACTGAAGCTTTCATTTGAATGATGGGTTAATAAATGAAACCGAAGAGACTTTAATGGCCTTTTATTGTTTGCACAAATCTAAAACCAATCAAGTGCGCTTAATTTGCCGCTAAGTGTATATTCTGGTAATGTACAATTTCGCGCAATAGAGGAAGTCGGTCCGTTAATTGAAGTATTCAAATTTTTATTTTCTAAAGAACTTATGGAAAACTCTAAATTGTAATTATTTTCAACGAAAGTCTGTCGCGTTTGGTTCCATTGTTTGGTATTTTTAGCTATCTCCATCTTTGTCCAGAGGAAAAGAAGTTGTCAAAATCCATTAGTAACTAGTGAATTATTATGAAAATTCTACTTGATTCGAAGGAATCAATTTAAAGCTGCTCTTCTTACGCTGATCATTTCCTCAGATATTTTAAATTGCTTTTCGCCGTGGACCCTCCCCAATTTTTATTAAGTATCGAACAACAGTTGCTTGAATCTATTATATCAATTTAGTTTTAGGAAGAACACACTAAAACTATTTTCTAGCAACTTGTGTACGATCTGTTAGTAGATCAAGAACAGTTTTAACCTCGCGGTAATCTGAATTGACAGTGAGGTCCACGCAACTTTTACCGTAACGTAACATCCTGTTTCCCTCAAGGATTGCTGGGAGGAAGGGGGCACTAGAGAAGAATGTGTCCCCTAGTTTTTTATCAAACCCTGAATTCCTTGTTTGTATATGTGTTCTTTTTTTTTTGTACTGTATAATATCTTAACATTTAAATATTTATGTTTTGGGGACTGTAATTTAAATGTCATTAAGAAACAGCTTTGCGCATGTCCATTACTGTGTTGTGACTACAAACTGTGCGCTGTCTGATGATCACCATGATCACAAACGTAATGGCTGAAGGCAACATTACCGAAACTTAAGACAAAGAGTACAAATGAAATTAAACTGAGCGGAACATCTGACCCTCCTTCGACTTGAAACAGCACAGCAAATATTCAGTTGAATGACTTCGCTCTTTCTAAACCTAAAAGGAGGTTTTCCCCAAATTGTGAAAAATAAGGTTACTTCAGTTGTCAGCTACGAACCAGGTGAAAAAAATATTACTGCGCGTAATTACATTTTAATACCTTATTCGACACACCCATAGCAGAGTGTTTCATTCACGTTTGATAAGTGCTACTAATAAAAAAGAAGAATTTTTTTCCAATCTCCGTTTTAATTTGGCGAATTTTTGACATATATTTCTTTCCGTTGTTGAAGTTCAGTCAAAACTTCAAAGTTTATATTAATTTTTAACCCCTAGAACCAGGTCAACTGCCCTTAACAGCAAGGCGCATTTCGGCCGTGTCCAAAGTGGACTGGGTCGTCAGAATTGAAACTTTTCCACTAACAGTGATGCCAAAAATTAATCGAACCCGATCTGTTGTGAGAGTATAAGTGATTTAGAGTGTAGTTCGTGTATATTAAGAATTTGTAAGAGCACAGGAAACAACGGCGTTCGCTCATCTCAGCCATCAATAATTAAACCTTAAAATAGCATGGTACTTTAGATTACAAAGTTTAAGTTATTTATTACGAAATGAAGCAGAGATACAAATTAGTCAGTTTCTTCATTTTAAACAGAAAATAATTTTAAAAAATGGCTCTCATTGGCATCAAAATGTTTGTCATGTCTGGTTTTATCATTATTATTTATCCATGGATTATGTCTGAATCTCGTTTAGCTAGGTGTGCCATTTCTTGTTTCCTCCTTTTGTCTTATCAAACCGCTGTGTCAATTCAAAAACCAATTTCGCTTTTAATAAAATATATAGCCTTTTCACTGTACATGTATATCGGTTTATTTCCTATCAATATAGGTTCTGGTTTTTTGATATGCCTGCATTTCCTGAATGGCACTATTACTTTTACTTGCAGAAACAAAACCGTATAAATATATTTCGGTTGTCAACCTGCCAATCTCGTAAATGGATGCGTATAATTGCGCCATTAATCACGAGTCCAGGAGAGCTCAGCTTCCGAACTTCTCACCAAGCAAAATGCCAAAACTCTTCGCTTTGCAAATAACATCACCAAGTTGTACCTTTGTGAATCACATTTTAACCGTTCTTAGGCAGTGCTTACATATCCTTCACTCTTGTTCGTAACTGGCCTCGTAAGCCATTATAAAAAATATCCTGCATCAAGTGAAATGTTTTTCTTGATTCAATGTGCACTGTAGATGTTGTCCACTGAAAGCAGGGAAAACAAACCATTTATATAGCGTTTGCTTGGTGTAGATCTTGGTTGTGAATAGAAACTAGAGAAGTTTTCTTGTTGTGATAACCACACGACCGAATTCTTTCGTTTGTTACAAATGTAAATCGGATTGAAGGCTTCTATAAATAGTCTTTGAAATATGAAATGTACTTTTAAAGTTCCTTATAGATATCAGGATCGTTCCGGTGTTTTTCAAATCTGTCATTTCGTTAACATCCGTCTGTTTGTTACTAGGGGAGAAGGTTAGGTAGATATGTGATATATTTGCTGTTTTGAGAATAGAGTGGAGTTTAATGTCTTATTTTTATCTTTTTATCGCTGTTACAGGTGGTCAACCGAAGGATAACCCTCCATTCTTTTGCCGACTAATCCTTGATTTGGCGCAGTATTTTCATTCAGCAAGTTCCCGGAAGTGTCGGCAGTTGTCTCCGCGTGAAGTCACGTTTTCATTGGACGAGCGCGAAGTCACGTGGCTTTGCTTTCACGCGTTTCAGGCGTGCCTGGGTAAAAAGCGATCTCGCTATGGAGAAGTGCTGAGATTTCTCAGGAAGGGCTTGTCTCAACTACGTTTACCTGCAGAGGATTTCAAAATAATCATGGATGCCTCGCAACACACTGTTTTTAAACACATCGGTTGAAAGCAGGTGTTATCCTTGTGCTGAGCTGGGTCACAATTATCTCATGAAATTATCAGACAGTTCATCAGATACCTTACTGATCAAAAACGTGTTCGTAAAGTGCTGATGAAAAGACGGCGCCAGGGTTCTGAGTACCCAGACTACACACGTACATGCAAGTCAGTGACTGCCAGTGTCTTGTACAAAGTTGTGCAGAGAAGGAGACTTACCAGAACCACTGCTATACAAAACGTATTGCTGCATTACGGGACGACTTTGATGTTACATGATTAGTATGGGACCCATTACACCCGTCACGTGACGTATATATCGAACCTCGAATTGAAACAGTAAACGCATGCGTGGAATAGCCAGTCCTTTTTGTAATCCTATCTGTTAAAATGGAACGGCAAAATGGATTTTCTGGTGAAAGCATAATTCTCTTAGAGTAGTATTTATGTGTGGTTTCAATTTCCAATCCTGGGCGTTTCTGTCAATTACGCACTCGAAATAATGAAAAAAAAAACGCAAGTAAGAAAGTCATTGAACGCAGCACATGTAATGAAAATTTCGTTTGTTTGTCCGGCTAGCTCAGTTGTTCCTGAGAAAATTACTGATGAGTGGTTTAAACATTTGTTTCGTGATTTTCAGTTGCGTAAAACTGAATCAGTGCAATGCGATAGTTCAGTATCACTGCTGTAAAGGTCATGTGTTTTTTTCTTCAGTGTCTGCGGTGAATTGCTGCAGCTGTTCATGGCACATTAATCATACTCGCTGACATTACAAGTACTTTTCGTGCAGACAATGTGCCCGAATAATTAGTTTGGCCTGCCCTTTTCTTTGTTAATTGCAAAAAGCAGCTCAATTGTCAACAATTTCCGTATCAGCTTACCACTAATTGAAAGAAAAAGGTAGATCTTTTGTTAACGATAATTATTTCTCTTCCACTGTAAAAAAAAAGAATTATCAAGTTCTTGTCAACCGTGCACACCAGGAACCACCAGTTTTAGGTATACTGGGGCGGTTTGGCAGTTTTCCTTCTGTCTTTCTCCTTTCTTCCTTAATCTTTAACCACCTAAAATTATCAAATAGATAACAGGGGATATAAACTGGCAACAAGATTAGGGTTGCATACAGGAGATATTAGAAATGTTGGCTTCTCTGGTGAGAAGCCCAATCTCTTTATCTTCACAGGATAACTCATAACAAAGATATTTTTAAAATTGTACTGATTTTAATATATAATTCCATGTTCTTATTTTACTTTAGCATTATATTACAATAAGCCTGTTATGTTCACCCTATAAAGACTATAAAATGGACTCGTGAAGATCAGATCGAATATACTGCGGCACTCTTCCACAGAATTCTTGAAGCGTTTGTGTCACTGTCGTTACTCGCCGTCTAGATGCCAGCATTCGTGCATCTGGCGAAGGTGGTTTTAAAACTTGTCAGAGATTAAAAAATGCTTGTGCGTGATACTTTCAGAAAAAAAATTCTCGCCGCGATAAATCTGATCAGAGGCTTTGAATTAATCCGCTTAGGATTGAATTAAAAAACCCCTTTAGCGCCAGTGACGTTCGTATGAGCATTCCTGAGGTTATTTTTGTCTTCTTTGGCGTTGCAATAATAACAAGAATTATACTATTCTATTTTAAAAAAAGTTGAAGACCAAGATAAATTCGGTCTATACTCCATGGACTTCGAGAAGACGGAAGATGTCAATGGCGATGCCTTGTGGACACGCTGTTTACCCTCTGTATGCGACAGTTATTATTCTCTCAGGAAACTGGTTTTGGCAGCCAAATTCAAAAAACAAACACAAAAAAGGCGAAAAGGTTAAAGTTTCGAACAAATCCTAAATACGTGACGGGATTTTATCCTCAAAGGAATTTCAATTTATTTTCCCTTACAGCCAGATTCAATAAACTTGCCTGGACATATATATAAAGGATTCCGTTTGCACTTTGGAATAGACTGAAGAGTGCTGAAGGCTCTTTTCTAGACAACAGCCGGGCAACTAAGGGATTGATCATCGTTGCTAACTGTAACAACTCCACCCACTCCTTTTAGGAAACCATTAACCAAGGGAGGAAACTGGTACGTTTTGCAACCCGCAACATGTTCAGATTTTGACTTCGGCTAGTCAATCGGAATTGAGGGTGCAACAGATTTCAAAGGCAAACCTACCGTACTACCATGACTACCAGTGCATGATTTGCACGAACGTACGATGATGAATTCAAACCCACACTTGAAACAGGAAGAAGCTAGAGTTGCATGCCAAGCGGATAAAGTCATCAATTCGAATTAAAAAATGTCGTCTACGAATCCTTGAAATATTTGGGTGAGTTCAGATCTTAGTGCCCACGATTTACAACAGAGAGCTAAAAAAATGGCTTATCAATCTCATACACCTTTCGAGGTCGTAACATCCCTCAAGGTCAGCTCGCGAAAAATATTCTAATACTGTATTGAATATATAAATTAGGGTAAAGAAACCTCGGAAATACTCTTGTACACACTTAAAATTCCTGACATTTTACTCCTAAATAAAGGAAATATAGGCTTGGAGAATACTGAAGGTAAAGTGAATCGTGTTAATTTTTTAGTATCAGTTATATTGAGACATATTGATATAGAAGTATTCATTTACGTAAACCCCATTTCTCGTAGTTATATAAATAGTACCTGTAGCAAAATATCAAAAGAGCTGATACGTTCCACAAATGCCAGCTATAATAATTGCTGACTGAATTCCAGCGCATTTCTCTTCTCTGCTCTTGAGGCTGGTTAATTTTAGGCCAATATATGGGTCCGTTTTAAATCCTGAGTGTATCAGGCCTAAATAAATGGAAAATTATCTCGATAGCATTCAAAGGCATAATGATATGCTCGGGCTAGTAGCCAAAATGTCAGCCGCGCGCTGCCTTACCTTATTCCTCAAAAGCTTTTTCCAGGATTGAACACTAATGAGGTGCGCTCTCCTTGTGATAGGCATCACAGAGTGTCCTCATTGATAAAGGTTCACCCAAACACTCACAATTCTGTCAAATATAAAGTATTAAATATGAACAGGCCAAATAACGCAAATACATATGAAGTACATATTGAACAATACATGCGTTCAATCCTGGACACAAGTGTATCCCTCAGCCAAAACCAAAACAAACTTAGAGAGAAACTAGTTCTCACGTCTGGCACGATGCTTGCATGGGTTGAGGGTCGAGGACATGCCGGCTGCATGCATGACATCGATTTAAGGTTAAGGATTACATGCGATTCCTCGTTACTCAGTATATAAAGTACAAGGAAAATGATGAGTATAAAATTATTGTCAATAACTTTCCCTACTGACTTGGCGCAATTTGAATTATTATATAACAAAGTCGTTCTCGGAGCAGAGTAGTGCACATAGTATAGCTCGGATTAATTGGCAGATAAGGTTTGAAGTGATGCGTGAGGATATTGAAACGATATTACAACTTAAATTACGTTTCAGTAGGATAGCCTCATCGTGCGGATCCCCTATTAATCAAGATTGAATCAGAATTATAGAAGGAAAGCCACAAAAAAGAAGGATGATCAAAACAAGGCGACATGACTCCAAGTGAGAATCGGGGCGCTTTGAATTGATGGAAGGCATTGCAGGCACTTCGTAGCTTCTCTAACTTTGGAGGCCAACATGGCTTTGCCAGCTAAGATATTAGTTGGAGGTTTCATCGGTTTAGGAACACTTTTATTACGAACCATAGTTTTAATTATAAATAGGTTGTAATATTTTATCTTGTATAATATAAATTTTATTGTCTATCTAATTTTATTATCTAATTTTATTATCTATCTATCTAAGACAGTTTAGGATATTGCAATCACTTGCCCGTTTGCGTGCAACAGGTACTATAGTAAACAAGACAAAAATATCCCACCAAAGCTGTGAAATTTAACCATGCAGGAAAATGAAAATGTTCGATTCCAGAAATCCTATGCTGCCGGTAAAACGGGAAAAATGAGACGCGCTTGTTGGCATCCGTCCCCTCCCCCCTCCCCCCCCCCCCCCCCCCCACACACACACACACACACCCCTCCCCAATTTGATAATCTAGAACAGTCCAGAAATGACTTGGTTGCAAACAAGTAATAATAAGTCCGGCATTATCGGTGGTTCAAGTGGACCGTGCTAAGGTGTAGAGATGTCAGAAAGCAGACGTTTGGGATATGCTGAATTTTGACATAATTTGATACAGTAAGTTTAACAATCTTGGAACTAACCTGCCTTTATCTTGCTGTTCGGACTGTCGAGCAATCCGTTTCCTTGACAACCCTTTTTCTTAGTTGCTGGATATCAAGTTCCCCAGTTCCTCTGAAGTACAACCCACACTGCAAATATCTTGGTCGAACATATTTTTATAGCATATAGCAGAGATAGTAAGAGTGAAGTCCACGAATAAGCAGAAGAAATTAAAGTTTAGGGAAAAAATATGCAACAGGCAATAAACGAATGTCTGCCTCATTTCCTGTCACCTGACTCATGAATACAAAACAAAACAATATGAAATGGTCACTTTTATAACCTTATTTATATTTCAGATCGGAGACTTAAAAGTGTTTGCGACAAAATATAAGATGAAACGTTGCATTTGTTTTTCCTTTTTTAATAATATGGTCTTTGTATTATTGCATTTTTATTTTAACTGACCGTGCTTTTCCTAGCAATAGTTCTGACAAAGTATATTTATCCTGATATTTATTATTTTTCAATCAAACATTTGCGCGCGAAGTACCTGGCTGAAGGTTATTTACCATACAGTTTTATAACTTAACAAAAAAAAATAAGAACAGTCGGAAATAGAAAATTTTTTTCCTTGTAATCATAAAATTATAGAGCACTAGTGACAGTTTGGAACTCGAAACAGGTGTGGATATAATTATCTTTTACAGCGTTTTTCTGTTCTCTCGATCTAGCATTGCTTTTGCAGCCGACTCTATGGAACCACGATAAACGTTTCCAGCGTTCAGCGTACGTGAGGACGCCATTTGTTTATTTGGATAGAAACGATCAAAGTTATATTTAGTGACTAATTTGAGGCTAAAACGTTGTCCAGATGGCTACAATAGTTTATTCTTTAGGCACGTTTTAAATCTGCTGATCGTTTTCCATACAATAAAGAGTATAATCAAATGTGAATTCGAAACGTTCGTTAGGGCATGAATATTAGCTAAGGCACGACCCTTATATATAACGTTCATTACTTTCAAACAAAAGTTTTGTTTGACAGGCCCGCAAGGCTCACTTGATAGAAAAAAAAGTTACCACACTGACTGAAACTCTGTGGTGTCGAACTGGACGCGGCGAAGTTACTGATATTTACGTAGCCTGCTTTAGTCTAACTAATTATATTTTCACCTACCAGTCCTTTCCGCTCCATAAGTTTGTTTTTAACAAACTGAAATATCCGTGGAGAGCAAATGAATCTGGTACTTATTCAAAATTCCTCCTTCTATCGTCTGCTGTTTTTCATGTCTACTAAACGCGCGCGCGGTGTTTTTTTGGCCATTTTCTAACGTAAATGTAATGAACAGCAATCAGTTATGTTTGCCGTTTGCGGTAGATTGTGCTGCTTAATAAACTCAATTTCTATGTACATTCAAAGACAAAATACTAAGATTTCGTTTTTCTTGGGTTGCGTGTGTCAGCTATTTTTGTCGCCAAGAGAAAGCCGATACTGTCATTAGGTTGAATGCCAATACTTCGGCAATAGTTATAAGTGGGGAATGGGTTGTTGTTTTCTTTTCGTCACCATCGTGATATAAATAAAAAAAATAGTTGTTTTCCATGAAGTTTAACTGGGCAGGGACACAACTTCGAAATCAGGGTAATCTTCGCGTACTTTAAAAATTAGCAAGTTTGCGTCATTCTTTAATACCACGTCCAAGTCCAAACAGAAAATGCTGCGCCAAAGGAATTTGTTTTTACACCGAACAAACATTTCCTTTTAATATACCTCCTTTAAAAAATTTTGTTGATTGGTCGTTCTTGCGAGTGGTTCGCCAGACGGGTATCACATTTGGCGAAGAGGACTGCCAGTGCTATGACTTTAGTACTCAGCATGCTGGTTATAGCTGTTGTTACTTTACAGCTAAACTACACAGTAATGCTGCTGTGAAATCAGTTATGGGACTTTGTTTACCCATCAGAAAACACTTGCTGCATTGTTCTCATTTCTTAATGTCGACTTTGCATTAAAAATAACACTTGAGGAATTTGCATATATAGGAACATGACTGGATATAAGATAAAAATACAGTTAAACTGATAAAAATAAAATTTAGTTTAGTGATCGACTTTCTTTAGGCAGAAACGTTTTTTCTTGTCACGGATGAAATATTTTATTCGACCATCAACTAATCGAACATGAGAATTTTATAGTTGACTTTTATTGTTGGAAAACAAAAGCGAAAGAAAAATGACTTGTGTATTTATTTTGAAAGTTTCAGGTTTTGATAGCGAAGAAGGCGACGACGGTTTAATAAGTGTTGATGAAAACTGACGAGTTGATACGGCGAGGAACTTCGCTCATAAATGCAGTAAGCTTAACCACATTGCCAATCAAATTTTGAGCTGAATTACTCCCGTAATATGCCGGACTATTTGCCAAGCGTTTGTGTATAATATAGCTTGCATAATATAAACATCGATAAAACGCTGAGCAATAAAGTAAACAGATGTTTTCTTTTGTTTGCTTCTAGATTTTAATAATATGCCTAACAACCATACATGGAAAATGGAGTAAAAGGGTTTCATTCAAAACCGGTGAAGTATACGTCTGACGCCAGAGTAGCTAAATGGACTCCATATGGCCGCGGCTCAAGACCATTAATAAATTAATCGCCTGCTACGTCTTAGGTTCGAAACTGTCTGGCAGCGAGTTGATGACGCATTAAAAACAAGTGAAAAGCGAAAAAAGAATTGTCATCCGTGAGTCAGTATACTCACGTAGTCGTGTTTCGGGACCGGCCGGTCCCGAGAATTTTTACTCAATCATGAGGGATTATGATCATTTAAATGTCGTCAAAAATTAGATTTTTGCTGTAGTCAGGTTACTGTCTGTCAGTTGATTTCCCTAGCCACTTCGGCACAGATAATCTAAAATGACTTACAAGTCCTAAACATGAACACTTCCTTCACGAGGTGCATGAAACAGGTGTGAATTCTTTCCGTCCGGCTGTATATCTATATGAAAATCTCTAAGCACTAAGCTGTTTAAAAATAGCCTTTCTTAATATAATCGCTTACTTTAGCTTGCCGCCTGTATGTCCTGCATTCGTCAAACATTCTCAAGAGCAACAAACTGAACTAAAAATATTTTCCACCGACTCTAAGAGTTACCATCGTTGTATAAAGTCTTATTGGAAACAGTGCTACTTTTATGCACTATTTTAAAATATATATAATGAAAAACGAGATCGTGCGATCTTTTGTATAATAATTTTAATGTTTTTAAAGTTAATAGTATGTATTCGGCGCTTAAAGTGCGATATCACTTTCTGATGACTTGGTGAATCAAATATTTAAATCACGTGATCTAAGCGAACTTTTAAAATGCTGCATTTTAATGTAAAGCCGGTAGCCTTTTGAACAGAAACTTATCAGCAAGATAAAATTTCAAAACAACTGTCTAGTAGATAATTTGAGTCTTTGGGTACGGGCGAGTAATGGAAAACTCTGATATGGGAACGTGCAGATTGCAGCCCTCGGCTTAATATCCGGGACCTTTTCGTTCCCAGAGATCGCGTCGCGCATGGTTTGCTCAGTGTGCGGGCGTGGTTGTGGTTGGTTGTTGCAATAAAAGCGATTTCTCGAACGCCATAACTCGCTCGGAAAAACCGGATAACGACCTTCATGGCGAAGTCGTAAGATATTTTAACACATGTTAGTTGGGTAAGAGTCCCGTCAAGCATCCAGGCGTTACAATTGGGCTTTTGTTTGTGGTGTACGCAATTGCCGGACTGTCAAAGTTCCCACGAACAGCCGAGCTTTATAGCGAGTGAAGCTAGATTTTCGAACTCTAAATATCAACATGGGTTGCACACTCAGTGCCGAGGACAAGGCTGCCGTGGAAAGGAGTAAGATGATCGATAAAAACCTTCGAGCGGACGGGGAAAGAGCAGCCAGAGAGGTCAAGCTTCTCCTTCTAGGTTAGTGAAATGATGTGCGCTCGATCGATCGAAGCATACGGCTAATGCATCGATCGATCCTCAACATGTAGGATGCGTGCAAGCGCACCGAGCTTTCGAATATTTATTTGAAGCCTTTGTGTTTGTTGTGTGTACATTCAGTCGTATACTTTGGCCGCCTTAGCCCGTTAAGTACAAAAAATAAAAAGCTTTGTGCGATCACAACAGCTTCGTGTTTTTTGAAGGTTTCAATACGCTGCGACTTTAAAAAAGATCGCGGATTTGCCGTTAGTTGGTTTTTCTCTTCCCCTTAGCAACATTTTATGATCACCATTCTGTTTATAGATCATTACATTCCAAAAAAATTGAGTTTTATCTGCCTTTGTGGCCGTGATAAATTGTAGTTTGGGATTTACCGCGTAGAATGTAACACTTTAATGCAGAAAGTCTAATCCGCCATTACAAACGAGCGTATGAATAATTGTTCCCATCAAGCTAGGAACAAATAATTTTGCCCGTTTTTGGAAACGTTCTTTCGGTGCCAAGATGTCTGGTAAATTGCTAAGAAAACTCAGTGTGACTGTGTTAGAAAGTTTCGATAAAATAGCGCGTGGAAACCCTTGCAGTGCATGTTCCTCGATCTCATATGATCGATCGAACGGACACGAAAACATTGGGTTTATATTGTCGTCTTGAAAGGAAAAGACATAATAAAGAAACCGAAAAGTTGGCAAGCTGCCCTTTTCACGTATCATCCGTCATCAGCTTTAGCTTAGGCTTTTTGTGGATTCTATAACGAAAATAACCAGGAAAAGAATTGATTTCGGTTGCTAGCTTTTCCTACCGTACCCTATATTGGAGCGTGTGAATTTTAAATCGAATATTAGATCGACGGATATATAGGTGGAAGGTGTTCAGTTTTATACTCTGGGTATAGCTAAAGGCTAAAAACTGTTCCATTTATTGAGCACAAACGTTACTTGTTACGCAGTTATCGGCAATTTTCTACCTTTTCTTTAATTTTGTTTCAGTGCTAAATTGTATTTTTTGACAGTGAATAATAGATTTTCTCTGCTAGTTTCTTCTCCTTTAGAAATAAAAACCGCCACAAAAAAACGTCATTTATAGCCCCGAATATTGAGGATGATTTTCTCGCCAAGAAAAACTATTAAAGTACTAGCATTACTGTCGTTTTATTCAGGAAATTCGAAGTGAAACCAACAAGCCGTCCTCGTGTTATTTCGTTTTCCGTCTCCATGGATAGTTTGATGTTTTCATAAACAGGTGCCGACTGCTTTATAAAGTCCACAGCTAATCACTTTTGCGATCTGGATTTGTAAATGACCTTGTATCGTTTCCTTGTATGTTTGCTATATTTATTCTTCGTCAGATCTGGCTTTTACTTGCGGGAACTGATGTATCTAATAAACCAATCCTATCTTCAAAGATAAGAAAATCATGCATCAGCAATGAGAAAAGTCCACATTGCCATCTTATGATCTATTTGTTGTGGTTTTGTTGCATAGTTATGTTACAATGAACATGTGGTGGTCTTGATTCAGTAGATGTTTTGGTTCAACACAATTGATATAGTAAAGTTAGCACATAACATTTGATGGACATGAATTTAATTGGCACCAAAAAATTATACAGTTTTTTTTAACAGTACAGTAGCACCTCTATAATATATTATGCAAGTGATTATCAAAAGTAATAATCAAAATTTATACTTATTCAAATCTTCGAGAGAATAAATCAAGATGGAAAACTCTGAAAGATGTTTACTTTTACAATTGTCAATTGTATTTCAAGACAACAAAACTGTTTTTGTAAAGCTGAACTTTCAATAGATGTACCTTTATACTGCTTTGGTGGGATTTTCAAACAAATTCCTGGTAATCTGACTGAATTGCTATTGTGTTGTTCCAGAAAATATCCATACCCCTCCCACAGAAGGTTTTTTGGTTTGAATCCCCCCACCCCTCTGGAAATTCCAGTTAAGCCCCATACATTCCTTTTAAATTTTTGGCTTTTTAGAGCCCCCACCCCCTCAGAATTTCCATTGACCTTCCATGGGGTGGGTATGGATATTTTTTGGAAATGCACATTGAATTCTTGTGGTCACTGAAAGGATTACCTCTATTTTAATGAGTGTTCCCTTGACTATAAATGTACAATGTTTGTCACAGTATTAATCACTGGAAAGGTCATTTCTTCACCATATAGCTTCGTTGCTGGTGTTCTGATTTAGTGCGTTACCTAATCAACTGTTCATAACATGGTAGACATTTAGCTTGAAAGCAACAACGTTCTTTTCAGCATTTTGTTGTTGTCATTGTTGTGGTTTTAGAATAACAGTGTACAAATGGAATCTAACAAACATTTCAAGGTGACTTTGGTCTTTGCCAGGACTTCATTTTTGTGTTTGTTACATGTAACTTATGGACCAGTTGTCTTGTACATGTTTATGTTGTCTTTTTTAATGGTAGGCCTTGATATTGTCGATTATTGCACAACCAAGACAGCTTAGAGGGTCAATAACTTAAAGCATCCAATCACAGTCTTTATTGCCTGTCCAATATTTTCTAAGTATTGGACTGGGAAAAGTTTCTTCAGCTGTTTTTTAATGGTAACAAATCTCCCAACTCAGAAGAATATTTTCCTTTTGTTCAATTCTGTGCAAATGTTCAGGCAGGCTCACTGCACTTAATAACATAGCTGCGCAATCAAATTCAGTGTCTGTAAGCATGCATCATAATCCAATAGTGCATGTTGATAGAGTGAGCAAATCACTTTGCCGGAAATTTTTTCTTGCGCCGTTTTTTATGTATATTTCCATCAGCAGTGTTCTAAAACAATTGGTTCATGCCTTTAGCTGTGCACTGTTGAGTGAACTTGGGAAGTTTAAAAAGCACTCAAGAAGCTAGAGTTGCTCTTAGCTAACACCTTGAGCAAGTCTTTCTTTCATGCTCTCCAACCTTCCCGCGTGCACCATAACTTGACATTGCATTCTTAAGCATGAACCAGTTCTTTATTAATTGGTACTTTTGCTGATATCTTCCCGATGTGGATGCGGTTACTGTGAATTGTTGAAAAATCTATTTTTGATGGACATTTAAATATCAAACAATAGGTTTTTAGATTTTGCTTCATAGCACTCAAATTTAATGAAACACCAGTCAGACATTTCGGTAGTAACCCCGTCATCATTGTTTGTGGATGGCTCAGAGACAAATAAAACATGAAGATGAATGATAGAGGAGTTATCCCCAAAAGGTCTGACAATTTCTTTCAGTAATTCAAAGGCACTCCCAATATACATTTCATTATTTTTATCATGTTATGTCATACATTACACTTGTATTTGTGGTCATATGCAGATTTTATCCTTTTTTGGTGGATCAATACTGGATTCCTCATTTATGTGGTTTCTCTTTACACTGTATTGGATAAAATAGCCTTTTCTTCACAGAGCATTCTAATAAGGAGTATAACAACAAAACACTGTGTCTAACTGTTGGTTTCAACCTATTTTTATGCTGATAAAGCTCTTTTCAAAATATGGCTGTTTTGATCAAGGAAAAGATCATTAACCAAACTTGTTAGTCAAGAGTGCATTGCACCAGCCATTTTTATTGCGTCAACAATCTAACTGTGCTACGTCTTTACTAAGCAAACTTGTTATAAATTATGATAATTATATGGCTTTTAGATTTAGTAAGTCTGTCCAGGCTCTGCAACAGTGAAAGTTCACAGTGAACATGCTTTATGGAGAAAGAAAATTTTAAGGTCATCAATACCCTTTAGGTAATTACTTGAAAAAGTAAATTGTAACAGCATCCATTGTTTCATTTGTTGAGGACAGTGTATTGGGATCCTTTTTCCCCCCGTTCACAATTGCATCATTATAGAAGCTCTTACAATGTTGCAGATTTCTCAGCAAACATGTAGGTTCTTGAATGACATAACAGTAATTATGAAAATGGTGTGAAGTAAAGCACATTAGAAATTAGATGCCATTCATTGAGTCACTTCTGAATTGCATTACAAGGTTCAACATTGTGACCAGCTAATGTTAGCAAAACAGAAATCAGACAAATTGCTCAGTGGTTTGCGCAAAATAGGGAACATCTGTAGCTAACTTTGATCATTAACACGATGTGGTAAATGTGGGCTAGCAGGTAACAAAATTACTAGACCAATTTAGCTCTTCTTCAGGCTAAGAGATGTACATTCCTTCAACTATGATCTTATTGAGACTTTTTTTGGCAAACGATTTGACCATGACCCAGAGCAGCAACATACATTAAGAATTTTGTTTTAAATTTTTACATGTGTTTGAAATGTTAGCTGCAATTTACTATACCACTGTTATTGATTGGGTGGTTCTATGACAATCATGTGGTTTTTCACACACATTAAAAAACATTGCATGTCTCCAAGCCACAAGTGGCACAAAACTAGATGTTTACAAAACACACTGCTCTTGCTACTTGTACTTGTAATAACAAATGTATTTCTGACTTGTAAAAATAATATCAGAACCTCACACCTTATTGGTCCAAATATAATACCTTGATATACAATCGGTAAGAAATTAAAAGTGCTGTCATGTGGGTGGGTTATTTGACATGGTTCAATTAACATTCCCATGACAACCAAATGCAATCCTAAAACCTTATGAGCATTTTGCATTTGATTTCCAAGAAAAACAAAATCTATGATTTAAAAAAGAGTGTTTATTTTTAATCTGGCATTGAAGTTAAAAGAAAGATTTTTATATTTATAACAACAACAGTTTCCACTTCTTTCGCCATTAAATCGTTGGAGTGAACAAAAGTTTTAAAACCCCAGCAACCAAAACATTAGGAAACTATGTGCGCCTGTTTAATAAGTATTAAAATGATTGTTATTTCAAAAAATGTGACATTGATTTGCCAGCTGACAAATCACTGCATGAAAGCAATGATTTGTGAGCTGCAAAGTATCTTTTGCATAATTTATGGTCTTAATTTTGCCTATATTACAAGAGAGGTTGATTCCAGAGGTTATTTACAAGGTCTTTCTACTTACTACACTTCCGTACCAATTTTATCTTTACATTGTTGATATTTCAACCAGAATGTTATGTATAATGGACAGAAATGGGATAATTATGTGAAAGGGTGTGATTGACAAATGCATGTAAACTGCACATCAGCTAGATGTTTTACATAACAGAATAACCAAGAAGTACGCGATTTATATGCAAGTCCTATATCTGTTAATACCTGAACCAGCCTAAACCAGCCGTATAATGGCTGATGGCCAATGGCCACTAAGACAATCAAACTCTAGAAATACATTATTAAATGCTACAGATTATTGCCCCGGAATACTTGATACCTCCTGCTTATGTGATGCTTATTCTTAATTTTCTCATTGACATATTTAATTTCTGTTTCTCAGGTGCTGGTGAGTCTGGGAAAAGTACCATAGTAAAACAGATGAAGTAAGTATAGTACAGCCTGTTTAAATGTGGCTAAATGTAATTTAGGCAAAGTTAACCTCGAAGCAATGCCCTCCAGCAACCTTTGGATGCAGGAAGCTCGCTTGCAACCTTGGCGGTTCGCTGGGGCATTTTGTGACGCCTATACGCAGTACGCCGCTACCACTGGCCGCATAAAGCTCGGGGTGGCCCCAGGACCCGTGCAGGGGCGTTTCATGACCTTTACACGCAGTGCACTGCTCGCTATTATTCGCAAGCTCATTTCGCTACCACATTCGCTCGCAAGCTTGGCAATTTTCGCCCGGCCCACCCTCCCTCGGGTGAGTTGATGAGCCTCATGCTAGGTTGGTAAGTATTCCACTGAGTCCTTCAGTGTGACGGTGCCCTGGTGGGTGGTGGCCGCTTCAGGGTTACCATGGATACCTCCTCCCCTGCTGTGCATTGCCCGGCTCCACCAACCTTGAGGCACCAACGCCCAAGCTCATCTATTGTTGATGAGTTTAATTTTAAAAATCATATCACATAATTGTAACCCTATAAAAACAATATGTTGGGTTTGTTTGATATTTCTGACTGTTTTACCTGTTGATCATAATACAGTCAAACCTCGATTATCCGGTCTCTTGGGGACCGGGCTAAATAGTCCAGATAATCGAGAGTCTGCATAATTGAAAATATGAATTTTAATGAGCCAGACAATCTAATGCCTGGTTACTAAGCTACGAACGTTTCACGAACACACATTCTTGTCATCACGCAAAAATTGGTGGAAAACTGTGTTTAATGAAGAAATACATAACAACAAATGCCAGGAAAACATCAATCGTATGTCAAAGTTGGTGGAAATGATGTTCATCCTGATTTCTTTACGGTTATTATAAATATTCATGAAAAAATGGGACCAGAGTAGTAAGTCCGGATAATCGAGAAATCCAAATAATCGAGGTCCAGATAATCGAGAATCAACTCTACACTGTAGTTATTGCCTCCTGATTTCTTAGACTCGACAGTAACATGCTCAATTTTCCAAAGCGATCTACTTTGAAATTAAGCTATTGAACTGACTAAATAAATTCAAACAATTTTCTTTTTGCTTCTAGGATTATCCATGAACATGGATATACTCAAGAAGAATGTGCACAGTACAGACAAGTTGTATATAGCAACACAATACAGTCAATGATTGCCATAATCAGAGCATTAGGGACACTGAAGATTGAATTTGGTCACTCTGATAGAGCAGTAAGTTCATTTGTTTCTTGTTTTTTGCGTGTTAAGATAAAGCGTATTTGTTTATCATACAGTTGTAAAACACAAGACAGACAGCGTTATAGTACACAGGTCATTGCGATGTGTCCTGTCTCTGTTGTATGATTCTGATTAAGAAAGAGGACATGTAAACAAATACTCAGTTTTGCAGAATCTGAAGTGTATTAAATTTTGCGTCATTAATTTTCGTAGGAACATAAACTGTGAGTCTTAATTTTGCAGTTTTGTATGCAATCGCAAATATCGCAAAAATTAGTGCCCATAAGGCCCGGTTCATACGTCGCATTTCTGCCGTGTTGAATTCAATTAAACGAATTAAATGCGGCAGAAGTTCAACGTCTGAATCGGCTGTCGAATTTCTGCCGCACGTTCGACTAGTCTTGTCGCATTATCCGACAGAAATGCGACACCGATTCAAACGTCGCATTTCTGCCTTGTCGAATCTAATAAAAACTACACATATCTTGCGTTTGGATATATAGTTCCGCTAGCCAGTAAACACAACTTGCAGTATAGCCTCCACATTAGGTGCGACACAAGGGCTACGTATGAATCAACAGTCGCATTTCTGCCGCACGAAATTGAATTAAATTCGACACGGCAGAAATCCGACGTATGAACCGGGCCTAAGTTACCTTTGGGGGCTTCAGTGTTGACACTTAATTTAATGGAGACAGGATGCTTTGGTGTGTAACATTATGAGTTAAGTAATGTACACAATATTGTGTTTTACAGGATGATGCCAGAGAGCTTTTTGCATTAGCAGGGAGCATGGAGGATGTTAAGTTCACTCCTGAACTTGTATCAATAATGAAAAGATTATGGAATGATTCAGGAGTACAAAACTGTTTTGCAAGATCAAGAGAATATCAGCTAAATGATTCCGCAGCATAGTATGTATAGCACTGTTATACTGTAAACCAGTTATATGCCCGGAGTCGTTTTTATTGCTTGGGCTTCACATCTGGTGCAGGAAGTGAGGGGGGGGGGGGGGGGGGGGGGGGAGGGGGAAATGAGGTCACATCCATGCACATGGACTAATAGTGGAATATTCACAATCTCCTGTTTAATCTTTCACTTCTTGTACACTAGATGGCACTTTTCATTTGTTCATTCTGAAAGCCCTTTGATTTGTTTCAAAGGTGCAGTGTACATGTACCAAAGCTTTTCTGCCTTTCAAAGCAACTGTTCACACTTCATTTCTGCAACCAAGCAAAATTTATGTCCTTTGAAATGCATGCATTGGCATCCTACAAGGATTGTGGAATCAATTTTTTCTTTCCTTTTATAGTGTGCAACTCTTGACTATCTTGTTTAATTTCCCCATTTTCCAGTTACCTGAATGCACTCGACAGACTAGGATCACCAGATTATGTCCCAACAGAGCAAGATGTGCTAAGAACAAGAGTCAAAACAACTGGTATTGTTGAGACTCACTTTACCTTTAAAGATCTCCACTTCAAGTAAGTTAAATTGTCATATCTATCTGGTTTAATTCACCAGAACAACAATGTTTCATCACCGTGTTGTAAAGGTTGTTATGCCATTGTAGTCCTATATAACTGGTTAAAAAGTTACAAGTTACCACTAGGTTCTTAGTGGGAAAGAAAAATGAACAAGAATGAAAAGTCTCTTGCAATCCCTTTTAAGTTGTAAGACAAAAAAAAGTATGTGTTTCTGCCATGGCAAGTTTTGTGTTTCGGAATGGAATAAGAAAGGTGTTCCAACAACACGACTTTGTAAGGCAAGATGCTTGCAGGATCAGAAACATTGTTTGGGCTATTGAATGATCAGGGCTGTGCTCTAAGGGCGCCCGGGTGCCTCAGGCGACTAACTTTTGCCTTTGGGCGACCAGATAATCTTATTTCTTTCATATAAGCTTTATGCTGGGCACCCTGGATCTCATAGTTTGGGACCTTTCGGCTCCTTGTAATTTTTATTAGAGCACAGCCTTGATGATGTAAAACTACATGTATCAAGTTGCGAGTTTCTTTTCTTTAGTAACCTTTACTGGTTTTGTATTTAATGATTTGTCGTTGACAGTTTGGCTAGGTGTGTGTTCCTTGTCAAAAATATGGGCAAGTTACAATAATGGGTTTGGTGTTACATTCAGTTGGTTGAAACCAAAAAAACAATGTTTGTGCTGATTGGTATGAACATTACATGTGAAGAGTTTCTTGTACAGTAAATTAATGAATTTCATCTCTTGCTTGTGTTTTGCAGAATGTTTGATGTTGGAGGACAGAGATCAGAAAGGAAGAAGTGGATTCACTGCTTTGAAGGTGTAACTGCCATTATCTTCTGTGTAGCACTCAGTGCGTATGATTTAGTACTGGCAGAAGATGAGGAAATGGTGAGCTGATGAGTATATTTAGTTATTTCTTAACGCTAACCACTCTAGTTACTATGATTGTTTGTTCGAGTTGCAAGGGCAAAGAATTATGAAAAGTACTTTCTCCTTTCTTTGAAGCTCAAAATAGATATTTCTCTTACTGCACACTGTTCAAAGATGTTTGGAAGCTAGACCTATGTTAACAGTTACTGATGATTTTTGCTGTGTTCATATCAACCAATTTTCAGTTTGTTTTGTTGTGTCTAATATGAATAGCATCTTGCAATAATCCTCTTTGTTTTGTTCCAGAACCGTATGATGGAGAGCATGAAGCTGTTCGATTCCATCTGTAACAACAAGTGGTTCACAGATACATCTATAATTCTCTTCCTCAACAAGAAAGATCTTTTTGGAGAGAAAATCACTAAGTCGCCTTTGACCATCTGCTTCCCAGAATACACAGGTAAATATATTGGCAGAGTGTCACTGGTGTTGCATTTCTGCTCTAAGTGGAAGATGTGCACCACTTGCATTGTGGAGTAAGTTGCTTAGTTGAAAGTTGAGCAAACAGTACTGAGAGTGCTTCACCAGAACTCCTGAGAAGCAACCTGAGACAAGAGGGAACATTCATTGTACACTCCAGCAATCCTTGTCTCAGGAAATACAATTCTGCGTAATTTTATTTACACATGTAAAATCTATTGCTATATTCTTCTTTACAACCAGATTATTGTGGTTTAAAAAAATCTATTTTTTATTTAAATTTTTGCAAACCAGTTCTATTTCCTTTGTTTTAAATTATGATAAAGATTGTGGGACAAAGAAATTAAAAATCAAAGTGGTTTGAGAAATTGCCAAAGATAAATTAGAACCACAACATATGCACCAAAAGGCTAGTAGATCTTGTTTGTATTTGTATGGACTCCAAGCTCTGTAGTGATTATGGAAGTCTTGCAATATATGACAAATCTGTGATAATTAATTTTAGGTTCAAACACATACGAGGAAGCTGCTGCTTATATTCAGCTCCAGTTTGAAAACCTCAACAAGAGAAAAGACACAAAAGAGATCTACACTCACTTCACCTGTGCCACAGACACAAACAACATTCAGTTTGTGTTTGATGCTGTCACAGATGTCATTATCAAGAACAACCTTAAAGACTGTGGACTGTTCTAAACTTCACAATACTCTGTCAGCAGTAAGCAATCTTTTTATATATTTTTTTTCATAGATGCACATTCTGAATTAGTAATGGTAAACAAGCAAAGTTAAATACTGATTTCTCAAACCCTCAATTTCTCAGACCTTTCCGATAACGTAATTTATTTCCTTGGATTTGCTTTACTCAGGCATTTTACTGTCAATTCCTGGACTCCTAATTTTTCAAACCAATATTTGCTTCCCTTGGGGGATTAAGAAATTGGGATTCCACTGTATTCTAAGACTTTACGGTTGTGTCTTTTTCTTGAATCTGAGTATTGGCTAAGTCCATTTTTTTACTAGCGTTGTTGCTAAGTGATATCAGTGGCATAATTATCACATTTGTATGAAATATTTCTATATCACTAGGACAACCTTGTACTGTAAGAGTAACTCTTAGTGATTGCCATGTTAGTTAACCATTAGTTGGCCTAATGGTTAGTGCATTGCTGGATTAAGCGGTCTGCAAGCCCTGGCCAGGGTCATTGTGTTGTGTTCTTGGGCAAGACACATTACTCTTGCAGTGCTTCTCTACACTCAGGTGTAATGGGTACTGGGGGGGGGGGGGTAATCCTGCAATGGACTAGCGTCCCATCCAGGGAGTAGAAATACTCCTTGCTGCTTCTTGCTACTGAAACCAGGATAAGCTCCAGCCTGATGGGCCACTATTCTCGAATGCCAACTTTACTAGTAGATGTTTATTGGTGTTGTGCTCATGTTATCAAGTCAGTTGCTGATTTGAGGTCTTAATACAAAGTTCTTTTCTTTGCAGGTCTGAGGGATCATGTATTTGTACAAAAGATGTCTGAAGATTAGTTTTGTGTACAGACCTAGGCAGATGTTTTTATAAGACTGTCCAGTGAAATTCTCTCTGCTCTATCTAGTAGATGACCTGATGCTGTTAAACAAACCAATGAATGTTATCATACACACCCAATATGGCCCAGAGTACTTCATCCCCCATTGCTATGACAACAGAAGGCAGCATCAAATCAGACCCAAAACTGTTTCAGAGTTGTAAAAAGAAACAATCCAACTAATTTAATTTAAGAGACTGGCGTCTTGAGGGGAATAGTAGAATTACTGGAAGCATTGTTTTGTATGTTAGTTAAGCTTGTAATTATTAATGCATAAAGTCATCAGAGTGGCTTGATTATCGTAAAAAAAAATAATGTCCATGATCTATTATTGCTTACAGTTTTATGGAGAAGGCTAAATTAACACTATTTAAAGTATGTAAACTTCTGCTGAGGTTTTGATAAAACTGGGTGAGTTTCAGCTTTCAAACATGAGCAAGACGTGAGGTTCTACTTACGTTCAGGGTAGAAATCCTCTCCAGAGAGATAACGGAAGATCAGGTTGCTTCCCAAGAGTTCTCTCACTGTAGTGAGAAGAGAGAGTGAATAGCAACTGAACTGAAAAGCGCCAAGATAGCTGGATGGTTGAAGGAGAAATATGTTTTATGTTATCAAGGTTGTGCTATGAAAATGTCTCACTAACTTAATTAAATGATATTGTTATTTACCTGCCACTGATAATTCAAAAGGATCTTATCTGTATATTAGGGATCTTGAATGATTTGACAAGAGACTATTATTAAAAGGATGATTTTAAAGACTGCTTTGTTGTTGTTCTTTTGTTTGTATAAATGTGTACGAACCACTCTTGTATTCATTCCAACCGCTATTTGGATCGTCACGCAACCCTCTTGTGAACCGTTGTGTGACGGCCCAAAATTAAAAGAGGCCACATGTACATGAGCGTTAAAGCAAGATTTCCGGGATTGTTTGAGACGCCACCATACCCATTAGTAAACCAATCAGATTTCGTGTTGGTTACCCAAATGTTTGGCGCTGAATGCATAAGTTAGTTTGTACAATGCGTGTTACATTGCAATGAGCCTTTGCAACAGTTGATCGCGTGAGTAACTTTTAACGAAACACACTGACGGAAATTAACAGGAACAGAAAGAGCACATAACAAACGCATGCCAAATTTACAGACTGCCAGTTCAGAAGGCGGTTTGAAATAGCGTTTTTTCTAAGGGGCAGTGTCGTGGGCTGCGGATGTGCGCCCTTGCACTTTGAAAATATTACTTTCCGAGGTATTAAAATGCGTTTGTGGTATCTCTTCCACTTCTTCTTGCCTTATTTTACATCACTGAATATCCGTTTCCGACCAGAATTTTTTGCTTTCCCTCCGTGGCCAACACCACTACTCGACGCCATCTTGAATTTGGCAACTGCAAAATCTTGAAAAATTCAACCGGAACTTTTCAAATTTCGATCGACGTATGCGCAGCCCTTGACACTGTCCCCATAATGACCAAGGGAGTATCCCGCAAGAAATCCAAGTGTATCATTTCTTTGTAATGGACTGCACGTCTCGGCAGTCCATGAAGACGGCCTAAACTGTGCTGTTGATAACTGTTGTTTTGTAAGATTTTTCATTTGGCTGTGGTGAAAACCTACGGTTGATGAAAACATTGTGGGCTATAAACCGTTGTCAGAAATAACTAAACAAATATTTATTAACTTGGCCTTACACTGGCCTTAGCCCCTTGCTTTGGTGTTTCCTCTTGAAAGTACGCTTATTAAAATATTAAGCCATCAAAAAATTAGTGTCTTAGTGTACGTTTCAAAGTAAAACATTGTGTAAAGATGTAAACCAAACAGCTTTAAAAAAAGTTACAGTTCCCTCGGCAAATATTTCAGAAAACACAAGGAACTTACCGCTATTCCATTCTGATATCAGGAAACTATCTGTAACTCCTAAGTCGTCGCTTTACAAAATAGAACGTAACAATATTTAAAAAAATTTCTTTGGCGGGCGCTCGTGTTTTCCCGCCATTCGTGACGTCATATGACCTAAACCAATCACCGCACGAGTTTTACACATAGCACGAAGAAACCGGGGAAAAATTAAATGGAACGGAAGTACTTCCGACAGGAAAATAGAATTTTCTTTTTAACATTTTTTTTATTGAAATTTTTACTACACTGGAAAATGGAATACCTTCACACATACTCGTCTTTTCTCCTTTTTTGCCCGGAAAGCTCTGTGAACTATTTTGCTTTCTCGCAGTATTCATGCTTATCGATGAAATGCGCGGCTGCTCCGAAGGAAAATTAGAGGAAAATATAATGGAACCACAGGCGGCCCAGACATTGTATTTGATTATAAGAAAATGTATGAGAATACTTTGAAAATTGCTCTATATAGTACTTGTATGAAAGATTTGAATAAAAATGTCTTACCTTATGTTTATCTTGCGTTATTTTGACATTCCTGTGGTTCTGGAGTGGGTTTAAAGCCGTTTAGACGAGTTTTTCTTTTTGACGTTGTGCTTCCCCTAAAGAGAAACGAAAGCTTTCGTTTCTCTTTAGGGGAAGCACAACGTCAAAAAGAAAAACTCGTCTAAACGGCTTTAAACCCACCCCAGAACCACAGGAATGACAAAATAACGCAAGATAAACATAAGGTAAGACATTTTTATTCAAATCTTTCATACAAGTGCTATTCAGAGCAATTTTCAAAGTATTCTCATACATTGTCTTATAATCAAATACAACGTCTGGGCCGCCTGTGATGGAACGGTCCTTTCCACTGGAAAATTTTTTAATGACACATAATCGTCCCGTACCATTGTGGTTGAAAAATGGCACTGTTTCATTTGCAGAAAATTCTGCCCGGTTTTTTCACACAAAAAGAAAGCTCTCCTATTGTCATATCAAGAGATTCCGGGCTTTGTCAAGCGTCTGGTTGGGTTGAAGCCACCGTGTACCTCTGGCATATGTACTCGAGTTGTACCATTAAACTTTGTGGAAGTAGAAACCGGAAAAAAACCAAGAACTGTCACACGGACTTATGGCTGCATTATTTACGCATTGTTCTGATTTCTAAAAGTTAAAAAATCTGCATATGATATCAAACCAGACGGGGTATATACTAGGCTCGATTTCCAGCCATTCTGGGAGTCCGGTGTGTCATCCTCCTCCCAACGATGTGGTGTGGGGCAAGGAACGCGGGCTCACAAAACGGCGGGAAATCGAGCCAGCCTAGGTATATACCCGTCATCCGATTTTGTACCACGTGACGTGTTTCGTCCGTGCGCGAGGGGAAATTTATCGGCGAGTTATAAAAACTAGGAAACATTGTTGCGGACGCAAATGTTTCCCAGTTTAGCCACGCGGGAAACATATATTGCGGAAACAAATTTTGCTTCACGGCAACAAAAAATGCACCCTGCGATCGAGCAGAACCTCTTTTAACTTCCCTGCGGCTGAGAATAAAAAAAAAGGAAAAAGCAGCGAAGTAGTCAAGTTTACAAGCAAAAAAGGGCTCTGCTCGCAGTGTGCAAAAATTGCTTCTGCTTCAAGCCAAAAACATTTTTGTTTCGTGGACACAAATTTTGCTTCCGAAAAATACTGTTGCCCAGTTTAGCCACCATGGAAGCAATGTTGACTAGTTTATGCGCATGCGTGACACTTTGTTTACGGAATATTGTTTCCTGGTTTAGCCACTCGGGCAGCAAAACAATTTTCTTGTTTAATAATAATAATAATAATATAATTGACTTATATTGCGCAATTATCAATATAAAATTTTCAGCTGCGCATTACAATGTTTAAGAAAATAATACTTACAAACCCTTAACATTACTTAAAAATCCTAAAAACATCTCTAGTACAAGTTCTAATAATAAAATAAATAATCAGCTAAAAAAACGCCTTCTGAAACAAATGTGTTTTAAGTGACTTTTTAAAACTATTTACAAAGGAGATATTTCTAATAAAAAGGGGAAGATTGTTCCATAATTTGGGGGCAGCCATATAAAATGATCGGTCACCCAGCGTAGTTAAAGACTTGCAAGTTCTAAAGTTGAGAAGTATACCACTGTTTGATCTTAAACTATATCTACCACTAGTGTCCTTAACAGATATAAGTTCGGAAATGTATGGCGGAGCAAGTCCGTGAATGGCCTTAAACGTTAGCAATAAAACCTTAAAATCGATGCGATACTTTACAGGTAACCAATGCAGTGATTTCAATAGAGGTGTAATATGACAGAACTTGCTTTCTTCGAACACAAGACGAGCAGCTGAATTCTGAACTCTCTGTAATTTCTGTAGCTGACATGCCGGTAAACCATATAATAGGCTATTGCAGTAGTCGATACGGCTGGAAATAAAGGCATGTATCAAGGTTTCTGTACATTCTTTGCTAAGATATTTCCTGATCCTTCTAATATTGTACAAATAATAGAACGCAACAGAGCTTGTTTTCGTAATGTGGTCACCCACTAATTTAGCCACCCAGGAAACATGACAAGGAACAATGTTTCGGCAATACTGTTTCCTAGTTTAGAATAATTATAAACACCGAGAAATTCAGGCGGTGGAAACATGGGGATTAGTAAAATAGCAGTTTTTGTCCTCGTGCAAGCTTGCCCTTGTTTTTCAGTGCTTATACGGATTTTGTGCTAGCGGTTATACGTTTATTTAGAGAGAGAGAACGGAGACTGAAAAACAGAAATCGTATTTATTGTATTAGCAATTCGATCTAAAATGCAAAACAAATCGGTTGGCACTCGGCCTTGTAACTTGTTGAAAGCGAAAGGAAATTAACCACGCGACTCTAATAAGGAGGCTTGCGCGAATAGCTGATTACGATACATTTTAAAGTTAAGTGTTGTTGTCAGAGAAAACCGGGCAGGGGCAAAAGATCGAGGTCGCCCGTTTACCTTCATCTTTTCACAGTATAAAAGCTACCTGAAAAGATTAGGAATGCTGGTATTTGCAGAAGTAGACGTTCGTTTTTCTTCGAGAAATCACCATTCCATTATTTTGGGCCCTCCAGCGGCCAAAAATAACCGAGATTTCGGGCAACTTTGCGTAACCGTAAAACACACTTCGTATGACTCCTAAAAGCTCTTGTATTTTTTCTATGACATTGATCCCTTTATAAGTTGATTAAGATATATTAAACCTTCTTTGCTTTAATATTGTGTTTTTTACGTGGCGCTAAAAATCGCCACTGAATCGTTAATGAGTGTCACCCAAATATGAGTCATTTTCAGTCGACTGTTTCACCAAAGTGCGGCAGTTTATTTTTAAAGTAAAACCATTTCCCGATAGTATTTTGTGCTCTTAACAAAATCCAGTTTAGTTAAAATTGGTATCTAGGAGTAAATCGGAGAAAGCGGCATCTGAAACTGCGTACCATTACGATTTTCAGTCAAAAATATTTCCCGCCAAATTGAATATCATTTTTTCGAGTTTCTGTGTTTGTGGTCCAAAATTAACTAAAAGTAGATCCGTTGATTTCGGGATCAAGCATTGACACTGTAATATCATAAAAAGATATGTAAACTTTTCAAATCTCCTTATTAACACTCGGTAAGTTACTAAGTTTTAAAACAGGTCGCTTAATTTTCCCGCGAAAGTTTTATCATTTTCATTCGTCACGCTGCATGGCTGCATAGTAAAACCGGACTATATCCTCAGTTAAATGGTTTTTAATCTGCTAGGAAACTGGAAGCACATATCGCAAAGAGAATCGAGACTTCCCCTAAATTAGTTAAACAAACCTTGAATGAATTTTGTTTACACTCTGTGTATCCCCCGACTTTACCGAATGCGTGACGCGTCACGAATTAAAAGGGCAGACGACAGGTGTTTCAAAAGGTTTGTTTAGAGTTCTTCTTGGCTTTGAAATCATGAACTGTTCTTTCCGATCAGAAGAATCGCCTTGCAGTCAGGTGTTGGAATTGGCAGAAGAATCCACATCTAACAAAGTCTAGAACAATGTCGGTCTCAGAGACCGCGTCCCTCATGACCAGCAGTCGGGAAAACCACCTGTTGTCAGATGCACAGAAATATACCTGTTGGGTAGTAGTTCAAGTTCTCGCAGCCTTTCATAAACATAAAATAAGATGTAAGAAACACCGATTCCTCTGGTGAAATTGAAAATAGCGAAAGCTGTTGAAAAAGTAAGACTAGAACGCTTGCAAAATAGTCTTTGGATGATACGTTGATGTTCATGAACTCAGAGAATTGCATGTTAAAAAATACCCGCTTAATCAGACAGTTGTTTTATAAAGACAGTCCTGATCAGCATCAAGAGCTCAGCGTAAATTTTCAAGACTAGGCATGTTCTATGAAGGATCTTGAAAACATAGACTGTGAGGAATAAACGCTTTGAAGGCTTGATAATGTTTCAGATACATGTGAAACACTGTAGACTCGAATACATCTCTATCGGTATGGTAATAATTATAAAGAAAATTAATTCTGATCAAATATACCTAGTCAACTTGGACAGTGAACATGAAATCGTTTGTTTTATGAATAATTCAATTTATGAATCATTTTTTTTACGAATAATTCAGCAATTATTAACATATCTACTGAGACAGACGTCAGTACTGAATAATTCATGTCCACGAGCGAGAGACCAAAGTACGTTATCCAATATTTGTCTACTTCAATGGTTCGTAGAATAACGAAAGTAAAACGCAGTTTTTTTTCCTGACAGAAAAAAAAGATGATACATTTTTTTCACATCGATCCATCTCTCTAACTGAGCGTTTTGTAACATGTATATTGCCTAAGAAATGGTTCTCATTCAAGTTTAATTTTCTCCTTTGGTAAGACCGCGCTCTCGCTCGCTCGCTCGCTCGCAATCATTTGCACCCTTTGCAAAGAAAAGAATAATGTAGAACTGTTGAACAATACAGACTGGTGATACAACCCTACAAATACGTCGCAGCTCGTGATGGAAACATTTCACAATGATTCATGACCTGAAGAAGAATTTTTTTGTTGCAGTATTGCCATTTTTGTCAATTATTTTTACATCAGTATATTTCTTGATCATTAGTACTTTTTGGGAGGTAACCCATGCCTCTTAAGCGCGGCACATCAAGCTTATTCTATCCAGTTGTAAACTAGAAAGTTAGAAATATCGAATAAAGTAAACTGACTCAGTTTAACTTCGCATTTTAATTTTGCGATGGTTACGATTTTAGCTTTCTATTTCGTTGTCTCATTCACCGGTCATTATTTGCTTTAAAAGACCTTATAATCATCGTAGAAGAACCAGTGTGTTTACTATTATCAACCACATAAGTAGAGTATGTCTGTCTGATTTAAAAGAGATTTTTCTTTGGTTTTATATCACAATACAACTGAAAGGAGAAAATGAAATCTAGAACTCACTTTCTATTGTAAGATCGTTCCAAGGTAGCGTAAAAATGTCTTAAATATGAAGCGATAATTTTTTGGTTCTGCATTTAATATTTTCCAGCCTAGCTCTTGGAATTGTTTGCAGAGAAAAACAAATCGGTCTTCACCAGTCTCAGAAAACAAATCGAGTGACTATCAAATTTTACTGTTGCGGCGCAGTACTTAACTCTGACGCTGCATTGGAACATTTCAAATAAAACCTGAATTGGTTTGTTTAAACTCTGATCATTCCTACCTTTCTCTTGGAACTTGTATAACGGATCACAGCGCGATGGGAAAATACTTCTTCAAGTACTGACTGAGAATGGCGCGACTTGGTCGTATTTAAACCATTTAGGTGTGGATTTAATTGTGCCTTTGCGTGCGGTAGCGCTGTTTTGCTTTACGGGTGAAAATGCATCAAACAAAAACATTCCTACGTTTTGATATCGTTACATTGACAACAAAAGCGAAACTGTCTCGTGTCCTTTGTTTATCAAATATCCTCCAGGCATAAGATATAACTGTATATACCTAACTAACTTTTTTAATTATTTTTTACATATTTACGTGACAAGCGAACCTTGTTTTATAGTAGAGACTAGTCAGATGTTTTAAACATGGGATATCTCTCTGATCTTCCCAAACAAAACAGCTTTCACATTTTTTTACTGCAGCACTCGACACTCCTGAATGGGAGAACCAAATACCATATGACTTGGTGTACTCAAGCCTTTGAAACAAACAAATTCACCATCCAATCGTTCAGTAACGACAGGTGCTCCAAAGAACTCTTTTTATCAATATCGATAAATATCATTCAACGTAAGTTAAAACTATGAATAGGGGGTAAATTAAAAAGTTATATTTAAGATAAAAATAGTCTCCAAGATAAAATAAATTCCGTACATGTAAACGTTGGAAACCTTTGTAGAACTAAGTGTCTCTTAAAAGAATTGTTTACAATATTGACAAGTGTCTTCAAATTATTGATTACAACTTTCTCTTTTTCTTAAACAAAACTTCATACTCTAAGCAATTACAAGTTTACAATTAATATTTTAGGTTTCATACAAGGAGGTTTCAAACTTTATCTTACAATTTTCAACTCTTAAGCCGATTTTTAGTTACTACTAGGAAATAAATTTTAAATGATGAACTATTCACCTCATTGTCGGTGGCCAGTGGTGGATATTTATCTCGCAGCGAGCGAATTGCGCTTGCCAGCAGATGGTTTCATATCTGACTAGTCTCTACTATAAAACAAGTAGTTCGCTTGTCACGTAAATAATTTAAAAAAGTTAGTTAGGTATCTACAGTTATATCTTATGCCTGGAGGATATTTGATAAACAAAGGACACGAGACAGTTTCGCTTTTGTTGTCAATGTAACGATATTAAAACGTAGGAATGCTTTTGTTCTCTTAACCAGCAGATGAAATGGCTTTCATATCTGACTAGTCTGGACTATCAAACAAGGTCCTCTTGACACGTCAATATAAAAAAGTAGTCACTAAAAAAGGGAATCGGGAATAGAGTTACATCTCATGCCTGGGGGATATTTAGGGCCTGTTTACATGGAGGTGGGGGACCCCGGGCAGGTGAGGTAACCCGCCTAGGTGGGGTAACCCGCCTCTCCATATAAACTCTCATTTTTTCTCGATCGCGTTTACATGATAGGTGGGGTAACCCGCCTAGGCGGGTTGCCCGGTCTGCTGGGTAGGGTAACCCTCCCCGCCGGGGTCGCTTTTTGCCATGTAAACGTTTCAAGGTGGGGTAACCCGCCTACCCGGGGTCGGTTCATGTTACCAAAACGCACCAAATCCGAACCAACAACCAAACGCCCGCCATGTTGAAACCGCAACAACATGTTTCAGTCTCGAGGATATCAGCGTGGGGAGCTTTTTCGCCGGGTTCATCTGCTTAGTGTCGAAGGCCGCAATCAAGATGGCAATCAGGAAGAATCTGAAGGTATTCAAATTTCAAGTGATGCTTTAAGTGAAGGCCCGATCGAAGCACGCGCTTCTTCTCTACTTAGAGATCAGTCGATAACACAAAGCAACGCAAAACGTTGTCTCTGCCAACGAAAATCATGCTGTGAAAAAAAAAAAACAAGAAATCTACGCCACGCTATTTTCTCAAGGAAGTTAACCCCGGGACCCCGGGGTGATAAGATTGCATGTAAACGCGAGCTATTTTTCGACCACGGCTGGGCGGGTTACCTCACCTACCCGGGGTCCCCCACCTCCATGTAAACAGGCCCTTAATAAACAAAGGGCACGAGACAGTTTCGCTTTTGTTGTCAATGTAACGATATCAAAACGTAGGAATGCTTTTGTTTGATGCATTTTCACCCGTAAAGCAAAACAGCGCTACCGCACGCAAAGGCATAATTAAATCCACACCTAAAGGGTTTTTAACGGAATCCACCAGGACGTCGAGTAATATTTATTTAAGTTGGACAAAAATCGAGTACCAGAATAAGTTAAATCCTATTGCGTTATTTTCTACCCTAAATAAAAGGTAGAGATGTAAGTAATAATCCCTGATAACACCGACAACAATTTCTTATCAGAGTCTTAGAAAATGAATTTCAAAGTTCACATGCTATAGGCAAATTCTCACGTACAGCCATTTTGTAAAATCGTCTTTAAGCGATTCACTGGAATTCAGTGGCAATTCGAAATTTGTTTTCGGTGTTTGGTGTTGTTAGAAAAGATTTCTTTTGATAAGATATTTGAAGCAGTAACACAAAAGTTTGCAATAAGCTGTAAATAATTTTGGTACAACAATTTCTTATCAGAGCCTGAGAAAATGAAATTCAAAGTTCACAAGCTATAGGCAAAAGCTCACGTCTTTTAAGCGATTTAGTGGAATTCAGCGGAACTTCGAAATCGGTTTTCGATGTTTGGTGTTGTTAGAAAAGATTTCTTTTGATAAGATATTTGAAGCAGTAACACGAAAGCTTGCAATAAGGTGTAAATAATTTTGGTACATAATTTTGTCCAATAACTACTCGAAGTCCTGGCGGATTCCGTCAAAAATACGACCAAGTCGCGCCATTCTCAGTCATTACTTGAAGAAGTATTTTCCCACCGCGCTGGGATCCGTTATACAAGTTCCAAGAGAAAGGTAGGAATGATCAGAGTTTAAACAAACCAATTCAGGTTTTATTTGAAATGTTCCAATGCAGTGTCAGAGTTAAGTACTGCGCCGCAACAGTAAAATTTGATAGTCACTCGATTTGTTTTCTGAGACTGGTGAAGACCGATTTGTTTTTCTCTGCAAACAATTCCAAGAGCTAGGCTGGAAAATATTAAATGCAGAACCAAAAAATTATCGCTTCATATTTAAGACATTTTTACGCTACCTTGGAACGATCTTACAATAGAAAGTGAGTTCTAGATTTCATTTTCTCCTTTCAGTTGTATTGTGATATAAAACCAAAGAAAAATCTCTTTTAAATCAGACAGACATACTCTACTTATGTGGTTGATAATAGTAAACACACTGGTTCTTCTACGATGATTATAAGGTCTTTTAAAGCAAATAATGACCGGTGAATGAGACAACGAAATAGAAAGCTAAAATCGTAACCATCGCAAAATTAAAATGCGAAGTTAAACTGAGTCAGTTTACTTTATTCGATATTTCTAACTTTCTAGTTTACAACTGGATAGAATAAGCTTGATGTGCCGCGCTTAAGAGGCATGGGTTACCTCCCAAAAAGTACTAATGATCAAGAAATATACTGATGTAAAAATAATTGACAAAAATGGCAATACTGCAACAAAAAAATTCTTCTTCAGGTCATGAATCATTGTGAAATGTTTCCATCACGAGCTGCGACGTATTTGTAGGGTTGTATCACCAGTCTGTATTGTTCAACAGTTCTACATTATTCTTTTCTTTGCAAAGGGTGCAAATGATTGCGAGCGAGCGAGCGAGTGAGAGCGCGGTCTTACCAAAGGAGAAAATTAAACTTGAATGAGAACCATTTCTTAGGCAATATACATGTTACAAAACGCTCAGTTAGAGAGATGGATCGATGTGAAAAAAATGTATCATCTTTTTTTTCTGTCAGGAAAAAAAACTGCGTTTTACTTTCGTTATTCTACGAACCATTGAAGTAGACAAATATTGGATAACGTACTTTGGTCTCTCGCTCGTGGACATGAATTATTCAGTACTGACGTCTGTCTCAGTAGATATGTTAATAATTGCTGAATTATTCGTAAAAAAAATGATTCATAAATTGAATTATTCATAAAACAAACGATTTCATGTTCACTGTCCAAGTTGACTAGGTATATTTGATCAGAATTAATTTTCTTTATAATTATTACCATACCGATAGAGATGTATTCGAGTCTACAGTGTTTCACATGTATCTGAAACATTATCAAGCCTTCAAAGCGTTTATTCCTCACAGTCTATGTTTTCAAGATCCTTCATAGAACATGCCTAGTCTTGAAAATTTACGCTGAGCTCTTGATGCTGATCAGGACTGTCTTTATAAAACAACTGTCTGATTAAGCGGGTATTTTTTAACATGCAATTCTCTGAGTTCATGAACATCAACGTATCATCCAAAGACTATTTTGCAAGCGTTCTAGTCTTACTTTTTCAACAGCTTTCGCTATTTTCAATTTCACCAGAGGAATCGGTGTTTCTTACATCTTATTTTATGTTTATGAAAGGCTGCGAGAACTTGAACTACTACCCAACAGGTATATTTCTGTGCATCTGACAACAGGTGGTTTTCCCGACTGCTGGTCATGAGGGACGCGGTCTCTGAGACCGACATTGTTCTAGACTTTGTTAGATGTGGATTCTTCTGCCAATTCCAACACCTGACTGCAAGGCGATTCTTCTGATCGGAAAGAACAGTTCATGATTTCAAAGCCAAGAAGAACTCTAAACAAACCTTTTGAAACACCTGTCGTCTGCCCTTTTAATTCGTGACGCGTCACGCATTCGGTAAAGTCGGGGGATACACAGAGTGTAAACAAAATTCATTCAAGGTTTGTTTAACTAATTTAGGGGAAGTCTCGATTCTCTTTGCGATATGTGCTTCCAGTTTCCTAGCAGATTAAAAACCATTTAACTGAGGATGTAGTCCGGTTTTACTATGCAGCCATGCAGCGTGACGAATGAAAATGATAAAACTTTCGCGGGAAAATTAAGCGACCTGTTTTAAAACTTAGTAACTTACCGAGTGTTAATAAGGAGATTTGAAAAGTTTACATATCTTTTTATGATATTACAGTGTCAATGCTTGATCCCGAAATCAACGGATCTACTTTTAGTTAATTTTGGACCACAAACACAGAAACTCGAAAAAATGATATTCAATTTGGCGGGAAATATTTTTGACTGAAAATCGTAATGGTACGCAGTTTCAGATGCCGCTTTCTCCGATTTACTCCTAGATACCAATTTTAACTAAACTGGATTTTGTTAAGAGCACAAAATACTATCGGGAAATGGTTTTACTTTAAAAATAAACTGCCGCACTTTGGTGAAACAGTCGACTGAAAATGACTCATATTTGGGTGACACTCATTAACGATTCAGTGGCGATTTTTAGCGCCACGTAAAAAACACAGTATTAAAGCAAAGAAGGTCTAATATATCTTAATCAACTTATAAAGGGATCAATGTCATAGAAAAAATACAAGAGCTTTTAGGAGTCATACGAAGTGTGTTTTACAGTTACGCAAAGTTGCCCGAAATCTCGGTTATTTTTGGCCGCTGGAGGGCCCAAAATAATGGAATGGTGATTTCTCGAAGAAAAACGAACGTCTACTTCTGCAAATGCCACCATTCCTATTCTTTTCAGGTAGCTTTTATACTGTGAAAAGATGAAGGTAAACGGGCGACCTCGATCTTTTGCCCCTGCCCGGTTTTCTCTGACAATAACACTTAAACGTAGCGCTTGTTTTCACAGTAAAAACCCACACGTTTCGAGACTACTGCCTTTTCTTCAGTACTAAAAGTGCAGCTGTTGTACTTTTACCACTGAAGAAGAGGTAGTAGCCTTGGACCGTGTGTGTGTGTGTGTGTGTGTGTGTGTGTGTGTTTACGTTTTGAAAAACCTTTTTTTCGTCTAAAAACATTTTGCTCTTTGTTTGCTCTTTTTTTTTCACTGCTGTTGACAGCTGGGTTAAGGATTTGACGTTATCAGCAAAACATAAGTGGCGGCATTTTTCTTCCCAACTCTATCTCAAGATTGTATTACCAGTCGTATAGGGAAGTAGTTTATGGACTATTTATAACGACCAAGTCATTTTCGTCCCGAGGCCGCGATCATTCTGGTCTGCGATTCCTGGCGCAGACCAGAAGGAAAGCGGCCTCTTGGGACGAGAATGCGACCAAGTGAGTTTTCAATCCGTCTTAATTGCCGAGCATGTGTAGACGCGTCGTGTATCGGACTTTACCAGAAGTTCTCTCCCGAAGACATTCGACTCCAAAGCTTTTGGTTTTTTTTTGGTCACCCATGCTCCCACAGGCCCGCTCCCTCAGTCCTGCGCAAAAGAGAAGCGGTCTGGATCTCGAGAATCTCCCGAAGAGTGAAAAGTTCTGGGTACTAGATTACAGAAAGAGCTGGATGTTCAGCGGAAAAAGTGCCAATTTACACCTCTCCCCCAAAAAAGTCTATAAAGGCATTTGTGAGTTTCAGTTGAACTTTCAAAGAGCGCACTCTGAAATCATTACGTCAGGGAAAAATACCATAGCAACAAGAATCCAAACAAAACTGATTGGGCCAATCTAGAGAAACTTTCAATCGACAACTTTTCTGAACTAAAATCGAGCTTTTAAAACAGTTCTGGTTATTAATACTCAAGAGTAGACCCTCCCTTAATAACTCTGACGAAATATCGCTATAAAACAAGTTAAATAACGGCCTTTTTGCGCGCGCTTTGAACATTTCTAAAACGGACCATGCCTGCTCCACAAAAAGAAATGATTCCTATTTTAAACGATTTGCAGGGCTTACCTTTTTTGTTGGTTTTTCCTGAAGAAGTTGTGGTTCCTAACGAAGATAACTTTAAAAACACAAATTGAAAACGGTTTCATCCTTTTGTAATAACTTTTTCCTTCTGATAAACAGAACACGATATAGACTGCATGCAGTCTGTTTTTCTCTCGAAATTCAGAAAGGGCATGCTGTAAAGTGGGACTGAGGCGAGACAAGAGCGTGCGAGGAAAAATAGACTGCGGACTCTTCTGCATTTTTTGAGGATATCCGTCAGCCCAGCAACGGAGAAACTGATTGGCCAATGTGCGCAATCTTAAGTTGCGCGCGCGCAATGGCGTTACAGATCTTATGTGCTTGCGTCAACACGTCAACGCAGAAGTCCATAACTAGAAGTCTACATCTCTGGTAATAGGCTTTGAGATATGTCTTTCGCGTGTACCTCGCGCTCCTCGCGTGTAGGCTATTTTTAGAACAGCTTTGCCGCGAACAAGTAGCCAATCACATTGAAGTATTTTTTAATTCGCGCCTTTGATTGGTTGAACAAATTTTTGAAGAAAAGCGTCAAGAAAAGCAGAACTGCAGAGGACGAGTGAACTCGAGCGAACGGCATTACGAAATTTCTGTTTGTTGGTCATCGTAATTTCCGTTTTGTGAGGATTAAATCGTCCGGACAAAAATCATCAGGCCATCTTTCATCGATGACGATAGCATCGAAGTTGTAAAAATTCGGAGCATCCAAATAAGCGAGAGGACTTCAGTGTTTTGGAGTCAGAATACGAAATGGCAGCGGGCAAGATAGACTAATTCCGAGTCAAATTTAAAATGCGAAGACACTAAAGATTAATGGTACTCTCAAGATGAAGACTGGCATTAAGAGAGCAAGTGCATTTTGGCACAGGTTCGTTGCTATTTTGAAAAACAAAACCGTGGTCCCTGAAGCGCTCAACATCGAGCACGGAATGAACAGAATGAAGTTTGATTCGTTTGAGAACAACATTCAGAGAAAACGACAAGTTTGGCGAGTTTCGCATGTTTTTGGAATTATAAGGACGGCATGAAAACAAGACTGACTAAGGTAATGTACTTGTTTTAATATGAACAGAAATACGAGTTTAATTCATCGAACAATGATGATTTCATTCACATCCGTCAAAAGTTTAATTCAAGTTGTTCTTCTCGGGCACTTCGCAGTGTGCAGCTATTGTGTTGTGTATGTTGTTCAGTATTTTAACACGAGGATATGATGTACAAAATAAAGACACACTTAACTACTAAAAGTTTGGGGAACTTCTGTTCATAAATCCTCTCGTAAATTATAAAAAGTCGACCTGTTTGTTTTGTGAGTTTGTCACTGAAACCCGGCGACGGGTTGCTTTTTCACTCGCCTTCAAATGCCACTGAACAGACGTTTGAAATCACTATCTACGATACTACTTCTGTCGAAATGTAAGAATTAAAGAGAATGGCCTGTCAAGTGTTTTGATGTGATTTGATTTATTTCACCTGCCACTTTCCAAACCGCAACTTAGAACTCCAATCGTGTCGAAATAGTGGGTTACGTCATTTTCTCGCGAGACATCAGTTTCTAAAAATAGCCTACACGCGAAAGACATAGCACGCGCCCCAATACCAGATGTAGACTTCTAGTTATGGACTTCTGGTCAACGCAGTGTTTTATTTCACAAAGTTTCTTTAAGGTGATTCCACTGAAAAAGGAGTATTTAGAATTTTCTAAGACTTGGTCCAGTTCATAACTATGTTATGAGCGTTACAAAAATGCAATAAAAAATGGGGGTCACCGTGCTCGTTTTTGTGCAACCTGGATGGCTATTATAGTAAACATATGACCCACGAGGTTCATACTAGGAACGCTCATAATCCGAAAAGGGAACTATCATTTCTAGAAAAAATCATTTCTTGTGTTAAAATATCGAAGCAGTTCAACGAAATAGACTTTAATCTTACATAATAAACCATTTTAATTAAACTGGAATTAAGATTATGAAAGAAATTAAAGATTTTGCTGCGGCGTGCGTGCGTAAGCAGCACTACCTCAAAACGTACTTTTTAAAGCATTGAAATAAAAATAATTATCTCAAAGTAGAGTATTTAACTTTTCTTTAAATTGCGATATATTGTAGTCAACCGGATGTCTTTTAAATTTATGCATTAAAAAATGGGGGTCACCGTGCTCGTTTAGAAGAAAATGACCATTTATTTCTCTTCTGAGCTTAAGGTGGCTCCATAGGGTAATAACATGGATGTGGCGCGCGCTAGTGTTATATTTTGAAATCTGGTTTTTGCATTTGTTTTCACTCCCAGTTCGCTCAAACTTATCAAATACAATAAACCAGGATGAAATAGTGTTCTACAACCATTTCTGTTAAAATATTGGGTTTAAGTCGTGAATTAAGAGTACCCAAACAAATGCGACTTTGAGCGTTTATGTGGCTTTAAGGTGATTCCACTGAATTGCATTGCGCATGCTTGCTGCGCATGAGTTTTCGTGTCATTTATCGTGTCATTTAGCGCGTGCACGAGCGCGCGCGTACACACAACATTACGGCTTTTCTTTTAGGTTAAGCTCAGAAGAGAAATAAATGGTCATTTTCTTCTAAACGAGCACGGTGACCCCCATTTTTTAATGCATTTTTGAAACGCTCATAACATAGTTATGAACTGGACCAAGTCTTAGAAAATTCTAAATACTCCTTCTTTTTCAGTGGAATCACCTTAAGTGCAATTTTCTTCTATTTCCTTCGGTGAAATCTTCCAAAATTTTCACAGTACATGGATACTATCTGAAAAATAATTTTGAACAGAAAAAAGTAGGGGGTTGTAAAGGCAGCTTCTTTGTTATTTGCGAATTTGTGGTTTTCCCCTCTGCGTAAAAACTGGTCTTATAGATTTTGGTAAAAAACGAATGCCATGTAAAGCACAATAATTATAACCTCTCTGGCAAATTTTACGAAATTTCACCGAAGGAAGCCCGCGCTGATGATGCGAGCCTTGGAAAACTGCGCGCGCGCTGACGCAAGCTCAGGCAAAAGTTTTTAACCACGGATTTGAGTTAAACATTTCAAAGGGAATCTTTATCCGCAATAGAATTCTAAGAACAGACAATGTTGTTTAAGCTTCCAAATTATATGAGGTTGTAGAGTTTCATCATGGAATTGCATAAAACGCCCAGTAAACACTGTAAGCGAGCCTAGTGGTTTCAACGTTGACGCATGCTCAAATAGCGATCTTGGCGAATTTCTATTCCATTACGTAATTGTTACAAATTTGGGGGACTAAAATGGCAACTTTCGTCTAACTTTTCTCGCGTTTCCTTCGGTGAAATTTCGTAAAATTTGCCAGAGAGGTTATAATTATTTTGCTTTACATGGAATTCGTTTTTTACGAAAATCTATAAGACCAGTTTTTACGCAGAGGGGAAAAACACAAATTTGCGAACTGGTTGTGAAAACAAATGCAAAAACCAGATTTCAAAATATAACACCAGCGCGCGCCACATCCATGTTATTACCCTATGGAGCCACCTTAACCTAAAAGTAGACTGCATGCAGTCTGTTTTTCTCTCGAAATTCAGAAAGGGAATGCTGTAAACTAGGGTTTAAGACGCGAGACGGAGAGATTGTGGCGAGACAACAGCGCGCGAGGAGAAATAGACTGCGGACTCTTATGCATTTTTTGAGGATATCCGTCAGCCCAGCAACGGAGAAGCTGATTGGCCAATGTGCGCATTCAAAAGTTGCGCGCGCGCAATGGCGTTACGGATCTTATGTGTTTGCGTCAACACGTCAACGCAGTGTATCGTTTCACGAAGTTCCTTTAAATGAGCTTGAAAATTCATTCAATACAACCAAGCGGCTCTTAACGTCTTGTTATTAGTCTTGTTATGGAGCAGAATTTTCTTAATGTCTTGAAGCAAAGTTTATAAAAAGCTAAGGCAGCACGCGTGCAAATAAAATCGTGAGATCCTTGACGCCATTCCGCGCGCACAATTTAAATTGGTCAATCAGATAACTCCGTTGCTGGGCTGACGGGCATACCCTCAAAAATTACAAAAGAGTCCGTAGTCGGTTTTTTCTCGTCTCGTCCCAAGCCCCTGCCGTCCATACCGCCTGGTGGTTCGCCCAGTTCCCGATATAAAAGCGCTCCTCCGACCCTTAGAGAAAAGACCGACTACAAGTAGTCTAACCTAAAAGAAAAGCCGTAATGTTGTGTGTGCGCGCGCGCTCGTGCACGCGCTAAATGACGCGAAAACTCATGCGCAGCAAGGATGCGCAATGCAATTCAGTGGAATCACCTTATTACGGCTTTTCTTTTAGGTTAAGCTCAGAAGAGAAATAAATGGTCATCATGGTCATTTTCTTCTAAACGAGCACGGTGACCCCCATTTTTTAATGCATAAATTTAAAAGACATCCGGTTGACTACAATATATCGCAATTTAAAGAAAAGTTAAATACTCTACTTCGAGATATTTTTATTTCAATGCTTTAAAAAGTGCGTTTTGAAGTAGTGCTGCACGCACGCAGCAAAATCTTTAATTTCGTTCATAATCTTAATTCCAGTTTAATTAAAATGGTTTATTATGTAAGATTAAAGTCTATTTCGTTGTACTGCTTCGATATTTTAACGCAAGAAATGATTTTTTCTAGAAATGATAGTTCCTTTTTCGGATTATGAGCGTTCCTAGTGTGAACCTCGTGGGTCATATGTTTACTATAATAGCCATCCAGGTTGCACAAAAACGAGCACGGTGACCCCCATTTTTTATTGCATTTTTGTAACGCTCATAACATAGTTATGAACTGGACCAAGTCTTAGAAAATTCTTAATACTCCTTTTTCAGTGGAATCACCTTAAATGAGCTTGAAAATCCATCCAATACAACCAAGCGCCTCTTAAGGTCTTGTTATTAGTCTTGTCATGGAGCGGTATTGTTTTAATGTCTTGAAGCAAAGTTTATAACGAGCTAAGGCAGCGCGCGTGCAAATAAAACAGCAGTTGATCGCGAGATCCTTGACGCCATTCTGCACGAACAATTTAAAATTGGCCAATCACCTTCTCCGTTGCTGGGCTGACGGGCATATCCCCAAAAATTACAAGAGTCCGTAGTCGGTTTTTTCTCGTCTCGTCCCAAGCCCCTCCCGTCCATATCGCCTGGTGGTTCGCCCAGTTCCGGATATAAAAGCGCTCCTCTGACCCTTAGAGAAAAGACCGACTACAAGTAGTCTAAACACGATAGAACTCGTTTTGCGGCGCAGAAGGAAGTGAAAACGCTCACGTCATAGACAACTTTCTTATTCGTTTTTTTTTTAAAAAACAGCTAAAAGTTGATTCAAACGGAAGTGATCACTTTACATCCGGTGATGCGCGCGCTTATCTGTTCATTCACATTCTCGTCCCCATAGCCCTTTTTGCTTCCCTTAGCCGGCAGGGCCTTGGCACGAGAAACGAAGGGCTCTGGGGACATGGGATTTTTGAATTAATTCGAATTGTTTTTTTTTTGATTGGCCGTTTGAAACAAAGAAATCTTGAGCTGAAGTAAAAGACGCCATGACTCTCTTAGTTTGCCGACTATAGTTTTCTTCTATGAAAAAAAAACACAACAAACAAAACAACATCGCAAGGACATGTAGCATTTATTCGCATCTGAATGCAATAACATTTGCTTTACAAAATGAAGTTAAAAGGACTTTCTAATAGAAGAAAGGAATCTCGTTCAGTGTTTGGAGGACGGAACACGTGCTAGAACAATTTTGTCTTCTCAAAAGCTGATGACACCTTCAACGGCAATAACCAAGGAAATTGAGCAAGTATATAGGAACAGCGAACCATTAAGATCAATATTTAAAAGTAAGTTACCTCCTAGAAAACTTGACCCAATCCTTCAAGCTCGTTGGTAATCCGTCTCAACTTGGCTTGTTTTACTTTTGGTGCTTGCTACCTTCGTCAACCATTATTTTCTACTCGAAGGCAATTTTGAACACCTCAAAAAAAACAATATATCCTGCCATTGTTGTTGTAAGCCATCACGCTTTTCCGAGATATTACTGACCACCCAATCACGTAATTTCGTTTTCGCGAAATTTGATGTAACAAGGTATTATAATTATTTTGGTGATTAATGTTGAGTATGAATCAGGGAAAATTTGTCCCTGGTGGGAGGGTCACCCTCCATGCCGAGCCAACCATAGCGGGACAGCTTTTTAAATAGCAGCGAACCGTTTGTATGCGAAATCGCAAAGTTGGCTCGGACAGCAGGGGGAGGATCATTCGCTTTGAAGGAAGGATGACCCTGAATGGCGGGCCAACTTTTTTCCATGTGAACACTTTGGCTCTTTTGACTCGCCTACCAGCGCATGCGTGAAACTGGAAGGGCTAATATTTGGGTCAACTGGCAAAATGATGGCTCGGGGAGGAGGCCCTCACTGGATATAATGGAGCCAAACTAATTGCACAGATCATACGTCAGAAGACTGTCAGAAGCACATTGCGCTTGGTTACCAGCTGCTGTTTGGGTAAATGAGCCCGTGCTCCTCCCTCAGTTGTGAGGAACAAAGACAGGATGGAAATCAAACCAAATAGTATATCTGTGCTCCTAACAAAGTCTTCTAGGCGGTTAATCTCTATAACTTGCTTGATCTAAGTAGAGCGATAACAAAGTGGAGTTTGATTTTCCGGCAAATTTGTAATATAAATAAATTATCATAAAATATTGTAGCTGACTTCTTACCAACACTATAACTGTTTTCATTATAGTCAGCTGATACAGGGTAAAATCTACCGGTTTTTATGACTTTTTCTTGATAATATTTCTCAACTACATCAACAAGTACAACTATTTACTGAACTGACTATGTGGGCAACAAAACAAGCAGCTCTATTTAAGCTTTTAATATATACTTAAACCTAGAGGAGGTTCTCAGTGACTTCCACATTCAAAACAAAAGTACATGCAAAAAAAAAAGGAATCCGGCGATCAAAAAGGAGCAACAAAACAAACAAGACCACCCGCTCTGTTCTGAAATAAGGTATAGATTTCTGTTTTCTATTTAACAGGGTGTAAATGCTGTTTTTTTTTTTTTTGTTCCAAGGAAGGTTAAAGTTTATATTCAAACAAACCGTAGAAAAATAGTTATAAGAAGACCCTGAAGGACTTACTTTTAGAATGACCTGCAGGTCGACAGGCTGTGGACTAATGTACATAATAATGCAACAAGCACTGACGAGGATAATAATGATGACGAAAGGAGTAACTGTGTTTGATAAAGCAATTCTGGGTTTTACTGTATTACGTGGGCCTGAGACAAGGTGTAAACTTTACTTTAAGGCCATATAATAATGGGTGTGGAAAATCACATATTTTGACCTGATACAGAAGGCAATTCAAAAGTGTTGTGCCACAATTCTTAACCAAAAAAAACAAACAACCACTGCGAATAGGAAAGCACACTTTATAAAAGCCAATCACATTTATAGGTTTGAACGTCACTTGAAAACCTCTCCCAGGCATCTAATGTATTATTTGTCTTTAATATTATGCTATTTACAAATCTTTAAATCAGCATTATATTTTTTGTTTCAGCTAATCTATCTTGATATAAAGAAGGTTTTCTATATGGTAATTCAGAACAGCCTCTTTTCAAACCTGAAAGACAAGGCGATACAGAGGATACTTAACAAAAGGTTGGCTAATATGGCTCATAAATTGTTCAATAAAGAAAAAAAAATGAGTATAATTATAGAACTTTCAACTAAGTAAATTATCACACCAGAATTAACCAAAGCTGCATCCATATGAGCAAATTTTATGTGACGATTTTTCAGTGACAAAATAATATATTTGCTTGTGTACATAATGCGATAAATGTTATGTTAAAAACTTGTCTCCATATGCACCAGAAATGACTCTGAACAGTGGAGACATCTTGGTTGCTTGGTTGCCTGGAAACCACTGTCAACTTCTGAATATATGACAAAATTTCTGTGTCGAGTCATGCACACGAGCAGACTTTCACATAATGGCAATTCTTATTTGCCACAAAGATACTGGCATGCCATTTTTTCAGCAAATGCATTTGTCACATAAAATTCGGGCAAACTTTCTCATGTACACGAGCAAATAAAAATGGTCACGGAAAAGTTATCACATAAAATTTAAACTCTCCTAGACCAGTTATTCCTTGGCACATATTATGGCATATAAGTTTTGCTATATAAGAGACAACAGTTTAAAAAATATTTAACTGTATACATTGGTAAGTCATTCAAATACAAGCTATCAAGCTTTGCATGTATGCAGATCTACAACAACAACAACGTCATTTTACCCCTAAATCGTTTTTACAAAAGAAAAATTAGTAATAAGTATAATTAAAGTATAAATAGATAATTAGGGGTTTGGCTGCCTGAAATAACAAGAAAGTTAAAAAGGGCAGGCAGCCAGTGTTACAATTATGTTAACACAAGTTTAGGTCGGTAAACCCACAAACAACACGGAACATATCAGTGAGCAAAAATCAATAACATACTAAAATATTGAAAATATATACTGTAGATAGGAGGAATGTAAAACAAGAGAAAACATATTAAGATGGTTTCTGCTGAACAATCAAGCAATAAAGGCAAAAATAAAGATACCAAAAATCTCATAGCATGTTAACAGTTTGAATACAGTTAAGAAGAACTTAAAGAAACTTTAGCCCTAAAGCTGACCCCGCACAAGAAAAATGAATTTATCCATATTTTGGTTACAACAGACGTTTTGCATCAGTTCAAAACAAAAAACATCCAAGCTTCTTTAGTATGCTTTAGAATTTAACTGTGGGGTTACTTGTATAAATGAATTACAGCAAGATGCTTCAAATAGTATACAAAATGTAACCGTTCTTTGAATAGATTTTTTGTAAATTATTTTTGCACCCATTGCTAAAACTTTCCAGCGGAAACCATCTTAATTACCATAATTAATAATTTGCACCTGATATCATTAAACAAGGGATGAATCAGTTCAATATTACTGTATTTGACAAGAGTTTATATATTCTTACGAGTGCAGTCCATGAACTCCTCCTTCTATCTGGGCGGAGGTTGTCCTCTTTTCAAATTTGAGCTCACCAGAGTACATCATGGATCTAAACCAAAAAGAGAAATAATTTAGTCTAGATCCTTAACAAGACTACATTGTAAATACATGCAATGACACAACTAAAGAAAAGACAATAGCCACTTGCAACCCTCCAAGTTAAGACCATTTTAGTCACCATGGCGACTAAAATTTTGGAACGGGCGACTATATTGGAACCTAAGTCGCCAGCCTGGCGACAAAAATTGAGAAGAAGGATTGAAAGCATGAGCTCAATTTAGCAACTAAAATTTTTCACTGGCGACCAAACTTGAGCAGTCGGTGGCCAAATGGCCACTAAGGAAAAAAAATAAACTTGGAGGGTTGACTTGGTATCATTTGTTACACAAATTCCAGAATTTTGATTAAAAGAGCCACAAAATATCACTGCCTAGTTTTAAAATCAAAATATTGTCAAGTCAATAAGTAAAATGAAGCAAACATTTATTTTTATTTATTTTATTTTATTTTTTACAACAAGTTTGGAAGGTATCACAATAAGGGTTTGAAAACCAGACAAATAAACATTTCGGATTTTGAAAGCGGAATGGATTTAATCACATTTTTTACTATATAAACAATGAACCCCATCACAAAAAAGCTTGCAATGTTCAAAATGTGTCGTGTTTGAGCTGTTTCATGGATGTAACTAGCCATGTAAACTTTAATACACCACCTTTATCTTTGCATTAATTCAAGTGTCTTATTTTTCCAAGTTATTTGTTTTTCACAAAAACAAACCTCAGTTGAGTTAGACTCTTTGCCCCCAAGTCCTGGCAGCTGTGTTGAATGCCAGTACAAAGATATGGTGAAAATCTGTGAATGGAACCTTTGTCTGCTACAGACCCCGACACTCCTTGAGCAACTTTAACCTTGTCATGCTCACTGAAGAGAATAAAAAATTGTACATTTTAGTGCTTCATTTGCATGCAGCTTTGGTGAGAGTGCAAGCCAGAGCTCAGGATAAAACAGAGTGAGAAAATGCTCTATGAAGTGACAGTGACTTCTGTGCCACTGAATCATAAGTAATTAAATTACAAGAGTTAACATGTTTGTCTCTTCATCCACTAACTGGGAACAACTGTACAGCTACATGTATTAAATGTTACAATTTGGTGCATGTACAATGCAACACAGACTGATGTGGGTCAGGCAGACTATGAATTGTGACAAAACCCTTAAAACATAAAATTACCTGAAGTATCTCTGTGCTCCACCCTTATTCTCCATGGCACTTAATGAACCCATTCCTGAAACAAATGCAATTATACTCTACATCAAAATTGCAAATCAAAGCAACGAGGGTATAAAACCGTCTGAAATAGAAGTATCACATGACAAAATTCAAAGGGCCATAAGACCTTTCAATTATTAAATCAAGCAGCAAACTGCAAGACATAGTAAACTGTACAATCATGCACTTATTGTTTCAACTTTTCTTTTTCAGTGTACTAATGAATTTAACACTTTCAGTTAAAATGTGTACTAAACTAAACATTAGAAATCAATGCAAGATGCAGCTGATCCCTATAAAGATTGTTCTTGGTTCCTTTCGTTGCTCTCCAATAGGTACCACATATGGGCAGCAATGTATCCTCAAGCACACAACAATTGGTGCCCGAAATAAGCAGCTAAGCTCAAATCCTCTAATGCTAATGCTGATGACAAATGTTAGCTATATTCAATGGCCAGCACACTTTCAAGTACATAATTATCTATTTGTTCAGTGATATCAACACAATGTTGGACTTTGTAGACATGCACTTGTCATGTGCATGTCTGCGAAGTCCAACATCACAACTAAGAAGTTCTTTCTTGAAAAAAATAACAGCTCAACTTGATATTGCTAGATGTAACTTAATCCTGTAAATGTGGTTGTATTTGTTTTGTCTGAATAAACTTTATAAGGTATCTCAGTGAAGCAAGTGAAGCGATCTAACTACCAATTTAATTAAAAATGAGATAAATACCAGTAATTATTATTATTAACCCACTGACTCCTGTGACAATGCGCAGTAAATTGTAAGGTGGCAACCCTGCTGTTAGGCTGACCCCAATAACAACTTGCCACACTAGTTACCTGGCAATACATACACAATTTCTCTGTTCACTTTTATTCCAGCAAGAATACTTGAATGTAGGCATGCAAGGTGTGCATAAGCTACATGGGGCTGGCTACATTGTTCAACACAAAAAGATAGTACTTTTCTTGTATTATTAAATAATATTTATTCAATATTGAACATACCAATGTTTTAATTATTGGTAATAAAGAGTTCACAACTAATCTCTGAAATCACTTTTGTCTGCATTTATCAATGTCCCAGCATTGATGAAGGAATCACAGTGAAGTGAGTATAGAAATCTAACTTCCAGTGTAACCCACTGACTCCTGAGACAGTGCACAGTAAATTGTAAGGTGGCAACCCTGCTATTAGGCTGACCCCAATAACAACTTGCCACACTACAATTACCTGGCAATACATACAATTTTATTCCAACAAGAGTAGTTAAGAGAGGGTCCACCTGAAAACCATGCAGTATTAAAATTTTAGTCTACATCGACCATCTCAGATTTTGTTTATATTTTGCATGGAGTTACATATTGAGGTGCTAATACTATAGGTAGAATATTATCGCCAGATTATTTAACGTGTGGAAGATATCGTGGTTAACATGTCCATGATCGGTTTTCAGCCAAAAAATACCCAAATTTTGACCCATCTTTCACCGAAAATATCTCTTAAAGCATTGAAGCTTTCCACATCAAAACACCAGTGTCATTAATATAACCAAATACAATTTCAATGATACCATCGAGATTATCAATCACTTTCTGGTTTGGAATTAAACCTATTTTAAAAATAAGGTCTTGTGGGCAATGTGTGACAGTAAAGATTTTAGGGTAAAATCACGTTTGAATATCGCCGATGCGGCGTTGTTTAAATGCTTTCATTAGCCACTATTTTATGAAACTTTTATCGGATAACAAATAAAAATCAATAAAAGTCTGTAAAGTTGAAACTACACGCGTGATTTAAACGTACAAAGATGTGCTACACGTGAGTGCAGGAACTCAAATCTTTACAACGAATTTCATAACATGATGCATAGGTCGGCTGAGGACACAGAAATACCGCTTAAATAAATCCAATAAAACGTTTAATATCTAAAATAACAATTGATATTATAAGTGTCTTGTTATATAGTGCCTTTAGGACAGACTTATGGAGTGGAATAAAGATAAACAAGTCACTCACCATGTTCATCGATCGACTTCAAGCTTATCTTCTCGTGCAGATTGATTCAGGAAGAGAAATCCTCTGCCACTTCTGTGTGGCCGGTAGTCATAACCTTCACAAATAATCCCTCAAGGCTTATAGATGCGACTTGTCCCGTAAATGAATGTCTCAGTACAACAAATTTTACAAAATTCTTTTCACCCGGCGCCATCTTGTTTTAGACTAGTACCCAGTCTCTCAAAACTCGCTTAAATTTATCATTGGATCCACACATGCACAGTATCCGCGCTGGCACGCAAATAACATAATTGATTAGAAACATTTGCCAATGGAAACCCCCTGCCAACATGATCTTGACTAAAACGCTACCAGGTTTCGACCAGAAACATACGAGTGGCATACCATTAACACCAGGATCATCCTCCTTTCATGTAAAATAGAATGATCCTTGTGCTAGGATCGTCCGAGCGCGATATGTTTTCAGCTTTCAGTTTACATGTGAACGGTTGCATTTGACCCTAGTGCTAGGATCATCCTATCTGAGATGAGGGATGATCCTAGCGCTAGGGCCAAATGCAATGGTTATGCATGGTTATGCATATGCGGCGCTTGAACGATGTTCTTACAACCTGCAAAACAATCATCAAAGGCGCATGAGCAGATCTCATTTTGAGCTCGCCAAAATAATCTCAGCAAGAGAGAGTTCGATACTATTCCTTTTTTATAGCAGTCGAAAAAGATTTCTCAGTTGTTTCCTTAAAGCGTGAGAAAATTTTTGTCAACATGGAGTGGTTGTTGTAAAATTGAATCCCGACGGTAATGGCAATGAAGATGTGGCGATCGAAATTTCAACGTGCATGCATACCTCGACATAAGAACCTGTGAATTTTTTCTTTGTTTTGAAGCTATTGTTTTCCTGCTCGATTGTTTCATGACTCTTTGTTGTCTTGGACGTTCTTTGTTTTACGTCACTGGTGAGGTCCACGTGGGTTCAGATAAATCGTGGATCATTTATTTGCAGTTAACTACGCGACGACGACGAATTTTTCGGACTTCAACCATGCGTTTATTTTTCCAGCGGAGATAGTTCTGACCGCTTAACAAACACTGAATGCAACTACGCTATCGCTGCCCTGGTTGCTATAGTTCCCATTTCGCGGGAAATTATGGCTTGCTGCCACACTGTCGAAAAACCGCTGACTTGGACGTGAATTGATCGCGTTGCAATTAATGAGAGCATCGTTATTCTGTCCCAGACCTCCTGCCCCCCCCCCCCCCCCCCCCCCCGCCTCCCACTACTGCTACGTGTATTTAACAATTGTCTTACGATATCGCATAAACTTAGCCGACGAGGACGTGGGCCGAGTTGGCTAAAATCAGGAATAAGCTGGATAATTGTTTTATTATTCAAGAAATGGCAATGAACAGCTAAGATAATTCTGGCAGTTAACAGAAAGTAGGGGCGGCGGGGGAGGGCCTCGAGCCCCTCCCTTGGATCCGCCACTGGGAGTGATCAAACAAATCGGAAAAACGCGGCGCGGTCGTTAATCACGCGTATGATTCCAAGCCATTACTTTTACCACCTCCTCTCTATATAGCTATATGAAACACGTCTTATTGCAGATCAACGTGTTATGTTGAAATTTTAAAACAAAGAGTTCATATATAAATTGAAGGAAGACTCAGAAGTTGTACAAAGAAGTAGTAATAAACCGTAAATTACCAAGGATAGCTACAAATGAGGGAAATTAAAGTGGATAACGAACGCCAAACTTGAACGGATGTAGCTCTTCTGAATCATCACCAACCTTTATTGAGTCACGTGATCTGCTGTTTGTCAGATAATGTTTTTACAGCGTTGAACAACTTTATCTCAAAAACGGTTATACACAGAAAGGAAAAATACAACACATATATAAATGCTAATTTGAATGGAAAAAACAATTGTTGGATAACAAAAGGGAAAAACGCCTTAACCAATGATAAACTGAATTAACAATTCCTGTGAAATACATTACAATTCAGATAACAACCGTCAAATACTTTCGGAATAACAACATCAGACATCTCCAGTCACCTGCCACTTTGAATGCGAGAGGGCTTCGGAGCAATGTTGTGGTGGCATGAATTCACTGTCACTTAGTTTCAAGATATTAGCGTCCTAAAGAACATTGTGCATAACTAATCACTTGTTCCAAACGGAGTTTCATCATAACGTGAAGAACGTGGGTAGGATTGGTAGGTGTTCTGTTTTAAGTCGCCCACATTACGTGGATCTGAAAACCACAAATACCAGACGAAAGGTCTTTCAAAAGCCTTGTTACCATCCCCCGGTCCCTTACCCCTCGCAATTTATTTTCTCTTGCACGCAACACACCCTACACATGCAACACACCCTACACCCTCTTGCGCACCCGCTGGAGATGAAATTCTCAGTGAAAAGATATAATATTGTCATGGGATGTTTGCATACTTTGCTCGGCCGCCATCCAAAGCGGAAATCATCTTTGTGAAGGGAAGAAATGGTAAAATAATCTTGCTCCTCATCAAATAAACCAATTCTGAAAAGGCAAAGTTTCTACTCCATTTCAACACCCACGGATGTGGTTTAATTTTTTGTGCAGGTCTTCAACGGTACAAGCGTTGTCGCCTTGTCTTTGTTATGACTAGATACATCGCAGTTTTTCTTGGAATAACCTCTATACGAGTATTTAAACGAAGTCAAGGCGATCGCAATATGATCTGATTCGAAGTGAAATTTGAGACAAGAAATTCGAGACGAACAAAATACCGCTGACGCCACAATTCGGACTGTCACGCAATCAACTATTGTCGATGTTTCAACGTAAAACGACAGCACCAAAAACCACTTATGCCGCTGGTTTCGACCGGATGGAAATGACTTTGCGATAGGAAAATATTTTTTATATGTGAGCAAAAGCACGGGACCGCATACTAAAATAAGCCGGTTCTCACGACGGTGGATTTTTGATGTGAAGCTGCCAACGTGTTTTGATAACATCAGTCCCGAGCATCAGTTCAGCATAATAACTGTGGCTGTGGAAATACCACAGAAGGAAGTTTACACACCAAGTGGACTTCGCCAAACTTCCTTTAAGGAATGACTTCTTAATTCTACGATGCTTGCTTGTGGGAAAGCCCAGCAGTCACCTTGGTGCGGCACGACCAACGGGCCGGTATGAATTTGTATTCGTTTCAATATTATTTGTAGTGTTCAATATTGCCAGCTAACGGCTTTTAGAAGTTAAAACTTCTAACACTTTAAATATTTTCTTACAAAACTATGTCTTGCTTCTCTAAGCAACATTCCATTTAATAAATTGTTTATGAACACTAAGTTATCACGATTTCCGTGTTAAGCTCATTTGCATATCGCCAAGGAATAAACGGTATTTTGTTGAATGCAAAGCTGTCATTCCTCTTAACTTTACAGAGTTTTTACTTTATAAAAAGAATTATCATTCCCTTGAAAATCTATAGATAGTTTTAAATTCGGTATAAGAAACGCCGCATCTCTACAAACAACGGCTTTTGAGACCCCACCGTATTGACATCAATTGAATAGGGAGAATTAAAATTTTGCTTATAGCCAAACGAAATATATGACACATGTTAACTTAACGTCTTTCTATTTTTAAGGGTTAGGACTGTCCTGTGTAGAAATTTCACTTAATTTCTTCTCATTTTGAACTTGTAGCAGGTGATCAAACATGCTGTATATTTTAACCTCAAATTTGAACACCTTCCACTGTCTGACAGTTTGATTGACATTTCTCCAAAACAATAGACAATTGAACCAAACTGGTGCACCTGGTTGATGTACTAGCGAAGTTACACAAGTGTGCCAAATTTGAGGGAAATCGGTGAGGTGCACTGTAGACTCGCTTGCATGGTTCTCATGTGGACTCACTCTTAAAGAACGACACACATGGTGTGCATAAGCTGGCTACATTGTTCAACACAAAAAGAAAGTTCTTTTCTTATAACATTTATTCAATATTAAACATAGCAACATTGTAATCACTGGTAATAGAGAGGTCTTGAAGTCCATGGTTCTTACCTCTGTACTTTTTTAGTCTCACCCCATCAGCAAAGAAGTACTCTCCTGGAGCCTCAGTTGTGCCAGCTAACAAAGATCCCATCATGACTGCAAAGTTAATGGACAATATAGAAAAGTCACTAATATTACAAAATATTGTCTGCAGTTAACAGAAGATGTGCAGTGGTGACCATGTGGTTAAAACACAGGACTCCAGTGTTCAAGCTCTGGCTGGTGGGATCAGGGCTTGAAATTGCGACTGATATAGCTACGCGGCTATGTGCAAAAATTGTGCACTTTGTGATAAAAGCATGAAATTTGGCACAAAAGTTCGTTTCTACATACTTATCAATTTGGGATATGGAGTCATCCTGAAAGAAAAGAAATTGGCATGTTTTGACGGTTTTTCAAAAATGGCCGCTCAGCCAAACCAGAAGTGAAAATTACGACAACCGAAAATTGCCAAATACATTTGTTTTGGTGTTGAAAAGCATCAAGTTTGGTGTAAAAGACCGTTTCTACATACTAATCAATTTGATAGATGGAATCTTCCTGAAAAAAAGGAATTGGCATGTTTTTTAGGATTTTCAAAATGGCCACTCCCCTAAACCAGAAGTGAAAATTATGACAACCGAAAATTGCCAAATGCTTTTGTTTTAGTCACAAAGTCAGCTTTATGAATTCGTTTTTATCTGTTTTGCATTGTTGACAAAGAAGTGAGTAAATAACATTGTTTTCTATTCATAATGACATAACAAAATTAAAATGATTCTGTGAAACAGGAAGTTGAATACATCACAGTTGTTCATTCTTTTGGGCTGTTTTTACAGTTTACAAGTCTTGTTCTGTTTTTGCAATAAACAGCATGTATGCAGTGAAATTAACACATTTCGCACTATTCAGTGGTCTACTGACATTCCTCATTGCAAGCACAAAGTGCTGCGCACTTTAAGGGAGCTTTAATGCATGAGCAGTTTTTACGACATCGCTTCTTACTACCACGCTTGATAAGCTCTCTGCAGCTGCTGTGAAATCGGGAAGTGTTGTCCAAAGTGGTTGCCAAAACCTTTTGCACTGGACAACGATCCACAGTCACGTGGAAAAGGAAGCTGTGGATGAGGCAATGACCTTACCTGCTTGTTGCCAGCAATAGTCTGTTTAATATGTAGCTCTATTTGAAGTAGTGCTGCTTGGGTTGGAGATTGGCATCAAGGCCACTTCCTTTCTGCACAAGCAGCTGTTGGCATGCTTCAATTACTCTATTCTCTGTATTTTTAGTGCTAGCTCTGTTAGACAGCAAGAGAACAGATCTTTCTACTATATACAGTGTCATCTTCTTGACAGTGGCGTTCACTCAATGAAAGGGAAGCATTGGTTGCATTCTTGAATAATTTCCAGGTTGATCATGCAGTCTCATTATTTTTATGTTTTTTCTGTGTCTGGAAAAAGTAGGACACATGCAGTATCACACACTGTGAAGCCTTAAAAAAAATGGTAGCATTTTGGACATATCTTTCCCAGGCAAGCAAGTATCGGAAGCTGGTACCAACTCCAAATGCTAAACACAAACACCATGTCAACTTTGCTACATTTGCTTCAAACGAAACGAGCACAGCAGTGTCGACAGGCGAATAACTATCATGTTACCTAGAGGACAAATGCGTATTTTGGCGAGGTGGGACAAAGACGGGGGCACAACTGATTTTCATGTCACTAAAGCTGTGTTCACACTTGGCCGAAACATGAGTGAAACATTGTTCCACTCTGAAAAGTGTTCACACCAGACGGGGTGTTGCGCGAATCGTGATTGCCGGAAACATGTTTATTCTGAGCACGATTGAAGGAACCTCAAGAGGTAGTTTCGATCATGATCAGATGAAAGATGTAACATGTAAGAGTGGCGGACATGTGGAGAGGACGCGAATGGTCAAAAGATTCAAAATTGGGCCTACTGTGAGACTAAAATGCTTAGTTAAAAGAAGGGTCGATGTAGCGAAATGACAGCAATTATTGGTGATGGGTTGAAAGCGGAAAAATTTGGGAGAACATCGCTACCAAACTTAACGGCAGCAACTACAAGCGCAATTCAAAACCAAAAGTTACAAACAATTCTTTTTGTACTGAAGACAGCGCAAATGCTGTCTGCTCGCTAAACACTGGAAAGCCCTTCTCCTCCGAAGGGCTTAAAAATTGACACTAAACCAAGGAATTAATGGAAATGTTGTAATTTCGAGCTGAAGTGTACAAGATTTATGCAAGTACCATATCTAGAACCGCATAAATTATAACACCAGGCATGAAACGCATTTGAAACTGACATTTGATGTGAACAAATATAAACAAATACCGGTATAAACATGCAGTACTTGAATTCTCCTATAATAAGTTATTACATTGATATTGTACAAAAATTATTTACTCGCCGTCCAGATCTACGATCTACTTCTATTATTCCACTTCAGAACGATTACCAATGTCCTGGTTTTACGTCACTAGTCTCAGTTTCCACTTCACTCGGTCGTGAGTAGAAAAATCTCAACTTTAAAAATTCACAAAAAATGGCAGTTTTAACCAAATCCAAAAATTTTCGCAGCATTTTACTCAGTACAATGCAAAGATTTAATCCGGCCAAAAAATTTTTTTGGGGTTATAGGCACTTAAACAGGGGGCCATCTACACCAACAGCAAACTGAATAAACAAATGGATGACCCAGACAGGTGCATGTGCATCAGAATGCCTCAGGACCAAAAAAACTGCACAGATAAGAGGCGTGTGAACACAGAAGACCATCTTTGCAAATGACTGACTAAAGGTTTTTACTGGTAGTAACCTGTTATCCTTACGATATTTTATCACTTGCTTTAGGTATATTTGTCTTATATTTTTAAACTTAAGAATCTATTGAGCTCACTATACTAATAAAGCCAAACCAGGGCGAATATCTCTAAACCACAGCTGGCCTTAAGTGACTGAGGTGAGCTGACTTATAGCATTCTCATTGTATCATGTTGGGCTTACAACAGAATTAGTTTATTTTAAGAACATATTTAAAAAGTGCGAGAAGTATTTTGAAAAAAAAAAGACTAAAATATTATTTGGAAAGATGTTCGTATTACTGCAGTAGAGAAGACAAACTTAACATTAAGACTCACATCCGGTTCAGAATACCCAGTTCCAAACTGTTTAGAAAAACTTATAATTTATTTATTTCGCCTTGTCCATGATTTACATTCGCATTACATTGAAAGCAAAGATATGTATTTTATTCAATATGGTAACCTGGAGGTTTTAACAGCAGGTTTAAGCCACTTCCTGTAAAGTGCACAATTTTTACCAAAATCTGCACATAACCGCAGGACTAATATGGTCGCCAATGCAACTTACATTTCACCCTTGCAACTAAAAATTCTGGTTAAGTCGCCATTTTGGTGACTACATTTCTTTGTGTTGATGATGAATAATGGTCATTTTCTCAGACATTTTGTCCTTCCAGAAAGTTATATCAGCAGGACAACTCAGATTAATATTAATCCGTGGATTATAATAATAATAGATTATAATAGGCTTATTATAATCCGGTAATAGATTATTATAATCCAGTAATAGATTATTATAATCCAGTAATAGATTATTATAATCCGGTAATAGATTAAGGCATGGAAAAAAATTGGAAGGATTAGATTATTATTACTAATATAATCCAGATTAATATCAATCTCTATTATAATCGAGATAAAATTCCCGTGAATGTTCGGAGATACTGATATACAGCTCCAATGACAGACACACTGCAGAGATAACACAGGACTGATGGGACATAACTTTGACCACATCAGTCAAATGACGATCACTTGCATATGCTAGAGCTGGTAGATACCACGATGTTGACCCTAGAAGTAAATGAATAGGAGCAAGCACCTCTTTGTTCTTTAAATAATGCCAATCTTCGGAAGCTTTGGAGAAAGATTAACCCTAGATAGGAATAATATAAATACTATGTACGACTTTTATAGCAATCGTATGTAGGATTAATATATATCAGGATTAATATTAATATTAATATTTAAGTAGGATTAATATTAATATTAATATTAATCAGATTAATGTTAATCTTACATAAGATTAATATTAATCCTAATAGATTAAGGCACGGCTCAAACCTCAGTAATAGATTATAATAATCTATTACCGGATTATAATAATCTATTACTGGATTATAATAATCCATTACTGGATTATAATAATCATTAAGATTAATATTAATGCGATTAATATTAATCCAAGTTGTCCTGTATCAGAAGATCTTTGCTTTTAAAACATTCAAACTGAGAAAAGAAGTCAATCCATCCTTTCCCTTTGCTGCAAAAGATTCTGTCACATCAGAAAACTTGCAAATAGATGACCCTGTTTGAAATCGCCCTATAATGCTTTGCAAACCCTTGAGCACATCATGTATGCCTATGGGTTGTGTCTCTTGTAATGTATGAATATCCGCCATGTTGGCTCCTTCGAGGTTCGTAACATTACGTTAGCTACAAAGTTAGTGGTCACAAAATCTTCTATAATGTGTTCGTTTTGCTTTTCTTTGTGAAATATTTATGTATTGTAATTCACTCCTTTTTTGGATTAATTTCCTAGAAATGAATTTAAACACTTTTAACAAGACCCTATTTGATTTTGCAGTCTGGCGACTAAAAATTTGCGTTTGGCGACTATTTTTTACCACTTATTCACCAAATGGTGACTTGAAGATTTTTTTAATTTCGAGCCCTGGGGATCATTGCAAATTGTGTTCATTGTGTTTTGTTTCTGGGCTTGACACTTAATCTCATAGTGATAGGTTGAACCGGAACTGGGAGGGAAAAACCCATGAAGCAAAGTGAGAACCAACCACAAACTCAGCCCACACATGGCATGGGGCCACACTGGTGGGAGGTGAGTGCTCATCCCTATTCCTGTACTCTAGGAACTTTTAACCAAGAACTAAAAATGTAAAACTGATCGTACCTGTTGAAGCCCCCAGACTGAGAGCTTTTGAAATGTGTCCCACATCCTGGATACCACCATCAGCAATAACAGGCACTCCAAACCGTCTGGCATACTCTGCTACCTTGAACACCGCAGTGCCTTGTGGTCTGCCCACAGCCATAACCTCCTGAGTGATACATATAGAGCCGCTTCCCATACCAACCCTTAGTCCATCAACTCCAGCATCGATAAGATTCTTTGCTTGTGCTGCAGTTACAACATTGCCACCAATAACTTGGAGATCTGGGTACCTCTCCTTTATAAATCTGATGAAGTTTGGATATGGTTTTACAGTCATTAAATAAATATACTAGATACAAAGATAATCTTGTTTGTTTACAGGGGTCAGAAAATGCAGGTTGTCTTCACTTAAAGCATTCTTAGCATACTACGATTATCAGTTGAGTAATGTATGAAGGAAGTTTGGGGACAAAGTTTTGAAGTTAAAACTATGTTGTTACCATGGGCAGCTGGCTCGGTTTCCAATAGTAACTTGTCAAACTCAGCCGTTCCATGATCTGGCGGGCTTTTTTGGCATGTGACGCATATGTTTCCAATGGATGCTAAGCTGGTTATTCGCGGCAACGACATAGTTTTAACGTCAAAACCTTGTCACCAAACTTCCCCTGTGCCTTACTCAACTGGAAATCATAGTACTATAATTTGATGAACCACTAACTTTATTATAGTAATTAAATCAGTCGAGTAAGGCCTTTAGCTACTGCATTTAGCATACTTAATTCCTAGCTTTCCCCGGCATTATCAGGGAATCCCTGATAATGCCGTGGATGGGTGATTAAAGGAAGAAAATACAGTAGCTTAAGCCCTCACTCGACAGATTTAATTACTATCACTTGAGATACTGCTGAAAAACAACTTCAAACATTTGATTCCACTATCTAGCTGCACAAATTATTTACCAATTCTTACAGGTTTACACATTAATTACACATTAATTAAGTTACTTTGACAGTACTTTCATCACACATCAATTAAAGGGGGTTTTCAGCAAAGAAATTAACTACGTTAATTTGAATGACTATGAATTTGTTCACCTGATCAAATCCAGCTGAAAGATGGAATTTCCTTGAGAGGAGTCAATGACTACAACATCCAACCCAACCTGAACCAATGCATCTAATCTCTGTTTATCATCATCCCTTGTACCTATGGCTGCACCAACTGTTGAAGTTGAAATAACAGCAATTTTAAGCTAACAATCAAGTATCTTAACATATAGAACTTTCTTTTAAGTAGCTTGTGTTGAACTGATTAACATCTTCATATTTACCATCTCAACCATGTTTAACATTTTCCATCATTTATTTTCAAACAGAACTTTATTTACAAAAGTAGCCCTGAGAAAGCACTGTGCTTTGAGATGCCAACAGTCCAAATTGATGTTTGTGATTTGTCTTGCATTAAGCTTTGAAAACAAAACTTTATACCACAATTTATTTTTTTTGGTTTTAAAACCTGGCCAGCATAGTTTTAATTCAGTGAAAGTCCAGTTATGAGTACTTGTGGTCTCAACAGAGGCCACTGCAGGACTAGAATGTTACTATTGCGAGGGGCTACTGACTTAAGTGATTTTAGCAGTGAAATCGCTACAAAATTAAATATTAAAGTTGTTACATTTCTAGCTAGCACGACACAGTTTTTACGGCCACTGAACCTGACAGTTAATGGCTCTGCTAAGATACATACATGTACTATTCTAATGAAATAGTTATACAGCCACTGGTAGTAACTGCAGCAAGTGAACATAAACTTAGTTAAGAACCCAACTCAGATGGGACTTAGTTGACATAACTGTGGCAAAGTTGGGTCAAATGCTGGAAACAGTTGGACTTCCCATAAAAACACAATACCTTGCATACCTAAGAGCTGCTTGTTAGCATCTTTAGAGGCCAGAGGAAAATTCCTGTTCTTCTTGAGATCTGTCCTGGCAATCAATGAAACTAACTCTCCCTTTTCATTAACAATGGGAAGCTTTCCTGAAATACAAAAGAGGAGCATGTATTTTACATCAGAGTTGCATGTACTCAAAATCAGTGGCTCACCTTACACTGTGCATAAAATTATGAGGCCTTGAACATAAGGGAAATCCAAAATTACAATTATAATAAAAAACAAAATTGTCTGTGAACATCATCAACTCTTTACAATGGTACAGTGGCCTGATGGTAGAATACTAGACTTCAGATCACAAAATCGTGTGACTGAAAAACACTGACCACTGGTCCGTGGACCCCCACTATGGACAGGGTCCTTAGGATAGACCACTCATGCCAGTGTATTCAACCATTTACACTTAGTAAATTTTACCAGATTTAACAGACTTGGGTTCAGGCTGGGGCACAAGGTATATTCGTCAGTTACACATTGGCATTTCTTTAATTTGCTGTGGCAAATCCAGTTAAATTTACTAAGCGTAAACAGTCAAATTTGCCGGCATGAGTGGTCTACCCTAACATCCAGTTTGTCTTATTTTTGGGGTGGTCCATGGAGGGGATCCATAGGGGTGGTCTGTGGACCAGACTGTAAGCAGTCCACATAGCCAGTCCGTACTGAGGGTCCACAGACCGGGGGTCAATGTTTTCAGGTCACCCCATAAAATCCAGCCTCAAGAGCTGGCAACAGTCATTGTGTTGTACTCTTAGGCAAGACCCTTCACTGGCACAATGCCTCTCTCTGTAACACCTGATCCAGATGGAGTGACAGTTCACCTAGTCACCTTTGATGCTACAGAAACCACAACAAACTAAGTAGGTAGAGTATCGGACCTGTCCAATCCTGTTAGAGCCCTTACACTGTAGTATATGCATTGCATGTAGATGTCTTTAAAACCACTTGTTAAGGAATTCATTTTTTTCTCAGTCGTTTCCTAGTCAATGTATTAAATGGATGTTTATGAAAAGTGAAGAATATGTCGTTGTTTAAATTTATTTTTGGTTTAAAATTTTTTCAAACCAATTTGATGTTTATTCCCTTTCTTTCAAATTATGATAATGAATATGAGACAATGAAAAATAAAAATGGAACTGGTTTAAAAATTTTAAACCAAATAAGATAAATTAAAACCACAACAAATATATGTTGTGGTTCAATTTTAACCTTGGTTCAAATCTTATTTTCCTTTGTTTTCGGGTATGGTAATGTATGATAATGAGTTTAAAACAAAATTGAACCACAACATAATTATACATGTATAAAATCTATTGATTACCTTTCTTGCTCCTTTGCAAGATTCTATTGGCTTCTTGAAGTGTCACACCATCTTTAGCAACAACCAGGTCATCACGCGGTGTCATCACCTTTTTTAGTATAGATACAAAATAACAAGTAGTATTCTACTTGAAAATCTTCACTTCATCTCCATTTCTCACTTGTTGAAACCACTTGGTTACAATTTTAATGTTTGGCCCATTTCATCTGTTCAGGAGAGTGCAACTCTTTCACTACTTTAGGATTTTTATAACAAATAATTGACTGCTTGCCATGTAGTTTTACAGCTTAAGAATGTGCAGTTTGTTGTAGCTGTAAGATCATTTTCACATGGGTTTTAAATCAAAAGTCAAGTTTTATTCTGTGGAATTTCTATTGCATTGTTACAGCAGCATTACAACAGTTGTATCACATTCAAACACAGTGTAGACATTTCATTTACTGGTAAATCTTGTATGAGGCATACCAATGTTCTAGTGCATATTAGTTGGACTAGGATAGCTTTTTTTTTAACATGTACATATAATTGTTTCAAATTGAATTTAGGTCACAAATTTTAATGTCATCTACAGGGTAAGGCTGCTGTTTCATTCTTACCTCCTTGATGGGCCTTGACATGTCAGGTTCATGTGCAAAGTCAATGTCTCGTGAGGTAACAATGCCAACCAAAATCCCTCCCATCTGACCATTTTCTAAAGTGGACGATAAAAATGTAAAAACAGTTTACAGAATTCCCCTTCTGATTAGGTATATAATAAAATACAATTATTAATAAATATTTTACAAATAATTCTGTACATAAACTGAACAATAAGGTGCATTCATTTTGCCTTTGATCAAGTTGGATGCTAGCCTGAATGTCTTTCTCACTGGCCTTACTCAGTGCTAGAAATAACAGTCGATTATGAGACATTATTATTCAACAAATTTGTGCAATGCCCATATATGGTCAGAAAGTCATTGTTATCCGTCATCCGTACATAACAGATATCCTGTGATAGGTGGACAAGATTGGTCCGAAATCTTGCAAAGTGCTGCACAACCACCATTTTTCTCGCTGCAGAAAGCAGTTCGTTGACAATTTGTTGAATAATAAAACAATTATCCTGCTCAATCTTGCGGAATGTCGTCTGATTTTAGCCAACTCAGCCTACAGCCTCGTCGGCTAAGTATCAGGCCATATTCCGCGCAATTTCACAGGATAATAATTTGTTAATTGTCCAACGAGGGTTTTCAAAACAAGCCAGCGACCACCAGATTTCTGCCATTACTTGATATGTGTTGCCAGTTACTCTTGTCATAGCAATCTTCTTATGACAAACAAGCTACATGCCACTTGCAGGGCTCAAAATTGCTACTGCTACGGTCCCAAATGCGACTAGCATTTCGTCCATGATGACTAAAACTTCTGGTTTGGTTGTATTGACAATGAGTAACAGTCACTTTCTCAGACATAATTATGTCCTTTCAGAAAATTATATTGAAAGATCTTTGCTTCTAAAATATTCAAAATAAGAAAAGCAGTCAATCCATCCTTTCCCTTTGCTGTAAAAGATTCCTTCACATTGGACAACTTGCAAATGGCTGACCATGTTTCAAATCGCCCTATAATGCATTGCAAACCCTTGAGCATGTCATGTATGCCTACAGATTGTGTCTCTTGTATGAAATGCATGGCTAAATGCCATGTTGATTCTTTCAAGGCAGGTCCTTACATTAGCTCTTGGCCAAAAAATCTTACATCACTGTTTGTTTTAAACCTTGTGACAACGGGATCATTTTTGATTATTTTTCTTTTTGAATGTTGAAATAATATGTTCTCAGTTCTTCAGTTGGATTAAGGTCATTGCCCTGTTTTGCATTGCACATCCTTACCGCGCACGATTTATTGCATCATTAGTTCACGCTCAGAGCACGTGCACGTCCAAGACCTTATGAGTTTGCTATGAGGATGAGCTCACTAGGGTAAAGAATGGTTATTTACTCTTAAACAAGCATGGGGACCTACATGTTCCTTTTTTTTCAAGGAATTTTTACCTATCATTCATCCTCTTTTTGTTCAAAGAGTTAGAAAAAAAATCATGTTTGAAAATTAAATTATTGCTAGAAATGCGTTGCTTACGGCGATAACATCATCACCTCCAGAACACGCATGCGAGGAAGTTTTTGAGCCAATTCCATCTGATACTACTAGTATTTGCCATAAATATATATTAAATTGTTCCTTGTTAACGATATAATATATCTATTACCTGGTTTTAAGATTTGCTTTAGTTATGTGATTCCTGTACCAATGGAAAGAGGCGTTAACTGATCAAATAAACGTCTGTTAGTTTGGTGAAATTACAGGGAGTTATGGAGTAACATGAGAGGATCTCTCGTAAATGGACCCCGGGACCTATTCTTTTTATTTTATATTTCGAACACTACATGATTGATAGCAACTTGTGAAAGTTTGACAGAAATCCTATGTTTAACTTTATTTCGGGGAAAAGACCTTAAATTCCTACAAATGATTCAAAACCATGACCTTCCAGATACCAGTTGGACGCCCTAACAATTTACTCTATGGGAGACTCGTGGCGAACAAAGTCATATACCTGGTTCTTATATGTGACACATGTCCTGCCATCCTGCAAGGCTCAAATATGTCGAAATGATAAATGTGAATAAATGATAGGTGAAATGGTGACTTGAATAAAGTGAAATAAATTAAACACTTTTGAACTAGTCCCTATTTGATTTTATAATCTTGACTACAGTATAACCCCTATTAAGCAGCCATCCTCCGGGAAATGGCAACTGGTTGCTTAATAGAGTCGAGGTTGGCTGCATTATTAGGGGTTCATCAGAAATTAGCATAAGGCCATTTAAAAAGGTTTTGTTATTTCAATACAAAAAAATGTGAAAAGGAATAACGAAACCACATGATCATAAAGACGACAATAAACCTGTGTTTGAATGATTTTATCAGCACTCACTGTCCGAGCTTGTTGAAAATAAATCCAAGCATCATATACAGTGTATTACATTCTTACTGGCTGTAAAATAGGGGCAAAAACAATTATAGAAGAACACTCGTTGGGACGGCAAACAATCAAGACTTTTTGCTCTGAAGGGTGGGAGTAATTGATAATCGCTGTAATGTCCAACCAAAATTAATTTGCAATATGTCCAGTCAAAATACAGATTTGCAAGGGCACATGTCCAGTGTTAAGGAAAAAAACTATTTCCAGCACCGTTACTTCACCTGCCGAATGGAATATGATCTTCAGCTGGGAAGAAAGTTAAACAGTCACATGACTGTATGAAGTAGTCTGGAAAAACTCTGAAATTTGCACAGCACTGCATTACCTGTAATGGGAATTCCAGAGAAGCCATGTTTGGACTTTGCAGCCACTACATCACCAACACAGTTATCAGGACTCAGGACTAATGGATCAAGAATGAAACCTTGTTCAAACTTCTTTACTTTCCTGACTTCATTAGCTTGAAACTCCACTGAGCAATTATGATGGATGATGCCAATTCCACCATTGAGCTGAAGAAAATAGGCAAGAACACAATCATATTGTTAGTGAATATCTGACAAACTCACAAGAAATCTGAATATATAATTATGTGTTGTGCTTTAATTTTATATTTATTTGGTTTAAAATTTTTCAAACCAGTTTGATTTTTGTTTTTCATTGTCTTATATTCATTATCATAATCTGAAACAAAGGGAAATACAAATCAAACTGGTTTGAAAAATTTTAAACCAAAGATAAAATTAAACCACAACATATATATCTTATTAGACATTTTTGTGTGTAGTATCACTCAGTGTATTTTTACGAGTCATGCAGCATTTTGGCGAGCCAGAAGGGCGAGTCAAAATACAAATGATGAGTAAACCTTACAGCGATACTAAACACTTAGATGTCTAATAAGAGATTTACATGTATTATCCAACATTTTTGTTTCCCCAAAATTCTGACTTATCGTGTGATATTTGTACTCATTTTGCGCATTATTTGTACTCTAGGAAGCAGAGTTGGATAATAAATACATGTAATGAAACATTGAGAAAGGAGAATCAAGTCAAGGTTTTTTTAGTGGTACTGTATACATGTACATGCACATTACAATTATATTATACATTAATAAAAAAATTAACATTAATTTTGTCAGGACTAAGTCTGGCCACACAAAGTGGTCTGTTCATAGAACTGATTCTAGCAGAACTACAGTTTAGCTCTCAGTATAGCACTAGCACCCATTGCAAAAAAACAAAATATGTCACTGTGAAGTTATCAGGCCATGCAAACTGCACTTATATCCCGCAAAGTAGTTTTACTTCATAAATTATTTGAATGGGCTGTTTGAAATTTCATGTTGCACACTTCAAAATTAGCTTTGGTTGTTTTCTTGTGAGATTTCAGCTTGTAAAATTTGCTCACACAAGTTCATTTAGCTGAGAAAGTAACGACTATTCTGAAACCCTACATAGCTATGGAAATATTTGCAATGTAAAGAGGTTTGGTACCAGGTATACTTACAGCCATTGCTATTGCCATGGATGATTCTGTGGAAAGGAACACAGATTGCAATGTTATGGTGTTTAGGCTAGCAAAAGAAAGCACCGACGATATTTACATGTACTGACAATTTGCTGGTACCCATTTTATTTTAAATATTGCTGGGTAGAAAGAGGTACATGTTCTCTTGAGAGCATAGACATCTCACTTTCTGATCCAATACACAAAGTTAACCATTATTCCCATCATGGGGATACGTACATGTACTGCCCAGACACAAACTCCCATCCTCTAGATACTGCGTCTACCACATAGCTAAAGGGCCACTGTCATGCGCATAACTTCAAAAATTCAACAGCCCAAAAACATGTTTACACCATTGGAAACCTATTAACAGTGGTCAAGTTTCCTTAAAATTACTATATCAGTGTACTGAAGCTAAATAAAGAGTGATATCACTGTGATACCATGGGAGCTTTTAATCTCAACTTGAAAAAGTCAGCCTGACTTTTTCAAGTTCTGTCGTGGTTTGGAAAAATTGATGAAAACTATTTACAGTCACCCTCTTCTAAAAAAAATTGCTAGATATCATTCACTTTATGTTCTAGGAGCATTTCCTGCATGGTTGAAAGTACTTTGTCGGAATTTTGGTGCCATTTCACTAAAAAAGCCAAAAAATGTCTGTGACAGTGTCCCTTTAACCATGACCTTTGCACAAGTTTAGCCACAACCTGCCTTACATGTAGGCAACTTGTACATTGGATAACAAAGCAATGTGCCTTGAGTCATACCTGTGACAGTATCCATTGGAGAACTTACAAGTGGTGTCTTTAGAGTGATCTTTTTAGTCAAAGCTGAAGTCAAGTCCTGCAATATCAAAAAGAGCAGTTATATCATTTTAAATAAATCACATGAAATGAAAGTCACCCATGCTAAACCTACTGTCCAATTTTATCCTTGGTTCAAATTTGATTTTCCTTTGTTTTAAACTCAATATCATATAATTTTGTGTAATAATAACAAATTTATATTGCGCCAAAATCCAAAAGTTCAATGGTGCTTTACAAAACAGGTCAAAACACCTCAAGAAAATAAAACAATTACTAAAAAGATATGTTTAAAAAAAAAATTTAAATAAAGGAATCTAGCAATTTTGCTTGCCTGATCCTATCTGGTAAAGTGTTCGACAGTACTGGGATGGCAACAGAGAAAGCTTGTTGTCCACAATTCTCTAATTCATATTATTATACTGTACACAATAATGATATTGCGAACATCATAAAACATTTTTGCAAGCTCAATTTTTTCCTGTTCACCTTGGGGTACTTGCTTCAATGTATATTGCAACTTACAGATACCCGAATATTGAGAATTATATACATTTGAAAGAGTAACAACAGCTCTATGTACAGGCAACAAGGAATGTCTTGAAGTCACTGAATGAAAGAATGATAATACATGTACATGTACATGCAAAGAGACTAGCTTTCACATTTAAACCTAATAAATTTGTTCACATACTTTTGTTATTCATACAAAAGACTAAGATAAGCAGAAGAATAAGCATTAGGCATTTAATAGTCATAAGTAGACTTTTTCTTTGTTTTAAAGCTGCCGGAAGCGGACACCTGAAAGAAAATCCTATTAACAACCTCTGTATCTTGCTTTTATCAATCAACTTCATATCGCCATTCGTCACAACGATTTTACAGTAATTACAGTACCATATGTCAGTGTTTGTTTTGTCGTCATCCACGTCAAGTTACAATACGGTATTTATTGTTAGCAGGGCAAACAAACTTACCACTTCATCGGCACTGAAATCGATAAAGCCTGGGAGAATGATAAAGTCGCTAAAACCAAAAAAAGAGCGTGTTATTTCCACACAAAAAAAACAGTGTTATGACATTAACCAGGGCAACCCAACAATCAGAGCAAGAATTTAGAATGAAATATTTATCATTCAGTGTACATGAAGTATAAAGTTCTATTATTTTTATCCATACATATAGTCCAAGAGTTACTTTTTCGGTTGTTTCAAAACTATTATTGTTGTCACTGAGTTCACAGCTGTTAAATTATTTCTGGTTTCAAAATCAAATAATATATTACTGGATTAAAAAATATTATTTGTGGCACTGGGCTACAATAAAATGTAACAATAAAAAAAGTTTTCTCATTACTGAAAGACTGTTTTTACCCATGGCATGATGCTGCATATTTGAAAATTACCTTAGTCACTGGATTATTTCAAGTGCTTGCAGTCTTGCTGGATTTAAAGTTTTTGTTATCATTTGGTCGGCTTTTGTTTTTCTTTGTAGTTGTTGTTTTTTTGCCAGGTTTAAAAAAATGCCTGGATGTAAAAATGGGAACCAGAGTTGCTCTTGGCCACAGTCAAACATCTGAGGCTGTTTATTATTATTATTATTATTATTATTATTATTATTATTATTATTATTATTGTTATTATTATTATTGTTATTGTTGTTGTTATTGTTGTTGTTATTGTTATTGTTATTGTTGTTGTTATTGTTGTTGTTGTTGTTGTTGTTGTTGTTATTGTTGTTATTGTTGTTATTGTTGTTGTTGTTGTTGTTGTTGTTGTTGTTATTGTTGTTGTTATTGTTATTGTTATTGTTGTTGTTATTGTTGTTGTTGTTGTTGTTGTTGTTGTTATTGTTGTTATTGTTGTTATTGTTGTTGTTGTTGTTGTTGTTGTTGTTGTTGTTGTTATTATTATTATTATTATTATTATTACGTGGAAGCATCAGCAAGGACACATTAAATAGCTGCTGAGGGTAAATTTATTTCAGTTTTCTGAAATAAACAAGTTTCTTAACTTTTTAAAGAGACTATTAAGTCACCTGTGACGCATGCACATGACGGAATGAGATCATTTGAAAAAGTTAGGCGAACTATTTCAATTGAGGTCCCCTGTTTTATGAGTCAAATGAGTCTATGAGTCATGAGTCAATGAGTCAGGGTTATTTGTCATTTTTTAACAAAGTAGGATATTATATATTGAACCATTGTTTACCTTTATTCAAGTAAGCTTAGAAGCACTCCACTTTGCATATGGTTATTTCTACTCTGGATTGCTTGCGGTTAGTTCCACTCCAGTTTGCTTGGGGTTAGTTCCACTCCAATTTGCTGGCAGTTAGTTCCACTTTGGTTTGCTTGTGGTTAGTTCCATTCTGGTTTGCTTGCGGTTAGCTTTTATCAGTTAGCAAGGACAGCACTATTTTTAAATTAATAACCATAATTTGGTAACCATAACTCATTGACTCATTTGACTCATAAAAACTTTACTCTCATGTCAATTATCCCAGAAGAATAATCTTCTGTTTTCATCGATTTATATCTCAGCCATCCTTGTCCGCATTTCCCTGGTTTCAAACACTTGGAACAATTTAAGTAAAGTTCCAAAAAAAAAAAATTAATCAGCAGAATACTAGTCAAGTATCAAACTTTGAACAGTGAAAATAAAAGCATTGTTTTTCGATCTTTTTTTTTTGTTTGGCCATGGTTGAGTTAAGGTGATTCCACTGAATTGCATTGCGCATCCTTGCTGCGCACGATTTTTCGCGTCATTTAGCGCACGCACGAGCGCTCGCGCACAAGCACTCGCGCACGCAACATTACGGCATTTCCTTCAGATTAAGCTTAGCAGGGAAATAAATGGTTATTTTCTTCTAAACAAGCACGGTGACCCCCATTTTTTAATGCATTAACTTAAATGACATACGGTTGACTACAATATATCGCGATTTAAAGAAAATTTGATTATTCTATTTTGAGATATTTTTATTTGAGTGCTCTAAAAAACAGGTATTTTGGTAATGCTGCTTACGTGCGCACGCAGCAAAATCTCTAATTTCTTTTATAATCTTAATTCCAGTTCAATTAAAATAGTTTGTTATGTAAGATTTAAGTCTATTTTGTATATATAACTGCTTCGATATTTTAATGCAAGAAATGTTTTTTTCTAGAAATGATGGTTCCCTTTTCGGATTACTAGGGTCCCTAATACAAACCTCGTGGGTCATATATTCACCATTATAGCCATCCAGGCTGCACAAAAACGAGCCCGGTGACCCCCATTTTTTATTGCATTTTTGCAATGCTCATAACATATTATGAACTGGACCAAGTCTTAGAAAATTTTGATTACTCCTTTTTCAGTGGAATCACCTTAACATCAGGTTATGTACACATAAGTGACTTTCTTCTACTTCTTTCATAAAACTCAGGAGGGACAGTTCTGTAACAAGTTTACAAGGCCTCATGTAAATCACAAAATCATCCTTGGATTAAGGTTACACAATACCTTCGAGGGTGTCCTCCGGAAAAAAATTCGTATGCGCGTTGTTTTAAAGTAAACTACCACAAACTATATATCAATAGAAAGGTAAAGAACTGTAGAATTCGAAAAAAAAATATCCGCTGTCTGGCAGAGCCATTCTTGAGAACAAAGAAGCAGATAAACCAAAAACGACTGAGTGTCATTCTGCCGAATTAATCGGGTATCAAACACAAACACTACTGCAAAAGTGCTGCACAATGTTAATTAGCAAGTATCAATCTCTCAAAGGGTGTCAGGCTTTTTCGTAATTCTTATTATCTTTTTATAGACCCGTAAATTTTTAGTAGCGAATAATTTGCCGACCCCGTTGCGTTTGCGGCCGTAAAATGAGAAATATCCAAATTGAAGCTAATCCCCGACACCCTTTTGTTCCTCGATGCTTAACAAATGTTCTGGCCAAATTTTGCTAGAATCCGTCAACTCTACATACCCTATTAATTCATTGAAAGAGATAGTATTCTCTTGCGAAACGATTGCGAGTTTTCGCCATTTGAAGATTTGTAAACACGTTACGCCCTTCTGTCAACAGGATGTGCCGCCGGCCAATGAGATAATGGCACCCCTACCGTTCACAGCGAGCGAAACGATGTTCACGGGAATTCGAAGGCATAAAATAGTGTGACAGTCACGTATGTTCTCTTTGTTGAACTTGACCGTGCAAGAGAAATGGAAAAACTAAGAAAAATATGCGGGGGAAGAGTACAGAAAATGAAGTAGCAACGGGTAGTTTGATTTGTTCGAAGGATTCCATGTCGCTGTCGGCCAAGTTTTTCTTCTTGCTTTCGGCAAATTCCGCTTTTGTCTTCTTCTTAGGTCCTTGTTTCGTTTTTTTTTTGCTGTCCAAGGACTTTTTTCTATTTTTTAACTCGTTTCACGACCTTAATAAGTCAAAAAGAGAAACGAAGAGGGATAAAACGAAGAATGAGAATAAAAGAGAAGCAAAACCACATGTAAACAAAACAATGTTAATGATGTCCTTGTAATAAGAGCTCGCTGATAAGGCTGTTTCGCGCAAAAACATCGCCGGGGAATCAACACGCTATGACGATTATGACACCCAACTGTTTTAACTTTTATTAAAAAACCCTTTTTTCGAAATAACTCGCGCACGTTTTAAGATTTTACTTTTATTTTTGGGGAAATGTTAGATTTAAAGTAAACTTTTATTTTAGTCCAAAAAAAATTTTTTCGACAAAAGTAGACCATAGGAGACCCAAGCGTAAAATGTAGGGACTGGAACTGAAAATTGAACCTCATCAAAAGTATAGGTATTTTCTTGAATAAAGTTTGTTAAACACTGCCTGGTGTCATTTTTTGTCATTCTACCGAGTTTCAGCGAGATTTGAGCGATTTTAGGGTTTTTAGCCCTACAGCGTTATAATATTATTATAATGCTGTAGGGCTAAAAAACCTAAAATCGCTCAAATCTCGCTGAAACTCGGTAGAATGACAAAAAATGACACCAGGCAGTGTTTAATAAACTTTATTCAAGAAAATACCTATACTTTTGATGAGGTTCAATTTTCAGTTCCAGTCCCTACATTTTACGCTTGGGTCTCCTATGAAAGCACTACACTTCAGTTGACGGTAAGATTTCCGCACAGCCCCATACATAAATTATGTATGCAGCTATTTCATACTATCACTATATACAAACAGCAATCATGAAAAGAACGAGTCAGTCAGAAAATTGTATGCATATGATAATTAATGTATGGGGCTGTGCGGAAATCTTGCCCAGTTGACTTACACGTATTAAATATATTACCTTCAAATCTAAGTTTACCATTTGCTCTACCAGTAGATTCCTATATCTTTATGTGTTCAGAAACCTTGTAAATATGAGAGGGTCAACCAGGGATTTCTTGTTGTTATTTAAAATACTGCAGCCGTCAGCAATATATAGTGAGTAAATCAGTTCGGGGCCAGTTCCAAGTTGTAATAAACACATTAGCAGATTTTTCTTGATAATCTGCTTATATACCTTAAAAATATACCTAAGCTTATTACGCTTAGCTTTCTATGTGCCAATACGAAAGATTAACAAGCACGAATTCAGCAAAAAATACATACAAACCAAGTTTACAAGGCTTTCTCCTAAAACGCTAATAATGAAACTGTTTACGACGATATATATAACACTGCGAGGCTATATATGCCTCGAAAGTGAACTAGACAAATGCTGTATCGGCTCCTTCTCGTAGAAAATTTGAATATGAGATGCGCTATTTTTAATCATGCGGCTGGATGATCATGAAGAAGCCAAGTTTGTTTGCTTACATGGGCCTTACATGTTGGCCATGAATAACCCACGTTTTCGGTTTGTGTCAAGCCAAACGAAAGAGCGTCCCTTTTTGCGCCTTGAAAACTAGCCGCAGCAATTCAAACCCGTTCTTTACCTTCCGAGAATTTAAAAAACATTACCAAACCTACGAAGAACCGAACAGAACGAGAAAGAACATTTCACTTACTTGTAAGTCAAACCTTCGCCGCCGCCGAATAACTGCATGGCGGTCATTCCGTCTTGAGGTACATATCCAGTTCCACCAGCTATCAAATAGTCTGCCATAGTGTTGTTATTAAGCCACTGAACGTTTTCACCCTTGAATGTAAATGAAACAAGGGGATGAATGTCAGCTGCAGTCTAACGAAAGTCGGATTTTATGTGGCATTGAACAAAACAGTTGTCATTCAAAATGGCAGGGATTTGAAGCACGTGCGTCAAAATATCCCCAGGGGAGAGGACTCAGTATTTCCGGTCTATTGTTTCCATGGCACGAAAACTAAAATTCCAACCATTTTTCTTAAAATAAATAAATAAACAAAATAAATAGTCAAATGTATGCTACAGCTGTTATGATGAAGCCAAATAAATGCTTAAACATATTTTAATTTGAAATGTAATCGATTTGAGGAAGCCTTTAAGAAGGCTTCTTGATTCATTACCATTCTCTCGCAAGTGTAGTTTGGTGAAATAACCATGTACAGTTTATGTACAGTATATTTTATTTTGGCACCCCCAATTCCATTTTTTTAATTCCTTTAATTGTATTCTTTTGGGAAAATATATTTATCAAAACAGTGGCGGTACGGTAATCAGCTGTCGACCAGTAAAAATACAATTTAAACATTTTTTTATAAGAATATTGTTTTTCACTTTGCATTGCGCGCCTGTTGTTGTTTTCGAGCCTGGAGGCCCATAGTCTCCTTCGCAGCCGTTTTTAGTGTCGTCACGCAATGGGGAGGAGCGTTGCGTGACGACACTAAAAACGGCTGCGAGGGAGACTAGGAGGCCCACGCTTCTTTCAAAAACAGCGATCGTTCGAATATGACAAACTGAAGAGAAGCGATAAGACTTCTTTCTAGCATTCACATCGCGATGCAAACAGATTTTACTCCTCGGTCGCTTTCACTGGCGTTTTTGGGGGCCCCAAAAATGGCGGATTGACTAAGGTGAGAAATCTGTTTTCATCGCGATGTGAATGCTAGAAACAAGTTTTTAATATCGCTTCTAATAGCTTCTCTTCAGTTTGCTACCTTCGAACGCTGTTTTTGAGAGAAGCGTTATCGTGTTACGATAGTTTTTATGGGCCTCCGCTCTTGTAAACAAAGACTCTTTTTAAAAGTCAAGTTCTTCACGGGTCACACAAAACCTTTGGGTTACGGATCACGAAGAATTATTTACTAAATTAACGTTGCACGGAAATTAAATCTGTTTTCATCGCGATGTGAATGCTAGAAACAAGTCTTTAATATCGCTTCTAATAGCTTCTCTTCAGTTTGCTACCTTCGAACGCTGTTTTTGAGAGAAGCGTTATCGTGTTACGATAGTTTTCATTGGCCTCCGCGCTTGTAAACAAAGAATCTTTTAAAAAGTCAAGTTCTTCACGGGTCACACAAAACCTTTGGGTTACGGATCACGAAGAATTATTTACTAAATTAACGTTGCACGGAAAATAAATTCAGGTAGTCATTTGGCTAGTGCAGGTTTTTATCTTTTTATTCGCCATTTTTGCCTTTTAGAGAAAGGACAAATTTTAAATGGTTTAGTTAAAAATATACAATTGTATCGTATTTACAAGTTTTCAACACACAAAATTATATCCTTTTCAAAATCACAGCCTCGGGTTTATTTTTTTAAGCAGTAGTTTAAAAAAACTTTGTAAATTTCAGCATCGATATTCTTATAAAATATATTCTTGAAAGGATTCCAACAAAACCATGACAAAAACACTAAAATACCATGCTCGGTTGTTTGGCCTAAGAATTTGTCCACAGGACGAGAATCGAAACATTTTTTGTGTTCCAAGAAGGAAAAAGCCTCTACGCGTAACTGGCGAACATTATTCAAGGTAAAGTCAAAGGTCTCTCTCAACCAGTGTATGTAAAGTCTATAAACAGCTTTGGCGGTGAAATGGCCGCCAAATTCCAATCTCGCTCGCCAGCTCAAAAGATTTATTAAACAGTAAATATTCTTCCCAAATTAATTTAACTCGGAACCAGTTTTCAGTAGTTTTTCTTTTGCTTTAAGCTCCCGAAACATTTTTTCGAGGGAAGTACCATTCCACCTTCAATCATACAGCGAGGAACATAGATGCTACGTGATATTTGAATAAAAGATAAACCATTTTGCCAGAACATCATAGAAAAAAAAAACACTATCATGAGGACAGATCAGTGAAGGGATTTGTTAAGGGAAATTTTTGTTTGTTTAGGCGGCGTGACATACACGGCCTTTTCCGCGCCGGTGTTTTGCGTTGACGCTTCTGAGAATTGTCCGACTTATTCCACTGGATTTTGCATCCAGCCATAGTTTATAAATTCATGTTTCCAAAAAATTACTGACAAATTGCCCCAAAACGGCTGTGACAAAATCCTGCCCGGCGTTAAAAATCGACTCGTGCGTTAAAAAGTTACTTTCAAACCCCATGTATGACAAGAACATCTTTTTTCTGACGTTTAGTGCATGAAAAATTATTCAAAACTCATAAAATAAAGAACACGCGCGAGCGATGAACAAAGGCCGCGGCAACCACTACAAAATAAATAGCTTCTATTTGCAGGCTGAAAAACGTCTGGTGAGTAGCCAAGTTTATGCCTGATATTTTGCTACTACAAGCCAACATATCTCTGTAAACATGGTAAAACCATCGAAAACTATAGGCAATAGCGATTTTCGCTTTGAGATTTAGAAAAAAAAAAACTCACTGTTGATCCGCTCCGTTTGCAAACTGCATTCGCGCTATAAACGTCCAAACCTTCCTGTTGTGTCATTTTCTCGGTTGCTTTCTGCCTGTTCCTTTTATCTTTCTCGTATTGAATTTTCGGCTGTGCTTCGTATAAAGATTATTTCGTGCCGAAAATATGAAAAAGGGCGTTTTCATATGACGCCATGGCGGCAAACGGGGTGTTCCAAAAACAATGATTTTTGTCATTAGAAAACGAACTATTGTCTCATAAACAATATTATTCCATTGAAAATGCTGTATAATTCCAGGAAATGACATGAATAATAGCAAATATCTGCACATCATGACGAGATCTGAAGTTAAACCCAACACTAAACAAACTGCCAAAACAATCACGACTTAAAAAATACAATTATTCGCTTCAATAAATACACCTTATTTGATGGTTTAGCATATAATACGCGCGGATATTTTGCGAGTTGCGTAGTATTTTAACACGAGAAATGAGCAAAATGTCCGGTCGTATTATATGTTAAACTATCGAATAAGGGATTTATTATTCCACTAAAAAATAAAGTTTAGTTCGGCCATTTTGTCGCTCCTCTTTCAGTCCGTATTTTTGCCCCGTTCTACAGTGTAATAACGTGGAATATTTTGTGCGTTCTTTTGCCCTAATATGGTAAAATGGCGCAATAGTGGAATAATAAAAGAACAGTATTTTCACCGCTTTCGTTCTGGGCGTGAAAGCCTGACTGAGTAATCACATTATCAAACGCTACAAATTAATGACAAAACGATAAAAGAACGTGTCAGAATCTACCACAACAATGCAACTATAATCCACTTCAAAATTTTTAAAGCTATGTGAAAATAATTTCGTTGCGGTATAATTTTTACACACTGTATGGTCACAAAAATGATGATAAGTATTAACACTAATATTGCATGAACTTACCTTCACCTCTAAACGACCGGAGCAGAGTGAGCAAAATTATTCCTTTTGAGTACCTTAGTGTTACGTATGCGTTAATTGCAGTCAATTATTATAACTATTGTTTTTCAATTACGACAATTAACCATCTAAGCAACCGGCTCAACATTCAATTATCCCTATGGTATTAATTATAATGAGACTGAACCGCCAAACGACCAATCTTTATAATTTCAAAATGCACAATTTGCCTTTCTCAAAAACTGGTAAAATGAGGGAAAAAATGACGTGAAGGCACGGATAAAAAAAATAGTTAAATTACGCCGTCTCGTTGACTTTTCACTTTTTACGATATCCTCCATATTTCGTGGCATGCATGGAACGACTTGGAACGTTACGTACTTTAATTTTTCATTTTAAACCATGGCCAGATGGCTAAAAAGATAAATAAAATCCTGAACTTTCGGCTGCCTTGCTACAGGTTTTGAAAGCATTGTCAAAATCAATGTGATGCTCATGGACCACATATGACCATTTATTTTCTTATTCGTGCTTTGAGCACAATTTGCTCCTGCACATTTTTATTTTAAGTTCTGTTCACTGTTCTTTGTCGTCTCCAAAAATTTTGTTTGCTCTAACGGAGCCCGAATCGTTCCGTAGCCAGCGAGTTGCCCCGGAATCGGAATTTTCCCTTTCGTTTTCGGAAAGTGCTTTCCCAATTAGACCGAAAACGTGTCATTATCTAAGTGTTAACACAATCTTACCTTTACCTTGCAATTTTATTAACCAGAGCGAAGTGAGCAAAATAACAAATGATTGATTGCTGTTTTATTTCCTGCTTTCTTGCGATGCAGTTAGGGAAGGAAGGCTAGGAAGGGCATAAAGGCGAAAGAGCCAGTGAATAAAAAATGCTGTAAAAGCAAAGTACAATGAGAAAAAGGAATGCTGGATTGCCCTGGTAACGTTATCCGATTTATTGGCTGTTGCAGTGTACCAAACTTTCAATGTCCCGCGAATACTGTGATTCGTAATTCTTGAGCCTTGAGCATTGAAAAATCCCCTTAACTTCTGCTTTCCAATATGTCATTTTTTCCCTAGTCGTGAATTAAACGATCAACTTGTCTTACCAAAATGATTCCATGGACAGAAAGTACCAGGAAATCTATACAAGGGAATCTATCGTGGGGAATAGTGCTAACTCGACAAAAAACAACTATGCAGATGATACAACACGGTCCCAGGTAAATCAAATGTCACAGGATACTAAAAAAGATAAACGCATTTTTTTTCGAATGTTGGATCTTGCTTCGCATTATTAAACGCTACAAATAACAAAACAATCAAACGAACGTGTCAGAATCTACCACAACAATGCAACTAGTATCCACTTCAAAATTTTTAAAGCTATGTGAAAATAGTTTTGTTGCGGTATAATTTTCCCACACTGTTTGATCACAAAAAATGGCTACAGGTATTAACACTCATATTGCACGAACTTACCTTCACCTCTCTAAATGACTGCAGCACAGTGAGCAAAATAAAAAAACAACTATTGTTGCTTTTGAGTGCCTTAGTGTCAAATATGTGTTAATTGCAGTCAATTATGTAATTATTGTTTTTTAATTACGACAATTAACCATCTAAGCAACCGGCTTAACATTCAATTATTCCTATGGTACTGAACCGCCACACGACCAATCATTACAGCTTCAAAATGCACAATTTGCCTTGCTCAAATGAAATGGCAAAATGAAAAAATGACAAGAAGGCACGAATAATTCAATAATGCCGTCTTGTTGACTCTTCACTTTTTACGATATCCTCCATATTTTGTGGCATTAATGGAACGACTTGGAACGTTACGAATTTTTTTGGATCAAAATGTTCGCTGGCTAAAAAGGTGAATAAAATCCTGAACTTTCGGCTGCCTTGCTAGAGTTTTTGAAAGCATTGTTAAAATCAATGTGATGCTCATGGATGGGACCACATGATCTTGCTTCGCATTGTCAAACGCTACAAATGACAAAACAATCGAACGAACCTGTCAGAAATCTTCCACAACAGCATAACGATAATCCACTTCAAAATTTTTAAAGCTATGTGAAAATAGTTTGGTGCGATATAAGTTTTACATAATATTGCATGAACTTACCTTCACCTCTAAACGACCGAAGCAGAGTGAGCAAAGTAAAAAAATAGCGATTATTGCTTTTGAGTGCCTTTATGGGTGTCAAGTATGTGTCAATTGCAGTCAATTATGATAATTAGCCTTTTAATTGACACATTTGCCGACCTGAGATGTCCCAAACCGCCTATGACGAGCATGGGCATTTGCTCCACTTCGACGTTATCGCCTTTTACTAAAAAAGGTATCACTCATGCTCAAGTTGTGCAAGTTTTGTTAGTCCAGTTTTGGCCCTTTCTCTGTCACCCAAGAGCATAGCGTTGCGTGACAGAGAGAGGGCCATCCTCGGGTACCCAGGGGCAGTTAGTCCGGGCCAAATGAAGTAAACCGGGTAGAAATCGTATCGACGAAAGTTTTCAAGAAGGGCGGAAAGAACCCCTGGGAAACGAGTCTCTTTCCTGAGTTCCTTCCTGAGTGAGTCAGAAAAATCGCCCAATCGGCGATCAGTAACTTCAGAGTCACTTTCGTGTGTTCTTACACGGTGGTTGTTGTTTCGGCCATACTTCTATTCTAATTTTACACCCGAGAACCGAAAAAAGTCAGGAAATCATTTCGGAAGTAGAAAAGAAAGGTATTTCATCTTTTTTAATCAACAGTTTCTCTTTGTACAAATACAAAATTACAATACTCATTATTAATAAAGTTTACAATTTTTGGATTACAAACAGCTAACAAATTATTTTTCCATAAGTTAAAGGGAAACGCGTGGCACATAACACGCACGCACATTCAGTGACACACAACACAGTAGGCACTTATTTACAAGAAATAAGTAAATTCTAAACAAAAAATCTACAAAGGTCTTGTCAGAATTGCATCCCACCTTTTTCTGAAAATTTCATACCTGCCATTTTGTTTCGCTACACCCCGATTTCTCGGTTTCTAACTTAATTTTAACTTTGTTCAGAAACGTAGTAACATGAGGGTACAAGCTTTTCTACATTCCCAAATGCATAATTTCCCGCGTATTATAAGGTAATTCATTATATCAGTCCTGTTTGGAAACACGAGTATAATTTCCTTTGAAGTTATGCCTATTATTTTTAGTTATTAACACGATCAAACTCCTCAGAATTACATTTCTTCCAGAAAGTTTGCGGAGGGAAAATATTTCATGATCCACGGTGAAATTTACGTATGGACATATCATAGGTATCGTAAAAAGTGACTTGTTTACCTGTGTGATGCATTGGCGGCCGTTCGCCATACTCGCCTGGACCGTGCAGTTAAGTGGCTGACGACAGTTTCCAGCACTATTCAAGCCTTAGATTTTGATCAGTGGTTAAAACCACAGTTTAACAGTTGATGCTACAGTCATGTTGTCAAACAAATGCCAAATGAGTGGTTAACACGTTTTTATCATTTTTATGACACAATAGGTTACCATAGCAACAGTATAACCTTCTAAAACACCCTTAATTTAGCTTTAATTGTTAAATAACTCAAAAACAAGTTCAGTGACCCCTATTTTTCATTATTAAATTTTGATCAGCAATACAAGATGCAACTTTTGGCAAAGTTTAAAACATTTCTGCAAATGGGGTTCAGAGCCACCTTAACTTTTCGTGGCTTTAAGGTGGCTTTGAATCCCATGTGCAGATATTTTTAAAATTTTGCCAAAAGTTGCTACTTATCCTGTTGATTTTCTTTTTGATTTTCTTGTTTTTGAGGTATACAGCCTTAAGCTTTAAAAACCTGCAGAATTGCTGGGTGCCAAAAAGCTAGCGCTTATGGTCCTAATGCATTTATTTTTCTAGGGTTTTTAAACCCGTGTCACACAAAAAATATTTCTTACATTGTTCTTAAACTTCTGGGGACAGTTTAATAAATGTAATCGTGCAATGCTCTTTTAATATTTAGAGTTGATATTTTTGTAGCTTGATCAGAAACTGAAGCGCTTATACTAATGAGGAAACTGAACAGAGATTCGCCTGCTGGTTGGTTTTAGATCGAAAGATTGAAGAAGCCTTTATCAACATTGCGACTCTCATCTATTGAAAACGCGCGAAATGTAAAAGACTTTAAATTTAAAATGTAAAATTCGAAACACTTGCCATAGACGATCAGATAAGTATTTTCAATAGTTTTAATGAGTACGCTTTTGTTTAGCAAATTCGTATTTTAATTTATTATATTTTACAATTTTTCCAGATGTTCGTGGCTTATACGTACGCATATTAATACAATATCGCCGCACGAAACAAACTCATGACAAAGAAACAGGCGGTATTTTTCTGTTCACGTCCGTTCTCTCTCTATTTGGGTTTGGACATTTTTCTCTCTTAAGATTTCGATTCTAACATTCCGTGTTTTCCTTTTTTTAATGCCATCCAGAAAAGCCGGGCAGATTTACTGAGAATCGATCCTGGATCTCCTTGTTTTATACACTTGAGGATATTGACCATTAGTATACACTGTATACCACACAAGTGAATAGTGCTTTCCGTGCGCGCTGATTGGTTAACTCGGAGGTGATTAGCAAAGTACTATTCACCTCCGAGCAACCGAAGAGCAACAAAATGGCTTCGCGCGTCGCTTAGGGTACCGAAAGAAATGTTTTGGTCCGCTAGTTATTCAACTTGTGTGGTATATACTAAAACAATTCGCGGCTCGGTAAATATCCACCACTATTCACCTCCACTTCGGTGAATAATTGTTAAGTATGAAGCTGTTGAAGAGACGTTTAAGCATCATTCGATTGGGTTTAATATTCCTCATGGTAATTTCTTTGCTTTCCATGCTGGCGTGGGTAATAAAGACGGATGAAAGGTCTAATTATGATAAGGTAAGTTACAAGGTTTTAAAATCACTTCCAACGGACTAAAAGACTTCAAACAAATAGAGGTTGCAAAGACGGGGTTTTAAGTTTCGTGTAACCGAGAGGCCCGATTAGGGGCTTTCGGGATACGGGAGATTCAAGTTTGAGATTCAAGACATGGGAATTAACGGGATACGGGATATTTAGGTCAAAGATTTATGGTATACGGGAAACTCAGCCCACCCCCCCCCCCCCCCTCCTCAAAAAAAAACCTCTAACAGGGACTCAACTGAAGACAAGTAAAACTAGATGTGTCGTAGGTAAAAATAATTACCATAAAATAAGTGATGAGTTGAGTTAACATTAGCATCACCCTTATTATTACGATCCTTCAAGATTTTGGCACGACCCCCGTTGAAGAACGTGATGTCCTTAAGCCTTAGCCAAACGATAACGCAAGTCGGACGCAAGTTGAACTTGCGTACAGACTTGCGTTGGCTGTCCACACAAGTTGTCAATAAAAGCCATTTAAGGAGGCTCACAATGGTTTCCAGTTCTTAAGCTTTGATGGGTCAGTACTACAAATCGTTATCAGTTGCTACTACAGTAAAGATATCAAACAAACGTCCGATCATAACTAAACAAGTTGTAGCCATTTTCACGACGTCATTGGCTACCATAGCAACAGTTTAGCCTGTTAAAAACACCCTTAATTTTGCCTTTAAGTGCTTATAACTCAAAAACGAGCACAGTGACCCCCATTTTTTATTATTGAATAATGATAAGCATGTTAAAATGCAACTTTTTGCAAACTTAAAAAAATTTCTATCTAGCGGTTTCAGAGCCACCTTAAATTCCACCTTAAACGGAAACACAAGTAGACGCAAGTTTTCAACCGGGCCTTTAAAGATGGTTAGCAGGATCCCTAGAAGGTGGTCTTCATAGGTCCTCACGAAGATCTTTGCAGATCCGAAAAAAGCCTTGATAGATTTTTACCATTTTTCAGAGACAAGATTCTCACCGAAAAATAGTTATTCCTCAAATTAATCAATTAACTAATACATCTATGTTTTTTTTGTTTTGTTGTAGCCGTTTGAAAATACATCTTTAGTTAAAATGACTTCCAAGCAAAACGAAAGAACAAAACAGATAAAGGAGTATTGTGCTAAATATGGAAAAGATTCAGATGAAAAAGATCTCGATTTGTCGAATTTTATTGTTTCGGAGAAGTATAAACTTGTGTACTGTTCGGTTCCTAAGGTGGCCTGCACAGTTTGGAAGCGAATCCTGGCCAACGTAGAGGGCTTCAACATCACAAATGGCGTTCACAAGAAAACTAAGGACAAACTGAAATTTCTCAGTAACTATACAAAGGATGTCCAAAGAAAAATTCTCAAGAACTACAAAAAGTTCATGTTCGTTAGAGAACCTTTCGAGCGACTACTATCGGCATACAAAGACTGCTTTTGGGGAAAGTTCAAGCGAAGACAGGATTATTGGACAGATTACCGTAAGGCAATACGAGACGTTTTAGCCAAACGTAGTGGTCTTGATATCGATGTTAAGGCTGATAACACAACCTTTGAACAATTTGCAACTTATTTGGTTCTTCGCTGGAGGGAGGGCGGCTTATTTCAAGAGCATTGGCGTGAACAGTACAAGCTATGTTATCCATGCCACATACAGTTCGATTATGTCGGCCATTATGAAACACTGGTAGATGACGCACTATTTATTTTAAGGAAGACCAAACTAGAGGACAAGGTGTTCTTTCCAGAATGGCGACCAACCAACACCAGCGCCTTAATGAAGAGTTATTATTCTACCATGTCACTGCTTAGGATAAGACAACTCTGGGACATTTACAAGAAAGACTTTGAGTTGTTTGGTTACACCTACCCAGGATCAATACAGATGGTGGTCGACAACTTAATTAAGGACAAGTTGTAAAGAAATCATTTTTTACCTTCATTTGGAATATAGTTATCATATTATAAAGGGCTTAGGTCATGTTGCCTTAGTCATTTTAGAAAATTTTATGCATGGCGGACAAAATGGATCAGGCTGTTCAAAGTACGCATTGCGGACCTATGTGTTAGGTTAGCTCAATGCGTCAGAGAGAGCGAGAGTTCAACACACGGGCGGGCACGCACAAGATCTTCTATTTTTCTCTCTCCGACGATTTTTTTCTTTCTTTTTTCACCAAAGAAGCTAATAAGTGCCTCCCATTTTATCAATATTTTTGTATCCCATGCGTTATGTTTTAAAACCTACTCTTGCCTTGAGCCCGCGTTCATTACGCAACAACGACGCCATATGCTTTCTAGGTAATGTTTTGAAACAATTCAAATAAGAAAATGCTCGCACCCCAAGCTCTTGACATAGCTGATAAATATCTCATTATTATTTCACTGTTTCACATTTGCCGACATTTAATTTCATCTTCGTAAAGTCCAACGTATCAAATTGTTAGAGAACCTTCACAGTCCCGTATTTTCGACTCCAAGATTTAATTCATTTTGTCATAAAATTATTACTGGCTAAGCGCAATCTGATTGAATATATGGCATGTGCATCAGGGAGTAAACAGACAAGAAACAAGATAAACAAAATCCTCCTCCTCAGAAGGAAAATGGCGGCCGAAACTTAGCGACAGTTCTGTGCTATTTTCTTACCCTCGCAGTAGTTTTCTGCTCTAAATTTTGACTGCAATATATAGTACAACCATTATTCTTGTTACTGACCACTTTTAAAAAAATCTGCAATGGCATTTCAGAAATAGTCCGTAAAATATAAAGTAGGAGCTTTGATATTGTTTCGAGATATTTGAGCGCAGTTATTCAAAATTAAATATTTCGTAATCGCAGCCATTCATAGAGTTACTTTAATGCTGTAAAACATTTATCATTATCTAAGACCTTTTACCAAAAGAGAAATAGTTTTTCCTTTAATTTTTTGAAAGATATCGACTGTCAATTGTAGGAAACCACAAAATGTTGCGTAAAAACTTGATTCTTGATTTACTTAAAAACGCTCTTACAGATTTTTCTAAAATTTCATCTACAGGTAGACAATCTACTATACTTTAACCTATCAAAAACTGAATACCAAGAGTTGCCTAGATTTCCTGAAAATCAGGTTTGTTCAAAAACAAAAAAAATGATTATCGTTACCATGGTAACATTTGTTCCTATGAAACGAGCAAAAAATAAAACTTTGGTCATATGTAATCATTATGGTGCAGTTGGACAAAAATCGAAAACTGGCTTCCAAGGCAATATTCATTTCCAAAACAACCACTCTGGGGCTAAAAAAACTACATAGAGCCACCTTAAAAATAATTGTAGACACGAGACTTGACAATGGCTACATATAGATATCGCTACAAATAGACTTATGTATTACATTTATCAGTAGAAGCAATGTTTAACCTCTCATCACTATGAGTCACGAGTAACACTACCTGACATTCCTCTGCTCATCGATTTCTTTTGTCAGTCAAACTGGTAAGAATTATTCATCGTGGGCATGTCTACCTTGCAGTTTCCGTGGTAAGCGTGAATAGGCTTAGCACAATAACGGTACAAATTATAGTCGACTTCTTTTATTAAATACGGTTTCCGACATAACTGGCGATTCCACTGACAAGGAACGACATAAAACAACTCATCATGATGTTCCGCGTCCAACAAAACGAAAAAATCTTGCTCAGCTCGATTTCCTCGGAATTGGTATTTTTCTCCATATTCTTTCATTTCGTTATTAAGCAGGATTTGCTTGTAAAGCGTGGATCTTCGCATGTTAGTTAGGTGAAGCATTGAGAGACCTCCATTGTACCCCGTCACTCCATCAGGTGGTGGATCGCCTATCTTCGTTTCCGGATGTTCTTTTCTGTATTTTTCAAAGCCTATCTTGTAGGTCGGTTGCTGCACCAAAGCTAAACCAAAAATAGTTGTATTTTTGAAGTTGTCAAACTGATCAAACAGTTGCTTGATATCGGTGTAGAAAAAGAAGTCCACATCCAATAAAATGACTCTTGTGACATCTTTAGGCAGAATGCGATCCATAAAAATGGGAAGATAGTAGAGAGGACTCCTCAAATTTCTGCGACCTCCAACTGCAATGGCGTCCTAGTAAAATAAATCAAGAAACAACATTCAGGAATCAAACGTGCAGAATTATCAAATTCAAAGGTCAACCTAATCACATGTAATGCTATCAAGATCGAGACACGCTCTCTTATTCCGGTCCACAAAATCGGTTGGAATTCCTGTTCAAAAAGGAAAACTTGATTGACGGTGGACTGTGCTTGTGGTAGGAATCGGAGATAGGAAGTTTGAAAGGTATACCGCTGACCAGTGACTCGATCTGTCTCTTGATTCTAACTCGCGGGGGGTGGGGGGGTGGGGGAAACAAGCTTTTGGTCGCTGGTTCGCAGACGGGGTTTAGTTTGTCTGCAACGCAGGCTAGGTATATGGCGCTACATAAATTAGGTTTTTGATGTTCTCAGTCCTAAAAAAAGATCCTTAGATCAGTTAAATGAAAACGATTCGGAGCTGAACTACTCGTTGAACTTTCCATGCTAACTGACTGACTTACTGACTGACTGACTTATTCCAGTGGGCTTCTTGTAGAGCTACAGAAAATAAATAAATAAATAAATAAATAAATACGGCCTCTTCATAAAATTCTTAGATATCGTAGACTGCGAGCAGTTTCTCTTTTGCAACAAAAATCCGTGGTGACGAACGCGAACGCGAAGGAGTGTGATATACGAGCCGCGCAGCCTCAAGCGTTGAGCAGCGCGGGCGCCGCAACGCTTAAGCCGCTCACACATCGTTCGTCCCCACGGATTTTAAAGCAAAAGAGAGACTGCTTGCAGTCTATGGGTATCGTTGAACAGGGTGTTATTTCTGGGGGTCCGGCTTTTTCAAAATGGCCGCACTAAACGACCCAAACTTTGATTAAAAATAGTGTAAAAATAATTCCTCTATTCGATGGTTTAACATAAGATAATACGCGTGGAAATTTTTCATTGTTCTTTGCTCGTATATACTACGCAACTCGAAAAATCTCCGCGCGTATTACATGTTAAACCATCAAATAAGGTGTATTTATTTTTTTCTGAAGCATCTGATTGGCTAACTCCGGACCTGGCGTGCAGACCGCTCCTAGTTTTCAAGGGTTGTTTTCATTCCGCAGCGAGACGAACGAACCCACATGAAAGTTTTGCTTTAATGTAGATGTTCACCAACCGTTGTAAATTTGAAAGGAAAAATAAGCAGTGGAATCAAACGCCTTGAAGTTCTCCAAAAGTATTCAAAGTATTCATTATCTTAGTTTTATGGCCGTAGTTTGTCAAACGTTGTTTGTGCATTCGCACTGATTTTCACGCCATTGGAGATTGCAGTTAACTGCCGGTTTACATACTCTATTCTTTTAAAAGCTAAATTACCAACGGAATTAAAGGCCTTGAAGTTCTCTAAAAGGCGAGTATTCATTCTCTCTATTTACAAAATCAGGTTATAATTTTATGGCCGTAGTTTGTTAATCGTTGTTTGTGCATTAGCACTTACTGATTTTCACGCCATTGTGGTTTACAGACTCGATTTATCCTTTCAAACACCTCGCCTCAATTTTCACTTTCGCAAACTTTTTATCGAAACAAAATACTGTGGAAATCAACACAGAGGTTATTGAGTCTTTAACTACAAATGTAAAGAGCGAGAAAGTATGTGTTGTAAGTACTTTTCAGTCCGAGAAGTTGTTAGACTCAAATCATTTTTTTAATGCCACCTTTACTAATATACAACTTGAGAAAAGCGTGCTTTATTCTGCGCTTTTGAGCAGCAAAGTTCTTGTGCTCTTACTCGTGGTATGAATTTCGACCATTTTATGGCAGTCGGCGCTCGTTACAGTTTTTGAGAATTTCCTGCAAAATAAAAATAGCTTTGAAAAAAAAATGCACCACGTTGATTGACTCACCATAAGGTATCTCTGAATTAAATATGAGAGTAGTATTTTTTTTCCATCATGCGCCACATCCCACTCGGTCATGGAAAAAAGTCGCTCTTAAAAGTGTTTCGTGACTCCGATTTTTTATGCTCTGTTTTGGTGCCACATTGTACTTTTTTATTATTTCAGATGCTTTTCTTTTCTTTTTCTGATGGCCTTTTCCGTGAGTACTGTTCACGTTAGCGAATATATTTTGTTTGGCGGTAAACAGATCATTCTTCACTCTTGCCCGGCGTAACTTAGCAATCGACTCAACATATAATACATACACCTTATTCGATGGTTTAACATATAATACGCGCGGATATTTTGCGAGTTGCGTAGCATTTTTCCGAGCCCCGAAGGGGCGAGGAAAATACAAGCAATGAGCAAAATGTCCGCTCGTATTATATGATAAACCATCGAATAAGGGATTTATTATTCCACTAAAAATTAGAGTTTAGTTCGGCCATTTTGTCGTTCCACTTTCAGTCCGTATTTTTGCCCTGTTCTACAGTGTAATAACGTGGCATATTTTGCGCGTTCTTTTGCCCGAATATGGTAAAATGGCGCAATAGTGGAATAATAAAAACACGTATAATACAAACACATTTTGCAAGACTGCCTTTGTAGGTTTGTTTTTTCACCAAGCAAATTAAAGTTATTTACCGGCTTTGGGTCGGTTCGCATATCAATTTTCTTTTAATATGACAACGTTATTGCAATTAGGTGTATATTCCAGTGGAATATTAACTAGAGCTACAGGTGAAAAGGAGACTGGAGGATTTCAGTGGAAATGTTCTCAGAATTAAATGGTCATTAATTCACAGTTTACATGAAGATCACTCACCTTGATAACGTTTATAGATGGTAGAAGTTTCCGTAAAACTCGTTCGATATCGTAGAAGTTTACCTTGAAGCCTCTGGAGCAATTAGCAGCTAACACGTCAAGAACTTTCGTTGACTCGTTTTTGCCCATAGAATTAGCAAAGACGTGGATCGTGAGACCAACGCTCGAGTGTTGACAAATAGAAGCTAGGCATTCTCTGAATCTGTAAATTAAACGATTTTGAACTTTACCGTGTTCTAGCTGCATAACAAAAGCGATGTTATTCTGTGTCGGTTCTCTCTCAGGTTTGGCGTTTTCCATAAAATCTGGCAGAGTGGCATAATGTAGAAATCCAAGAAAAGACACAAGAAGCAATAGAATGTAAGGCCATTTTCGGTTTCCTTTCAAATTCCAAGCTTTTTTCATTAGCCGAGCCACTGAAACATTCATTTTGATTTAAGAGATTCGTGCATAAATGCATAAATTCTATCAATATATATATTTAATTTTACATCTACGTCCCGCTATGGTATTTTCACTGCGCATTGATTATTTATGCGGTCAGGCCACGAGTTAGCTTCCTGTTCAGACGTCTTTGGGCTCGCCACGCGTTTCTTCCCCACGAACGTCTGGTTCAGTCCTAGGGGAGGAACGCGTGACGTGCAATTTCTGGGTTATTTAAACAACGAACTTTGAGAGCGCTGTACGCAAAAAAACCCTTACTTTTGAAATTGCGTGACACATCTTCCAGATACTGAGCTCCGTTGTTTAAGTAGCCCCAAAATAATTTTTTCATTTACTTTAAGAAGAAACTTTGCTCTTTCGTTAGGTTATATTTTCATGACGCTAGATGACGAACCAAAGTGCGCAATTTTGACATTTTATTGATGGGAATATTAAACGTGACACGAAATAGCGATTTTTGAGCTCGATACCACTTGCATTTTGTGCTGTCAAATCTTGTTGTTTGATTAGCCCAAAAATGTTATTGCATATATTAGAAGACGAAATGTTGCTCTTTCGTTGGGATATATAAATTATAGCACCGTCTCATATACCAAGTTGAGTTTTTTCGCTCTCAATTTTGCCATTTTATGCCGTGCTGAAATCGGCGAAATAAGCCAAAAGAAAAATCTTGAAAATATTAAGTTTTGAGTCAAATTGTTCATTTAACCATTTAAATTGTTAAGCAGCATGTCTTCTTTTGATGTGAGAATTCATATTAGAAGACGAGTAACTCGTCATAGAAGGAATTCCGTCTGATATACCGTCTGATATATGAATTTTAGGACGGTAAACCGTATTTAAGTCGCGACCAATGTAAATTGTAAAAATGTAGTGAGACAGAAAAACAATACACTGAAAGGAGCTTCGGGCGAAGAACAGAACATGGCAGGGCTTCCATAATCGTTACCCAAACCACTTGTCAACAGCAAGAAAGCGAAAGGCTAAAGATAGCACAGAGGTATGTAGACGAAGAAATTGTTGTTTCTCTTCGTCTGCTTCAAACTGACCTTCTTCTTCGATCTTCTTAGGTGCCATTTTTTTTACCCAGAAACAGTTGCTGGCTTTCTAGTTCCAGTCTTTTCTTTGGGTGCAAGTGCAACAAAATCGTCTCGATTTTCGCGTCTAATGTGAATTTAAGACGATTTTCCGTCTCAGACGAATTTCCCGTCCAATTTTCCCGTCGGTTTAGACGGAAAAATAGACGGATAAATTTAAGACGGGAAATTCGTCCTAAACCGGATTCAAATTAGGCGGGTTTTCCGTCTATAGATGATTCCGTCTCTAATATGAATTTGGCAATTAATTGTTTGACTGTACCTATTTGTTCATTTTTGGTATGTTTAAGTCATGTGTTGTATGCACCCCTTGTTAGTGGTTTTAAAACGTCATCGTCACCGTTCGCGAAAAAGAAAAATCTGATTAAACTTCAACCTTCAGCAAGATTTATTTCAGGACCTCCTTCAGCCAAATCAAAGGGCCCTATGAGGCCACGACTGTTTTTTTAAGCGAGGACGTCATCGTTTAATGTGTTCGTGCGAGTTCTTGTCTCCAAAGTCTCATAGTTTTATAACATCAACTCTGAATAAGTAAGATTTTGATTGTATTCAGAGTTAATAATTAAGGAGTATGACTTGAGATTTGTAAGGGTTTTTAGTTCTCTAGTATAAACATAAAGTTGTACTCAGTGGCACTGTCAAGGTTGGGGTGGGAATGCTTGGAGACATAAGCTGAGCAATTTGAGGGTAAATAAAGTATTCAGTTAAGCTCAGTTCAGTCCCTATCCTTGTCAATATTTATCTTGATCTTTTGGCACTGAACAATATTCTTGGCAAAAGTGGATTGAGTGATTCAAGTTCTGTATGTGATATTATCTGATAATCAAATTGTAGTTATTAAGGAAGTCACTGTCAGGGTTATCCCAGCAATATCTTACCTTTGCAATTCCCTAAAATATTATGCCTCTTTTGCACCCTTCTTCGAGGATTTGATATAAATATCTGCTGCCTCACTTGCAAACACTTCAGTTTCTTTTATTATATTGCATTTAACATTACCAACCATTTTATGCAAGAAGGCTTGGGGTAACTGTTTTAGCTGTTGGAATCCTTCCCTTCCTAATTTCTAAAGTTTTGCATCCCTGTATCTCAAAACCTTCCACTTAAAATTCACATATGGATATACATTTTCAGCTCACTTTTACTTTTTCCATTTGTTTACTTGTTTTATATTTATAAATTTAGTCGTGGGCTACCTACACTACAGTAGCTCTTAGCTAAGTGTTAACATTTACATTCCTTCCCCAAGTATTAAATTGCAAACATTCTCTTAATGCTGAGCCTACAACAACAACACCCCAAAAATGTATTTATGTATGGTAACTGAAGAATGTTCGAAGAGTTAAAACATAAAGTGCGGCAGCCAAATTGTATGCTGAGCTTTTTTGACTCACTGGAACTATTATTAGGAAGCACAAATTATCTACTAGGTATCCACTGGCCTACTCCAAGGTCTAGCACTCAAAACAATATATACGGATCACCATATCCCAGATCTTTGTCAAAGGTTTAATATAGGTATTTCGTGATTCGAAGGAACCCGAGAGGAATTAACCATCGACAGATAGGCAATATATAAGCTTATATTGTGTGTGAGCGTTTGTTGGATTCCAGACACACGAATCGAGCAACCAATGTGCCGAAAATTTTAGCTCATTAGTTTGAAATTATGACTCAAAATTGCAACCTGTTATGCTTACATTACTAACTGCGACCGAAAATGCTTTTCTTATACTCCATCGCCTTCCAAAATGTCAAAAATTGCCTCTAAATCGTCTTCCCAAACAAACAGATCGTGTGCTCCGTCCGCCATCTTGAATGAACTTGTGCACGGTCAGAGTCACGTGATGGGTCTGTTCAACATCGGAGACCGCTCTATTGTTTAGCTCTTTGAAGTTCGCCGGCTTTCATAACCAGTCTCATCTACTAACTATGCTTTTATTTAACAAGTGACGAATTAAATCGTCGAAGTCGAACGTGCATCACTTGTAAAGATCTATACGGATTTAAGTTGTTTTTCATTTTGTTTTGCATTGCTTGTAAAAAAAAGCAAGCTCCAAGCAGACAAATTCAAGTTTGCGTGTTTTCGTGCTAGCGTGTGTACACTCTTTTCCCTGTACAGCGTGTACGATTGACGTTCAATTTCCGGAATGTGTTTTGATAGTGCCATGAGCATGAGCATGAGCATGAGCATTCTTTGATTGCTGTGAAGATTAACGTCGCATAAAATCTATTTTGAAACCGGCTGCGTTGACCTTTGTCGCGTGACACTGATAATCTTCTGTCAGCTAGCGATTACACAAACTTCGCTTTCAATTTCGCTTTCACCGTCACATGCAAACTTAAGAAAATTCTGTTGATTTTTCTATAGGGCAGAAACAACATACACCTGATTTAAGGTAAAATAAAAATAAAATATGTTCACAATCGATTTTCAAATTATCATCACATACCCATCAAAACAAAACCATTAGCGCGTAAAGTACAGTGGTCTGTCATCGGTCTTAATAAACCGCAACGTCAAACTGAGAGTGGCGTTACATGTAGGTCTGCCAACCATCTGTCAACGGCCTTTCGTTTACATCTGATCGACTGAAGGAGTGAAGGAAGGATGGCTTCAAATCGCCACCCCTTCCGTAACTCCCGTTTTGCATACGCAAAAACAGTCGTAAAAAGATAAAAACTCACGGGCCTTGCGTGACTTGCGACGGTGGAGTTTAAAAATTTGATGACGGCATGTTTAATGAGCCACCGAAGATCAATATTTACATTTAAGTTGATTTTGTGAAGCATAGCTTAAAACTGTCAAAAGCGGTGAATAATAAAAAGTGAATAATAAAAAGTTGACGGCATCTAGAAAAGCCCTGCAGATTCAAGCGACGTTCCTCCATCTCTTGGTTTTGTGCACTGAATTGAGGGTTTAACATTACGATGGCGAACAAAAGTTTTCTTGGGAACAGGACCATACAGCTGGGAGCAACATTCATCATGCTAATTTCCCTGCTTTCCATGCTGGCTTGGCTAATAAAGACGGATCAGAGGTTTAACTATCAAGTTATAGAGGTGATTTCAATCATTTCTCGCTGTTGCTTGACTATATATCTGATCACTGACCACTATCTTGTTCATAACAGCCTGTTGGTACATGATACTCCATATACTGGCTGGGACTCCAAGTCGAGCCGTTCAGAATACTATAACACATCCCGAGATTACTTTTAAAATACACGACTCCGTTTGTTTATCATTCAAAGTTTGACAAGCTCTGTTTCGCGAGTTGGTCTTATCAACACTCCAAGGACTTGAGTTTTTCCAGTCCGTAGCCAGCATATTTCTAGTTTTAATTTTTCTTCTCTGATATCATTTAAATACTTGATCTTCGTGAGTAGCTTTCAGTGAGTGGACTTTGAAGGAATTTTACACTGTTTACTTAAGGAGCATCTAGCAATGCTATCGTTGCCAAGTACGTGGTCCGCGAGGTGACACATTTTGAAAAATTCAAATACGTTTCTTGTAAAAACCGGCGTCAATTAAATCCTTCCTGTTCTTGATATTCTTCGTTCCTTTTTGGTTTTAAACAAAGTTATTGAACAGGAGAAACAACCGATTTTTTGATGTTGCTACTATATTACCGAACGTTGTTCAGATACCTAAATGAACAAATGATCAGTTGAAATTTTTTTTGAGCGTTTTCAAATTCCACGGTTTTGTTTTTTATTGGTCTTAATTCCAACGGTGTAGTGTTAAATGTAACTGATTGCTCTGCCAGTGGCAGTTAAGGGGACAGTGAAGGAGAAATAACAGTTTGAAGGACATCTGGAAGGCTCGGGATGTCCCGTGAGACACTCCCGTCAATTTGGGACACGTGTTTTCCCTATTTAAGAATTGGGCACACATCTTTCGAATAGAATGATGCTTATCAGTAACGTTTGCTAAAACACAACAAGCAAAAACTAACGATGAAATCCGACGTTTTGGGGTCGTCACTCTAAACCCTGAGTGCGGAAAAAAGATTACACAGATACTTTGGTACGAATAATGGAGTCCGAGTGCACTTTTAATGTGGGACTTAAAAATCTTATAAAAAAACATTTTGTGGACTAGGCATTTGGACTAATGTTTCTATAATTCAGTAGGATCACGAAACGCCTCATCAGTAGGTGTTCAGGGACCTACTGGTGTATGCTGTTATAGTGTTTGAAAATAGTGGATGGCAGGTGTTTATGTCTCTTCACGCTGATATAAATGTCCGCGCGTGTAGCCTTCATAACCGCATTACACAGGCCACATTGGAATCTATAAACGACACATTGTTGGTTTACAATCAATGGCTTTGTTTCATGCTCTTTGAGGTCTTGGTCAATTTTGTGGCTCACAGACACGGGCTAGATGGTGGCCTGCACCTTTCTTGACAAGCTTCAGCTTCTAGAGCCTACATATGGGAGAAAATCACCCCCACCCCCACCAACCCCAGGGATATCAACTAATCCGTGGTAAAAAAGAGAGCTCTGGATTCAGGGATGACTCGATCACTCTGAAGATAGTAAGTTCTCTTGCTCAGCTGCAACCGCTACAACCAGGCTCTAAGCTGTGGGCTCGGTTATTTTAAAATTCTGACCGAAAACTAGCTATTCCCTCAACTGAGCAATTTCATAAATTTTTTAAACATTTTATTGCAGGTGTTTCAAGATAAATTCTTAATCGAGATGACTTCCAAGCAAAATGATGGAACAAAGCGGATAAAACAGTATTGTGCTAAATATGAAAAACACTCAAATGAAAAAGATCTCGATTTGTCAAACTTCATTGTTTTGGAGAAGGATAAACTTGTGTACTGTTCGGTTCCTAAGGTGGCCTGCACAGTTTGGAAGCGAATCCTGGCCAACGTAGAGGGCTTCAACATCACAAATGGCGTTCACAAGAAAACTAAGGACAAACTGAAATTTCTCAGTAACTATACAAAGGATGACCAAAGAAAAATTCTCAAGAACTACAAAAAGTTCATGTTCGTAAGAGAACCTTTCGAGCGACTACTATCGGCATACAAAGACTGCTTTTGGGGAAAGTTCAAGCGAAGACAGGATTATTGGACAGATTACCGTAAGGCAATAAGAGACGTTTTAGCCAAACGTAGTGGTCTTGATATCAATGTTAAGGCTGATAACACAACCTTTGAACAATTTGCAACTTATTTGGTTCTTCGCTGGAGGGAGGGCGGCTTATTTCAAGAGCATTGGCGTGAACAGTACAAGCTATGTTATCCATGCCACATACAGTTCGATTATGTCGGCCATTATGAAACACTGGTAGATGACGCACTATTTATTTTAAGGAAGACCAAACTAGAGGACAAGGTGTTCTTTCCAGAATGGCGACCAACCAACACCAGCGCCTTAATGAAGAGTTATTATTCTACCATGTCACTGCTTAGGATAAGACAACTCTGGGACATTTACAAGAAAGACTTTGAGTTGTTTGGTTACACCTACCCAGGATCAATACAGATGGTGGTCGACAACTTAATTAAGGACAAGTTGTAAAGAAATCATTTTTTACCTTCATTTGGAATATAGTTATCATATTATAAAGGGCTTAGGTCATGTTGCCTTAGTCATTTTAGAAAATTTTATGCATGGCGGACAAAATGGATCAGGCTGTTCAAAGTAGGAATAAGTTATTAAATCTAGGATTAGTGTCACTTTTTAGATGTAATTTAGTTTTACTGAGTTTATTTCAATACTCACAGTGTAATTATCAGGTACCTTTTGATGTTATTTTCTTAGTAACACCACTGTATTCCAGTACTGCAACACAGGCTCCTACCGGTCTCTGGTATATGTTGTGGTTCAATTTTAACCTTGGTTCAAATTTTATTTTTCTTTGTTTTTGGGTATGGTAATGTATGATAATGAGTTTAAAACAAAAGAAAATAAAATTTGAACCAAGGATAAAACTGAACCACAACATATACAATATAGCACCGCATGGTAGTACGGCATATAGGCCTCCAATAGATTTCTTTTACATTTTTGTGTTTATTTGTTTGGCCGCTCGCACGATGTAAATACGCTGTAAATACGGTGTTTGTGGGAAAGCACCACTTGTAAGGCCATTCACTCTAATTCTCTTCTCCTTCCAAGTCGCTTTGTTTACTTTCTGTCGTCTTTCCAAAACAAAGAAGCATAATGTATATACCTTTGCGTATAAATCATCTATCACTCGTTAGTTCAAAGTCGTAGAACTATGCAAAATTCGAAACCCTATTGTACATGCTTTTAAATATTCAACAAGACACTTCCTTTCTGGAACCTCTTTTTTTATACTACCCGCGAATGTGTTTCATTCATTTCATTGATATTGCCACCATTTTGTGTTTGAATTGAGTTAAAAGATTGGAACGACAGTATCACGTCACCTCAAGTAAGAAGAAACGTTTTTCTTTAGTTTACGTTACACTTAAGAGGCCTCAAAATAAAGGATAATACGAATAAGTGCAGTTTCATGAATGATGTTCAGAGCAATGAAAAAGCGGGCGGGATGTTTCAGAAGGGAGTCTGGGCTCTATCGTGAGCGGTGACGTCACCAAAGAGCTCCCGCCCCACGCCTTGCGCGGTTACCGAAACAAGACAGAATGCCTGGGGACTAGACTGTAGAAATTCCACTTCATTTGAGTATATATTTACGGCGAAACGAACGTTCGAATTTGGTCACGTTCATTACATCCCTAATACGATTGGTTGTTTTCGAAGGTTGTCTAGTTTGCACTGCGCATGCTCCATATCACGTTGTCGTCCCCAGAGCCCCCGATCCTTTTGGTTTCTAATAATAATAATAATAATAATAATAATAATAATAATAATAAGTAATAGTAATAGGACTGAGTGGAGTCCAATTCGGTCTGTAATCATACGAGTGATTAACAAAATCGGACGACCGCGTAGCGGGAGTCCGATTTGTTTAATCACGAGTTTGATTACAGACAGAATTGGACGACACGAAGTCCTATTACCAATTAATCATAAGTATAACAAAATTTGAGAAAAAATTAGATAAAGCGAAGCCTACTCAGGATTTATCATCACTAAGGCAAAAAAGCCATTCTTGAAGCTCACAACAAGGAACCAAATAAAGAGCGCACGCATGCGCAGCACGCGAACTTTGTTATTGGACACTTTAGCCGCGCGCGCTCCAATTTGGTAAAAAATAGGGCGTGCTAAGAACCAATCAGATTCGAGAATTTTGTTATTGATATATAAACTGGGTGATCCCTTCAATCGCAGGACTGGTATCAACGGGGGCGCAGACCAGAAGGATCGAGGACTCTGGGGACGAGAATGGGCGTAACCCGAAGGACTTGCAGCGAAAATAGCGCAGACCATACAAATAAGATGTTGATCAACTTTTATTTGTGATTTTAATGTGAAAGATTAAAAAATCAAGTAGCGTAGGAAGGTAAAATGGTAGAGGTAAAGGTCCACATCACATATCACATCAAATAACATCGCTATTTCACGTTTCATGCGGCTGGTGATCACGTAAATACGCGTGATGCCCGGAAAATACCAGTTTACAGAAAAGTTTAACTTGCATAGACAGTTACTACGGTTAATCACCATTCAAGGCTATTTTGAAGACACAACGAAAAATGAAGACATTTCACCTTTGGCGTCAAAAAAATATTTCACCTCGCGGCTCAAGAAAATATCCTTTTCTTCCCCCGTGGAAAGATATGTGAGAAATAATTTAGTTAAGGTGGTGGCAAACGAGGACACATTGTTGCGGACACACTGTTGCTCATGATGTTTCTTGGGTGGGCAAACGAGCGGGACACAAAACATTTGTTTTGTGCCCATGCCGCGCAAACGGGGAAACATTTGTTGCGGACACAAAATGTTTCTGACAAAAATCAGAAACATTTATTGTGTCTCGGACACAAATTTTGTGTCCGCAACAAATGTTCGCGCACTGGCAAACAGGGAAACATTTGTGTCCGCAACATTGTGTCCTCTTTTGCCACCACCTTTATCCTCTAGCTAACTATTTATCCTACTAAAGTACTTGGATATTTTTTGTTCATAGATGTAATTTGAATCATATAAATATATACATACATTAATGTCATAAATTATTTCTTGCACAGACCAATATTGCTAATGAAATTATTAGCTCTCAGTCTTACAGCAATTTAATATTTGCGTAAAATATTTGAAACTGTTCAGTTGATAAATACATTTTCTAAAGTGCCGAAAGAAACAAATTTTCAATACAAAATTTGAACAGTGAGATGCAATCTTGGTTCTTTGAGTTTTGCTGTATAATTTGTTACTCTTCGTGCAATTTTTTTAACTTTTCCTTTTCTTAAAAGAAATTTTTCTTACATAACTGCTTGAGTTTCGACACCCTCTGTACGAAGTGGATCACAAGTGCGTGGTTGTCTCATTGAAGATTATAACATTAGTTTTTCAATTATTACGAAGAAAACAGCAGAAAGATGTCGAAAACCAAAAAACTTTGGCTGGTGGCGACTGCATGATGAGTTACACTGAGTACAATAGCACGCACTTATTAACTGACTGGGAGGCCCAGATGGGAAAACATAACATTCGAGGTCATAGCGTAGAGTCATAGCGTGACGAGCTCTGTGAACCATTAACAAGGAAAAAAACACTTTTACCGTCCGCCTCTTTCAGTCAGTTAACAAGCATTTTATTATGCCACATTTTGAGCGTGATTTGGCTGGATCGAAAGCTGTAAAATGTCTTGGTTATTGCTTAATATAATGCGCGCTTGATGAATACCTTTCTCCGTACTAGCCACGTCAACCATACGACCTTTACACTTTGCGGAGATGTACGGTGGTATTACAAGATAAGCACTAACTTTCTCCTCTGTTAAACAGCCACTGAGTTTTAACTTAGCTTTAAATTTGGCCAGATGTTTTTCATATCCTTTATTTCCTTCGCGTAAACATTTAAAGTCTGATTACTGATCTCGGCGAGTGGAAAAATGGCGAGTTTTGCACGGCCTACCATCGGCCTAGCATTGGATGACCACTATACTACCATTGATCTAACGTTCGATTGTCACTGGAGCGACTGGGCAAGCTTGCGATAAGCTAACATTGGCCTGCACTGGTCTCACGCTTAGCAATGCCCAGCATTGGACCAACATTTGACTGGTATTGGACTATCAGTGTATTAGTATTGGCCTAACATTGGCTAGAATTTGCTCAATATTGATCTACCATTGGACTAATGAAGTAACAATGGACTAGCATTGTACTACCAGTGTAACATTGAGCTAAAATTCGCCCAACATTGCTCCACCATTGGTTTAGTGAAACAACAGTGCACTAGCATTTGCCTAGCATTAGACTAATATTGAAGGTGCATCGCCTGGCGCTGGTCCTTTAGTCATCCAGTTGACACAGCATGGCGACTCCCCGCACAACCCAGTGATTCTCAGGTCTCTTGGACGGCAGACTAATGGAAAGCACGTAATTGGTCGAGTGACCAGTTGTAGAAAGTATCCCTCGGCGAGCACTGGTTTTGTAAACTACACAGAATAAATAAATAATTATCATAAGTATAGGAAAATAAATTCGGTGACCATTCGGTGAATACCTCCACCCGTTTCGTTTTTCGCATTAATTTCCATCGCGTCACCGATGTTTCTTTCAATTTTTTACCTCTCCTAAACTGAGAGATCTCCTGTTGGATTCATCTCTCGTTCCTCGTGTCGGTTATTCTTGTTTGCTTTTTCTTCAGCAGTCGGTTTACCATCGTTACCATTACAATCGTCATTCCTCCATAACTTTGCAGCGTTTTGCAACTGAACTCTGGGATCACATTGACGTAATCTTATGGTTCACGTTAAAATCTAATATGTGCATGTGTAAAACGTTTGTCTGTTGAAAGACAGTTACAATCTAGTCCTATCGCGAACTTGTAGTCGGTTTGATTCTAAACAATCTTGAGATAGCATGGAAAAGTTACAGCAATATTATGTATTACACAAATTTGATAACGCAAATAAATACCTGGGCACGAATACGTGGCGTTTTCTTTTATCTCTGATGTTTTCCCCGGTTTTAGCCATATCTATTATCTTGTTAAGAACGTTTCACGCAACGTCAGCGCGCACGCGGATCAAATTACGCCAATATCTAAGTTATCCAATATCCACAAGTGGTAAACATGCTAATAAAAAAGTTTGAATAATTGAAACTTAGCGACGAAGAAGTTCACGGCTGAAAACAAACACTGCCAACTTTCTAACATGTTGGCTTGACACAGAAATCTTCACGGCCACGAGATAGCAAAAGAAATCCAAAAGGGAGACTTTGTTTGTAACAGTGGGTTTGTAATTGATTGCCAACGAGGCAGCCGAGCCAAGAGGCGAGGCTGACGAGGCGGCAGATTCATAGAGCCGCGCGTATACTCAGTGTATACCAGAAAAAAGTCTCAACTTCAGCGTAAGGGACTTTTTTTTAACCATATTTGGGTGTAAGTAAACATCCCATATTTGGGTTGTATTGTTCTTCCAACTGGTCCCCAGTCTCTCTCTCCTTGCTAAAGAGCAAATGACCAAAATGGCGTCCATACGGCTCCCTGTTAAAATTTTCAATGTGCTCATTCACTCCTTTCACGATAAATACACCTTTATGGAACTCTAAATGGAAAGAGAATACCCTACAGAATACTCGACCGCCAAAAAAATGAACATCAAGGTCTTCAAAGCGATGAAATAATCTTTCGACTTTGGAGTCCTTTGATTTCTCAAGAGAGACAGGAAAATCAAAAGCGGACTACTGACTTCAAATGGAGTTTTCTTGACTTACGAGAATGCCACGGTCGGGTAAATGCTACCTTTAAGTGTTGCGTTTGTTATAGCAATTGTTTAACCGATGATTTCATCCCAAATCAAATAACGCTTATATTTTCGCTCACAGGAATAAAATCAATACACTTTCTTCTCGTATTACCTAAACTACGATTTACCATATTTTGGTCATTTCAAATTATAAAGTTCTATCGAAAACCATTCGGTATCCGTTCTTACAAACAAACATGCATATTTCGCTCGTTGGCACTTACCGAAATCAAAAGGGGGACAGATATAAAGGCCTATTATGACCGCGTAAACCTGGACCGGAGATCCGGGATAGGAAGATCCCACATGGCCGTGGTTGTTATCTGCGACCGCGATGTTACGTCAGTTTGGGACCGTAGTGGATATGCTACACAGATTCAATACAAGCACAAATAGCTTATACCATGTATAACTATTCATCGCTTCCTCTGGTGCGCGCATGGACCATCGAAATGATGACAACACACTCGCAAGTAAACTTAATAATCATCACCACTTTTCTGGGAACTAATGATGATGTCAAAGGATACAATTGGCACGGTGTCATAGAGCATCTTTGGAAGTGATTCACCAACAACCTACAATACGAAAACAAGCATATAAAGAGTCATTTGATAAAATGTCAAGAAGGTCGAGTCAGTTGGTGAAACTGATAAAAAAATAGGCCATGATTTACCACTCAGGCCCCAGTTGTTCAAAGGGTGGATAACGCTATCCACCGGATAAATCACTATCCAGTGGATAGTCTAGTTTGTTTTTCCAACACTTATCCGCCGGATAGTGATTTATCCGGTGGATAGCGTTATCCACCCTTTGAACAACCGGGGCCAGATTGTTTGGGAAATAAAGAAGGTTTTAAAGTAATGTTAAATGATAAACGTTGCGTGTGTAGAAGTTTGGAATCTTTGCATTTGCAAGTCAGTAAACTCGCGTCATTTTTAACATTCAGTTCTTCTTGAACGTTGAGCAGAGAAATCCATGAAAAAGTTGTTTTACAAACGGGTGCATGGGCGAAGAGAATACGGTAAATGATTTGCAAAGGAGTGCCAGCAAAGTGAGCAACAAACCAAAACAGAAGACAACAGATAATATCAAAAGAAATCAAACCTTGTTTACTCTGTCCCATCTGGCGCCCTCCATGAAAAGACCTTTTACATACACACCATCCTCCTGTGAATAAGTGAACGAATGAATAAATTCAATCCAAAAAGGTAAAAACTGAGAATAAATGAATGAATAAATGACTGACTGACTGATTGATTGATTGATTGAACGAACGAACGAACGAACGAACGAACGAACGAACGAACGAACGAACGAACGAACGAACGAACGAACGAACGAACGAACGAACGAACGAACGAACGAACGAACGAACGAACGAACGAACGAACGAACGAACGAACGAACGAACGAACGAACGAACGAATGTGTGTTAGAAAGAAGTTTGAATACACCCAAAAGATAACAAAGTAAAGAAGCATAACATATAGCAGGGTGCAAAGCAAGTTAAATTAACATGAAGATGATTATATCTCAAGGAAACATGAATCCATTCACTTACAGGCTTGCTGTTCATATCCTGTTCCTCATCCATCACTTCAAATTCAAAGCCCAAATGGTCGATCGGAATCTTATAGCGTCTGGCAAAATTCTGCATAGCACCTGAAAATGTTCAGATAGTCATTTCAGTTTCATGTTGTGTTCATGTGAACGACACTTTACTCTGCAAATGCCTTTCACCACATGGGAGCATCAATGGAAACCGATCAACTGTTTGGTAACTTGACAAAATGCTGAGAAGGTAATCTGTAATGGACAGCATCCCAAACAAGAGGACTAGCAATACTCCCGGTCTCCTGTGGGGTAATCAATTGGTGTCCTATACGCACCGAATGGATTTGCTGTATATGGTGTGTATAAGACACGAATCAAAATTCGAAAATGCGTCTTTAAGAACGAGACACTTTAGAATATGAAAAGTCATATTCTAAAGTGTCTCGTTCTTAAAGATGCGTTTTCGAAGTTTGATTCGTGTCCTGTATACAGCAAATCCATTTGGTGCGTGTGGAACCAAAGTTAAAAAGTGCCACGAGGCTTCCAAAACGCTTTACTAATGAACGTTAACGTTATGATGCCAAGCTCGCTGAAGATTACAGAATTTGGAAGCCATGTACAAAAGTTAACACCTCAGGATTTAATATCAAGATATTCTCAAGAAAAAAAATTAACAGTTAGGAAAAACTGTGTTCATGTAATGCCATCTTCTCTGAACTAACATCTCACAAATGTACGTACTAAGTAATGAGAATTAATATTGCTACAGTGGAACCCCGCCTTACGGCCACCTCGTTAATACGGCCACCTCGTTATTACGGCCACTTTATTTTGTCCCGGCAAAACGCCCATACATTTTCTTATAATAAAACCCCGTTAATGCGGCCACCCCGTTAATACGGCCAACGGCCACATTGTGAAATCCCAAACTATACAATTCTTTACAATTTTACCCCGCTAATACGGCCACCTGAACCAAATACCCATTAATAATTGACCAAACAAAACAAATTCAGGGCTTGAGAAACAATATTAAATGATACTATTTTATCCAAAACGCCTGCTTAGCGAAATTACTAAGCGTGTAGTAAAAAGAGAATAAATAAAAAGTTTTTAACACGGCTTGCTTTTTTCTTGCGACTTTCTTCTTGCTCTTTGGATCTCTTTGAGCTTTTCTCCTCTTTGTGAACATCTCTTACAGAAAGATTGTTCTCAAGGTCCAATAGATTCGTTAGCATTTTGATGTGGCTCTGTTTAGAAATGCAATTGTGATATGTATCTGTCAAGACGTCACTTGAAGTAGGCAAGTCATGAAATTTGACCCTACCCCGTTAATACGGCCACCCCGTTAATACGGCCAAATTTTCATGGCCCGTTGGTGGCCGTATTAACGGGGTTCCACTGTAGTTCTAAAAGACTAATACCTAATTCACACCAACAAAACATGTTTAGTTAAACCAGGTTTAAGAAAATGAAAATCAGCAACAGACAACTGACAGACTAAATTTAACATACGGTTCATGTTTGCTCTAACTTGTGATTTCATTGTGCTAAGTTTGAAGTCGATAAAAATCAGTCAGCAACTTCCATGAAGAAAACAATTTTAAACCGTGTTTAACTAAACAACATTTAAACGTGTTTAAGCTTTGGTGTGAATGGGGTATAAGGCGCAGTTTCTAATGAATACGCTTACTGACACGACCACAGGTAATGAATAGCAATATATTCTCACCAGGTGCACCCACACACAAAGCCAAATGGACCAGATGCATAAGATATGGGAGAAATCGGCCAGAGGCTTTGCGAGTGGGCAAACCATGAGAGAAAATGCTCCATCGCTGCGGGGAGGAGGGTGGGGCGAAATCTCCTAGCAAGGGTACCGAGACCTAAACTTTACTGAAATTGGCTGAATTATAAAGCAGACTGCTCTTAAATGGAAGGGCGAGGTCGGTGGGAATGCCGAGCAGTCCCCTGGGTCACGCTGGGAATGTGAGGTAGCGCATAGTGGTTAATTTCGGCTTTTGTGTGTGTTTGTCCCCAGTGAGAATAGAAATTTAACCCATATCTTCAATTTCGTGTAAATCAAACGTATCTTTATAGAGCGATTTGATTGAGTGTCGTAAAACCGAAACCAACCTCATTACTTTAGCCAATCACAAAGGACCCAAGCAATCCAGCAAGCCAATCAAAACTCGAAGCAAATGCATGCAGCCGGCACGAAGTGCGGGAAAACGTGCGCGAGCGAGCCACGATTCGTTTTTGTTTTACATCTGATTGGTTTGGAAAGTGGCGGGAATTTTTTAACCAATCACAGGGCATAGTAATGAAAACCCAAAGCAAATCCAAATTACTTTCGACACTCAATTGAAAGGTTTTATTTTATATCTTTTCAACTTGGGCAAGACACCCCAGATTCGATCGGCAATACTTGAAACGAACTCACCTGTGAGGAAGGACTGGGTAAAGTAGAATCCCGAGATCCAGAAAACACTGGGCGAACCTTCATCAATCCACGTCTGAACAACAAAAATAAATTAGAAAATCACGGCTTGATGGACGGTTAATATTTGAATACAACACTAGTGAGAAAATTACCTTGAAAAATCTGAGGCGCGCAACAAGATCAGCCACATAACTACCCAGAGGCTTCAATGACGGGTAAGATTTGGCCGCCCACATACTGGGAACCTGTGCACCAAATACAACATTAGAAAACGAAAACAATAAACACAACACACTTCATCTAGAAATGAGTCCCTTTTTGTCGCCAGAAAGTTTGCATTGATGACCTTTTTAATAACTTGTTGAAGCTTACCCTGCCCACCATCATGCTTGCAAACACGTCCTCGAGTTCTGAAGACATTACCACCAGTCCCTGAATAAAGAGAAAAATACGAGTAAAAATAAGTTTACACTCCACTTACTCAGCACAAGTACAATTAGCAGACTGTACTCCGGTCCCTTCTAGTAGGAAAAATATAAAGAAAGGGACCCCCTACACTCCGCCGCGGTTTTCTTCATACCCCATACTCACTTCGGACCCCCTTTTGAGCACCTCTAAATCTGGCTGTGGGATTAACCGTTTTAACCTCGCAGGGTAACACTGGAAACAACTTCTCTTTTCTTCTTTGTATGTCTATTTTTATATTCTCTCTGACAGACAATGAGATGATAAGGAGAACTTAAAAGTTGGTACATTATTGACGAACATGACCTCCAAATAATCTTTGTGACTCCTATTGCAATCAGACAAGATGATTTTTTTTCTTACCTTAATGGCTTTCTGAATATTCCGAAGACTTGATCGAACAACTCCTGTCAGGCGATTAAACCTGCGAATGTATGAAGATTGAGAGAGTCAATAACTACCAAGTGCAATCAATAAAATATTAAGACAATCGTTGCTGCCAATGTGAATAAGATTTGCCGCACCTCAGATCAGATCACCCAATGGATGCTTCACTTGCTAAAGCAACAATGAACTTGTCTACCGTTGGGAGATGGTGTCTTTTTCTAACTATGCTTTCACTATATATTGTTTCTCTTTGCGCACGTGGACACATAAAAACGTTTCATTCCAAATCAACAGCGTTTTTATTGACTGATAAACCGCTGAAAGTATTTTCCCGGAAATTGAAAATTGGGTGGCCGCATATCAAGTTCAAATTTGCTATATTCTCACTACTTGTCTCCTTAACAACGTAGTAGTATTGTAAGGAAAAACTACATTGTAATCAGTTACACTTGGGAGGATTAGCATTTTAATGGCGGACCGCACAAAATTCCAGGTACCCAGTTACAACAATTATACCGTTGGGTTTACACAGCGCAATGCCGACTTTTACCAATCGTATGTCGGTATTACTCGGGCCAACACGGACGCACTCGAGCGCATCAACGACTCGGCAACCGAGCCTCCACGAATAGTCAGGTGGCTTAACGAATTGATCGTGACAAGAGTGATAAAAGCATGAAATTTGGCACACAATTTGCTTATACCCTGCCAAATGATATTAGAAGGGGTGCCCTTGTCAATCTGCTCATGCTTCTGGTTTAGGGATATATCTGGTTTTGACCGAAATCAAGATTTGGGTAGCCTGTGGTACGACTTTCAACACAGTTGTTTTACAACTATTTAAAATGAATTTTGCTTTTTTATCTTGTTGTTTATCATTTATTTATGTACTTTGCTATTCGAGTTAAGATTGCATTGAAAATGGCGTCAATAAAGCCACATTATAGTTCTAGTATCCAGAATTGAAATTTGGGTGTCCTGTGGTATTCAACACAGTCATTTTACCACTCTTTAAAAACAATTTTGAATTTTTATCTTGTTGTTTATCATTGTTAAGTTACTTTGCTAGTTTAGTACTGTTATGTGGCTTTGTTGCCACTATTTAAAATGCATTTAAATAGTGGCAAGTATTGTTTGAAGGCCATATGAATTGTTCTCAGTGAAAGAAACCCTTGTAATTCAACAAATTTTGGCCTTAAATTGTTATTTAGATACTTCTGTTGCCTCTGGTTGCTCTCTCCTTTGACCCATGAGAACTTTGTGGGAGGAGAAACAGCCTGCATTTCACGTAGCCATGCATAGGAAATTGAGTGCCCTGGACTCTGTGATTAACACAGGACTGATGCTGTTCTCAAAGCGAAACAGAGACTTGGACAATATTCCTCCAACACAGGTATAACACAACTAGGCTGTAAATTATCGGTAAAAATAATGTGCTGACAACGTTTGTATTTGACGATAAACTTGCAAATTGACAAGAAGGAATTTAACACTTTGTTATCGATACCCATTTTTTCAAAGTGAAAAACAAACTACAGCTGGCTGTCTAACCAATTTAAATTTCATGATGCACTTGTGCAGATGCTCGGAAGGCAGTACACCGGGCAGGGATTCGGATGTCGTCGAAACACGCAATGCAGGATGTTCCTCCTTCCACGAAGTTCTCATGGGTCAAAGGAGAGAGCAACCAATGGCAAACAGTTTGGATGATTATCCGCAAAGTGTCTACGTGTGCAGAGAGTTGATCGTGTGCACCTGTAATGCGAAACAGAGACTTGTGCAAAAGCAAGGTTGAAGTGCACGCCACTGTGTAAATGTGAATGCCCAGAGAGTAAATCTTAGAGCAAGGGGCATTTGTGGCTTTGTTGGCAATGTACATAAACATGATTTCTTGATACGATCAGATTTCATGTACGAAAAGACGCAGTCAATCTGCGGTCACTTCTTCTGCTATAATTTGGCTGTGTTATCAGCCGAGCAAAGACTGTAATATAACAAGGCTTTGTTGAGGCTATTAAAAATGGAATCTTTACTTAGCAAAGTACATAAACAAGTGATAGAAATAAGATAAAAATGCAAAATTCATTTTAAGTACAGTCAACTCTCGACTTGCAGACACCCCGCTATTACGGACACTCGCTATTACGGACAAAATCCAGATCCCCGGCGAAAGCTACAGAGTTTTCACTGGAAATGACTTCCGCTATCGGGGCGTACGGACTCTCGCTATTACGGAATAACGGACACTTTTGGAGGAACCAAGAGAACAATTTTATTGTTTTGATTCTCGACAAAGCGGACACCAATAACTTCTCATATGATGTAATCACGTAAAATTGCAGTCCGTTGTTCGCTTTTTGTCTGAAACACACTTAAAAAGACTTCTGGAATATATATTTTTGCATCAATTTGTTTAGTAGCTGTACAACAGACTTTGCTTTTTCACTTCAGCTTGCGTCTTTTCCTTCCAGACTCTTCTGGAGAGATCAAGCCCTCATCCTCCAATCTCAACAACTGCTTAGCACTTTCATCACTCCTTATAAGCTCGTCATAGTCTGTTATTTCACGTATGTTAAAGGCACTTTTTTCTCACACCCCGATATTGCAGATTCTCGTTTATACGGGCATTAAACAACGTCCCGAGCGTGTCCACTATAACCAGAGTTCACTGTAGTGGTAAAATAACTGTGTTGAACATCATACCACAGGAAACCCAAACGTTGATTTCGGTTCAAAAGAAAATATCTCCTAAAACGGAAGCTTGAGAAGATTGACAGCGATGTATATGAGCATTTGTTACAGGATCAGATTTTATGTACAAATAGACCCGGTCAATTTGCTCTCATTTTTTTCTGCTTTATTACAATTTCTTTTGCTCGAGTTATCAGCTTAGTGGAGACTGGGTACTAGTACTGTAATGTGGCTTTGGTGCCGTTATTTAAAAAGAAATCTTCGCTAAAATAGCAAAGTACATAAATAAATGATAAACAACAAGATAAAAAAGCAAATTCATTTTAAATAGTGGTAAAATAACAGTGTTAAAAATTGTACCACAGGACACCCAAGTCTTGATTTCAGTCAAAACTATGTATCTCCTTAAAACGGAAGCATGACCAGATTGACATGGGCACCCCTTCTAATATCATTTGGCAGGGTATAAGCAAATTGTGTGCCAAATTTTGTGCTTTTATCACTCTTGTCACGATCGGGCCTAAATTGTGCGTTAAGCCACCTGACTAGAAAGGAGAGTGTTATGTGAAAGAGTCTGCGCGGTTACAAGATAACTGCTTATTTATAGCTAGTGACTGTTAAGTATTACCTTATGAGCTCTTGAAGTAGTACAGTGTTCATAGATTCTTCATACAGTACTGGGTACTTTTTCTGAAGGAAAAACAGGAATTATTTTCACAAAACAGGTTCGGTCCAGTTAGAAGGAAAGGCTTAAGGCGAGAGAAACAGTTAACGTAAGTCAACGTTTCTCTTAAAAGAGCTCGACGGTCTCAATGACGTAAGGGGCTTGGACGCATTATTTTAGGCGATTCTGGCAAATACATACGTATTGGTCTTCAAAACACGAAAGAAACTAACTTATTAAAACTAAAAAAACGAAAATAACTGACTTATTAACATCTTTCTTGTACTTCTAATACGTGGAGCTTCCGCATTTTTTTCACAAAAAAAACTACGAAGCCGCAGTAGTGCACTGTGGGCAATATTGAACACGACTGAAGTGAAGATGTACCTCAATGAATGGAAAATCTATTTTTCTAACCTGAACCATTTCGGTATCGAAAGGTGGTGGAATCTTCGACAGGATATCGGACGCCAAATCCTTGAGCACATCTTGCGACGATTTTCCTCCACTTGATGTCTACGATAAGAAAAATAGATCCCGGCATGCAAGTGTTGCTAAGACAATCTTTTCGTCTATTGCGCATGGCTATGTTGAGGAATGAATTACAAACAAGCATGAGTTGAATTTTCCATTGCTCCAGATTTATTGCATTAATCCTTGAACAAAGAAAAACACAAATCAAACAAGTTTAAATTCATTTTAACATGAAATTTATTTTAAACTACAACAGCAACGTTAGTTGGAAATACGTTACAGTTAGTCCATTCAAAATAGCGAAAAAGGCGCCATAGATACGTAAACAAACTCAAGATTGTTATGTCTGACCTTTTGTGACAACAATCACAAGCCATGTTTTTCACTACATTGATTTAAGCTCTAAAGCAAGTAAACTGTGTTTCAACGAGAATTTATGTTGTCTCTGTCTATACTGGGGAGGGGAAGGTACTAAAATCATTCTTACCTGCCTGGGTAGTGTGAGTAGAATTCCGTCAAACAGCTGTTGAGTTTCACGCTGGTTCTTTGTTATGTCAGCGTTTTCATGCAAACCAAACACCTGTAGTTCAAAACACAAATGGGATCAACAGACAAATTCTTGTTACAGTTCGTGCATTACTGCTGCGAGAATTGTCATATATATGTAGGATATCTACTTTTAACAAAGAAACCACAGCCAATGACACGGACACGTATGATGTTACCTCAGGATCTGGTGTGAGAGGCAGACTACGGATGTACTCCAAATAACTCTCGTACGGACCCTGCGTGCAGAATAACAAACATGAACTACTTTAGTGCAGCAACAAACAAGCTAGCAAGTTTCAACTATTCGAACAGATCAGTCAACGCTCAACGGCGACCTTTTAATGATGGTTTGCTGTAATCTGGGCATGTTTTGTGAGCTTTTAAAAATCATGTTAAAGAATCATAACGTGTTCTTTAGAGTATGTTTTACAAACCTCCGGAGGTGCAAAGTATGCCCCACTGCTTGAAAACTTATAATGTTCATCTTCAGTGACCTCTCGGCAGTAAAATATGGACAGAATACTCAGAATGAGGCGCCTGATGGAGAAAGAATATAGAACTAAGGCTTTTGGCATATTTCAAATTGCTTTGAATTGGTCAGTTTATGAGTTTGATTTTCATGAAAATAACCATGTAAAGCCCTGGCCAAACGGTTACGCAAGTAGTCGCAAGTTGAACTGGCGTACAGACTTGTGTTGGCTGTCCAAGCGGACTAGCAAGTCTGCTGGCAAGTGCACGCAAGTTGTCAAAAAAAAAACATTTAAATGCAACTGTGCGCGCTGTAATTCAGTACTTGAAGTAAACAACAAGACTTGCGTTGACTTCCGTTGGGTGGCCAAACAGTGAAAAACTTGCGTTGACTTGCGTGCCAATTTGATCTCGACCAAAGTGAATGCGAGTCAACGCAAGTGCACGCAAGTCGTGGTCAAACGGAGACACAAGTAGACGCAAGTGCGTCTCCGTTTCGCCGGGCCTTAAGAGAATAGTTTTCTTATCAAATATTTTGCATCAAGAACATGTTCAAGACTCATTTTGAAAACTGAAACAGAGCCAGCAATGCGCGCATTTTTTGATAACCAATAACGGAAAACTGTTTTTTAACGGGACAATTTCCGATGTTATACTCAAATGATTAAATAATGTCCGCACGGGAATCTCGTGGATTGCGTAGCTGTCTACGGACCAGGTTCTGCCACAAGAATGATGAAGCGAATTGTCAATTTTATATATGCGACATACAAGGCTACAGCAAGAAGACAAATGACAAATCTTAGAAATATACTGTTTCTGTAAGAGTTACAATGCTAACTCATAACTAAAATGGGTATGACGATTCCCTCATCATTTACATCTCGCTGTATGAAGCTCCATAAGAGCACCCAGGACGTTCTTACGTCACGAAAACACGCTCTGTTACTTAGCAACACTGCTGAAGTTGCAATCCGCGCGCTCAGTCTCGCACAGGAATCCCAACATACCTATCTCTCTCATCAGTGACTCGTCCGCCATAGTTGCACTGTCCAGTGAGATACGTCAAAGCATCCAGAGGAACGTGTTCATAATCATTCAGGAACATCTGCAAAGTGCAGCGTAACGGTACTTTTAAGAAATAAACAGAAGCTTTTCAGAACTATACTTTTACGAACAACTTCTTCGACAAGTGCACAGGATGTGGAAACTAGTTTTGCAAATTGATCGTGTCGCTTGCTTAATCCCGTCCTCGGAGACCAAGGGGCAGTAAGTCGGGGCGAAACGAGGTAAACCGGGCAGAAATTGTTGCGGCGAAAGTTTTCAAGAAAAGTGGGAAGAGCCCCTGGGCCCACTTTGATCGAGTCTCTTCAGACCATTTCCAAACGGCTCTGCGAATGCTGGCTCCTGATTGAGCAGAAAAAAACCCTTTGTATCATTCTGCCCAGTCGACGAACAGTAACTTCAGAGGCACCTTCGTGTGTTCGCAGAGCCGTTTGAAAATGATCTGGAGGGGCTCTTGCCACTTTTCTTGAAAACTTTCGCCGCTACGATTTCTGCCCGGTTTACTTCGTTTCGCCCCGACCAACTGCCCCTGGGTCTCTTGGGCTACCTGCCAATAAAAATAATTGTATGCGTGTGGGATTACAGATACAGTCAAACTTCTCCATTCAGACACCTCATAATACGCACACCTCCCTATTATGGAGAGTTCACTTGGTCCGAAAATTCATACCAACTCTACCTCTATAGAACGGACAGACACGCTTCTCTGTCTCTTTGGTGTAAGGAGAGGTTCAACTGTGCGTAGTTATTAAGAGCTTTGCTGTTAAACCTTTGAAGCAAAGTCAATAACCTCACCTGTTGCTGACGCACGCTTATTCTGAGGTCGGACTCGTTAAATTCGTACGGAATGTTCCAGCCGAGTGGACCAAACTTCCGTCTCTCTTGAACAAGAGCGTGAAAGAAACACAAGCTGAACAGCAGTTTCTTCCAAACCTGCATGGATCACACAAAGACAAAATGATTTCAAGTAGTAATCTTTTCCACCTGTTTGCAAAGATGTTAGTCCTACATGGTGTTTTTCTCTTGAACAATAAATGTAACAGAAATTTGTTCTTGGTGTCAAACGTTAGAATTATGCCAACTTCCAAAAAAAGGTCTAGGTCCTCTCGATTAAGAAAGAAAATGCACGCCTGTTTTCAGTTCATCTTACCTTCGTTTTGTTGCAGCCGTTAAAGAACGTTGGGTCCGATATGGGATCACTGTGATAGGACCGTAACAAATTGGCCCTCAGTCCCATCGGTGGCTCATTTGTCATTTTCACTCCTGCGAGTAAACAAACAACTTTGGGTGATGTAATGTGTAAATTGAAATTCAACAGCAGAAAGCAATTGCAGTAGAGTGTTGGCCTTCATATACACTAGTGCTTACATCGATAGCATGACATAAAAAACGTCACGCATTCACACACAGTGTTGTCTTTATTATACATTTTTTCTTTCTTCTAACTGTCACAGAGGCTTATTTATTCTTTAACCGCAATTCTATTGGCAGAGAATGCTCGGCAGTAGTAATGATGTCACAACATCACATAGATCATTCGCAACAAAAAAGAGTCGCCGGCGTCTCGTGCCCATTCGTTCCCCGAACTTGGATTTTCCAGTGATTAACAGGCTGTGAAAAAAATGGCAAAGATCAAACTGCAATCTGTAGTTTCTCTTGTTCTCCTTGTAGCAAATAACGGGAAGATAGTCAGATTCATTGCTCTGGACAAGAAACAGATGCTGTACAAATCGAGACCAGTAGTGTAGCAGCTCTCGTAAGCTTGCAATTCTACCTGGTCCTCTAGTGTAGCACTTGCTGTTGTTTTGGGGGCTCGAGGCATTGTTGCTGTTGTTTGTTCTTCTGTTCACACGAAGGGTAGCGAGACCTTACGAGAGCTGCTGCCTCGCCCCACCCATCGAGACACGAAGCAAGCCTTCGTGACTTACCATTCTGTAAGATGGACACAGGAAATCTTTCCGTGGGATAACTTGTTAGCCATAGTCTAAAATTCTTGTGCGTCTTCTCCGGCACAATGACCTAAACAAAAAAGAGTCGTACCAGATTCTGGACATGTCTTCACCAAAAGACAACGAAATCTTACTATTGAATTTGTTTCTGTCTCTCTGCCAAGTTAACGGTATCTTGTGTGTATGCATTAACATCTTGTCTAAAGAGTATCCCTGTCAAATCAATGGTCACTGTTTAACATACCTCTTCACATATCTTTTCAAGGATGGGCATCCACGATGTTGCAAGATGACAATTCTGTAGGACAACCCAGTCACCTACCGCAATAGCCTACAGAGAAAACACAACGATACGCTACATTGGTAAAAGTAGTAAGAAATATTGTCTATCTAATCTCTCTGATTTCACTCTCTCTCTCAATTAAGGCGTGATGGAAGCAAGGGAACAAGTACTCATACAAACTTCGGAGTTCTTCCAAAATCGTGTTTGTGTTTGCTTGAGTTTGCTAATATGATGTATAAACATGTGAACACAAAGCACGTTTTCTACTTCGTTATACAGTTAAAAGTCTCTAACTCTCTATGTGTAACTTGTACGGATGTTATAACTGTAATTCTATCAGGGAACTCTTGATTCTTTCCGAAAACTATTTACCAACACAAACACGAATAGCCCAATTGAGTCCAAGAAGTTCTCTTTTAAATGTATCCAATATTTATTATGTACATCTGCTCTTCAACACAGTGAAATCCCACTTTTCGACCACTATGTTATTGAGGTCGTTTTTTGGGCCAGAAAATTTCTTAGTCCTTCTTTCTTACCTATAACCAGTTTTTAAAAGGGTTGAGACACTCTTGGTCAAGAAAGCCATTAAACATGATTTTCACATTGTTACCGTGCGTCGCCCCTTTCCCCCTGATCAATGTTGTCCGAATTTCAGGATTATATTTAAATCTTTAAGTAGCAACTTTGAAATGGGGGGGGGGGGGGGGGGGGGGGGGGGTTCAGAATAAGATTTTAAGTTTGTTTTTTGAGCGAGGTCATGTTTTTCAAAGACGAATACAATTTTAGGACTTTTAGGGCGAGTGTCTCATCAATTTTGACACTGGTTGTAGTTAATGCGACCAATCCGTCAATGTGGCCAGATTTTGGTTTAAACATTCATTGAATTGATGAGAACTGCGAGTTTCTTGCAGCGGTGAAAGTATTCACTGCAACTCATAACCATGTGATATTATCTATGCCAGGCAAACCAAGTTCGTAAGACCTCTAGAGTATTTGTTCAGTCCTATTACGCAGAAATGTCCTTACTTCGTTGATCATCTTTGCTGCAATAGGTCCTTGGCCTTGGCCGAGTGAAATGGTCTGAAAATGAGATCTGGTCACACCTGATGCAAGATAAAAAAACAAATGAGGAAGACAAAACGTTTGCTGGAATAGAGGACTCAAAACAATTCCCATTATTGGCTGCTACCCGGCCAGGATATTGAAACTCTTTCAAACAACTCAAATTCACCTGAAACATTTCTAAGCGATTCATCAATAAATCAATCGTCATACCAGGAGATATGGCAAGTCTTTTAAGTTTAACTTTTTTGTGACCGTAGTTTCAAACAATTCCGTTATTCATGTAAGAACAACAGAACAACACAGTACAGTAAGTATGCATCCTACCTATGTCTTCTGCAAACTTGACCAAGCTAGCCATAGGATCTGCTCCAGGTGACAACACAAATATCAACGGCACACAGCAGTCGGAGTCCTCATAACACTTGGTCAGGTCAAATGTGGGTGGCTCAATGTACGTGGGATTCATGTAGAAAGTGATAAAGTCACGCACACCAAGTGTGACCTGTACAGGAAAAGAATCCGGAGAACTTGCGTGACTTGGAACAGCAAACGGTGCTCCTTTACCATTTTCTTTTAGATAGTTCTCTAACGGTAAGATATGGTTAGATGTTTCTAATAAATATACCTCGCTCTTAATTCCTTACCTTATCTGGCCTTAGGCATCTCAGAACAATCAGATGCTGAAGGTTGTTGAGTTCATCTTCCCATGGGTCAGGAAGTTGCTCTGTTTGTGGACTGGCGGAGTCGTAAAATGCTTTCCACTCGGACAGCTAAAGAATGAACGTCAAACGTTAGCACTTCTAAACTACACCTAACATAACGGTCTCTTTATTCACGGAACAGGTGCCAAGCTTCGGTTAAAAATCAACCAACAGCTTATAAATGTGGCAAAAATAAAAAAAAAAAATGTGCTCATCACTGTGGGAGCGAGTCGCTTTTCAAATAGACAGTTCTTGAAATGGCTGACTTGCTGGTGAGAGGCGAGGGCAGGCTTAATAGAATCACAGTAATTATAATGCAGTCTTTTCATTGGTTGGCTGCTAGTTTTGCTTGAGACAACACCGTCATTGAATCATCATCATCATTATTCCTCATAGCCCCCAGTGGGGCATGGGGCCACTCCGTTATTGAAGCCCATTGAACTTATTTTACACATTACATGCACATTTTTAAGAATTTATTTCATACCAAGCCAGTTCGAAAGCGGCACAACAATTTATGTATGACGTTCTCTGTTGTAATGGAACCACAAGAACAAAATAGTACACAGCTTCCAAAACTCACATGCTCAGTAAAATGTTTCAAGATTCCCTTGAACGATGGTAACGCTGAACAACGAACCATCTCAGCCCAGGACTTATCGGTCAACCAATCAGAGGCGGGGTTTGGGAATTTGTTCTCAAGTGCCACTCCACCCGTCAGCAAAAACCGCCATTCCTGCTCATCGATTTTACCGCTGCGAAAAAAAAGAAGAAAAAGAATCTTTCAGCAACAACTAGAACATATAATGGACACTTAAAGAAAACTTAAGCAGTATACTCCATCCACAATAGTCAAGTTAAACAGATTTATAGGACCGTCATTGACACTGGAAGGTGACCTTCAGTTTTGTCTTTCTCTCGCTCCTTAAATTTTCAACCAAGAATAGAAACAAGTTATTCGCCTTTTTAGGTTTTGGCACTATTGTTTATTTGCTTTTAAGCATAGGGCCAACAAGCTACAGATAATATTAAGATAAAAATGAGCCATTTCAGATGATATTGCAGGCGTAGTAGCAAATAACGTTTGTAGTGTTCATAGCCTCATACCTTCCCTTTAGAAGACCAATACACAACAAAAATGAGAACAGTAGCTTGTCCTTCTCGAACAGAGATCGACAAACGTTTCGGTAGATACTACAAAACAAAATAACAAACATAGATATAATTAGTGACATGCGGAGAATAATTGAATTGTCGTTATAAGATGAGGATATTATCGGGGTTACGAGCAGAAAAGACAAGTCACAATACAGAAGAAAAGCTAATATGAGCAGCATTTCCATCCTGAGTTAATACTGTAATAGATAACAAACTATCGAGTGGTATGGCTTCTCACCTGTATGTAAAATGGTCATTTAGGTTCAAGATCCTTCTTGTAAGGTCTGCAGACGGTTCACTATTCACAATGGACTACAAGGAGAAAACACATATGTATACGAGTCAACAACGGCATGATAACATGCTGCGTCTCCTAATATGAGTTGCAAATCAAGCTAATACAATTCAACTTCAACCTTGAAAAAGGCAGGATTCTTCGCCCTTTTATCCACATATCATTTAATATATACTCGGTACAACACTGTAAAACAACAACTAGCTGAATGTATGAGCAAGCATAACACTTCTTAGATATTTTGCTAAGGAGTAATAAATTTGAAATGTAATTTGGATTTTTTCGGCTCCATTCTTAAGTACAGAAACTCAAAAAGCAAATTTAAGGACAATGCACTAACCTGAAGGTAAAGGTTAATAAACCACGTGAGCGAGTACTGATACATAGGCTCAATGTTTGCCAGGTCAGATATGGTAAAAAACAGGATACTGGAGTGCTGCGCCACCTGATAATTAACAGTATTTAGGCGATATCAGACCGATGCAACAGTGTGACAAGTCACAAGACAAACACTGGCACGTGCATTTCACTTCATATGTTTGCATCTGTTCCAAGTTAATAAAATGGAACTACCATGGGCTTTTCTTGAGTACCTTGGACACATTTTACCCCTCACCTCTCCGATATTACCCCCTCCCCCCGAAACAATGTTGGATTTGCTATCTGCAAGACTTGCTTTGTTTCTGTACAACATTGAAATGGAGGAGAGGGGTGGTTAACAATCTACACAGGATTTGATATGGAATAATGGGAATATTGACATTGGCACTCATTTCAACCAACTGTCTCAACTACTTTTGTCGCCCATTGTCCTTTTAAATCAACGCTACTTTTTACGACTCTGGAATAAGTCCGCTTCTCTATCGTGTCGATCAGCAAACATTTTTTCACCCGCATTTGCAAGACAAAAGGTATAATAATACGGCATATTTTGATTAATTTGGCATTTCATTCCCTGGGTTCGCTTCCTGGAAACTGGAATTTGTTTATAACTTAGATGATGGCTTCTTTGCTATATGGCAACAGCAGTGTTGCTTCGTAAATAATTAAAATATTGTGTGAGTTAACATGGAAAGATCTTGCACTTACCGGTTTGTATCCTCCCCGGGTTTTATCAATTTCCTCTTCAGTCTTTGTGGCGATTTCCTGTTTGACAGAAATCTCCTCTGACAGCTTCTTGCTGGATGATAACACCTAGCGAAACAAAAAAACTCTTCTTAGCATATTTCGAAAGTTGCATCTGAATAAATTTAACAGTTTGTAACACGTTACCTCAATCGCTGTCTCGTCTTCCAGAATGTTCCCTTCACTGGTAGACAAAACTTCTAGAATCTTATCCTCGATCTCTTTTAACTGTTTCTTGTTTTTGGCGCTCTCTATTATCAGCTCGTTCTTTTTTTCTTCCAACTCAGGTTTTTCCTTAGCGGCTACAATCCCCAGTAACTGGTCCTCCAGGCCGAGAGGTGTGATCATGAAGTTCAACAGGGTCACCTAAGATACAAGCAAAATACTGATTAACAGGGAGGCGCGGTGGCCTAATGGTTAGTGCGCTGGAGTCTGGATCGAGCGGTCCGGGTTCGAACCCTGGCCGGGGTCACTGTGTTGTGTTCTTCCGCATGACCCTTTACTCTCATAGTGCCTCTCTCCACCCAGGTGTATAAATGGGTACTGGCGAATTTAATGCTGGAGGTAAACCTTTGATGGCCTAGCATCCCATCCAGGGGGGAGTAGAAATAAGAAAGGAGATAACAAAATGCTCTTTGTAAATGAACGAACATAAAAATTCAACACCTTGGAGATATTAACTTGATGTACTAGCAAGTTCTCGGATCAAACATGAGTGGAAATCAGTAAACGAGGCAAATGGCAAACGAGGACACATTGTTGCGGACACAATGTTTCCCTGTTTGCCCGCGCGTGCAACATCTGTTGCGAACACAAAATTTCTGTTCGAGACAAAAAAAAATGTTTCTGATTTCTTTCAGAAACATTTTGTGACCGCAGCAAATGTTTCCCGGTTCGCACTGCGTGGAAACAAAACATTTGTTTTGCATCCCGCTCGTTTGCCACCTAAGAAACATCATGAGCAGCAATGTGCCCTCGTTTGCCACCGCCTTGAGGATAAGTTGTATTTCAAACGAGGAACTGAACGAGTTGAGAAAGGAAGGGTGAGGATGCTGGAACTGTTCTCAAAACAAAAGTTAAAGGAAATAAAAGGCCAACAGTAAAGTGAATTCATATTTCCTATTCCGTATCTTACCTTAACGGAGACCTCGGGAAGATAATGTGGGTTTCTTAGTTTTGTAGTGATGTAGAACCTGAAATCCTGCACAAGAAAATAAACAAGTGCTTAATAATATAACGAACTATCCGAACAAACAAACAAACGAACTTCGGACGCCGCAAAGCCCTAACGTGGTAAAATCAACTTGAACGGCACCCAAAATTCCAAGCGAAAGCTACTGTGCTGATGACGTAAAACTAAAGCATAAGAATAGTGTCTTTGATTGGCTGTTTGTTAAGGTACTTCAAGATTTAAGAGTGAGTGTCAGTAAAAATCAGAGAAATCATGGCCACGGTCAAAAAATCGATTTCGCTCATACTTTGTCAGTTTGTAGGCCTAGGTATGTAACTGAAAGATATGAAGTTAGTTTTTTTAAATATTCAATTTAATGGCAGAAATCCACGAAAAACGGTCATCGTACCGGAAGCTCAGATTTCACTTCTCGACGATCCGAAATTTTACACTTTTCAGCTTCATGCTACACAGACGTTTCAACCGCAGTGAATCTTTGCTAAAGTTAGTTGTATAGAATGACTCTTCCTTAGTCGAAAGATAGTTCTTATTTATATCTCTGGTTATTTCTGAGCGTACTGAGCTTCGATCAAGTAGACACACTTTTCTCATTTAACCAAACGTCTAAAATAGCCCAAATCCAGCGAGGCAAAAAGCTGACCGGTAGTGTTTCAAATCTTCTGATATTTGAACGAGAGAGAGTCCTGTCATTGAATGTTACGTTTACGGTTTCAAATTTGTGGGATCTAGTAGCAATTTCGTACGAACATCGATCAAAGTTCGACAAAATTACAATTCGGCGCCTTTGAAATGAACAACTCAGCACGTGACACGTGACACACAACAAAAAAATAAATCTATTTTCTGGCTAGAGGCAACACAGTAAAATCAAGTTTAAAGTTACTAACGTTTCAGACGTTTGGAAAATAGTATTTATTTAAAAGATTGCCTACATCTTGAAAAATAATGAAAATATGAAGCTTAACTGAAAATATGAAGCTAAACTGGAAATTCCAGGGGATAGGAGGGTCCAAACCAAGGAACCTTCCTTGGGGGAATAATATGAATCCTCGTTTTCAAGTGTGAAGCCACTGAAAATGTTCTCCTTCCAGCTGCATATTTTTTTACAATCCCTGGGAAACGCAACGTGAAATCGACATCTTCTGATGAAAAAAATCCGGAAGTGACATTTGTGTCCATAAACAAAAAAATAACTTTAAAAAAATGGAAAATTAAATAAGATTGTAGTCAGCAATTGATTGTTCAATTCAACTGAATCAGGATTTCATTCACAGAATGCAACTTTCATTAAAAAGAGTTTTGTTAAATTCACCATTCAAGATTCAATCTGGAGCTTGAAAACAAAACAGTGTAATCAAATTACGTTTCGCGCGAAATTTGCATAAATATTGAAACTTGCCAAAAAGTAGTTATTGAATTCTGATCTGATTGTTATTTCCATGTATTGACTATTTGAAAGCTGTTCTCAGTTATGAAAACAAAACTCTTTTATTCAACTGCTTGCAGTGTTTAATAGACGTGAAAATATTTCGCTTAATTAAATTACATTCTGCACGCAATGTTTTCTTTGCTCTCCTGTGTCCAAACGTTTAAGAAAATTGAAATCTTTGTTGAGCAGTATTGCATAAATTGCAAAGGAATTGAAAAAAAATGTATTTTGGCTTATTTTGATGGGATTTAGGATATTTAGAATACTGAATAAGCGGCTGTATCTTGTCTATCTATGGGGCCGACCATTGTTTTTTTGGAAGCTTGGGGGATGAAAATTTTTCCAAGACAAACAATTTTTTCTGTATCATTGTCTGTGAAAACATTTTTTTCGGTGTCATCTTCCTGCAGACAATTTTTTTCCTGCCTGCAAAAAATTTAGTTGGGCTTTTTTTGCTTTTGCAAACAATTTTTTCAGGATCCCCCCCCCCCCCCCCCCCCCCACCCCCTCTAAATCTGTACGGTCTTCCTATGGTCTACAACGCACTAATCTTTTAACATGAATTGATGAACTCAAACCCTCAGTAACATGTTTTTCCTATTTTCAAATATAACATTTCGTCACCTTTCTAAATATATATATATATATATATATATATATATATATATATATATATATATATATACTTAAGAGAACAAATATTATCGACTTCTCTCCTGAACCTCTCTTACTACCAAACCTCTAGTACACTTCTTGCTCTATTCCGTAAATACCGAAACTACTTCAACATATTTCAACCGCACTAACTATCCATAACGCATTAGACTCATGTACCCACTGGGTCCTATTTTTAAAAGACGGATTGAAATACTATATTATTCTTTTTAGTTAGGTATCCCCTCCTAGCAAAGGGATTACCTATGCTTCATTCATTCGTTCGTTCATTTGTTCATTAAAGTGGATTGGAAAAACAGAGAAGAGGAGGCAAATAAAGCATTGGAAACATCGGGGACCGGCGAGGGGGGGGGGGGGGGGGGGGGGGGGGGCGTTATTTATCTAAATTTAGGATGTAGGTGTAGGGCATGTGTCCTGCAAAGGTTCCTGAACCCCTGACCCTTTTAAGGAGAGAAAATAAAAAACTGATACCCATTTTAATGCCCGACCTAAAACCTAAAGTAACCTAAAAAATGTGTGAAAAGGTCATTATTTTTTTATTGCAGCACGGAAAGTTCAACGAGCACTCGAGTTTTATCAGACAGTATTTTCTGTTCATTTAGCTGTACGTTTACGCACTCTAAATTTATTTAATTAGCTGAAATGATCCCTATCTAACGATCACACCGGGATCAAGATACCAGAAGGGCAAAAAGGACTGAGAACCAAATCTGTCTCGCGGCACATGCCTAACTTCCGGTACGCTGCAATCGTGTACGCATGATGTGCGTGAGAGATAATCATTAATTTCCAATGCGTTTGTCGGTTTCTGAAAACACCCAAATCTTACCAAAGTCACTTCTACTTCTGTTCCAGTGCCAGAACTCTTCAAGACATATAAATTTGTGGGGCTTTTAGCTGTATGACAGAAGTCAAGGAGCTACATTGTACTACATCCGTCTAATCCTACCGGCAATATTAAAGAACGATCACGAACTCGTTTTTCTGTATGTCTCTAAGCTTCTCCAGCAATAAACTATCGGTTTATAAAATATAGATACTACCCAAGGTAAGAAAAGGGCGCCGGTGAGACCAATGCAATATTTAGTTTTCATGGGAACAATTACTTCTCAATACTGTCTAGCGACGGCAAAAAGCTTTTCATCAATATAACTTTTTTCTTTCTACAGCAAGTTGACTGGAAGTTCGTCGTTATTGAAGCGAACACTTGGACAATGAATATGTCATCAACAACTAAGTTACTAAAAAAAAGTTACTTTGAACGAATGTATCTAAAATATGTGTTTGTCTCGAAACCGGCAGAATCGCTCGTGCGTGACACAAATTAATCAGGGACAGTTGAAGTGCGATTATTTTTAGTATTTTTTTTTATAATGTAGGCAATCTTTAAGATAAATACCATTTTCCAAACGTCTGAAACGTTAGCGACTTTAAATTTTATTTTACTGTGTTGCCTGTAGCTGAAAAATATATTTATTCTTTTGTTGCGTGTTACATATGTCACGTGCTGAGTTGTTCACTTCAAAGGCGCCGAATTGTAACTTTGATCGACGTTCGTTCGAAATTGCTACTAGATCCCACAAATTTGAAACCGTAAACTTAAAATTCAATGACAGGACTCTCTCTCGTTCAAATATCAGAAGATTTGAAACACTACCGGTTAGCTTTTTTGCCCGCTAGATTTGGGCTATTTTAGACTTTTGGTTAAATGAGAAAAGTGTGTCTACTTGATCGAGGCTCAGTTCGCTCAGAAATAGCCAGAGATATAAAAAAGAACTATCTTTCGACTAAGGAAGAGTCAATCTATACAATTAACTTTAGCAAAGATTCACTGCCGTTGAAACGTCTGTGTAGCATGAAGCTGAAAAGTGTAAAATTTCGGATCGTCGAGAAGTGAAATCTGAGTTTCCGGTACGATGACCGTTTATCGTGGATTTCTGCCAGTAGTGTAGCAGCTCTCGTAAGCTTGTAATTCTACTGGTCCTCTAGTTAGCAGCTGCTATTGTTTTGGGGGCTAGGGGCATTGTTCTTGTTGTTTGTTCTATTGTTCTCTCAGCCACTCATGTGAGACCTTACGAGAGCTGCTACATGACCATTTCTGCCGTTAAACTGAATATTTCAAGAAACTAACTTCATATCTTTCAGTTACATACCTAGGCCTTTAAACTGACAAAGTATGAGCGAAATCGATTTTTTGACCGTGGCCACATTTTTTTGATTTTCTTTGATTCTTACTGACATTCACTCTTAAGATATTATATATTTATACTCTGTACGGAACTTTTCGGCTCCAATACAAGACGCCTCACTTTTTGGCTTAAGAATGTGAGGCGTCCAAAGCGAAATGTCAATTCCCTCAGACGTATTACTACTAAGGCAAACGAATATAATTGATACAACAAAGACAATTTATAAAAACATTTAACGAACATAAAACAAAGTAAACACTCACTCTGCTAAATTCCACGACATGATCACCCATCCGCAGATATTCAACTCCACCCTGACAGGAATCACGAGTAATTTGTTATTTTAATAATAAAAGCTAAAAGCTGTTATTACAGTTCTCAGAAGTTTGACGAACAAACGAGGCGAAAGTGTCATTCTGCATTATATAACCGATGTGTTGACCTTTTGCCTCATTCGCATACCTTATTAACAAAAAATATATATTATCGTACTCTCAACTGTATACATTAACAATTGGACTACGAGACCGAGTTTTCTTTGAGCGAATAGTCAACGAGGCGCGCCCAAGTACAAAAAGAACTAATCTCGGTCAGGCGTCCATTGAATATCACAATTAAGAAATATATTGGGTCAGCTAAAAGCAAGTCAGTGAATTGATAAATGGTTTGCGACCAGAGAACCAACTAACCTGTTTGAACGTCTGTTTCAATAATATGGGCTCCAGTAACGGATCCAATTCCTCTCCAACATTCTCCAAGAGGACTGGTGTCCCGAACTACATGAAAAGAAAGCACAATGAATATATGGAAGACATAAAAAAAGCCATAACTTGTCTAACGACATTCACATAAACAAAAGCCAAACTTATCACAGTGAGCGCTTGCCTATAGTATGCAAAACAAGTTAATGTAATGCGGTGTCAAACTGACCGCTTCTTCCACAGTAAACAGGTGTTACTTTTTTCTCACAATCGTCTCCACAGCATGTATCAAAGGTTGCACATATTTTAACAGTTACCGTCACAAAAAGAAAAAAACAGTCACCTGGATGGAGTTCTCCAAAGTTCGAACGTAGTTCTGATCTGACAATTTGATCACCTGGAACAAAACATCAAACGCAGTTGCGTGATTGGTTTTACCGGTATATAACAATTTAAAGCAAATTCACTTTCCATCATTAAAGCCAGCAAGATTGCCACTCTAACCGAACGGTTATTGGGCCAGTAAAAGATTAAAAACCACAATGGGAGCTCATGTCTAAACCTGCAGTTTGTTGGGCTTCTCCATATTTTTGATCCACTTGTTTGCTTGTCCCTGGGGGTCGATCATCAATGGCCAACGATGAGAATTTGTTACGACTATGGCGTTATCGAGCGAGAAACTGAAAGTGAACAAAATGAAGGCAATCATGACTTGTAAATGTCACAAGCGTGGAACAATCGGTAAAACGTCTAGAGTCACCGATAGGAACCTTGCGCAGATCTGCTGGACGCTCTAGCCACTAAGTAACTGAGACCTGCTGGCGACTGCGCCACACTGGGGACACAGTTAACATCTTATTAGTTCATCGAGCTTTACACTTGACAAAGTTAACGCACTGAATTTATTTCTACACGTAAAGTCTAGTTTTAGAATTGAATAATGCCAAGGTAATAGTTTTAACTGGAGGGATAGAGATTGCAAAATGGATAAACCACTGTTTGCCAAAAATAAGTTTACTGTGTACACCGCAGATAAGCCAATTAATTATTTCGTTCACTATCTTGTATAAGTTCCTTACTTGTCGACCGGCAGTCCAGCAATATGCCAGGCTCGTGTTGACAAAGGATCACCAAGAGTTGCAGACAGTGAAAAGTTATCCGACACTGGAACACTTTTCTCTCGGCACAAGCTCCACCATTCCTTAATACATTCCTGAAAAAAAAACATCAATACTGTATCATCGTCTTGGCCATATATAACAGTGGACAAGTGAGTTCACTTTTAGTTTCTTACAGCTTACTGTAAGAAATAAATTGTGTAATAGCCCCTATGTACTTCACAATAAGCACGGTTGGGGCTGGCTTTGTCATGATACAGCAGTGACCCCTTTTGCCTATTACTATAAATCCTAAAAAATAGAAATCTATTGTGTTATGGCAACCGCAAGGAATGTTTGGAAGAACGAACAAAGCTGCTGTTTCGGGATTTTCTAAACGTTGATGGGTGTAACTTTATGGAAAAACGGAGAAAGTGATTTCTACATCTTATATGAATTAAACTCTTAACTAAAATAATTTTCTTTTTCCACACAATTATCGTTAGCGAATTTCAGTTTGGCATTTCACAAACTCCAAGCCAATCGAAGTAAGCGTTAATTAGCTCTTTCACAAGTGCGAAACCCTATGACAAACTGATTTGCAATTGCTTAAACTGAGTTAGCTAGCACCCTTACTGTAGTACTGTAGTTTATGTGAATAATTCATGAAGTTACCTGTCTAAACTCCACAGTGAATGGTCCGAGGTAAGCTACAATACCACCTGACAACAGCACATCACCAACAATGTTATTGTAAGTCTCCCCAAGCTCATGTGCAACCTGCAAAGAAGTTATACTCCTTTATAAAGCGGACAAACTCGATGTTTTCACGGATATTTCGGCGCGGCTTCTGCACAGATAAAATGGACGGGACAATAACACCAACGAGGAAAAACCCTGTATCATCATCATCGTCATCATTATCATCATCACCATCATCATCAACATCATTAATCTTTTTATACACGATATCCTAGCCATTCACATGATCTTCCTAAGAGACGTATGAAATTACATTAAAATATCGTGACATTAACTACAGATTAACTACATTAGCTAAATGTCTTATGGATTTACACTAAAGTACAGTAACTACAGGGACTACTTAATTAAGAATAATAAAATATTATGTTATTAATGCTTTAATTTATAATGTACTTTATCTTTCCTAGGCCGTTCTTTGATCTCTAGGTGGATGATAGTGTGAGTAAAGCTCAGATTATTATCCATCACCAGATATGTCTTTCTTGTATTTCCTCGGTCTTTCGTACCGGAAAGACATCGGGCAATAATTTCCCTGTACGGCCCTTGCGCTCGGTTAACAATAAGTAATTAACATCTAGAATCCAAAACGCATGTGCCGGTGGTTTGATCAAGTTAGGGTTCTTTCTAATGAGTTCCAGGTACTGACCTGAGTCCATCGTGATCTTTCTCCTCCCAGTCCACTGATAAGTTTCTCAGCTCGCAGAAGCTTCTGGGAACACAGGGCGATATTCCGTTCCAGTTCCTATGGAAGACAATATGACATTCATTTGTTTGATTGTTTGAAAGTGAAAAGTAGGTCTAGCATTTCGGAGAAGGAAAGTACGTTAGTGAACAGCAGTAATCATTTGTGCTATTCGAAGGAAGCCTTGTTTTTAACCATTCAGTGCCAAGCCTAAATTTGTAGATTGGCTTCTTAATTCTCATCACGTGTCTTTCTTAAAATGTACCAATATTGTGAGGAGAATTAACGTTGATCATTCTCACCCTCCTCTTGTTGACTTTGGATCTGTAGTCGTCGTTTAAGTTCTGCAGTTTGTCCATAACTTCTTTTAGCTCTCCTCGTTTCTCGTTCAAGTGCGACATCTGCTGAGCCAAAAGAGACTCCGCCTCCTTCAGACGTTTGCGTTTAGGGGCGACAAGCTGTGTACACAAAACAATTACTGTTAATTCACATTCAAACGTAAGTTGTTAGACTTTCCGTAAAACTCCAAAAGTAACGAGCCTCGATACATTCAGAATTAGCAGCCTTCTTCTATCGCTACTTTCACATGGTAGCTAAAACGTGTACTACAGTGTATTATGAGCCGATCCATCGTAAAATAGTAACATTTTTTGCATAAAACGTCGAGGAAGGAATTATGTTTTGATTTATACAAAGAAAAAAACCTATATGACGCAGAACAGAGCACTATTTGCCTGGGCACAGTTGTTCAAAAGGTGGATAACTCTATCCACCGGATAAATCACTATCCAGTGGATAGCGTGGTTTGTTTTGTCGACACTTATCCACTGGATAGCGATTTATCCAGTGGATAGTGTTTGTCCACCCTTGAACAACCGGGGCCTGTTGGATAGGGTTCACCTAAACAAACATCAGAGCGTGTCGGCCTCACTGTTTCCTACCAAGTCAAGTCAAGTTTGCGGTCGCTAGGTTCGGAACGTCGTTACTTTCACATGAGGGTCACTACTTTCGTCATTCGCTAGCAACCATGGAATTTATCTTAGGGTAACTACTTTAGGACCTTTATAAGGTCCTTGATAATTTATAATGATAAACGCGTGACCATAGTTACCTTGGCCACTCTGTCGTAAACCTCGATAGCTCGTACCCAGGAACACAGACCCTCGCAGGCGGAGGACACGTTTTTAATGAGTGACGGGTGAAAGTCAGGATTCGTGACGTATTTCTCTCGGATCTTACGGATTATAGCAACAGGAATGTTCTCTTTGTCAAATAACTTGAGGCTTTCGAGGAATTTCAAGTCACCAAGAACCTAGTAAAAAAATGAAGGTGTCAATTGAAAGAACGTGATCGGGCACTAAATGAGAATCGCTTTAAAATCAATCGTCCCCTCCCCCATTCGCTGCCGCCGGAACGTTTTTTTCATCGTCTTCGACTTCGCTTATATAACCACGATGTACCAGATGGTGGTTTCTATGCTCTAACAAAGCAAACTAGATGGACCGTGGCACAGCGTAAAATAAACATGAATTAAGGAACCTTTTTCGAAGACGCCCAATAGTCATCCACTGGCTTGCCATCAACCATTTTCTTCTCTGGCCTCACACCCTGCGAAAAAACACGAGAGGGAAGAAAGAAATCTGATGAAAAACCAAAGAAACAGCACTAAACTGCATCCTTGCCAGATTACCCCTAATTTGTCCGGGTTGTTCCAATTATCGTTACCCGTTTATACCGACACCCGTTTGGCGGGATGCACTTTGAAAATATGGTGCCCTGCGATGGACTAGCATCCCATCCAGGGGGGAGTAGCAATACTCCTAGTCGCTTCATGCTACGGAAACCGGGATAAGCTCCGGCCTGATGGGCCACTAGGCTCGTATGCAGACTTTACCTTGTTCCAATTATCGTTACCCGTTTATACCGTCACCCGTTTGGCGGGATGCACTTTGAAAATATAATGCCCTGCTCTGCAAGAACACAATGCCGGATGACCGACCAGGCTCGAGCCAACGATGTCTAGATTTGGAGTCCGAAGCAATAGCTATTTACCTGCCGTTCTTCTGCACTCTCTATACAATTTGTCACTGTTCAACTTTGAACATTGTTATGTGATGGTTTAAACTTGGTTTATTCAGTGCATTAAAATATTTGTCCTCTCTAAGTACAATATAGATGTATGACCAAATAACAGACTGACTATCCAACTGTCTACCTCACGTTAAATCTGTCTCACTATCTGATCTTTCCAACTCTTGTATTCATCTTGGTAGTGCACTGCACACTGTAGGATAAATCACAACAAAGAGTCGCATGTTTATAAATTGAATTCTTGTCGAAACATACCGGATGTGCAGTAATATACTACCTCTCTGGACCCTCTATTTTCACTCGCCCGCTGTAAATACTACCTCTGTTCTTATTCAGGGCTAGGGGCATTGTTATGACCTGCTATCTATTGTTTTATGAACCAATGAAGTAACTCGTTCCGAGAGGTAGCGGGCGACCCCGGATGTGACCATGCAGAAAAAAACATCCGGAACTCAACACGTGACAAACGTAAACTCCCGTACATTATTTCCTATAACTGACTTACTTTCAAGATACAGATAGCTTCCATGACCATGCGCACACCAGCAGGGGGATTGGTCATCGCTTTGACCAGCGAAATGTCCTGCTGTTTAAGGGTGTCCAACGCTGCTACGGCTGCATTTAATGCTGGCATAGCAACGGCCAACTGATCTTCACATTCATCCTAAATTGTTCAGAGGTAAACAAAACTTATCAACAGAAAGAACACAACAAACACAATGCATCTTACGAGATATCATGAATGCTGAAGAACGCACAGAACATTATTGAAGAATATTGTTTGTTTGTTTGTAAGTTTGTTTATTTATATATTTATTTGTTTGTTATATTCTCACAATAAAGTGAACTAAGCTACTCATCGGAAAGTGACTCATGACTTCGATAACGTTAGGGATATCTACAGCAGTTGTGAGTGATTAATAATAAAATAAATAAATAACCTGGCCTTTCGGTTGTATTTATTGTAATACAGTTATTTAGGAGTATGGCGCTGTTATTCCCTCGATTAACTGAATAAAAAAGTCTATGAATTGTAACACGATCTTGCAATATTTCAAGGGAATCCACTCCCAGTCAAACTTGATAAACCTAGTCTGGCGTTTTTAAGTTCGTCCGTATTGAAATTAAGCTCCATCGTTGCCATGGTAAATAATCCTCACGTTCCAATACTGTTGTACAAAATCAAGCCACTTTTGGTTTCCTTTAATATAGTCTTACTCCAGTCTTTTTACCTTGATCGCTTGTGCTTCTTGAGCTGCAGTGTTGGCCGCGGCTTCATCAGCTTGTACCAGCTGCATTGAACAGCATCAAATTAGTTCAAGCATTCAGACAAGATGTTTAAATGTCTTATATGATACAAAAGCAAATTTACATAACTTAACTCAATTTTTTCTGCTCTATCACAGGCAGCCCAAGCTTACGTTGTAAAAGCACCGTATATGGTGAATCAGCAAATATAAGATAAATTTGTATGGGAATTGGGAATGAAACAAATATATTTTGGTTGCCAGAAATACAAAATATTTAAAATATAAAAGCACTTAAAACGATGGCTTGTTGTATTTTGCTATACTGTTTCCGTGGTCCTTGAGGCCGTTTCCAGTTACCGGTTTTGCAGTGACTATACAACAAATAATGAAGATATTTTTACCTGTTTCTTGTCTTCCACCTCCACTGTCTCGTCTGCTATGATTTTTATCAGCTGTTCTGTTTCTTTGCTGGTCTGTATCAACTCCGGCTGCAGTTCCTTTAACTCTTGCTGCATGATTGACACCTGTCAATTGACAATAACCATCGATTAGGATTTTGATGTCTCGTTCAGGAAGGGGAGGTTATTTTAGCGTTTCCAGAGCTGCGTGATAACTACAAAACAAACAAGCTAAGGGCGCGTTTGTTTGGGAATATTCTGGAATAAGAATATATTCTGGAATATATTCCGGCTATTCTGCTCCTGGGAGCGGAATAGCCGGAATGGAAATCGAAGTATTCCGGAATAGGAAGAGCAGCCAAACGAACGCTAACTTGCATTATTCCAATTATTCTTATTCCTAAGAACTGAATCTCAGTTCGAGGTGTATCAAAGCAACGATGACTCCAAAGAGATTGTAACCAGTCTTCAAATGTGTGCCTTTACAGAGGCAAAAAGACCAAACTGAACTCCACTCTCTGTGTTCCATGAATTTGACATATTTTATTCACCTGTGACGAAGCGAAGTCTAGTTTCTCCAGGCCTTTGAGATATCTTGTTTTCAGAGTCAGTATCTGAAATCTCTTTTTCCCAAGTAGTGACTTGAACGTCTTTATGAGCTCGAGATATGACGTGGGAGTGACGTAGTTACGCCGACGAAGGACAGCGTAATACCTGAAAAAAATAAATCCATTCTCAAGGTCTGGCCAAATGAAGTCGCAAGCAGATGCAAGTTTAAATGTCGCATCTATTTTCGACTTCATCTGGCCAGAACTTGCATGCACTTCCATTGACTTGCGTTTATGTGCATTCATTTAGGATCAAATTCGCACGCAAGTCAACGCAAATTGATCGCACGTCATTTATTTACATTTGGTCACATTTTGACCGCGTTGAAATGGCTTTTCTTGGAACTTGCTGCAACTGCGAGTTAACTTACGAGTCCGCTTGGCCAAAGCAACTCTGATCGCAAATGCATCTCGCAACTACTTGTTCCTCCATTAAGCCAGACCTTAAATTACACCACCTTTCCTTTGTAGGTCAATTAACAGCTGAAAACTGATGGCACTTTAGCAGAAAGACGTTTAACGGAGAAAACACAAACATTTATTGCAAACCAAACATCAACATACGAAGCAATCTATTAATCAGAGGAAGCAATTAAAACGTTGTATTCCATAAGTCTGTAATGTAACAGAATTAGCGTTTACCTCTCCGATATTCCTCGCACGCTCTGATGAAAGTGTTTACACAATGAAACACATTCTCCTCTGACCTCACGAGACATTTCAACATCGTCTAGGAACTTATTGGCTACCATCTCCAAGGCGTCTTCTGGCCAGGCCTGAAAAAACAAGAAGGAAATAACAGGATGATATAGTAGTAGTTGATACTGCTGAGATCATAACTGGCAAATGTGTTCTAAATAGGTTTGTCTGCTTATTGCCCTCGGGCTATGTGCAAGTCACTTTACTCCCGCATTGCAACTGTGTAAATATTACGCTAAAATTTATGGGAGAACCCCAGGGGGGGGGGAGGTATCTGAGATGGAGTAGCACCCCACCCAGGAGGGTAGTGGCAATAATTCTAGTCATACACTTAAGAGCCACTTGCCTGGTGAAACATAGTTTATCTTTTTTCTCTATATATAAAAGTTAGCTTGGCAAAGAAGCCAATTGTGGGACATTTACCGCGACGGTAAAAAACAACTGCCTTCAAGAGAACACAACTCCAAACAGCTTTCTTCGGCTACTCGCAAATTACCTTGTTGGTTAAATAATTGTAACGAGATAATGCTCTTCTATTGTACTATAGAGAGCATTACGCTCTTGTCCAGTGGTCCATCTGCAGTTTGCCTGTCACTTACAATGTATCTGTTGCGGTTTATATTCATCTATGGTTTAAAAATTTTTCAAACTGGTTTGATTTAGACATTTCATTGTCTCATATTCAATATCATAATCTGAAACAAAGGGAAATAACAACCAGACTAGTTTAAAGAAATCTTGAACCAAAAATAAATTTAAACCACAACATATCCGCTTTAATAATTATAAGGATTCTAACCTGAAACCAGTCGATAGTACAGCAGTTGATGAGCGATGGAAACATCCTCAGTCTGTTCCTGAATGCATCACCTATAGGACTCATGCATAATACCACGTGCAAGTTACGGCGAACGCGCTCAATGAAGAAGTTATACATGGCCAGTGGACTTGAATCCACCTTCAGATTTCTCTCTTGAATAATATTTTGCATCTGGTTAGGGAGAAGAATAAGAAAGACAACAGCTTAGACGAAGCTCGATCTTCAATGGAGTAGTTTTAAAGTATTACTTTTGATGTACACGACGGCCGACGAAATTCCCTTTGTTGTTGAAGAAAAATTGAGATTAGATTACGCGGGCAAAGCACATACATCCAGCTCTACTAAGTACAGCATCATGTGCATCAGAAGAAACGTCTATTTTAACTATTAGTCAAGAACTTTGGTTCCTTATTGTAAGCTGGGGTCTATAAGTTACGACAATGAAATCTGTCAAAAATCCGCAGTTGTAACAAAAAAAGAACATTTACCTGTTCTGTGATTTCAGCTTTTTCGTCCGGCTCATATATGTTGGGTACATCACCCGTGTTCAGAATCATGTTGATGTCCTCTAGAAATGCTTCATCCTATCAAACGAGAAAAACAGCTGAAACATACTTTACTGATTGGACTTACCCTTCATATTCCCTCAACAAAGTACAGTAAATATCGGCCTTGTTTAACGAGGGTTACACGTAACAGTCTTGAGACTGAAAAACCTATGGCCCTCGGATTCCCGATCTAATTAGAATTTAGAAGTGTTGGTTTTTGTGGAGGGAGGAAAACTTGAGAACCCGGAGAAAACCCCTCTGATCAAAGACGAGAACCGACAACAAACTGAACCCACATATGACGCCGGGTCCGGGAATCGAACCCGGGTCACATTGGTGGGAGGCGAGCGCTCTCAGCACTGCGCCATCCCTGCTCCCTCGGGCAGTAAACGCTTTATGCGCCAATAATTGATAATTGTTTCCAACTTGGTATTTTATTCCCTGTTGTATTTTACATCAATTGTTTTCCTTTCTTTCTGCTAAAACATACCGGTCTGCCCCAAACTTCCACCAACGCAAAGTTGCTCCAAAGCCGATCAATGCTAGATCTGGGCTCACTAAAAATCTCAATTAGATTTGATTCCTCTTGTTGAAAAGATCTTTTTACTGCTAGGTTTAGATGCAGTTGGAGACTAGCCGAAATGAATAACTAAATAGCTCTACAATCCGAGATTAAATAAAGTATTCAGTTCAGTTCAATAATTGAAGAGAAAAAAAAATGTACTTGGTGATCATTTGCAAAATTCAAATCCAAGTTGACACTAGCCTGGGATTATTGTTGGGATTGGGTTTACACCGGCTTTATTGTGCTTAGGACAACTAGGACCTGGCTCTTACAATGTGTGAATAGTGAAACAGGCGAGCAAAAGAGAACAATGCCCGAACATGGAAACGCACAGCTGAAGCTAGGGAAAACGGTTTCCTTTTGTCCGCGACACCATTCTTTTACGTGCAAAATGCGTAAACTGTTTCCCACAATCTAAAAGCATGGACTGGCCTGTCACTCAACCGACAGCTAAACAATGTGCTGTTACTTCAAATCAGTCGCCTTAAATGCTCACTTTTAGTTGATGATCACCAAACAGGAACACTGTTGACGCTCCCTCGAAGCCTGCTTTCCGTAGCATCTTCTTCACATCTTCTCTCCAGTCTGTGAATGTGTAAGTCTTGGTGATTTCAATTTGAAAGAGTTCATAATCTGACATGAAGGCCGCCAGTTTTGTAGCACTTGCACGTCCAGACCCGCCAATACCTACACAAACACCATTAAACGACATTCACAAATGATTCCTTTACATGGTTACTAGCCAAGGAAACAATAAAATTTCTCTAACTTTTCGCTGACCATTACAAGACTGGTCAAATGATAAGGCGCCAAGTATCGATTTAAATTTGTTTTATTTTTTTTTAGCATAAAGCAATTTTTCTTCACCATACCTTGCTTTATGCAATAGGGGATTCTACTCTAAAAACGTAATTGGCTGACGATAGAAGGGCAAGTATATGACGTGCTCAACAATTTTTTGGTATAAACGTTTCAAGAAAACACTAACAATTTTGACATAAAACTGCGATCGCCAGAACTTTCCAACTGCAAACGAGAAGCTTAGAAACCGTGCCTACCACATACATTAAAACTGATTTGTACCTACCCACTAACAGCGCATGTCCATTGGGCTGACGAAGCACTCGACAGATCCTCGACACGTGCTCGATGGCAAATCTAAACAAAACCAGGTCCATAGGAGCTTTGCTTGACACGTTATAATCTTCTAGAAATCCATCCATTATCTGAAAAGGGAAGAGATTGACGGGGACACTTCAGTGTCGTCTAAATGTAATTGACGATCTACTGCGCCGAAGCGAGTAGTGTGAACGAGCAGGGATGTCAATCACCGTCGTTCTTGAGACTTCCGAAACGGCCAGCTACACAGATGCCTGCAAAAGCTACATCTAAGTAAGACTGACAGCCGGCTACCACATCAGAGTTCCCGTCTTTGCGCATCTTTGCAGCCTTGTGCGCAATTAACTCTAGGGCTCTGGGGTCGAGAACGGGCGACAAGTAAGAAGAGACGGGAGGGACTATTCAGCACTCAGTTTATGTAGTGAGACTTCTCATTTTTCATACATGAAATATAAATCACACTTAAAAAAGTCGCCAACAACAGGATTTGAACCCGGGCCGTCGGATTACCGCGCGTGAACTGTATCCACTAGGCTACCGACGACCAGCTGCAAGAAACCCTAAAATTTTGGCTATATATCCAAACCTCAATATAAAGGCTAACCGCAAGCAAACCAAGCTAACGTAGGCTAACCGGAGTGCTTTTTAGGCCAAACAGAGTGCTAGTAGGCTAACCGGAGTGCATAGTAGGCTAACCGAAGTGTATAGTAGGCTAACGGAAGTGCTAAATAGGCTAGTAACCGGAGTGCTGTTTTGTATTCACTACATGAACTGAGTGTTACGTGGTATAAAATGTCATGAGGTGTCTCCCTATTGTCTCACAACATCAACTGAGTGCAGAATAGTCACTCCCAAGAAGAGACTGCAGGACGTACGCGTAGACCAGGGTATCACGTGTCACGCAGTGAGTAAAAAAGGCTTAGTTAGAGTATCACTTTGATGTATCAGCACAACCCTTTCTGTGTGCCTATGCACGGTGCACGAGAAGAGGTCGCGTCTTGATCGAAAAGCTGGCACATTTTGAAGATATCAGCTCACAGTCAGTTGGATATCCCCGTTGTAATATACTGCACGCAACACTGTGCGATATGGCCACACGCTGAAATATTTCACGCAACATTGCTGACGCGGTAAGCAAGTTCTAATTTTAACAATTACGTAACCAAAAAATGGCGACACCAAGAGGAATAAATAATAGCTTTTTCGTGTTCTTGTTCTGAATGGAAAAACGACAAAAACAAACAGATCGTAGCATTAAGGATGGAGACAATGGCGAGAAGATCACCGCCTTTCGACTGAATACACAGCACTCGACTGTCATGAGAGGTTTTAGAACAACAAAGAAACAACAGCACAACAACTGATCCAGGCCCGTAGCAGGGATTTTGCATGGGGGGTGCGCATGAGCACCTCCGGCACTTAATCCCGAGCGCCGCAGGCGCGAAAACGTAGGGGGGGGGGGTGGGGGTATCCTCCCCCAGGAAATTTTGAAAAAATACGTTATCTTAGAGAGCATTTCGTGTATTTTGAAGACAGTTTGTTAGAAAACAAGGCAGGTAAAAGTGAACGACATTAGGTAGAATGTATCATTGAAATTAACCGAGAATCACACAACTTAGTCCAAAATAAACCACACGAATCTACAAATGGTGAACCTTCAACCCAAAGCTTAAGGACCATATTGAATGTAAATAATCGAAGCACAGAAATAGCACTTCCCTTTAATTATTTATTTCGATTTTTTTTTTCACAATAAGCGGACTTCCAGGTACATTACAGCACTTTTAACTAATGACTTTTCCCTTCACGACGTCTTAAACGCGACCTGCGGATCATCCATAATACTATAGAACTTTAAATTTTTTCAAATATGCCTTCAAACTGCGAAAACACTTTAATGGCCAAAAGAAAACTGAGCATATTTGGTCGATGTGGTGAGTAACATTCTCTACTGGTAGCCGCTTATTGTCCTTTCTAGAATATCACTGTGGTCCAGTTAATTATCGATGTTGGTAGCATCCAGTTTTAAACTCATAATGGCTGAACACATACAACGAATATCTGGATGGGCAGGTATTAATGTCTGTCCCCTGTTCTCTCTTTATTTACTTTCTTTTTCCTTTTTCATTTTAGTTAGAATAAATGCGTTTTTTCATGACCGATAATTTAACAAATGGAGCAATATTCTGTACTTCTTTTGTTAAGAAGAACACAAGAAAGCAAAGAGAGCAGTCACGAAAATAAAACGTTCCCGTTTATTTTGTTGGGAGATTTGCCTTCGTTTCGCGAGAAAATTTATAACTGTTTGATAGTTCCCAAAACTAACAGTTTTTTTTTCTCTACATTTTCTGTCAATTATCGTTTTCCAATGGGACAAAATGAAGCAGCGGCAGTAGAAATGGTCTGTTGACAGGTGTTTCTGGTGGCGTGTAGTTTCTTTTCAAGTCAAAGTGTAGCTTTTTTCTATTCTATTGAAAACAACGCTTCCGCCCGGCTCAATGAAACTCCAGCAAAACAACCTTACAGAGAGCATTCAACATCCGGGCATTTTAAAAAAGGAAAAGTAACCACTGCGCCGTGTAGCAAATCGATTCCTTGAGTGGTCAACTTTTGCTCTGATTGCAAGAGTCGGTAATTACGTTCTGATCTGATTTAAATATTACAATTAATACCAGATTCAGTAAACACAGGTAAGACCAGCTCTTTTTCAGGTGGAACCACAGCACCTGTTCCTAACTCTTTTCACAACAATGCCATTCAATCTATTTAGTTCAACCGAGGGCAGACAAGATAAGGTAAATGTTGAACAGTTTGTCAAAGCACTTAGAATGCTGCACACAATTTTTATTTACAGTGCCTGCAGTTCGACATTTATTCCATCTTTGCAGCTGGAGAACTTGCAAAGCTCTGTTCGTGGCACTGCTTGTTATTGTCACGCTCCGCGTGTTTTCACAACATCGATTTGAATTCACCGTGTCAGTGATCAGACTTTGGAACAATACTGTTTATAAACATGAGCGCTGCACTGATGCTATAAAACAAATGCGAGACGGAAAATGGCGACCACGCCACGATCTTCGACCCGAAGATGAATTCCACAGGAGAGAACAAGACTTAAGGATTAGAAAGCTTCGAGGATTGCCGTTAACGTTACACAGAGATGACATGCGTTGTGGAAACATGTATCCACTGAATGCACCCGATTTTGGTGCAGCCGTTCCCTCTCTGTGTGACCGTCTTAGCTCGGCGCCATGTTGTAATCACGTGTTGGCTAGGTGTGGAGCAGGCAAAGAAAACTGCTCGTGTGAGAGTTGCACGGATTATAGAAACACGGTGGCTGCGGAGCTAAACGAGTTCGTTACTTCTTCCGGCTGTGAGTTTAAAAACTTCACCAGCAAGCAAGCTTGTCAGTTGTTTTCTGAAAAAGTTTCCAGTGTTGAGTTAATCGGTGATTCGTTAGTGCGGCATTTTCATAATGCACTGATGATTTTATTCACAGACGACAGAGAAAGTGGCTGTCTCGTTAAAGACATCGACGAAACTCACAGAGGACTGTGTTCAGGAGATATGCAATTTGTTGACGCAGGTAAAGCGACTTGCCATGGCAAAACAGCCAAAAACACCGCTCAGCTGCCAACAGGGAAATTTTGCCAGGGAAAACAGGAGTTCGAGTATTCTTTTCATGAATTTTATAGCATGGATTATGCCAAGTTGGCGCTTAGCAAGGTCCGGGGAAAACTTAACAAGACAAACTCAGTGATTGCTATTGGTGTTGGGCTCCACATGAGTCTAGACGCCAACAAAGTGTTCAGTGAATACCTTAAACCGATTTTACAGCTGAAAAATCAAACAGCAAGCCGATGGCCGCTAATCGTGTGGCTCACCACACACGCGCACGGTAGCCTTAAGCCTGTTGCGTTTCTTGAATCTCAAGGCAATGAGAAAATCTCTCGTTTTAACAGAGACATGAGAGAGTTGCTTGAGCCGTTCGGTGTTCCTGTATTTGACAGTTTTAACTTAACTCTTGGAGTTCACAGTTATGATGGCACACACTATGGGTTTGGAGTGAACATGATGAAGGCACAGTTATTTATGAATTTTCTGGATGAAACATTTCAACAACAAGTGTCTTAACCGTCGAATGCCCAGTGGCGATCAACTCATAACTTAATTCTCCTTAGCCTTTGAAATAAATTCGTTTGAGTGCCGTGACCTAAAAGAAAGTCTTTCTAAGGTGAATTATAAAAATAAGGTAGCCGAGGACCGACCGACTGAGCTGCAACTGAAATACACACAAATTTTGATATAGAAACGGCACATTTGAAACGTTTTCTGTCCACATGACCGTTTTTCTTTTTCTTTTTTTTTTTTTTTTTGCATTTTTTTATTGTTTCTTTAAGTGCACAGGATATTACTTGCAGGCAATGTCTGTTTTTGCTTTCTGTTTTTTTTGTTTGTTTTTTTTTTGTTTTTTACAGCAGTGCAGTCGATTGGATTCAACGTTGTTTAATACGACATTGTTTACGAAGACTTTAGTTTTTGCCGTCCACGGGGAGACGAAAAATCTCCGTTTTCAAAAATATCACTATTTTCAACGTTTTTATCCGTTTTCATGTGAAAACCCGTAAGGAATCTCCCAAGAACCTTACAACTGCACATTACATTTCTCATGGTATACTTAGTTTTAAGGTGGCCCGTGGCTACTTCTGGGAACGGAGGCAATCTTTTCTAATCGAATTTTGGGCATGTAAACCTCAACCAATTTTTCTGATTTTTGGCAATCGAAATAACAAATGTTCAAATTCTATAAAGCTTTCAATTTTAGGGCGAACAAAGGAAACGATCACGAGATATGAGCGCTTTTGAAAAAATCAATTTATGAAAAAAAACGCCAAAATTTTCCAAACGCGGTGATAGATTTTTTTCTAATTAATGTCAAAAAGTTCAAATTATCCAAGTTTTAATGTGAGCAAGTTTGAACGAAATCGGCTGGGTAGACATGGTGGAAATTACTGCACAGTTGACTGTTGAATTTTTGCTTTAATATAATATGCTTGTGTATTTTTGAGAGCTGTTACAACAACGCTTAAGTAATGCTAAGATCCCATGGATTATTTGAAAGTTTAATGCCAGCTAAAACGTTGCTGAAAATTCTGGAAAGATCGGAAACTCCTAGCTAAAGTCGTAAACAAATGAAGCAGAAGAGGTTTACGGTGCGTAAATTGTGAATTTTGATTTTCTTTTTTCGAATTAAAAAAAAATCTACCGATTTTTTTCTTTTACTTTTCAATATGAGAAAATACAGCATATATGCAAACGGCTTTATCTAGTTTCGTGTGTCTAGTTTCGATGAGACTCGTCGAATTTGGCTCGTTTTAGCTGGCATTAAGTTTTCAAATAATCCGTGGGATCTAAACATGTCTTAGTTGTTTTAAAGTGAGTAAATCTACGTAGTGTCTAAGATGTTTTAGGGGAACTGATATTTCTTCAATTTTGTATATTCCAAGTTGCTTACGGTTAAACAAATGTTCACTTTAAGCGCAATAAATTTAAACACTTAATAAAATAACGCTGTCCATTTACCGTCATTGCATGTGGTTTCAACACGTTTTACAGCATACAGCACAATCACAAGAAGGTAAAACAAATGTCATATCTTACCGCACTAAGACCTTCAGTGTCTTGTATTTCATCATAGAGACGAGGATTAGCCTTTCGGTCCATAAAGTCACCAAAAAACAAGCTAAGGATTGAAATGCAAACTAAGGTTACGAAACTGTACGGGGAGAACGTGGAAAAGTATAGCGAACCGATCAGAATGCGCTTAACACTGCGATGTCCGAGTATAGATAGCAACATACAACGCAAACCACTTACTATAAATAACCTACAACGGGTCTTGCGTAGCTCTTTTCCTATTGATTAGTTTCTTTCTTTATTAAATTAAAACCCACAGTCACCGTTACAATTAGTTGAGAGACTTCGCTCTTGGAATACATTTCTCTTCACTCCAAAATTAAAAAAAAAAACATTTTGTTTTGTCAAGTAGTTTTAATCGATATCGAAGGGCGAGCGATCAAAGTGTACCAACAATTGTGACACAGATTGTAAGTTGCCTTTTGGCGGAAGTTCTCACCTCCTGAGGCTATCATCAGTAACCACGCCTCCTCTGCCTGCCAAGTGTTCAAATACATTGTTCATCTTTTCCTTGAACTCAGATGCCATCACATTCTACAGGGAACATAAATAAAACTCTGCAATGACGCCTCTGTACAGCAGCATGAGCTTCACTCAATTCGAGAAGCACACAATAATTAACACTTATCCTGCGAAATCGCGCGGAATATCGCCTGATACTTAGCCGACGAGACCGTAGGCCGAGTTGGCTAAAACCAGACGATATTCCGCAAGATTGAGCAGGATAATTGTTTTATTATTCAACAAATTGTCAACGAAACGCTTTCTGAAGCGAGAAAAACTGTCGTTGTGCGGCGCTTTGCAAGATTTCGGACGAATCTTGGCAACCTACGTATATTTAACAATTATTCCACGAGCGCGCGTTGGATATGAGATGGTAGATAGCCAACGAGGCGCGTAGCGCCGAGTTGGCTATAACGATCTCATATCCAACAAGCGCGAGTGGAATAATTGTTTTATTAAAAACGCCCAAAAGAATTGCAATATTTGAGCTCCCCAGCTGTTTTCGTTGACGCGCATCGGCTACGAAATTTGTGGTGAATGGTATATGAGCTCATATACCATTGCCTGTTAGCCAATCAAATCTCAGGAATTGCAATATACCATTGCTAGTTTTTAATAACGCAGGACATCTGTTATGTATGGATGACGGATAATAATGGCTTTCTGACCATATATGGGCATCGCGCGAGTTTCTTGAATAATAACAGGAAATGTTAAGAGGCCAAAGTCTACACATGAGGGACTTGTAGATCAAGGCATTTTGAACACCGTTAATTCACTAGAACATCAGGAGTCTGATAAACTTAAGCTTAAGCTTTACCTTTAGTTTCTTAATTTTCAACCCTCGGGTGAAACTCTTCGTGACGAATTGAGAACACTAATACCGGTAAACGACTGACCAGTCCTATAAACGAGTTGTTCTGGCGAATCTTCATGTTGTTACCCTTAGAGTTTCCAGTTCTTATCATTATTTCTTGTACGGGCACTCACAAGCATTCCGAATATCAGTAATCAAAGGATACGTATAATGCTGCTTTGCAACATCTCTGCTCAAATTCCGAAGCCCAATCAACAGGATTCCAAATGCAAAATGTCTTATTCTGCCTAGTCAGCACAAAGAATGCAAACTTACCTTGACTATTTCAAAGAAGCACTGCCGATCATCAGAGTCCACCAATCTGTCGTAGAATACACGGTAAACTTCATGCACCCACAGCCTAATCAGCTTGTCTGGGTGAGTGGCACGGACTCCAGGAAACAAAAGAATTCCCTGAAACAACAAAGGTCACAGATGTTCCTTCATTAACAAAGCTCAGTTCACACTTGTACAAGAAGCACAAGCATAAGGAGAAGCATCGGAAAAACGTGTGTGAACTAGCGTAAGATAACCCAGTTAAAATAATGGCTGGAACCAATAGAAACATTCAAACTAAGGAAGCTGAAAAACTAAAGTAAATGCAAGATTATAATACAAGACTTTGGAGGAATGAAGAATACACCAAGCGTTCCCCTATTATTAACCGAAAAAAGGGTAATCAAATATGATCCTATTTGTTTAATGTTCGTGAAAATCATACTACTTCAGTATGGTGTATTAGCTGAGCAGGATGAGAAGAAGTAATGGCATTAAAAATTAAGAATAATAATGATTGGGTGGTAGTTGAAACGGGTTGTTTATTGTTGTTGCTGGTGTTGTTGTTATATAAAGGCATGTAGAGCCGCAGATTCATACATACTAAGTGCCCTAGGCATTCGTTTTCCTTTGCTAGGCAGCTTTAGAGGCCTGTGTGAAACACCCAGCAAAGTTTCCAAATAAAGAGAGCTTTCAGATACAACTTTGTGTCTGGAATCTCTACACATTTAGACAGTTCTTGTATGTAAAATAACTCGATACCAACCTGCACGACCCTAGAAAAGTCCCTGAGATTAAACACATAGTGCGACTTAGAAGGCGTGGGAAGGAAGCTTGTTATGGCCTGAGTGTAAACTTCAGTAATAGCGCTGATTATAATCTGAAAAAGAGAAACACGGTTATAACAAAATAGGTAAAAGAGCTTCAAATAACTATTTAACCGAGTTAACAACTATAAGCGTACAGTTCTTTGCGATGAGCAGTCACCCTTCTTAGTTCTAAGTGGTCAGCGGTATCAAGAAGATTGCATCTTTTTCTCGTTGCAGCCCTACGATTTGTCCTTGAAATGTGACTGATTTTTAGCGAGTTTTAAAAGCAAAACGTTAAAGAGTAAAGGAAAAATGTTTTTAAACGCCAGTTTGAAGGAAGGACAAATAACTTGAAAACTGAATTCGAAGCTGCGCATACCACTGATCCTACAATGAGGAAACAAGTCCTGTAATCTGTAATCTAACTGTACCTTTGAAAACCGTCGAATCTGCATTTCAAAGCCATGGTTGTTAAAATGCCAGTCCATGATGACAGAGAAGATATTTCTCATTGTTTCTGTGCTGAATGAGTCAATGGAGATGATGTTAAAATGCCTCAGGAACCGAGGAGTGATTTCATTCCTGCCTCCCCCGGGAGGGCCCATGGCTGACACTAACAACTGATCAACAAGCTTGAGGATTGATGTGTCTTTCCTATCAAGAAAATGATAAAAACAGTTTCAATATATATTACTCAATTTTAAAGGAACATTTTTATAATAATAATAATAATAATATTTAATATTTATATTGCGTATTTTCTATAAAATAATCACGGTTATAGCAACGTATTTTATGATGTGTAAAGTTATTTTCAAATCAAAGGAAACTATAAAACAATAGTTCAACAAGGCGGGAAAATATCCAACAGACAAAAATATACTAAAAAGGAACAAGGATAGTTTATGTTGGAAAAGATTGTGACGAATTACGAACGAAACAACTGAGAATTGAGGCAACATTTTTCAAAATGTGCCTTCCGTGATGCACTTACATGAAGTTTTGCCTTTTTGGAAAGATATTCGATTGTGAGCGTCAAAGCTTTCTCAAATTCTCTCAAATAATTTTAAATTTTAGTGAATTAATACGTCACAGGATAACCACTCAGCCCTGGTGCACAACAGGTTTACCTCTCAAACCAGTATCCATGATCAATCCACTGTCGCAGGACCTCAATGGGGGGCTGGGCACCATACTTCTCCTTAGCTGGCATATTAAGATCATCTACAAACACCACAATCTTCTTACCAATAGCTGGTCCATATACACCACGCTTCCGCCTGTCAAGGAAACCATAATCAAGATCAGAAACAGGCAACTGAATTAGAGACATTACTACAAAAAATGAGTAGCAGAGCTATATATAAGAAAAATAGTGTTATTAGTTAAAAAAAAAAACAATAAAAACTCCCTTTGCAGTCACCATTTTTGGGATGACTTCTAAAGTGAGTGGCAATGGTCAAAAAGTTCGAATTTTTACAAACTTTCTCAGGTATTTATATCGCACTATTCACACAGAAAGCAGTCGGTTTTCTATTATTTTAATACGTCACAACCGTGCAAAAAAATACTCGTGGAAAATGAATACAAAACCAATAAGAGCACTAAAATATCCTCCGATATTCACCTCCACTCCAATAGTTATTAGTTATTATCACCTGTCCAATTTTGAAAGAATCATGTCCTGAGTTTGGTTAGAAGTCGTCTGGGCAGAAAAATTCATGAAATTAGCGATGTACCTGAAAAAAAAAAACATCAAATACTTTTTAAAATGAACTGGTACATTCATCCATAATACTTAGTGCGTAAAAACCTCCAAGAAAATTCAAATAAAACGTACCAAAAACTTCTATGAACTTCAAACCTATTACTACAGGGACGAATTTCGTAAAACTGTCTGTCTTTTCTATGTGCCTATTGGCTTGGTTCGCAAGATATTGTGGTAAAATGTACAGCCGCCATCGTTTTTTACGTTGATTGTAGTAGTCACTCCATAAGTAGCACAGTAACAGAGGAAGTAATACCGATTAGCTAGCATGTGATCACTAGATGGAAGCTAGCCCTCAATTTCAATCCATGATGATATCCAAGGTAATTCACTTACTTGTCTGAAGGCATGCGCAGAATGTAGTTGTTGGTAATGGCTGATTTTCCAGTTCCCGTTGGACCAACTAATAGCAATGGCTTCTCGTGATCAAGAAACAACTCCAGGAAATAACGCTGACGAACTGTCTCTGTAGTGGGAATGATCATCTCATTCGGCTACAAATATACAGAAAAGATAGTTCATAGGTAATATGGCTAGTCATCCAATGTCAACAGCCCAGCGTAGTCGATGACAAAACACAGAAAACATATTACAACTGACTAAGAACAATCTTTCATTGCATACTAAAGTGAATGCTTGAATTGAGTGTAGAAAATGCGCTTGATACGAAACTTGTTGTTTATTGAATGCATGGCGACCAATCAATTTTCGCATCTACATAAGATTATAAACCACATATTTCACGTAATCAAAGCAGAAAAATGATACTTTTTGACGAACGAAAAGTCTCCAGACTCCAAAGACCTCAAAGCGTGTTTTTTTTCAAAATGTGTCTTTAAATCAGTCCAACATCCAGAAGTTGTAAGCGAGCTCAAGCAGGCAGATTGAAAGCATAAAAAACAAAAAATGTTTTCACTATATTCACTTAAAACCTATGTCTCAAGGGTTCTCTATGAGACCTTCTACAAGGATTCGCTTGTATTCACCTTGGCATTGGCTGGAATCTCCTCGATAAACACTTCTTTTTCCCATGGATGCCAGGTACCGAAGGTTGACTTGTCAAAGAAGAAGTCGTAAATGACTCCCTTTCCAGGAAACTGGAAGTTCTTTGGTAGCTTTAGATCTCTGGGTCTGAATAAATAGAAGACAACGTTAACCGATCGTTTTTCCCAATGTATTCGCACTTACAGTAATGCTTCATGATCAAGATAGAGCTAAAAGCAATAAACAAAGTGTTTCTTTCTTCCTTTCTTTGCTGCTGTTGCGTTGTTGTTGCTTGAGACATTCGTGAGTCGATTAACCACTAAATAGAAAGAAACATGGTGAATACATCGACTTGCTTTCCGTTCTCCACAAGACCTATAATTTGGTACTTGCCGCCGTCGTGGTTTGCTTTTCAAAGCCCTCTGTTGTACATGAAATACAGTAGTCTTTGGCTTACCAAATTTTTCCCGGTTATTACAACACTCTTTAAGAGTAAAGACATTACAATATAAACAGTCGCAAGGCTATTCCAGGATATATAATACATGTCGTTAACAAACGTTACATTTAAAAACACGAGAGATTTTTATTCAAACCTTTGGTGTTGTTTGTTAGTGCCAGCCTCCAGGACTTTGAGGAAATCACTAAACTTGAGCCTAGAGTCAGTGTCCAGGTTCCCACCGATTGACCAACACAGAGAGAACAGGAAAAGGGACTGGAGCCACTGCATGATTTCAGCCTCTGTCTTGGCCGGTTTCTCGTCCATAGATGCTTCAAACTCTTCTTCATCCATAACGGTCTTTTTCTTCTCTTCCTCGGGTGGTTCTCTAACAGTGAGAAAAAAAATGATTTGAACATGATCTGGCCTTGCAGTTTGTCGCAGTCCACTTTGTGTCAGCGGTAAACGCTACCTTAATTGGCTGGTGTCTTGAATCTGAGAATGGACTAAGGGTTGTAGCTTTGAAACCTACACGGCAATTATTTGATGGTAGTCGATTTTGGGAAACATTTTAACAAGAAAATGAACGAAAGAAAAGTAACTTGACGTTTCGACGACCTCATACCGTCATTACCAAAAGTGAAATGTGAAAAAATTAGCATAAGATTAACATGTTAATTTTTCACATTTCACTTTTGATAATGACGGCATGAGGTCGTCGAAACGTCAAGTTACTTTTCTTTCGTTAATCTTGTTAAAAGGCAATTATTTGACTGTTTTAACGAAAGACAATTTTAGCCAACTGTGTTTCTAACTACAGCTTTATGGTCACTTGTGAGATCTCCATTGCCCTCTTACCTAAGCTCGTCCAGGAGGATGGAATACATGGTTAGCATAGACTTGACCATGTGCATTGGTGACGTTCGCACGAGTTCACGGCATTGCCTGGTGACGAAATCCACGCACGGCGGAATCAACCAATCAAACATCATCTATGATTAAACAAAACGGGGTCACAAATAACTAATATGAAAAGAATAACCAAGGGGTCAGCTAAGAAAAATTAGGAAAAGAAATAACAATCAATTAGAACGGAAGGTTAGAAGCTTAGCCATCAAAGTAAAAGCTGTAACAACCAGAGAAGATTCAAGATGTTTCAATCAAACAACAAAATGAATAAGAAAACAACAAGGTAAGGATAGAACGAAATAGCGCTAATGGTTAAACACAAGATAATACGAGTATTATTCCAGCGTATGATAAAGAATGGGCTGATTTTGGGGCGCCAAATATCTAAAAGAAATTGCAACATGTTCTTAAGTCAGACCTGAATAGAGTACTTGCTAGCAGCGCTGAGGTTTGGCGGGTACTCCTTCTCCATCCATGACGCTACCAGCGGCTCCCAGCCCAGCTGACTTGGCTCCATGTAAATCATACCACATCTGAAAATAAGGAAAGACAACTTGATTACTGGCAGCCTGTGATCACCTTGAATAGCAAATCAAACTCTCAAAACTGACAACATCATAGGTTTTTGCCTAGGTTTCAAATGTACGGTCCTCGTGGTTTGTTCTAAGTATTTCTTTTTGATCCAGTTATGCTGGTGTCTGTCGAAATCGCGTTTCTGAGAATTGACTGAGCCCGCGATTTATGTCAAAAAAACGTTGCCTTCCCAAATAGTGAGGTAATCTTTTCATTCCATAATAAGAATGATGAGTTGTTTGAGTACTTCAACAGAAAAAAAAAACGCTAAAGACTTGGAATGAAGAAAGCAAAGTGCAGCACTTTCTCGACGCAGTTGCTGTTTCGTACCTGCTGACTGTGGCCGGGGAAGCCTGCTCCAGGTCTTGAGGTTCAAAAATCATGTTCTGCAGTGAACTCATCTGAATGATCTCTCCGCTCATTAAACACAGCTGCAACAGCAACAATACAGATTAATTGCTTGGGTGGTCTCTAATTAAGACGACAACAGTGGATGACAACTCTTTAAAAACTACTTTTCCTCAAAGCAAGCAACAATAATTTATTGCCAAGAACAATAGGCCCGGAATGCGTGTAAATGTTATATTGTCCCAAGAAAATTCTGATTGTTCTTTACGTACCTTTCTGTTGTCGTCGAGTACCGTGTTCATGTTTTCAATCCACACAGCATCAACTGGGCCATCAAATATGATCCACTTTCGCTCCTCACTGACAGAGCTTGCGTGCTCACGAAAAGTATTAGCAAGCACTCCTGGTTAAACGAGAAGGACATTTTAATATTTCACAATTATTAACCTTTCTCCAAAACAAATGGAAAAACAAGTAGTCATCAAAGGAAATATTTACCATCTGACCACTCGTGTGATACGGGATCAAATCTGCCATATAACTGGCCCATCGTGACAGCCTTGGGGTTGATAATCCTGTACTGCACCTGTCAACAAACAAGCCGTTTGGTTAGCTTTTAAAGGTTTCGCGTTAGGCATGCTATCATGTTTATATTTTCCTTTGCAGTTTTCTCTTTTTTATTTCCTACTTCATCAGTTCTCTCTTCTTTCGTCCGGTTTGGTGGATGCTGACGTTGCTAACGAATGCAGATTAAGGTCATTCCTCTGTTTTGCATTGCGCATCCTTACTGCGCACGATTTCTTGCGCCATTAACGCGCGCACATAAACAAAATGGCGGCTTTTTTCTAAGCAACTTTGTCCGCGAGAACAAGTATGGGGACCTATCAATTTCTTCACGTATTTTGGGTGTAACGATCAAACTCTTTCTATAAAATGAATACAGATCAATTTCTATGTTTGAAAAAAAGATTATCACCGAAAACGTGTACTTTGCCAGTATTCGCAATGGAATTATTATGGAATTATGTGGTAAATACAAGGTCTTCCCGCTCCTAAACGAATGTGGTGACCCCCCTTTTTATTTCAAAATTTAAGTTCCCTTTAGGTAATCAACCAATAGGCAAAGTTTGGTTGAAAATTTATGTTCAGTTCTATTTCGGGGGAATGACCTGAAGGTAAAAACCTATAGTGATCAAACTGCAAAACAGTCCCCCTTTTCCTCAAACAATCAAAATACGCGTCTCTGAGGACAAAACATGAAAAAGCAGACTTCGAAATCTAAGAAACTGTGAGCTGAATATTTGATCAACATTACACAAGTCAAGGGATTACACTGCAATCTAAACGTAAGCTGGACAAATTAGAAGAAACCTTTAAAGAAGCAAAATAACAATTAAAGTAATGATTATCATACCGGCACTTCATCTGAATCCTCGTCCCTGCCAAGCTCAGACAATGCTGCAGCAAGAACCTTCCAAGCTGACGTCTTACCACCAATAGGATCACCCACAATCATAAACCCATGACGGACCAACATCATCTCGTACACCTAATGAAACAAAGCGCACGCTTTATTTCTTATTTAAAGTAGCAAGGATTGAAGCTACTGATATACTGTTACTCGATGCGTCAGAGTGTGTCGCAACAGGTTTAGACGAAACAAGGCCGATATAACGAAGCACTGCCCGGCGCCAGCAGCGAAGAGGCTCGGTCAGGAACAAGCCCCGAGGAAACTAGTCTTTTAGAACTGAAAGAAATGTTAGTTGATATTCAGATAACCGTGTCGGATATTCTTCGCGAAAACTCTAAACTTACAAACGAGATGGCTGAGGTACGAAATGCAATCCATCAGCAGAAATCTGAACTCGCAGACGTCAAAACAGCACTTGCCATTACGAAGAAACAACATGAGGAAATGGAAACCGAGCTGACCGCCGCGAGAAAAAAAATCAACGATCAAGAAGAAGAAATTGCTGAGCTTTATGATCTTCAAGACGAACTTGAGCAGTATACCAGAAAGAGCTCCTTAGAAATCCACGGCGTGCCCGAATCAGCCTACACGTCAACGGAGGAGGTGGTGCTAAAGCTTGCAGAAGCTTTAAATGTGGACGTTAAATCAGAGGATGTTGAAATTTCTCACAAACTTAACAGAAAAGGAGTAAAACCTATCATCGTTAAATTTCAAAGTCACAAAGTGAAATCAAGCTTGTACAAAGAGAGAGCAAAGCTGAAGCATGTCCGCGTGTCAGACCTTTTTCCGTATTCATCTGCAGCAACTCGGGTGGAATCAGAACGTATCTATCTGAACGAAAATTTAACATCTTACAGACGTGGGATTTTGAAAGAAGCAAACCAAAAGCGTAAAGATGGCTTGGTACTAAGTGCGTGGTCGATGGACGGGAAAATATTTGTGAAAACATCCCCTGATGGTCGACCGATTAGAATTTATGACAAATCTGACCTGGAAAATCTTTAAGGTAATCATTTACTACGACAAACTTTTAATTTGTAGCTGGGGGTAGGAACTAGGTGTCTGAAACTAGAGGAAGGGAATCTCATAAATTAGTTTTTTTTGTTTGTTTGTTTGTTTGTTTTTGTGTGTGTGTGCTCGTTTTATTTAATTATTGAATATAACCTTGAGTTTTCTGCATGCCAAAAAAATCAACCTATGATGTAACATCGCTAAACGTAAGAGGAATTAGAGAACAGAGCAAACGGAGGAGCATTTTTTCGTATCTCAAAGACAAGAAATCCAAATTTTACTTCTTACAAGAAACGTACTCTGAACTGAATGATGAAATTATTTGGAGAAATGAATGGGGAGGCGAAATATTTTTTTCACATGGTACTAAACACAGCAAAGGTGTTTGCATTCTAATTCATCCATCGGTGCAAGATAAGGTCGACTATTCTTTCAGTGACAAGTATGGAAGAATTGTGTTAATTACTATTGTTATTAATTCTATACATTTATCGCTCTGTAACATTTACGCCCCGAACAATCAAAATGAACAGCTGGAATTCTTGCAAGAACTGAATAATTGTCTTATAGACAAATCAGAACTGACAACATTGATCGTAGGCGGCGACTGGAATTGCACTCTATCAAAGAACGATAAAATTGGCGGCAAACCATGGAAAGCAACAAATTATAGAAACCTTCTTCTGACTACTATGAATATTCTTGATCTCGTGGACATTCAAAGGGTTAGACATCCAAAGCAGCGCAAGTACTCTTACGAATCAAAGGCACTAAAAGTGAAATCAAGAATTGACTTTTTCTTGGTAGCCAAAATTTTGACACAATTTATAAAGAAAAGTGCAATTTATCCTTCTATAGCACCCGACCACAAAGCAATTTTCATCTCATTGTCTTGGCATAATTTGACACCTAGAGGACCCGGACTCTGGAAGTTTAACAATTCTCTGTTAAACGATGAACACTATGTCAACAAAATACGTGAAACGTACGACCAAGCATGTCTCTATTATTCTGATTTAGTGGACAAGCGGCTTTTTTGGGAGATGCTAAAAATGGAAATTAGAACAGCTACCATCTCTTTTAGCAGAAAACTCGCCAAGACGACAAATAGTCGGGCGATGGAAATACAACGCCAAATTGACGTGTTAGATGATGTAATCTGCAACAACTTTCATTCCCCTGATATTGATCAGGTGTTAAAAGAATTTGATGATCTCAAAACAGAACTTCAAACAATATATTCCAAGAAGGGAGAAGCAGCAATGTTTAGGTCAAAATGTAGATGGGTAGAAAAAGGCGAGCGTCCAACAAAATATTTCTTCAACCTAGAGAAAAGGAATTACAATAAAAAGACTATATCTGAACTCCGAGGGGAGGACGAAACAATCATTAAAAATGAGAGCCAGATCTTAGACGCTATCGGAAATTATTATAACAACTTATACACATCAGCCGGTAGCGCAACACAAGATGAATTTGAGGAATATATTCAGGAATTACATCTTCCTAAGCTTTCTGACGAAGAGCGAGATAAAATCGAAGGTCTTGTTACGCTCGAAGAATGCCAAAAGGTTTTAGAAACTTTTCAGAACGATAAGTCCCCGGGCGAGGACGGCTTTACAGTGGAATTCTATAAATTTTTTTTCGAACTGCTAGGACACAACCTTGTCGAAAGCTATAACGAGGCCTATGTAAAAAATGAGCTTTCCATATCTCAAAGACGAGGTATCATTACTCTAATACCAAAGGAGGATGGCTCCTTGTTGGATTTATCGAATTGGCGACCAATAACCTTGCTCAATGTTGACAGCAAGATAGCAACTAAAGCCATAGCAAAACGACTAGAGGCATCGCTACCAAAGTTAGTCAACCCTGACCAAACGGGTTTTATAAAAGGGAGATATATTGGTGAAAATATCCGACTTATAATTGACACTATGGAATTTACTAAGACGCACAACATCCCAGGTATCCTGGTATCCCTTGACTTTAGGAAAGCTTTCGACTCCCTGGAATGGCCTTTTATAATGAGAACACTGGACGCCTTCAATTTCGGAACGAGCATTAAAAAATGGGTTTCTACCTTTTACACGAATGTCGAGAGCGCTGTACTAAACAATGGTTTCTTGACAAACTGGTTTAGACCGTCTAGAGGAGTGCGTCAGGGATGTCCTCTATCGCCGGACCTTTTCATTCTTTCAGCAGAGATAATGTCAAACAAAATCCGACATGACCCAAATATTAAAGGCATTAAAATATTAGGAAACGAACTGAAATTAAGCCAATACGCAGATGACACGAACCTGTTTTGCGCTGACTTGGCTTCTGTCGAAACTGCCTTAGAAACAGTGGACAATTTCGGCATGCTAGCTGGCTTAAGACTGAACCGGAAGAAAACAAAAGCGATCTGGTTGGGTAAGTGGGGAAAAAATAAAAGCAATCCTTTATATCTGAAATGGTTACATAGCCCGGTAAAAATCTTAGGAATCCATGTCTCATACGACGAAAAGGGAAATAACCAAATGAATTTCAACCACAAACTCCAAAAATTACAAACCAATCTAGACATGTGGAGGGCTCGGGACCTTACACTATTTGGGAGAGTCATAATAATAAAATCTCTAGGCCTGCCACAACTCATCTATTCTGTCTCAAATCTCGATGTTCCTCGAGAAATAATATCGACAATTAAGACAAAGCTGTTTAACTTTCTATGGAAAAATAAAAGAGACAAAATCAAAAGAACCGGACTTTATCAAGACCGAGACAAAGGGGGTATACGTATGACAGACATTGAAACTATGACTAAAGCGCTGCGGTTAGCTTGGATTCCACGACTTTTGACTCCGGGAAGGAAAAACTGGAAAACGGTTCCAGACTATTACCTAGGAAAATATGGCGGTTTGAGATTTCTCCTAAGGTGCAACTATGACATAAAATATATAGAAGGTTTGCCAATGTTTTACAAGGACATTCTGAAATACTTTAACGATCTGAAAACTCTCTATTGCTATGAAAAGGGACAGGATATGGTAATATTCAATAACAAAGAGATTCTTGTTGGAGGAAAACCCGTTTTCATCAGTGAATGGTTTAACAGTAATATTTTGTTAATCCAGGATTTACTGAACAACAACGGTCAGTTTCTGACTTACCAAGAATTTAGAAGTAAATATCCCTGCAAAACGAACTTTCTACAATTTTATCAGGTTATCACTGCAATACCGAAGCATCTAGTAACAAAAGCGAAAAACACAGAGACACCGGAAGGCGAACTATACACTGGAGATAACCTCGTTTTCGAACTAGACGACTCGACACAAATACATCTAGAAAAGACCAAAACCAGTGACTTCTATCGTCTACTTAACAATAAAATTCACACGGAGAACCAAACTGGCCCAACGAGATGGAACAACACAATGAAGCTGGATGGGGACGCTTGGAAAAAAATATTTGCCTCTTTGAAAAACATCTGCAAGGAAACAAAATTGAAGGAATTCCAGTTTAAATTTATCCACAGAATTATAGTGACCAAAAAGGAGCTTTGTAAATATGGTATTAAAACGGATGACGAATGTCTTTATTGCGGTGAGCACGATTCGATTGATCATACATTTTATGAATGCCAATTTGTAAGGACGTTTGTAAAAAACGTCATCCACTGGTTCAATGTTACTAATAATTCACAATTTAGTCCAACAATTGAAGAAAAACTATTTGGTATCTTATCTGGCCCATATGAAAAAGAAACATTAAGAAAATTTAACTATACCACCCTTTTTATGAGATATTACATCTACACTAGCAAAATGCATAATAAAGCTATTCGCCTTTCTAATTTCGTTGATAAAGCACTATTTAAATACAGAATAGAAAATTTTTGTCATTAATTAGTGCAAAAAATGCTCTTCCTAAAAGCATTATAAGAGATAGACAATATACAAGTAAGTGAAATGTTAAATGGAACAAATGTAAATAGATTTATTATAAGAGACAATTTTCAAGTAAGTGAAAAGTAAATGTGCCAAGCTAGATAGTTGCAATACAAAGGAACAAATGTAAATAGATTTATGTAATGTATAATGTAATGTTCATTTGAAAAGAGTATTGTAATTTGTTAACGACATGCAGGAAACAAATAAAGATATTATGAGAAAAAAAAAATAAAAAAATAAAAAAAAATAACGTTAATTTTTCAGTGTCTCCAACATCTTTTTGGAAATAGAATTATGGGTGCACTGAACTTGACTTCTCTCCAACTATTCCAAACCGGCCTTCTAAACCACAACTCTGCTGGACTAACAGTTAGTTAGCCTTCTACGCAGACTTTCTTTGGCTCGTCACGCAATCTTTCGCCCAATCTTTCGTGACGAGCCAAAAGAATGTCTTTGGAATATCCCACTTAAGGCATTTAATGCCATTATCTTCAGTTACGAGCTTTAAGGACGTTCGCGCTAATTGTTTATGCGCATCCTTACTGCGCACGTAATTCCTGTCGCAACGCTACGCCACGTCATGCATCGAGCGCGCGCGCTGAGGAAACTTTCCAACCACATATAGGGTAAGTAGCCGTTGCGATAACTTCGCTTGCAGTTTGCTAGCTTAAATGGTCGGTGACCCCTACTTTTTTCTTAACAGATCACTTTTGTTAACGATTATCTACGTTTTGTGAGAAAATGAAAAAAATCTATCGATTAAAAGGTTGATTTTTTTTGCCCCACGCACGTTCAAATTCCACTTTTTGATCTTTTCGTTTTGCCGTACGACGGGTTCAAATGCCTCTTCCAGGGCTAAGTTTTGCATAAAAGATGGCAGCACTTAAAATTATTTACGCAACAGGCGCACTTCTTCAAAATATCACCAAGATCGTTTGCCTCCGTTTTCTCATCATCGATAATTTAAACTTCAAACCTTGAAAGCCGTGCGAAATTGCGTGCGCCAATTTTTCAAAATCAGGGTAGTTTTCTACAGACTTTATCTCTGAAACGAAGTCGGTGACCCCCACTTTTTTTTGTATTTCTGACACAAGTAACTCATTATCCGTCCTCAGTAAAAATTTTAGAAAAATCTATCGACTAGAAAATTTTCGCGCGAACGTCCTTAAACGGGCAATCCTAGCTACATTAAAACAAAGAGATTTGAGTATTACTATAAGATAACGTTATCCAACAAAAATTGAACTATACTTTCTTCTTTCCAAAATAGGTCCCGTCCAGTTTTGAGCATCATACTCCCACCGCGCTTAAAAGCATCTGTTTTGTTTTATTATACTAGCTCCAAGAATTTCACCCAATTTTAAGACTGCGTTAATGCAAGAAAAACACCGAAAATAGTGTTCTATGGGCTCTTCGAAGAAAAGACAACACTGAATTCTGAACGCACCTGTATAACTTTGTCAACAAACCAAGGTACAGCCTGCAATCCCATCTTTTTTATGTTCCTTCTAAGCGCCTCCTCCAGGACACCATGGTCAGGAGATGGCAGAGTAATGCCTGGGAACAAGTCTGACACGATGCCTTCAAATAAAGGCAGGTCTTGTGACAAAAACTGGAAGAGAAATGGAAAATAGGGTCAGTGATCACATGCTCTAACCAATCACCGTAGCAATGCTATCTTCTGAATGAATTTAGAACTGCACAAAAACCAACTGCGAATAAGTTTGCGTGTGTTATCAGGCGCTTGGCAACAGGTTACACGTGTGCTTTCGAATTGGAAAACAATAACAAAAGTAAATTCTTCCTAACATTATTACAAACCTTGGGCAAGTTGACATCCATGATGGACCTCAAGAGTAGGATATCCTCGTCTTGTTCAGGATATTTCAGTTTTAAATTTCCTGCAGCCGTGAGAACAGACTTGACTGCACGCATACCGTAATCATAATGGTGCTGTGAGGATAGCTGTTAGAAACAAAACAGAAACACAAACCACTTAGCAGGCGTGTCTAAGTATTAACGGTAAAGATGGCAGTGAATAAAATGTGTCCCAATGTGTGGCTTCATAGCTCAGATGGTAGAGCATCGCACCGGTATCGCGGAGGTCACGGGTTCGAATCCCGTTGAAGCCCTGATTTTTTTTTTTTTCAGGCTTCTTTATTCCAATTGCTTAAAATCGCAAATTTACTGCGAAGATCACATATCACCTTCAGAATGATAACATTGTTAACAGTGAATGCAAGAGTGTTCAGCATATTCTTGAAAGTCAGTTACTTCGCTGGTTTGGTCCTGTATTAGCTAAAGAAAACGATTTCTAACTTACAGGTGTAGTTATAAATGATACGGGTGTAATCATTGTATCAGCATGATTAGCACCACTTTTGCAAGAGTTAGAAGAACGAAAATCATAAAATAGAGGCTATTGTCGTAATGTGCAAGCTTAAGACAGAATGCATGAAAGAATACCCTTGTATTACAATTAATGATAATTAACATTTATATCGTGTAAATATCATGTAAATATAATGAAATGCGCGTTACAAACAAAGATACCAATAGCTCGCTTTTTGCTATGATATTTGTACTACGGATTAGGATTGAGCAATAGTTACTTTCATACCTGCTCAGAGCAAAGCCTGTACACAGCCACGATCTTAGCGGACAAACTGCGAGCATTGACAAATCCCATGGAATACAAACTAATCTCACTGATTAACGCATAGTCAGGGACCATCATTGCAACCGTTCGGAAAAGAACCTACAGAGATAATTACAACTAATATCAGAGAAGTAGTTTTAGCTTCGATTGAGAAGATATATATAAAAAAAAAACTTAAGAGTGTTTCATCACATTTCCATACACCTCGAAGTTCGTCAAAAATACACCGCAGCGCGTCGTATTTTCAACTCTCTTTTCGGCGTTTGAAAATGTGATGAAACACTCTCTCTCGTATTTGATATATGACGTCACCTACCAACGCAAGTCTCAATCTGCCAGTTGCAGTTAATAATCTTAAATGGGCTGAACAGCTTAATCGTTTATGAAGTTCATTTCCTTTTGTCTTCTTCTCACCTTAAGATTATCAGGAAGTTCTGCACGACCAGCGTAACCAGGGTTCATAGTGATAAAGATAGTACAAGATGGATCCAGCGAGATTTCTGTTCCTTCAAATACAAACTTGTCGACTTGTTCCATGACGGCTCGCTGGATTGTCAAGATTTGTTGAGCTACAACGGACAACACCTACAGAACACAATCAAAGAACGTAAGAACGTTCACACTTTTGATAAATGCTACATTGCTGTTCCACCATTTAGTTCCATTTCTGCTTGGTGCGTACCCAAAAGAGAGAAAACCTTATCTCATTCTGCAATGCCAGGAAAACCTTAAATTTTTAATAGTACGTTCAACAAAAAATGAATAGAATGGCGATTTGCAACATCAGTTTAGATTTTCTCATTCTTTAACACTTCATCCTTTCTTATTCACGTAGAAAGAGAAATGTTTTTGTCTATAGCATCGCAAATTACCAGTTTTCATAAGCAAAGATTTAATACAGTTTAAACATAATTAATAGCGTAATTTACCTCCAGTTCAATTCTGTTGAACTCGTCAAAACAGGCCCAGGCTCCTGACTGCGCGAGTCCTTTGAAGAACTTTCCCATAGCTTTGTAGTCCAATCCATCTGAGCAATTGAAAACTACACACTGTAGGGGCAAAATATTTAAACATCTGTTAGATAACACCAGAAAAAAGCATTACATAAATCACAAATCTTAAAATGATAAATCACAAGTGGTGGCCTCCCATACAGACGTTAGTTAGGTTGTCACAGAACATTTCTCTGTTGCGCTGGAAAGATTGCGTGACTGCATCTATGTTGTGCACATTTATAATTATAATGTATTCTCTAAAGAGCGCTACACAGGAAACATGTGTACGTTCAATTTGCTATCAGTGACTGGCTTAGTACTGGAAAGGTGAGGACCAAGCTGTTTAACTGACACTATTGGTAGATCTATCTCCCAGAGGAGAACTTGGAATAATGTCAAGTAAGGCAACGATATATACCTGTTTAGCCACAGCTTTTGCAAGATCTTTACAAGTCTCTGTTTTGCCTGTTCCAGCAGGCCCCTCAGGGGCACCTCCCAGGTTCAACAGGAGAGCACCCATCAAAGTCCTGTAACCATAAACATGCCACACTCATTGAGATGAAAAAATGATTTACAGGAACATAGCAGTGCTAGAGAAATGTAAATATATTTCTTGGCATACGATAACACATAGGCCCCAAGTTTGTACCTTAGAGGTTTCCTTTACCTTCACGGATTCAGCTTGAACTTAAATTAAAGAAAAAGAAAACCATGCCCTAATTACAACAAAACACTACATACTTCCAAATGATCTAATAGTTTACTGCTGTTTATATGCTATCCTGAAAACAGCACAACAAGCGTCGTTATTCGCAAATCTTCGTTAAAGCAGCGAAGAATTTCCGACTGTTACCGTCCAATCAGAAAATAGCACAAGCACTCGGAAAGCTGTGGAATGATCTTGTTGTCATAATTAAAAGTCCAGCAACATCCCTGTTGGGATTCCAAACAAGACATTATTGGTACTTATTCCTCCCCCCCCCCCCCCCCCCCGACTACCTACATGGTCTCGGCACTTCTTCATACCTGTAGCATCGGTCTGTTAAGGGAGTGATGACAAGCCTTCCGCTGTTACCAAGGTACTCGTACCCATACTTGACTGCTGTAGTGATCATTCTGACAATCACAGCCTTTGTTTCCCAGTAGTAACGCAATTGACTGATCCACTGGAAATCGTTTGGGTTTGTCACGCCATCTTCCTTTAGCTTAGCTACCACATCACGCGCTGAGGACAAAAACAAAGTGAACAAGATGCTTGACACGGTGATTGGCAGGTAACTGACACCATAATACATAATGATTGACAACGTGACTGACAGAACGACCAAAAGATAACCAAACAGTAGGTATAACTTGTTGACTTATGAGTTGAAAGGAATTGGTAAATAAATCACAATATCTTCATGGTGAAATGTTGGTGATTCAGTGAAGGTGGAAAATTGCGACTACAAGACAATTTGTGCACCACATGCATGCGCTTCATAAAAATAACACAAGACAGGGCAGGCCACGTTTTTGCTCAATATACGAGCACAACTTGCTACATAGAAATGAAGATCTTAAATTCATAACGCGGGAAAATCACAGACATACGTCTTTACTTACAAACCTACAGTCACTTCAATCACTAAAGTCAGTGATCGACTGACATTCACATGGTTCACGACCAACAATATAAAACCTTGCGTGTTTACAAGTAGAAAACCCATCTTACCATGCACATCGATAACAATCAGAGCTCCTAAAGTTAGCCGCGACATCGTGGACAGCTTTCCTCGAACAAGTTCAACTATGTCTTCTATCTGATGCGTGCTCTGTTTGTAGTAATCATCTAACCCATCCTGTTGTGGCATAGCCTATAATAGTTACAGAGAGTAGCTTTAGTGTTTTAGCATTATCGCCAGGACAAAAAAAATTGGCGAATAAAATGAATAATTAAATAAGGAATGTGAAAGATGAAATATTCAGCATGTCGCGAGCATGGGAAACAGAAAAAATTCTGAGTCCCCGACGCGAATCAAACCCATGACCTCACAAATACTGAGAAGGCACTCTATCCACTGAGCTTCGAGAACTCATGGTGAACAAGGCCATTTTATAAATAAATAAGGAATGTTTTCATATGAGTGCAAACTTGTAGAAAGAAACGCTATACAGTGGAACCCCGCTCTACGGACACCCCGGTATTAAGGACAGTTTCGTTGGTCCCGACGAAAACCTCATACATTTTCTTTTAAATTAACCCACTTAATACGGACACCCGTTAATACGGACAACGGACACTTTTCCGTGTCCTGAGTGACAAACTCTTATACATTGTCAACCCCGCTTTACGGACACTATTTATCTGTGGGTTGTTAGAGTTTAAGAACGGTTACGAGTTTCAGTTACAAAGGAAACGTTCTGTTGCGGTTGAAATGCGTTTTATTTCTTGTATAAAGTAAAGTTGCGACATTGTCAAATAATTCCACTGTTGAGTTTATTAAAGTTTAGTTCGAGTGTATGACTAGATCGTAAGGTTTTCGTAAAACTTTTAATTTTAGTCAGAGTTCACAGTTTGCATTTGTTACAGTTACAGTACAATTAAACAACGTTTTGTGGCCGTGAAAACGTTTGCCTTTGTCTTTGCGTCGAGAAAACATGTATCGGTGACTTTTATTCTGAGACCCCGCTTAATACGGACACCCCGTTAATACGGACAATTTGGCCTGTCCCCTTGGTGTCCGTATTAACGGGGTTCCACCGTACATTGGTTTGACATCATTATATTTAATAATCTAGCATTTTTAACATCCATAAGCGGACACCTTTCCTAAGCCAACACTTTTCCTTGTCCCAAAGGTGTCCTCCTATGGTAAGTTCCAGAGTGCAGTAACTTCTCTTGTCTTACCTGAGTGACCTCCATAGTCCAGTATATAATGCTTGAAGCCAGCACCACTTGTCCTGGCCAAGACAGCACCCATTCTGTCCTGGGGTTCTGTGGATAGGCGTTAACTGCTTCAGACATCACCTCTTGTAGACTCAGTTTCATCACCTGTTCAATCTACAGTGATGCAACAATTTGATACATTTACAGTGTGGAAAAACACAACACAAGTGACCGGAGTTGCTCTAACGAGAGACCTCTGCACACCAGCAGGGCTATCTACCACTGAACTATGTCAGGTTGATGGAAGCTGTAGGTTATTTAAAGTTGAAGGGTAACAAAACATTTTAATTTTATTTTATTTTCCTGCATGTGTCTTCCAAGAAAAACTACTTTCATAATCTTTCCACTGTATAGCCATTGGAACCGGTAGTGTTCGCGTTAACTGTTCACTTTACTAGCCTTCGTATTAAAAAGATAGCAAACAAGAACAAATGTTATAACATAGCACTTCATGGAAGAATAAAACTTTTAGTGTTTGTTTCTTCCGCATCGTGTCTGCACGTAGAGAAAGGTGAGAATTGAGAGACAAATGGGGGATGATGGTTATGTCCGCTTATCCCTCCGGGGAGATTTTCTGTTACAGACACCAATGGCCCTATCATTGGGAAGATATACAACTAAACTTCACAACGGTGTATAAACTAATACCCCATTCACACCAAAGCTTAAAAATGTTTAAATGTTGTTTAGTTAAATACGGTTTAAAATTGTTTTCTTCATGGAAGTTGCTGACTGATGTTTATCGACTTCAAAGTTAGCACAATGAAATCACAAGTTAGAGCATAATTGAACCCTATGTAAAATTTAGTCTGTCAGTTGTCTGTTGCTGATTTTCATTTTCTTAAACCTGGTTTAACTAAGCATGTTTTGTTGGTGTGAATCAGGTATAAGTTACCAAAAGCCATGGAACAAATGGAAGAAACTAATATGGCAAAGACCAAAGCAAAATCCGTCGCATTTCGAAGTAACGCCGTGTTAAGTGAGTTTTAGAAAACATCTTTACCTGCAGCAACCACTTCTCTACCAGCCCCCGGGCATGCGCAGGCACAACCTTCTTGGCGAACTTCACTGTCTCACCCTCAGCAGATATCATGGCGTTAATCTCCTTCCTCTCGTCAAATTCCAACTTTGCAATGCCTTCGAAACATTTCTTTAGATGTGGCTCAACACGAAGAGGGTCTTTTGTCTCGGATAAAATTTCCAGCAGCTCATCATTTGATAAGAAGAAAAATCTGGAAAATGAAAAGTGGCAATTATTAGGCGGTGCACTGAGCTGGTTTGTGGCACAGTAGAGGGAGTAATAATGATTAGTTAGTATTTTAGAAGCTGGGAGCTTTGTTCCTCATTCATGTTATGACAGAGCAACGTCTAAATTAATTCCCTAAGTGTTAGGGTATTACCGTGCTTTGAAATATTTGATATTCGATATTTGGTAATCGTTCATCTTCATTAAATGGTTAAGTACGAAACACAATGAAAGCAGTTTATTCTTTTCTGTTATTATGTGAGAATTAATTGTCTTCAAATCGTGGCATTTTCTGTACTTCTAGCAAACAGTTAAGCAATTAACGGTTTCCTGTTTCGTCTGTTACAAAACGCGGGCTGGTGCAGAACCTTTCTTAAGAAACCGAGTTTCATTTGTTTGAGAATCATTAACTCTTACGTAAGGTTTATTTTCAAATGAAAGGTTTATGCATAAAGCGTTCAAACAGCAGCAGAAAGCAACTCGGGAAGGAAAACACGAGTGTTAAAATTATCTCGTGACCATCACAAGAGGAAAAAGTCACCGTTTCGTCGCCAAGTGTCAAAAGCGATGAAAAAAAAACAATTCCTATGTAATCCACGCAACCACCCCATTCAAAATGCGCGAAAGACGAAATGACACAGGAGCCAACACTTATTAAAGAGAAACAATACCTTGGGAAAAACAAACGCTTCTTCTCTAAGTACTCGTTCAGTCCTTTCTGTATATCCTCAAGAAGGCTCTGAGTAGACAGAAACAGAAGAGAAAGCAACAATGTTTGAGGAAACAGGAGGCTAAACTGGATAATTCCAAGTAAATGTCTACATTTTCCACGCTCTCATTGTTGATGTCGCTGAAGTGAAGAATATACTGATGGTATTCTAGTCGCTGGATAAATGCGTTATTTTCGCGTTACTGAGAGAAGCGTCCAACATGCGTTACCTCTGAGACTTGCAGTTTATCTAACATCTGAGGCTGTGACGTCACGACCAATGCGCGTGGATCCTTGACTGATTCAGTCATAATCTTCCTCCTGCGGTATTCAAACATCAACGTAACTCGTCAAGTAAAGTGTTATAACTTGTAAACGGTAACGGACGAACAAAACAAGGCTATCCAGTACAAGTTTTTGATCGATCTTTCAAACTTTTCTGGCAATCAAGAAACAAACTAATTGATTTTCATGCGTCTACTTTCGCCTCTAAGACTTATTTAGTTTTCAACTGGCCCAGAATTAACTTGTAAAACCAACAAAACAATGCCAAAACTCGGCTTTAATTTTTTTCACGCTCTTACTGGCAAAAAAAATACTGTTAAGAAAAAGATACATTTCACTAAAACACTCACTAACTGGTTTATAAAACAACAAACTGTAATACAGAACAAGTCAGAAAGGAAACGAATAGTTTCTCTGGTCACTGACGGCTTTCCTGAGACAGGTTAAGATAAAATACAATAAAAACGAACCAGTATTTGTCAACAGTACGGAATTTCTCTCCTTCCTCTGGCATTTGAGCTTGAATGTCTTCAGAAGAAAAAATGGGTTCTAAATATAACCATGACGCCTGAACCTGCAAGTTAATTATCAAGCTTTAACTTTAACTTAAAACATAGACTAAGAGTTGCACTGGGCAGGCGTTCCTACAAAACGCCATCTCTGCCATGGGAAAATTTCCATTTTTGGTGTCAGATCACTCACGCAATAAAACAAGCTGCAGTGCATACTGTAGATACACCGGTATATATGCTTTGCAGACCTATATAACGATTTGGCATGGTATCTAGAGCATCAAACATGCACATAAGTGAAGGCATTGATTATAAAACACAAACCTTCAGCCAGGACTCCACAATATCTTGCATCAAATTCTGAAAATAGAATAGTTAAATGTAAGTGATTCATACAGGACGAAATGTTAATGCACAAGGTGGGATAAAGAGGGGATGACAATGAAAGAAAACATACCAGTTTTGATTCCCATTCTTTCATTTCCGCTTCAAAGGGAACTACAAAAGGAGATCCCTTCATTGTCAATGTTTTCACAATGTGATCATCAAGCAAGACCTGCCACGCAAACATGACTGAATTAGTGCATAGACTCAGCTACTTCGATTGTGTTGGACTTGACCATGGAGGGCTTTACAGAAGTTCGCGTAACTGTTTGGTCAAGCACCGATGCACCAAGCACCTATCCTGTTTCATGCGTTCCGTTAGTTGGGGATTAGCGTGACGAACGGCGAGGGGAAAAACTGCCAAGGGACCCCTCCCCTTATTTTTCGCTCGCCGTTTTTCTCGCTGCTCCCCAACTAACCGCACGCCTGGAACTGGCGACCAAGCACCAAAATGAGTTTCTCGAGGCGGACAGGAGAAGACATCTTGCATGCCTTCCCTCCAGGCTTTACTGCCCCGAGTCTGAATACGAGACAAAGGTTTTCCGTACAGCCGTTCATTTTAGTTAATAAGCAGCTCACTTGACCTTTGTAAAGGGTTAATACAGACAATAAAGCACTGAGTCCCACCTGAAGGTCATCCACAGCCGAGAGAATACTGATCCCAGTGTCCTTGTATTGAACAAACACAAACTCCACATCCTTCCACTCAGCTTTCATTTTACTTAAAGCCTGATTGGAGAAAACAAACAGTGAACATGTTATGGGTAAATCATTAAAACTTCACCAACATGTTTCCCATACAATCTTCGCTCCAGAATGATTTGTATCTAACAACTATAGTTCAGTAACTAGCCTTGTCATGCTTTCATTTGAACTGATTCTGTGAATAAGATGTCGTTATTACTTTATAACGATTCTTTCTAGGTTTGAACAACGTTTTCAAGAAAACGATTTTAAAAAACTTGCTTAGCGAATTCAATGGCATAAACTGCGGGCTTAGAGGAAGAAACAGGAATTCGGGATCAGAGTAGTCTTCCTCCAGTTCAGTTCATCAGTGGTAGTTATTTTGCCCGACTTCAAAGCCGAGAAATATCCCGTGCGGAGGTGACACTTGATGTGGCGTACATGATTATGGTATGATTTACACACCTTCTCCAGAGAGAATTCTTTAGCTGCTCTTCCACTGATCTCAGTTAATTCCTCTACAAACTTATCAAGTCCAAGAACCAGCATCTCGTTCAGTGTGGTGTCCTCTTTCGGAGCAATATTGAAACCAATCTGTTTTGTAAAGAATAAATGCAAGTACAAATGATCATGGCATGACATGATGTGACGTGACATGACATAACTTGGCTGACATGACTTACATGCCATGATACGACATAACATGATACAATTATAGCCAATGAACTGTACTACATATAAAAAAAAACAAATGTATAATAAAGGCCATGCTACACGAGCAACGATCACGACGGAAAAAAAATATTGCAAGTTGCTGAGGCGTCATACGTTCGCAATTTTTGGTCGCAACTTGCATCGTGTCTGCTCGAAACTATCATCTTGAAATCTCCCGCGAGCAAGGAAGAGCTGATTGGCTCATTTTAATAGAATTGCGCTGCACGTTGCGCTTGATATATCACACGCAGCAACTTGTCTCGCAAATTTGCGGAAAGAAGAGGATGGTTCTACTCTTCTTGCAACTTGCAACGCAACCGTTTTGTTGCATTGTAGGTTGCAAAAATGGGGCTACACGTGCAATTTTTTGGCACTGGCAATACAACGTTTGTTGCGTTGCACGTTCCAAGAACAATTGCCTGGTGTAACATGGCAGTTACTGTTGTATCATACCTTAACACTCATTGCTTCCCAGTGCCGATCCTTAATGCCAGGAGTACACAAGGCACTGATCAGAGGCATGTTAATCTTGAAGTTCTCCAGTCTAGCTTTAACTGTAGAGGCTACTCTCAGGGGACCTCTGAACTCGGGGTGAGCAAACTCTTTTGTTAACTTGTAACTTGTTCTCCAAAGCTCTGAAACCTGTGAACAACAAAGAACAACAGCTTAAGCATGGTACATACATATATAGTGCGAAATCCCGCTGAAAAACGGGATTTCACTGGAAACAGAACATCCCTTCTGGTAGCTTATTGGGGCGATGGTTTCTTATTCCTCTAGCAAAACAGAGAGTCTTGATTATTGTTATTTGTAATCTCAATTTATTATCCATCTTTGCCCAGCAGAGTACAAATCTACTTCAGAAGACAGTAATTGAAGTCCTCTCACTCTTTCATACCGCCATGGTAATAAGACCATGATAATAAGACATTTTTACTAAAGCATTGCTTTTAAATACTTTTACTCGTCATTGTATTTTGAAGAACTGCTCAAAATATACAAACTAAAATAAATAAGATATATTTAATCCACATGTAGATGTAGCTTTCAAACTACTGGAAGTTATATTTGCATGATAACGATAATCATAACCTTCCCTGATTATGAGGCGTTTGACTTGGTGAGAATCTTGTGCTTAACAGTCACTTACAATAAATTAGGAAATGATAGACTATGCAGCAATTTGGATTTTCCTTTCAACGGTAACGGCACAAAGTTTAAACTCCAACCACACTAAAGTTTTATGCAATTTACTTTTTATAAATACCTGTTCTTCGATTTCTTCTGCATTCAGTTTTAATATCGGTCCAGCCAGCCACGCCTCTTGCTTGTCATGGAAAGTCACCAGTGCTTGCCACAGCTTGTCAAATGGTTCTTTGGCATCTATTATCTCTTGGATTTGAGGAAATGCGCTGCGTACCTCACAGCCAAGAAGATCTTCCTCCTTGTTGATCTTCTTTCTCTGTGGCAAGACGAAAATAAACATACTTTTTACATTTTGATTTCTACTTAAATAAGCTACCACTTGAAGGACTAATTTTCTTTCAAATTGTTGGGGCCCCAGCAGTCTTGTTTGGGTGATGCTGAAAAAATCTCTCATAAATGTCATGAGAAATTCAGTGAGTTAAAATCTCTAAGAATCAATGTATAACTACATTGATGTTTCAAAAAAAGTGGGGGCAACTGCCAGTTTTGGCAAATACTTATTTAAGTAAAAGCAAAAGAATTCCAATTCTTATTGGCCAATGCAAAATCACGTAAGCATTTGAAATGTTATGACGTCAGCTTGACGACATCATGATACGTCATGTTAGTATGCAACGTCTCTACCCAGAACTGCGGGCTCAGACAATTCTTAGATACAAGACACCTGCTAAAGTATTTATTTTTTAAGTTAAGGTACCTCTTCAAGGAACCCTAGCACTTTATCTCTAAGTTCATCCAACTGTGCCAGATAAGTCTTCGCCTCGGACATTCTGTCTTTGGTGTAGAACTCTTTCACACTCTGAAGAGTTTCATTCAACTGCAACTCAAACCTTGCCAGCCAGTCAAACAGCTTGTTCATGGCGGTATCGTGTTCTCGAGTTATGCGAGTTTCACTGCAGGGTAGCACAAACAATAAACAGACAAATTTTACATGTAGGTCACTTGAAAATATATCCTGTTTTAAACACACTTTGAAGGTTATGTAACCATAAATTTTAGACATATCTTATACAATGCTAACATTCAATTTATGTTCTTTCGTTTAGTTTATTCCTTTGTTCGTTCATCATTTCCTTCAATTCGTTCGTTTCTTCTTGTTTCGTTTCAAGGCTCTATTGCGGTGATGCCATGATTAAGTTATGAATAGGAAGTGATGAATGGTGATGCCAGCAATTCTATTTGTTGTGCAACTCGGTGATATTTCTGCAAGTAGCCCCTTGCCACTACAGTGAAACCCACACATTACAGGTTATCAGCTTAAGAGTCAACATTCATGCTTTCCCAGAGATAGCAATGGTTTGAATTTAATTGACTTTCTGAGCCCAGCAACTCGCCTCATTTTAATAATGGGTATGATCCGTTCAGGCCAAGTGAATGTAGTTTCATTGAGAGCCAAATGATCGTCAGCTAGGAAGGTGTGGTCCATTATAAACAGAACAAGATCTGCTGCTTCCTCTAGCTCTGTCTGATTAAAAGAATTAAAATTATCATTAACACTGCTTATCAATATCTTATAACTTACAGATCTTGTGAACATATCATTCATTTCATTAATTAAAAATCATTATATCAGGTTTTAACTGTACATGTCAAACTATCATTAAAAAATATCAACTATAGAGTTTCAAAAATTGATTAATAAGAAAATGAGTGTGTTCCAAAGCAGTTGTCATGTAGTAATTACAATACGTTTTCTGCTCCCCTAAGACCTCGATTGCGATGTTCCAGTTGCCTTCACACCTTGAATTATTCCGGGTTTTTTTATTATTATTCTAAGCCAATTACAAGATCTCGGAAGACGAAAATCTCCCTATTTAAAAAAATATTTGATATGATACTAATTCTACCTTCAAATGCACCAAGGGTCCACTTCTCAAATTGTCAATATACTTTTCCAAATCAACAAGCTCATCAGTTGTCTTTGATGATGATGTTATGCGATTAACAATGTAATCATACTGATGACAAATGGACCGGTTGAAATCAAAACTCTTCCTGGTTAACTTTGACGTCATCATGCTCACCAGATCATCAGCACGCAACACAAGAAACTGAAAGTGTAAAGGAATGATTTAAATCACACGTGTGAACATAACGAATCGTTGAAAGACAAAACCAAAAGATTCAAGCAAATAGAGAGTGAAAATACTCACTCAGTTGGCTTTTTAAAAAACAAAAAAACAAAACAAAACCGATGAAGGCCTAAGTTTTTTGGTCGAAACGTCTTGAAAGTTTTCGTTGTTTCGAACGTTAGAACAAGTCAGTGTCAAGCACAATAATTTACATTGTAAATAAAGAGTGCCCTGACTAAATAATTTGACGGTTCTTCAGCAAACCTCTTACCTAGGATCTCAGTTAATAACAACGTTTATTTGTTGTAATTGTTGTTCCAGCATTTGTCAAATCTCTTGCCAACAGTCAAGTAACTACGTAATAACAGCATCTTTACGATATAATCGTTTGATTTGTCATATAATCTTTCCTCGCCCAAAAAAGGGACGAAACACTGCATGAAAAGTTAAAGAAAATCTGTTCATATGAATATGCCGCCTACGTTGCTGTTATTAATGGTATGTATTGCCACCATCACATGTTTGATTCATCCCAAAATTGGAGACAGCTAGTACCGTGATTTCATTTTGGTCACCAAAATCAAAAGTTTGTCTAATCGTTCGGATGTAGGTAGTAGGGCAATAGCAGCTAGAATTCAAATCCCTGACCCGCCCCCCACTCTATATAACTAACATGTAATACATGGTCCGATTAGATCGGTACATTTTAACAAGTGATACACAATAGAAAGGGATACATATCACGGCTCTTTTGATTTGATTACTTACAGTCCTTTTAGAACAGCTTATAATCATTTCGGGATTAGTAAGGAAAGCTCAAATTACTACCAACCTGTAATTTTTTTTTGTTGATTCGAATTATTGATCGATTGTGTATTTACCTCTTTAATCTTGGTGCAATCCAAAACAAATAATTCCATAGGAATGAACAGGTCCATTGAGGCAGCCATTTTTGAAAGGTCATACACCTTTTGTAACTCCCTTCCATACTCCAACAAATGGCGATCAGTGGATATAAACCTCATAGTCTTTACATCAGACTCTCTTGTTAGTAAATACTGCAGTGGTTCATAAACTGATCGGAACCTTGAAAAGAAGAAAAGGGCAGTTAGTACCACCATCACACATATTGCTACAAGCTTTTTAAAACAATGTCAGTTTGGAAGCCTGTTTGAGGAGAGGGCCTGCTCATCAGTGCCACCTGTCACTCAACTTTGGTTTCTGTTGTGTATGATAATGCATTGCTTAACAATTTGCTGGCCCTCTGGCATAAAAGAGCCAGGTCAGAAAACTGAGCAAGCCAAATGTGTTCACCAAGGGGAGTCTCCGTTGCAAGATCTTCCTCCTAAGACTGCACTAGTCTCACTAGTAAAGCCAAGCCATTTCAAGTAGCATTTTGTTATCTCACCACTTTGCAATAACAATGTAACTCACTTGAGAGGCCCAGCACTATTTTTCTCTACAACATCAGCCACTCTTGCCTTGGCTGCCAGTACTCTCTCTTCATCAAGCTGTACACTGCTGATATGGCGCTTCTTTAGTCCTTCATCTTCATAGAAGAGCTGGTGCTCAACACACTGGAAGTTTTGCACACTTTTCACCATGTGCTCAATGATTTCATGGATTGTCTCCGTCACATCTGAGAAATTTGGCTCAAAAGCAACTGTTACTTTCTCTACCTCAGGAACCTAAAAATAAATCCATGACAATCTTTTTCTGTCTGTCATTTACTAAGAAGGAAAATATAGTACAATAGATAGGTACATAATAGGAAGATATTTATCTAGTATTTTAGGCCTCCATTGTGTTCAGAGAGCTTGTTAATCATCTTGTTTTATAGGGCTGCAATGTGTGCAGAGAGCTTGATAACTATTTTGCATTATAAAATGTTCGAGTAATTGCGCACGCTGTGATTGGTCAGTTCGAGTTCACGCTGCTTACGTCACGCGCCAATCTCATCCCCAGAGCAGTCCAGAAGGATCGCGGGCTCTGGGGACGAGATTGGTCACGTGCGTGCTTTATCGAGTTATAATGCATGCTGCTTACGTAATGAGTTTGAGCGTGCTATTTCCTTAGCATTTTATAAAAGAAATAAAAAAATTCATCCTCATGCATTGTTGAGTAACATAAGTACTTGGGAATTTTTAAGAACACTCGAGAAGTGGGAGAAGCACTCGGCTGCGCCTCGTGCTTCTCTATGCACTTCTCTCGTGTTCTTAAAAATTCCCGCGTGATAATATAACTCAACAAATTATGCACTCGGATGCGTTTTTTATTTCTTTATTATTTCCATAGCAGCCATGGCTACAATCGGTGTCAAAATCTTGGTACATTAACTGTTTCTTCCTCACTTGAAAATAAATATATAAAGTAACTCCCCTTCTCCCCCATGCAAAAATTAATGCGTGCCATGACTGCCTATTTCTGCTTACAAACCGAAACGGAATGCACAAGGAGTTCAGCCACATTGCGCTATCCAACATCGGAAGGGGGATGGGGCTTGGTGTACCAATGACTTTTGTCAAAGATTGTAGGCATAGATCATAGCTTGCCAAGTTACCAGATTCAGTAGCGACTTAATCACAAAGTGATTAGTAGGTTCGATGGTAGCAGTAGCATTGGGCAGCAGTATTCAATAAGTGGTAACACGTAGTCTTTATACAGGGAGATCATAACGTCTGAAGCAACTTAAGGTGGGGGTATACCCGATTTTGAGTGAAATTTTAAGAGGTTTAAGGAAGGGATAGAAGAAAGAAAATTATTTTTGAAACACCAACAGACGGTTGACCCCCACGCAAGAGCACCCCAGGTTGTCAGGGGACTGTTTGGGTGCCATATACTACCGGTAATTTTTAACTTCAAAATAATTCTAATTTTAAAATCACAGATCTTTAATATTTCTGATTTCTCCAAATTTTAGTAATCCTTTGAGAAAAACTATCTCTTTCCAAACATCCCCAAAAATCACCAAAAAATTTACAAAACACTGCTTAACATAGCTATGTGAAATGAGCATAGAGCTTCTGGATTACTTGAAACGCAGACGAGATATTTGCATTAAACCAAGTTTAGCGGTGGAAAAACAGGCTTCAGGTGTACCCCCGCCTAAACGTTAAATCCTATGTAAAACAGCTATCATAGCATTCACATAACTATTTAGCATTATAAGACTGCAATGTACGCAGAAAGCTAGATAACTATCTAGCATTATAGGCCTGCAAGGTGTGCAGAGAGCTAGATAACTTTCTAGCACTATAGGCCTGCAATGTGTGCAGAGAGCAAGATAACTATCTAGCATTATAGGCCTGCAATGTATGCAGAGAGCTAGATAACTTTCTAGCACTATAGGCCTGCAATGTGTGCAGAGAGCAAGATAACTATCTAGCATTATAGGCCTGCAATGTATGCAGAGAGCAAGATAGCTATCATGCATTATAGGCCTGCAATGTGTGCAGAGAGCTAGATAACTATCTAACATTATAGATCGTTTTTACGTGACATCATCAGGTACCAAAATCCAAAACTAAAGAGACACCATAGTTTTTATCCACATCAGGCATAAGAGGTACTAAAATTATATCTATTTGCGACTTTTCAGCTCAGTAGCATCCTTCGTTTGAAAACCAGCGCAACTTGAATTTCAGAGTAATGGCGCTGCGTAACACGCAGTTACGATCGTGTTTGTTAAAAAATATACATTTATCTTGTGATTTTTAGCCATTTGAGAAGTTAAAGTAGCAGGAAATATGTTTATGCAAATGTTTGTTTCTCAAATACCGATAATCAGTGGCCTAGATGATCAAAGTAAGTTCCAGATGTTTACAGTATTTTCCGGCCGCCATATTGGTGTACCACGGATGTACACCAATATGGCGAATCCATACTGGGCTCTGTAAATTTGTGCAAAACATTTCGATGAATATCTCAAGTTTGGGACAGCGCACAGACCTAAAATTTGGAGAAATTACTTCTTTACTTCTGTCCTATAATATCCTATTTTCTTGAAATCATTCACTCAATAGTTTTTCGATTTATATTCTTGTTGCGTGACAGTGAAAACGATCTATAGGCCTGCAATGTGTGCAGAGAGCTAGATAACTTTCTAGCACTATAGGCCTGCAATATGTCCAGAGAGCAAGATAACTATCTAGCATTATAGGCCTGCAATGTGTGCAGAGAGCTAGATAACTATCTTGCATTATAGGCCTGCAATGTGTGCAGAGAGCTAGATAACTTTCTAGCATTATAGGCCAAAAAATGTTTGCAGAGAGCTAGATAGCTATTTAGCATTATAGGCTTGCAATGTGTGCAGAAAGATTGATAACTATTTAGCATTATAGGGCTGCAATGTGTGCAGAGAGCAAGATAACTATCTAGCATTAAAGGTCTGCAATGTGTGCAGAGAGCTAGATAACTATCTAGTATTAATGTTTTACAGGTTTGCAGTGCATGCAAACAGCTTTGACTGTACACTGTGCATTACTTTAAAAAAAGCTACATTAAAACAATACAACAGTCTTACCACTGTGAGTGTAATTGGCTGTGGTAAAACAGGAAGACTTCTTTCAAATGGTTCAGTAAAATCATTTCCAAGTTTGTACATCTCAATAAACTGTACAAGGTCATCAACGGAGGAATACACAACACTGCGAAGATTGAGCGACATCAGGGAGGCAACTGAACTGAAGAAATGATCCATCTTATCCACTCTTGATTCCTAAAAAGTGCAATAAAAAATCAGTTAATATATTTGATTGCAATAAAATTTGTCTTGCTGTAGTCTTGTGGGAGATATGGTAAACTATTCAAAGACTAATATGCGGTTTGGTGTCAAAGATCTAAAGGATACACACTGAACCCTACTCATTTTCCTCAATGTGTTAAGTACTAGAAGCCAAGTATTTTATGAGTCAGAGGCAAATCCAGAAGTCCCAACAAACTGGTGATTTCATTGTTTCCTTAGGTAAGGCATACATTTGACATGTGTACATGTCATAAATGGTTACTGCCAAGCTATCAATGTCTCCTGATCTATAATGTTCTGAGGAGAAGTCTAGGGTGGAGTATCATCCTGTTAATCTCCATGAAAGCAGGGAATTTTAGTTCTCATCACAACAAATTTCCCTATAATGTATAATTATCATCATCATCTATCTGCTAGCCGGGGCTTTCATAAAATTTGAAGTAGGCAGTTGGTTTAATGAGTAGAGTGACCAAATATTTGAAAGAATCTTTCTTAAATTACTTCAATTTAAGGGAAAAAGTAGCCAGCTTCTCTGAGTGAAGTAGCAGATCCTGGTACTTATTGAAAGCACTGTGCTAGATAGTATATTGATATAATGAGAGATGACTTGGCTGTAGATTCCTCTTATGACTCAACTACCTCATCTTCAGGCATCCATTGCTCAATTTCATCTCTTCTGTCACTAATGATCTTGACACAGGATGGGACCCAGGTCTCCAGCAGTGTTCTTACTCCGTGCTGAGTTGCTTTGTGAGCATTCTTCCTCAGATCAGTTATTGTTAAAGGAAGTGATCCCTCCAGACCGGGAATATCAATTAATCTCAAGTCTGAATAACTGCAAACAAAAAGAGACAAATAAGGTTCTAAAGTCTTGGGCATAAATTTAACACTAGTTAAAATAAAATAAAAAAGTTATATGCAAAGTGCCAAAATATTTAAGATCATTCCAGGCATTTAAGGGTGAGCCAATCTTCAATGGAATAGTGTCTGTCAGTCCATAAAACATCATGTGTAACAACAACAATGAAAAGTGCCAAAATGTTTAAGATCATTCCAGGCATTTCACAGTTAGCCAATCTTCAGCGGAATAATGTGTGTTAGTCCATACAAGATCATGTGTAACAGCAACAATAGTCTGCTTACACATGATGTTGTATGGACTTATGCACGTTATTCCACTGAAGAAGGGCTAAGCCCAAAATGTCTGGAATTACGTTAAGGTTTTGGCACTTTTCATTTAACTCATTTGATTTTAACTAGTCTTCTTACAAGTGTCACACAGCCCATGAACATTTTTTTCTGTTCAAAATTTGTGAAAAATGTAACCCAAACAGCTGGGGGACTCCCATATAAAACTGACAGGGATACTTCTCAGAAATTTGAAATTAAACCCCGAGAGAAGACTAATCTGGGTGTGCCTCAAGCTTTTTTACCCCTAAAAGGTACCAAAATACTAAAAATAGAATTTATACTTATTTCTTCACGTGTAACCCTAGACAAGACCTCGATGACTAAAAATATTCGCATTTTGCGCGGAACACCCTAAGCGAGACAAAAAATCCCAAATTTACACCCCTAAGTGAGTGTCTCTTTTATATAGGAGTCCACCTGGGAGAGGGCGGGGGAATTTAACACACCTGAGTAATCAGTCACTGTACATGGTCACACTTAACCAATATGGGAACACCACTGCAGCAGTCATATGTATGTTCTAGTTTTAGTTTTCATTCTAAACTTGTTCCATCAGTTCTACTTACTAGGTGGGCCTGTTATAGGCTGAAAATTGATATTAAACAACATATCATGACCAATTACACCACTTGTTTCCTAGTGATGCAGTAGAAAAATTTAGATCAGGTTTCTGATGCCTGATTCTACACATTGAACTTACTGTGATTCCCAGAGGAACAACAGTTCTCTTTGGACGACATGAGTTACAAAAAGGTTTCTCTCCAGATACTCTCGACAAGATATAACTGAAGCATGCCATGGAAATCTCTCTCTTCCAGCGGGATAAATTACCTAAAAGATAAAAACATGTAAAACTGCTGTTTTTCTTTATTTATTCATATGCAATTTTTCTTTAAGTCCTAAGTTTTATTGGGGATGTGTTTATTGTTACACAAGTTCTAGTGCATTTCATTGCATGCTGTTTGATTTTATTAATATATATTTTCATTTCACATATTTTTTTCATTCCATTTGTTTTCATTCCATTTCAATTCACTCTTTTCTTTTTAATTTTATTTTGGTGTCACCGATGTCTTTTAATCTCTTGCCATCTTGTTTGGTGATACCAAGAAGGCCTAAATCCTGCAAATGGGGTTATTTTTATTATTCAATTTGTTTTGTCTTCTCTTGCGCACTTTAAGCAGTATTTCATTCTATTTTGTTTCTTTTGTTATTTTCTATTTCATTTCAAAAGTACAGTAATCAGCCTACATTTTTCAGCAACCGATTTCCAGTTTGGCTCTAAAAGTAAACATAGTTGCTTGTACTGTACATAGCAAATCAGGCACAAAATGCAAGTGCTGAAATGACAAAATAACAAAAAAATATACGAGGCTCACTGGTAGTGGCATATGAAGTCCAAGTCGCCTTTGTTCTGCAGGATCCAAAAGCACGTAATCCAGAATACTCTGCTTTACACTGCGTGTATATTCTGCCTCCATTTCCTGGAAAATCAATGTAAATACTGTTTTAAAATCTGTACTAGTTACAGTGATAAACATGAATGTCCTCACATTGTGTCTTAAGGCCAGACATTATACTTCTACTAAATAAACCGTACGAATTAATTTACACTTAACTATTGTGTCTAATTAGTCTGACAATGTATAACTGCTCTTTAAACTCAAAAATTATAGCTATTATAACAGCAGAACTTTACATGTGTCTGCAGCAAATGCTACACTACACCTACAATACCTTGTCAAGCTCCTCCAGCGTCTCTTTAAAATCCTGCTTTAATGATTTTGGTAGAAAATCATGGGTCTTCTTTTTCCATTCCTTGGACAATGGTGCAACCATGTTGGCAAGAATGGCCTTTTCTACAAGACCGCTGTATCGCTCTAGCTCTGACTCAGGTGGCGACACAGCACGTGAAAGTCCAAAAGTGGGAGTTGTTGCTGGAGGGAAACTGATACTTAAAACAGACAGCGTCTCCTCATCATACTCCCTGAATGATGATACTGAGGAAATATTCTGTGGTGAACTTGTTACAGTATAACTTTCACCAAGATCATGGATTTCTGAGTCCGTATGACCATTTGAAATTGTTTCAATACTTTCAATCCTGCTTGGCTCATTTACCCTGCCTTGTCCTCCCCATGCAACTTTTGCCTTCTTAGGGTCTGGAGATTCTGATACAGATTCTCCATTATGATGCAAGCTGCTACTTTGAGGACTACGGGAACGCGTACTTGATTTAACATACTGTTCTGCAGACTGAGGTCTTTTAACTCGTGGTGGTTTGGAGCTTGACAGAGGACTTGTATCAACATCAATCTTTCTCTCTCCCTCAGAAGGTTCCTGTTCATTCTTGGGTGACAATTTTCTAGGTGGGCTAACAAGAGGTGGGCTTGTGTGCCCCTTGATAAGGCCCACCCTGGGCACTCCCTGGGTTACATAGTTACCCTTTCCTTTAGAGTATCCAGAAGTTGGTGATTGGGATCTTCCACCATAGAGGGGTTGAATTTTCTCTTCAATGACATTTCCAGGAGGACTATGTTGCTTTCGTGGACTTATCTTCTTGGTAACTACAAATAAAAGGAAATAAAAAGGTCGGCAACTTTGCTTCAACTACATGTATAAAATTGTGTAGATTACATGAATTTAATGTAGTCCTTGACAGCTTTCACACACATACACAAAATATTGGTTTGTTCCAGGGGAGGGAGGGGGGGGGGGACTCCCTTATATAAGCTATATAGGTATGTGCAGCCCAAAGGGTCTGGTTTTCAAGCTGTTTTGGTCGGAAATAGATATAGGGTATAGATTTTGACCATTTTGGTCTGAAATGGGGTATGGTTTGTGTACTCTGGTGAGACTGGTCAACAACTTTTGCATTAATAACAGCTACAGTTGTTATTATGTACCCCTTGAGATGTGCAATTCAAAAATGTTGGGAATTTCAGGCCCTTGTCAAATTTTAGGCAAACCAAAGTAGTTCCTGGATACAATCTGGCCTGTCAGAAATAGGGTATAAATTTTGGAGTCAGGTCTCAAATAGGGTAAGGGTTTCTTGGAGCGTGCTTCGCACCCCCACCAAAATTTTCAGAGAGGAGCACCCCCAGGGGGTGGGGGTGGTTGTTCTTTCTTCCTTGATGTCACAAGGAGGGGTTGGGTAAGTATAGGTCACTTGCACTAATGGCAAGTGGTCTTTTCAATTCTGAATCAGATCAGTAACAATTGAACCAGGTTCACATAACTTAAAACATAAAATATACCTTAACCATGGACACCTTACCATACTCTGCCTATACAACAATAAAAGTCAACCACCCAAGTACTTCTCCCTTTCAAATGAAGGTAACCAAGTTTTTTGTCAAAAATAATATTAATATTGATATTAACTAATTAATAAATTAATAATACACATGCAAAAATTTCAGCAAGCTCATTGGCTGAGAGCACGTCAATTAAACCCAAACAGTGCAGAAAGTTGAAATTCAGTGCAAAAAGATGAAATTCAGTGCAGAAAGTTGAAATTAAGTTGACCGACAGGAAAGCCGCGAAAGTGCACCAAACAAAATAGCGGCCGCTGTCGGAGGGTTTGGAGAGAACAAAAACATCAATTAGTTAGACCGATTTAAAGAAAATTATCAGTGTATAAACTAATATACTAGCAACTGGACGTTTGTGCAGCACAAAAGAGGCTCTATGAAACTACTGAAGGCTACCAATCAAGGATTTTCTTTCGCGACAGCTCATAAAGAAGGAAGATTACAAGCCTGAATTGAAGTCACACATTTCAGCTCATTCCCATGTAACTGAATGAGGATAAAAGCACCTGATAATGCATGACAGAGAGCTTTAAAATTCTGTAGCTTGGCAACTCCGTAATGTTTTAACAACGATTCGGAAAGGTAAGCGACCGAACACACCTTCTTTGTCATCCACTTGCAGAGAAATTTTATTTGTATTTGTATTATAAACAAGTAATCACATGATGTTTCTCATGCAATTTGGGATGAATCAGCACGAGTAAATTTTTCAAAGACTACACGAGCCCGTAGGGTGAGTGCAATTTGGTTGGCCTTTGAAAAATTTACTCATGCTGATTTATCCCAAATTGCACTCGAAATCATGTGATTACCTATACTAATTAATTAATTAATTAATTGATTAATTAAATATATTCCCTATGTACAGCAGGCCTTTAATTATGCAAGCAATGGTAATATGTGCATGAACTGATATCTTACAACTTATACATTAATACTACATGTAGCTTAGCATACCAGGACCAGATGTCTTGCCTTGTCTTTTATAAATTAACTTTGTTGTCAGACTCTGGGCTGATGGTGTGTAGTTATTAGCGACAGCATCACTACAAAAAAGATTAGTTAACATAAATATGTAAAATGACCAAATGTTACAAATTCAGGACAATGATCACATGTAAAGGATTTAATTTGGACCTATGTTAACACTTTGAATGTGCAAAGACAGAGGGATGCAGGGACTGAGGGATGGATGGATGGAAGGATGCAAGGGGGAAGGATGGAAGGGATGGAGGATCAGAGGAACAGAGGAAAAGGGAAACGGACGGATGAAGGGATGCAGGGATGGGGGATGAAAGGACTGAGGAAGGAAGGTACTGTAGGGAGACAGGCTAGGCAGGCAGGCAGGCAAGGGGGTACAAAACATTATGCAGGCAGGTAAAAAGGAACAGTTAAGCACTTCTAAACCAGTGGCCATGGGAAGGGGTATAGAATGGTAAAATCTGAAACTCGCTGTGAGAGGCCGAGACCATCATTTAAAATCTGAGACCGAGACTAACAATTTTTTTCAAATCCAAGCCCGAGACACCGCGATTCAAAAATCTGAGCGCGGGACTCCAGCGTGGGACTATTACAACGCTAGTCTAATGCTCTGTAGCTCTCTGCTTTGCTGTTGTTGTTGCCGTTGTTTTGTGACGGTTCAAACTGATTAAAACTTTCACTTGGTTTGTGAGACTCAGAGACTCAATTTCAAAATTACACCAAGATTTCAAGACACACCTAAAATTTTCCGAGATCCATGATTTTTCAAGGACCATTCTATACCCCTATGGGAGATCCAATTCTTCCTGTCAGTACCAACAACCCCTCCCCCTTCTTCCATCCTCCCTTTTTAAGCAAGAAAAGTCTATATTTTTCACTTAAGACATTATTCTATAAATTATGCAATATTGAACACTTTTCATCTGAAACAGACTTGAAATCATCAATTGATTTTACATTTTGAGAAATGAACTGCCTGCCATGCACCCACCTTGTGTGTCTATAATGACTTTTCTCTTTAGTTGGTGATGCCTGAGTGTACGCTCCATACTCTACAATCTTTGGTCTTTCACTATAGGCAGGCTACAGGTAAAGATTACAACAATAAATATCAGATTACCACATCAACAGGAAATCTCCCTCCCTCTCCCCTCCTTCCCACATTGAGATAAACAGATCAGCCACCCAGCTAGATTAACTTCAGTCTACAGTAAGTTATTCTGCCTCTTGGTAGAATTTTATCAGCTACTGTCTTGTTCCTATACAATATTTTTTTATAACCAAAGGTAAATGAACATGTGTTGTTTCTTGTTCCTTGTCATACAAGGGCTAATGGTAATAATTTATTACCTGTGGAGCACTCAGAGGTGGAAGGTGATCAAAGATATCCCGATGTTTGATGTTTAAAATGCTGTCAGATAAGTCTTTTGACTGAAAATATTACAAAAAATATGCAGAATGTGTAAATTCTGGGTGAATAGATTGGTTAGCATATATGCATACATACAGCATAATAATTATGTTAAGGAGAATAATAATATTATTTAATAATATGTCTGAAATCACCTACAGGGACCATTGGGGCACTTTGTGTTTGACAGAGAGTGTAATATATGGTTTCAGTCAACACTTAACTGAAACTTGTCTATTAAGTGTATAATGAACATTCAACTGAGTGTATGCAAACGGTTCCAAAGAAATCAAGACTCTGAGGTCACATCACAAAAAGATTTGAGTTTGAAAGGCCCATAATAATTGGATAATTTCTTAGGAGGGCATGGCCAGGGTGCTGAACACTGCCATACTGCAAAAAAATTGGCAAATATAAAGCTGCATACAGTCAACTCTCGCCTTGTGGACACCCCGCTATTACGGACACTCACTATTACGGACAAAATTCAGATCCCCGGCTATAGAGGTTTGACTGGAAATGCCTCCCGCTATTACGGACTCTCGCTAATACGGACACTAAACAAAGTCCCAAGCTTGTCCGCTATAACAAGAGTTGACTGTACTGTGAAAAAAAATTGGAAAATACTGCAATGTTATAGTTATATGCCCAGTATAGCTCACAGTTTCATTGTCATGGGTGTGAAAACAATGACATTCACTCTACCAATGTAACATACATATTAAAGACCGTGTGACAGAATAAAACTGTTTCCAGCAGCTTGTTTCCGAAAAAAAACAGGAACCAAAAATAGTTGGGAGAATTCATGTGAAGGATTAATGACACACGAAAATTAAAAATATCAGGAAATTTAATAAGTACTGTCAGTACAATATTACTAAAATAACTTTATTACAGTTATTTCAATATGTCTCAGCCTCATGTTTAAGAGACTTTTGTTTGATTTTGCTCATCAGTTATCCTCCACTGCATCACTCTCACTGTCTGAACTGTCCTCTAGCTGCCACTAAGTTCCGTTTAGACTGTGGAATACTTTATGTTTTGTTACATGTAGCTTGTTTTGCTTGCTATATATTGTTTACAATGGCGATCATGATCATATCAATGATAATTTGTTACAGTCTGAGGTCAAAGCTACATATTGAAGAATAGAAAAAAAAATTGTGAAATTAAATGCACTTCGATTCTCCTTCCTCTCAAAATTAAAAAATTTTATAGTCACAATGGCCGTTTACGCGTTACCCGTCTGGACGGGCTTCGGCAAACATTTTGTAGTTCGTCCAGTTAGCTGTCTCTAGTATAAAGAAGGGCACAAGACACGTTACCCATCCAGACGAGCTACTTTTTGAAACACGTCTTGAACGACATATTTCGAATAGTAGCTTGTCTAGACGGGTAACACATCTTGTGGTTGTCTTTATACTAGAGACGGATAACCGGACGAACTACAAAATGTTTGCCAAAGCCCGTCCAGTCGGGTAACGCATCTCTAGTATAAAAACGGCCAATATGGCTATTGATTTTTCATGAAATTTAGTGAGAATAAGGTGTAACATTCAAAACTAAAATTACCGAAATCCTGCATGATGAATTGGCCAACAGTGCAATACTACAAACCCTCCTTGCATTTGAAAGGAGGCATGTACTAAAACCCGAAACAACGAAAGGAAACCACTGAAGGAAACGACCAAAACGAAACAGCCGAAAGGAGCAAAACAAAACAAAAACACCGAAACAAGCAAAACCCATTACCATTATTGAGAGCTAACCGTAAACAGCCTAACCAAAGTGATATTCAGTTTAACTGGAGTGCCATTCAGGCTAACCGCAGTGTAGCTTGCACTAGGTTAGCCTAAAAAGCACTCTGGTTAGCCTGAATATCCCTCAGGTTAGCCTGACAAATGCCCAGGTTAGCCTGTTTATGGTTAGCTCTCAATGATAGCACTGATTTTCCTTGTTTTAGTGATATTGTTTCATTTTGCTCATTTCAGCTGTTTCGCTCGTTTCAGGGGGGTTTCGTTTCATTGTTTCGGGTTTAGTACATGCCTTGAAAGGATTATTCGCCACTTAAGCGCTTACTCGACCAGGTAAACTGGGGATTATCGCATGATTTAATTGTCCAGAAGAGGTGTATCATATAACATATTTTGACCAGTGGATTATAACACATATGGTAATCTCCTCTTGGTAATCTCTAGTAAATGATGTGATTATATTAACAAATTAATTTTCTTGAGGAGTAGAAGTTGACCGTTAGCTGATCAAAAATGAAAACTGTCATATGAAGTCAATTAGATTTGTGAGCCTGGCATCCAAAATTCTGAAAAGAACCGATGACATCGGTTTGGATTTCTCGACGCAATTTTAATTATGTGGCAGGCATAATTATTGAGACAGTAGAATAACAAATCATGTAAGATAATGGCAAATCTATGTTGATCATGTCTAATCATTTTATCAAAATGGTCGACATTTATTTCAACCTCTGTCACTATCATCAGAAAAGATAAAATGAACTGCTCACACCTCATTACTTGGATAAAATCGAACAAGTTTAACGATGTTCGAAATAATTAAGGTGCAAAAAAATATACGAGATTCATTGTAAGCGAGCAAATGATGAACTTGTTTCGATTGTTTATCTTTTGATCCATATCGGGCATATGCATTAAGTGGCTGCCAAATGAACGTCACATTTGACTTCCATAGAAAAGCCTTTCTGTACTGCGATTTTTAAAATAAGGCCTAAAACCTTGCATGGGGAAAACTGACCAAGTGAACACGTTACGTTGTCGATTAAGGTAATTCAAACACACATTTTCACCCACTGTCGATTGTTTTTAAAACAATTCGATCCCTTTGGTTTATTGTTATGGAGTCAGGACTGGAGTACAAATGACTTACCGTTTAGCATAAAAATATGCATTTACAAAATTATGTACAAAATATTTTGTACACAATACAACCCAGATTATTATACGCCAAGGATTATATCAAAAAACATTCACGAATACATCAAGCTCAAATACACATACCTCGCTTCGTTCGCGGGCTGCCGCCATTTTTTCGTTTTCGTGAAAGCGTTACGTTACTTATGTCCTCGCTTGTGTTGAACGAACTCCATGCTCTCGATCAAAAACCCACATTTGCTTTCCCTCTCATTATATCTTGTGAGTCAATGTGACTACGGATTAACCGCAGCCATTTTCAGTTATGTTTGCCCAAGAACTTACACGGATCTGTGGCATAAACTCGTCGCCAAGGAGAATTAAATCGGGCTATGCATAATTTATGATTGGTACATGAAGTGAGCAAATGTTATCGAATATTTACCCATTTCCTGCGGCTTTTTCAATTTCTTTGTCAAAGGTGCAATTTCTTTTGTCATCTCAAATTAGCGACCGATTCCAAACTGCGTGTATTTAAATAAAGGCAAAAAGCGAATATTTTGTTGAGGGCTGATCAGGTGTAATTAGTACAACCGTCCTCCTTATTAAAATGTCACGCTTTGTTAAGTTCATTTCACATATTGTTCTAATTTTTTTGTCTTTTTAAAATGAAATCGAGTGGGACAATTTATACCATAATCCGTGAGACAATTAAGCTTAAGTTTTGTTAAGCGGCACTTTCGTTATTTTTAATATACCTAGCGGCAAATATAGGCTTAACAAGCTTAGAACATTGTGCGGCGGATATAAAGATAAAATACTTGCCGTAAAACCCGACAAATGGTTGAAGAGCGTAAAATGTCACCTTTAATCACCATTACAAAAAGAAAAAGCAATGGATTTAATTCTTCCTATTGTTTGATAATAAAGCATATTCGAGCTTAACTATTTTCCACCGACTCCACCGTAAAGGTCGTCAATTTTGACTCCAGTGGACTGGACTATTTAAAACATAAGAACTGCCGACACTCAATAGTAAAAACCTGGACCGATAACAAATAACCGCATTGTTATGGAATCTGTTAGGGTATTACCAGTCAAAATAGTCCGTGTCTATCGATCTTTATCCTAATAATAAGGTCGCACATTTTTTCTCATAAAATATTGCGTGACAAGCACAAGGTGCGGCTGGGGAGGATGAAAAATACTGAAAAAGTGTTTTGCAAAGGCAAAAAAAAAACAAATAAATTGTTTGCAGACATGACAAAATTGTCTGCAGCAAGATGCTTCCGGAATAAATTGTTTAAACAGACAACGACACAGAAAAAAATTGTTTTTCTTGGAAAAATTTCCATGCCTCCCTCCAAAAAGATAATGGTTCGTCCCTCCTCTTCACCTCAAGTGATTTTGGCATCAGGCACGGCCTCCCAAAGTAACTTCGATTCTCCTGGGCAATGCTCTTGAGACTCGTAACACTATCTTTGAGTTTCATAGCGCATAGCGCGGTACATGAAAATCACATTCAGCGGTTTTGGAGTTTGATAAAGCAGTGAGCCCAAGAAGTTACTTGACAACATTTGGCGTGAAGTTTTAATGAATCCATTCCAATATTTACAGTGTAATACCAGGTTTACCTAATTAACATTCTAAGATTGTACAGGTGTTATGCCTAGACCAGCTAGCTTATGATATTTTTTAACAATCATAATTTCCCTACAATAATATCGTTACCACTTGGAATGTATTTAAGGTTTCAATACTTTGTACCATGATTCTGCTAAATTGAGTGTGAAAATAAACACACAACAATAATAATGGTATAATTAATTGGATAATAACTTAACAGAAAATGTACCACATTTTCCTAGCCAAAGAACATTCATTTAATAGGAAACTAAGTGTTGGCAGCCTTGCAATAAAGAACAGCAAAAAGTGGAACAAAGTATGTCAGTGTGTGACAAAATCTCATAACAGGGATGAATCGTGGGGCCCTCCCTTATCATTCATCAGAATTGGCTGACCGGTGGTTTTGAGCATGAAATGGGCCTTTTTCACAAGATTTTCCCACAAAATCCACCACAACAATGTATACCATTTATGCATTGACTGATTTGACAGGAAAAATCCCGACTAACAATGGAATTCTGGCCAGCCAGTTCTGAGTAATGATAAGCGCCCATGTACAGTCAAACCTCTCTAATGTGGGCACTGATGCAGCAGATCCAAGTGTCAATCATAATGATGTAAATTATTCACAGCTATGCATGTCGTTATTGCAAAGGGTAATGGAACGTCTGTGCTCTATTATGAGGGCTAAAGGAAATGCTGAATTATGAGGAATTTTGTGGAACCCAACAAACTTTCATTGATAGGGAGATGTCTACACAAGACATACCCACATGGAGAGGTTCACTGTACAGCCATACTTCAGATAAATAAAAAGAAACCAGCCACTTTGATCATTTGAATGTTATAACACAGTTGCTGTCTCGTTTGAACATTGAAATTGACCAAAGCAGTCATTACAATGTCTCTTTTTTAACCCTGGACAATTCTTGTATATCAAACTACAAATTCCAAATTTCGGCAGTTAGGAAGTTCAGTGTAAAACCAACAATATTTTGTCAGACATGACATTATGTGTATATTCATAGAGGCAACAAATGTTAATATTCTGAACCAAAAAATATTGTAAAATGCCCTTCTTGTACCTAATATGTTCTAATAATGTTGTTTTACATTAAATAAAATAGATTTTAGAATGTCAGACATTTTGAATGAATAATAATTAAAATAAATTATAATGAATTGCAATACCAAAATTATATTAGAATTTTAGACCGGTTCAAGGTTTTGAATTTAAATGCAATACATGATACCAGGGATTATGAGATGAAAGAAATTAATTGTAATTCTACTCAGCTTTGGTACCCTACTTGATACTCCACACTACAATAATAATTATCTTGAAACAGGCAAATATTCCCAACACGATAGTATCTACAAATAATATCATTTCTTTGCCTTTTGTAAGTAAAAAACAAGATACAAGTATACCTGGTAATAACCTACAATTCTATCAAATCCATGACACTACAAACAATCCGTCAAATTATCACATGTATATTATTTAAAAAAGGTCTTGTACTATAAACCATCACTCTGACTAACAAGTCAATCCAAGCAAGCCTTGGATTCAACCACAATGAGACTTCAGTTAGTTACGAAAACTTAATGCCATTTTCTTGGTGATCTTTGTGGGAGCACTCGACAAGTTTCTGATTCCTAATTTCTAACCAAAATACCACATTTTATTCAGATGCACTCTTCATTTGTCACATAAATATGGCACAAGTGTGATCATGTTACTTGAAAAAAACCAAGGGTGGTCAGTGACTTCTCAGAGAAGTCATTTCATTCCTCGACTGACACTTTTTCCTGTAATTTGAGTCAAGCGATTTCGGATAATTGACTGATCCACACTTTCTGACCTGATGGTTGTGAAGTACATGTAGCATGACATATCATTAAGAATCAGAATATCCACAAAGATTTGCCAAAACTGTCTTGCACTTCTCACTCACTTAGGGCTTATGAAAAGTTTTGTTTGAAAGAAATTAGTCTAGTTATCAATCCAAATTTCCTGTTTTCAGTTACAAACTGCAACAAACAGGGACAGTTAGATAAGAAGTATCTGAAGATGTCATAACAAAGTGTGGCACAGTTTACTTGAGTTGTGAAGTCTCAGGGCAAAACAAATACAGCAATAGCATTGCCAAGACTGGAATCTCATAGTCCTCTTATAGTACAAGTCCTTTGACACTTTGTATTGTATTAAATAGGATTATTTAAAGTATATTATATGTAGGTACGTCGAGTGTTACTAGTACATGCTTAGTGCATTCCTTTTATCCCTGTTCTTTCCACGAACCAAAGTCCTAGCTTTGGAGACTGCATTGTTGTACAGTTGCTGTGTGAGAAAAAAAAAATCAGTGTTATTTATCACAAATAATCAAAATCGTCAACCTCAAAATAAGTCTTGATAAATATTAGGCAATACATAGCTAACACTGTGAGTTTCACAAGACATCACACAACATGTACAAAAACATACGCAAAACTCTAACAGAAAACATTAAAATAATAAGATATTAGTGAACAAGTCGAGGCGCGTTGAACAAGTTGAGGCGCAGTGGCCTAATGGTTAGTGCGCTGGACTCCGGATCAAACGGTCCAGGTTCGAGTCCTGGTCGGGGTCACTGTGTTGTGTTCTTAAGCAAGGCACTTAACTCTCATAGTGCTTCTCTCCACCCAGGTGTATAAATGGGTACCGGCAAAATACTGCTGGGGGTAACCCTGCGATGGACTAGCATCCCATCCAGGGGGGAGTAGAAATACTCCTAGTCGCTTAATGCTACGGAAACCGGGATAAGCTCCGGTGGTATGAGCCACTAGTAGGCTCCACGCAGACTTTACCTTACCTTACTGAACAAGTCAAATTGTAATTTCGATACTTTGACTGACTGACTGACTGAGGGAAGGACAGACAGACGGATGGACAGACAGACTGATTGATTGATTAAAACCCCTCATTAATGACTGCAATAAACCATTTTTACCTTTCTAAAATTCAAGCAGCATATATACATTGTATTTTTACACTCACCCTTTGATAACGAGTGGTTTTCTCAACTTCAGAGGATTTCACCTGAGGTCCCAGGTCAAAAATATCTCGCAGAAGGTCATTTTCCTGTAAAAAAGTGATATTCTCCATTAATACAAGTATCCAACGACCCTTACACATATTTTTTGTAATTTAGCTTTCATAAATCTGCACAGAGACCTGCAGAAATAAGTTGGAGTAGTGCATAACTCTTGCTAATTACCTGTAAATGAACTGTAACTCCAGTACCAAGAACATCCTTTAATGCTGTGTACTGCCTTCGTTGAACCCAACTGTGCAACTGCATGTTCTCAGTTCCAAATTTCACCACTTCATCTGGAGCAATGCCATCCTAAAACAGGACAATAAAATAACAACTTTAATGTGCTAAACGTACAATAAAAAGATAACTGTATTTACTCGACTGAGCACTGAAGTGCTCTTTAAATTTCTAGTGTCTCTGCTGTGGTGCTTGTTCAGGGAGGGGGGGGGAGGGGGGGAGGAGAGGCCTTATTTGAGGGTGGCACAGCATGTGACCAGGCCTGATCAGATAAAATTTCCACGCTTGGCTTAGTTCTCACATCATGAAAGCTTACAATCACTTTTAACTCAACTGTCACCAAACCTGGATCAGGCCAGAACTGGAATTTCGTATACAAAAATTGAAATGGCAGCAAAGGTTTGTACCATACCTCAACAGTTTTCAAAATGTCTCTAAAACTTGATCGTTGTTGTCGCAGATCTTTCTTTGCTTTATGCTTGTTGCCATCTGTTGCAAGATCTCTTAACAAGTCACACAGGCCATTACTGTCACCTATGAAGTCTTTGTTAAAGTCGCGCGCCATCTCATACATAAGTGCCAAGCTCTCTCCAGCGGCAATCCTCACACCAAGGTCACTTGTCTCAAGAAGATTTGTCATTCTTCTTAAATGCCTTGTGGAGAAAAAGCAAGGTATTGAGGGGATGATGTGAACAAAAAAATTGAAGTATCCTCAATTTGAATAAAAAATTAAAATTAAAGTAACAAATTTGTTGTGATTATTCAGTACTTACTTGTTAATGAGCTGGTATGCTTGTCTCGGAGGTGTAACGGAAAGAAGAAGAGCCCAGGCGAACAGAATACTGCTGTAAAGTTGAACTTCGTCTGCCTTGACAGTCTTCTTGTTGTCAAATATTCCTTCTAGGACACTTGAGCATTCAAAGAGTTCCTGAAAATGTGTTTACAAGGAAATTTACTTCTCCACTCAAACGTTTATGTTAAAGTGGTACCAGGATCAAATTTTCACCCCTTGCAATTTTAGGTGTTTCAAAGAGTATTAAATGAAAGATTAAAAATGCTGTTTACCGTTTTCAAATATCTATTTTAGTTCCAGAGATATTTAAGCTTAAAAAAATCGTAAAATATGCAAATTAGGGAACTGATGACGTCATATACTCAACCCAATTTTTTGTCAAGTACAAAAATTAAGTTATCTCGGTCATTTTTCTGCAGAGACCACTGAAACTTGGCAGACTAATAGTTCCTCAGGTGACACACCTACAGTTGTAATAAAATTATGTTACCATGGCAACTCACTCTTTTCCAGTCCCCATCAATTTTATTTTAATATTTCAGAATTTTTCAGTTCGGAAAAATTAAACCCAGGCGAGACGTCTGCCAAATCCATTGATATGCTTGCTAGATCTCGCATGTAAAGCATTATTTACAAATATTAACGGAGAATGCCAGAATTGGCCAGAAAGACGTTAAGCATTTGGGGGATCTGGAACCTAGTATGTTGCCATGGTAACCAAGTTGTCAAGTTCATATTGTGAAACACAACTAGCAGAGTGTTACTGCAAAGAATCAGAGACTTTCAATACAAATTGGCTGAGATATCACTTTCTTAGTATTTAATCAGAATTTGGTTGAGTGTATGACGTCACTACTTTGCTAATTTGCATATTTTAAAAACCTGAATATCTCTGGAACGAAAAGAGGTATTGAAAAACAGTAAACGGCATTTTGCTTCTAATGTAGAGTACTTGTTAATATTTTAAAACGGTTGCGAAAGAAAACATGCGAATTTCATCATAGTAGCACTTTAAGGCCATTAAAAGTTAAATAATTAATGCAAGTGACTACTTGTGAGAAACAGATAACAAAAAGAGTGATGCTTCAAACATTCACATTCAAGGCAGGAATATAACCACGAGGTTTTTAATCTAAACTTGCTGTACCAAGTGTAATAGCTTAAAGCCTTTTAGTGTTGATACTCAAGAAATATTTACAATACAGCGGTGATCATTACAACACATTTTTATGGTACAATTAATTATTTTGTGGTATTTACTCGCAAATGGAAAATGAAATGTCTAGTGACTAACAAACAACAATGTTTAAATTCTTCGTACAAAGCAGCCAGTATGACAAAGGTTTCCCTTGCAGAGATGTTACTTCCTTGGAAAGCATATGTGTGTCAGTCCAGACCAGTTTTAGTTTTACTTCTGATTGGTTGAGAAAGGGTTGCAAGTTTTTTACACCAATCACAAACTAAGGTAGTTATGTAAAACCAAAACAAATACAAATTGCTTCTGATACTCAAGTGAAAACCACCCTACAACCAACAATATAATAACTTACATCTGAATCTTCACTGGCAATAAAACAGCACAAGGCAAGGGCTGTGGCACACTGCAAATACACACCATAATTACATCACTAATAATTCACAAATTAAGGCTTAAAAAGATTTACCACAAAAAAAATAAGGATGATACTGGGTGATAGGCATGAGATGCAGTCTATTTCTAGCCAAGGGATTTATCAGGGCAGCGCTTATCTTAACCACAAACAACACTGAGCAAAAACAGTGAGATGATAACAAATTGTTCACTTCCTGCCCTACTACCCTTTTCAATACTGAGTAATGTTGATCGCAGTGAGTGTAAGTATGGCTTTCCACTTTCAATTCAATGCAATTCTTACACTAGATCTAGCAGCTGATGCGGCTGTCTTATCCTGGATGACAGTGATCAAATGAGGCTTGATGGTTTTGAACACCACTTGACTTTCTGAGCCTGCACCTAGCTGAACACATAACAATGCAGCAATAGATGATGCCAACACTCGGTCTTCAGGGGTACCTGAAACAAAACCAATTTTTTAATATAGCTGTTCTTGCATTGTGTACATTTTGTGGTACATTTTTGGGGGGGTTGAATTTTTTCAAAACAGCTTGCTTTTCATTTTTCCTTGTTTTATATATATTGTCATAATCCAAAACAAAGGAAAACAAAAATCAAACTGGTTTATATATTTCAAACCAAAAAGTAATTTAAACAACAACATTCATCAACAAAGTCATAAACACTTAAAACCTAGCTTCAAAATCAAACATTCACCCAGCGAATTCATCTTAATGTCTTATTTACTGAACAAAAGAGCAACAGCAATGGGATAAACCTTTATCCACTTGTAAAACAACAGTAATATAAACACTTATTGCTTTCAATCAAAGAATAGAACATACCTCTTTTCACACATTTTTCAATACAATCCAGTATAGTTATTTTCCTGAAAAAATAAAGCGTATTAGATAAATATCCAACAAAAAAGGAGCTTGTAATTTGCAGGACTCAGCTTGTCCGACAAGTTTTTTTTTTTTTTTTTTTTTTTATTGCAAGACACAAAACAAGTTACATTACAAGTTACATTACATTGCATTACGGTAAGAACTTACATGGTTACTTACTTACTTACAACCAAAACTTACATTACTTAACTACATTACTTACATTACATTTACAATACAACAGTTACATTACTCTACTTACAGTGTAGTACTTAAACTAATTACACTTGATGCCTTACAATAATTACCCTTTTTTCTTTTGCACTACAGTAACACATACATAGACCATGCAGATGCCCAATTAATTCCAGTTTAAAAGAAAAAATAAATAAATTTCTAGCGTGTAAAAACTATTTCAGTTAGGGCCAATTCGCACTAGCGGACAAATTTTGTAACAATTGGTAGATTTCATGACTTATGTGTCACTTGTTACAGAAAACAAGTGCGAATACGTTTTTTTGAGACCTAAAATTACAATTCAGGAAAACAAAGAAGCAGTTGTCTTATGATTGGTCCGCGTTGCACGCGCGATACATTTTGTCAAACAATCGCAAAAACAAGTGCAAACGACTTGTCGGACAAGTGCAAATTTTGTCAAATTGGACAAATCTTCAAAGGGGCCGATGTCCTGCCTCAAGGCAGGACAAGTCATGACAAGTCGCATTCCAACGCCCCTCATAATACCAGATAACAATACGTTGTTGATTGGCTATTGTGTTTGGTCTGGATTGTACTAAAAAACAACACGCGAAATTTTTCCGCGATAGGCGGCAAAACATGTTTGTGTGCCGAGGTGAGGTCGTGGAAGGATGGTAATACCGGGGTTGGAATAAATGAATGCGGAGGGAACCACTTTGTGCCGATAAATGGAGGGGAAAAGAAATAGTTTACTTGCTACATTTTCCCCGCAGGTCAGCACAAAAACATCACTACACGCGCACTTGAAATACAATCGTTTTAAAATTTTTCACCACGTGGACCTGCCTGATTATTTGATATTTGCACAAGACGACCGTGCCGAGAAATGTACCAGGATGCCAGAAGCACGTGCAGAGCTATTGTAATAATAATTACACCTTTTGTTTTCTTCAAAATGTCTCTGACTTGTCGTGACAATTTTGTTTTTGTCAAAAATGTTATGACATTTAAAACTTGTCCGCTAGTGCGAATCGGCCTTTAGTAAATCCAGCGGACGGAGGCCCTATGCGCCAACTTGGCGCCAGGGGACAGGAACTAGGAAATCCAGCGGACATTCCATTTTTTTCCTTTAAATAAACTATTATAAGATTACAACAGAAGTTCCCATCTTGTATAAAAATCGCGAAGCTTTCGGTTCTTAATTGCAATTATCTTTTCGACCTCTAGCTTGTCCGACAAGTGAGGCTTTCCAAGGGGTAAAAGCGACAAGCGACATGACCCTGAATACTGACGACACGGGAACATTTTAACAGGGACAAGCGACATCATTACGGCACTGAAATGCAACAGCGACACAATGCGACAGCAACACAATAGCAGAAAAAACGACAGCAACATTTACAGCTGTTGACTAGGCGACATCGGTTCTCAGAAACATGTGACATTGCCACACGGCTACCCCCCTTGGAAGGCCTCACAAGTTGATGCAAGTTACATGTAGGCCAAATGGGTTGACATGAGCCATCCCAGAAGAAAACTCTTAGTATTCCACACTTAAGTAACGTGTTGTAACGAAAACAGTAATAATAATCCTGGGCAAGACTCTATAACTCTATGTTTCTATAACTCAACAGAAACGTGGAAAACATGTTTTCTATTTCTTTTAGAAAATACCACAAGGAAAAAGAATTAAATCCCTTGTTTATTTTGATCATCAAAATGTATACTCGCCCTCCTGTGCCATTATTACATCAACAGCTCGCACTGGTTCTGTGTTTCTATCCAGTTATAGAAGTTCGGCTTTTAGCGCGCACTTTCTTGCAGAATGTTTTCAAATAACCATTAGGCCACTACACCACCTTTTTTCCAAAATAAGTTGCAAGTAATTCTATTTGGTTCACATTTTTACCAAACCATTTTACTTAATTACCCAAACTAGGTCAAATAATTTTGTCCATTATTAGGGCTACAAAAAACAGTGCTGCCTGGTCGTCCTGGACAAGCAGATTTTCCCGCTAGGCAAATGACTTTATATTTGGCTTCTTTTTTTTTCACTTGCCTGATAGGCAAGGGCCCAAGCAAGTTGTCTACCAATTAAATGATCATAAAAAAGTCAACAAAGAGAAGCATGCAACTGCCTCGGGGCATGCCAAATGATGAGAGTAGTTTGTCAAAAGGGCAAGCTGGAATTCTTTTTGGTGTTTTTTTCAAGCCCTGATTATAACCATTTAAAGCTGGATCAACAATGTTCTTTGTTTGATGATAAGCTTTGTTACAAATGATGGAGTTACTCTGTTTTAAAATACTAAATGTTAATTCCAAACAAAACTAACCTGTCCGAGATAAAGTCACTGACCATCCTTGACTTCAAAGCTTTCTGAACGGCAGTCAAAGCACACTGCCTGTCCCTTGAGCTACAATAAAAGACAATATCTACTTTACATGCACAGTTTACAGAAAACAACTAAAACAGATGACACATCACAGTGTACTAATTGTTGCACTTTACAAAAGAGCGAGGAAGCAATCTAGCCAGGCTTCATTTTTTATGTGGGTTATGCCGACGATCTTTGCCGTGGATTTAAAAAGTGCTGTTTGAAACTGTTTGAAAACACTTCAAATTTCGTTCCACATTTGAAAATATAACATGCCAGATGGTAGTGAGTTATTTTAACTGGCCAACTGTCAGTAACCTGTCGTCACTGTAGACCAACAGATCTACAAACAACAATAGATTAAATCATTTTTTCTGTTTTCTCCCTGTTGCTTTTTCTTTCTGCCTATTTTTGTCTCGTGCCGTCATGACGTTGTCATGACGACACGAGAATATGCGAGGGGGAGAAGGTGCATTCCAAGGTGCATTCCATGCGCGTTTGCTTTGTGAGGCCGTGGAATTTTCCCGCCATGTCAATATTTTTCCCGCCATGTCAAGATTTGCTTTGTGAGGCCGCCGGATTTTGTGCGTGTTGTGAAAGAACAAATAATTTTTGTTTACAAGTAGGAGTTCAAAAATATTGCTGCATTGAAAGTTTTTTGCTTTTCTGCTGGTTCATTGTAATCGTTTGTCGGTTGGGAGTGTTTATTATAAATGGCTTTTTAGTTGAACAGAATTGAACTTTAATTTAAGGGAAAATCGCGGCGTAGAATGTAAAGCAGTGAAAGAAATGTATTAAATTTGAGCAGTTTTATTAGGTGAAATTTTTGTACATTTTTTAAATGGAATGGTTGAGACAATTAGAAGAGAGTGTTTGATTTTGCAGCGAACGCAAATTCTTAGTGGTCCAACAGGCAATATAAATGGAACAGAAATAAGGCCCCTTTTAGCTGGCGACAGTGCCTATTCACAAACGAACCGGCTAGTAAAACCTTACCCGGACAGAGGACGCCTGACTCAGGAGCGGAGAAAGTTTAAAACCTAAAGTTCGGTGCACTACGATCTGTAATGAAACGAGCATTTGGCATGTTGAAAGTTCATTGGAAAATTGCGTTGAAAAAGGTTGGACAAAAAACGAGCATCCTAAAAAGACTATGATTGCTACGTGAATTTTGCACAACAATTGTATGTATCGTTTCAATAACAGAAGATAAACGATTAGATAAAGACAATTATTTTGATGCTAAATCTTTAAAAATGTCAACTATGGCGTTTGTTTGTTCCATTTGCCTGCTCTGGGCGTCACGGAAAATTTCAGGTGATCGTTCAAATCTTGCATTGTCCTGTTCCATACTCTTTTCACACATTTCAATAAAAGAACTCTGCATGCCAGTCTGGAGTCGTACTTTCTCGCCTTTCTTTACTCAGGATGTTGAAATAGGGGAAGCCTTCTTTAATTTTCTGAATTCCATCTTCTCCAGTCGAGCGAGATCGCTACCTGAACTGCTTGAACTCGTACTCTAGATTCTGCTGCCGTTTCTTCACCTGCTGTAGCATTCTCTGGCTTTCTGGACACCTTTCTTTATACGAAGAATAGATATCATTCCACATTTTTATTTTTTTTCTTTGTGAAACTCCCCACAGCTTACTGAATTTGGGGGCCCACGCTTCAAGAAGTTCGTGCGTTTCTTTCTCAGTCCTGTCAGCAGACTTAACGCAAGGTTTTTTCGTTTTGTGTTTGCTGTAGCAAGTACTTCGACATCACTTGCAACTGAACACTGAGGCGATGGCATGCTTCTTGCCAGTAGAATTGGTGATCATCGAGAAATGTTTATCAGTACGCCGAGATAAAATCATTTTAAGTCAGCTGCGTTAGGGAGCTAAAAAAAGCCTTAAGGACTCTTAAGCTTGACTTATCTTACAAACATCTCAAAAGTTAAAGGGCAACTCTTGGCTAGAAAATTATATTTCAGTAAAAGCTTCCGAATGTTTCCAAAATTACACAGGAAGCAAAAAAATTGAATTCAGAAGCTTTTTTACCGGTTAATTTTAACGCAAAACTTCGTATTTTACGTGACATTTCGCCATGGGATGCTTCGTGATGACGAGATGTGACAGGTGTGGAACCGCAACAAGTCACGAACATGGCTGACTCAAATTCTTGCAGTGAGAGCTCAACTTCTGCTAGCGACTCCACTGATTTTTAGAGAAGAACCTTCTATGGTATTTCAACCCTGGCGTTTTGAGCCTCCAGGGAAAAACAGCGAGACAGAGAAAGGGAGTAAAATATCGAACCTCCTCACCGCCGACGGCGACGAATGGTGAGTGAATTGAAGTCCTAAATGTACAGTTTCTTTCTCTATTACCTCGGCCAGTTGTTTGTGAGCTAAGTCAAACCTGAAAAGCCTTGTTATTATTTGCATGTACGCGAGAAGCTTAATTAAACATGCTTTTATACAACGAAACTGTTTGCTGCATTTTGTTGTTTATGTTCGGTCTTTACATATTTTTGCTCATGTTTATCACAATAGGTTTTGACCTTTTGAACTTCAGCCTAATGTACACTATCTATCTTGTGCGTTTGAAAGCTTGCGAATACAGAAACGCAAGTTAAATTCTTTGTCTCTTTTGTGTTACCAATTTTTCTAAATTCTGCTCAAAAACGAAGAATTCTGCCGGCGAAATGCCAGCTACCGAAACTAGACTATCCGAAATTCTGCGGTAGATTTTATCTAGAACATACACAGGCTTGCAGTCAACTGTGCAGTTAAATGTGGACAAAACTCTGCTGGGTCTCTTCACTTCTTTTGTTGGGAGAAGGGAGTTTGCGCTTTCTGTAGTTGAAACAACTTGCCTCGAGGAAACTTTGTTCAAGGTTGTTCGTGCTTGTATGCGTAAAACTGTACTGAGAATGATTTTGTAAACTGATTACTGCCACCGGGACTATTACACGACCCTGCGTGATTTTATATTTATCGGTATAATTAAGTTGTCATGTTTTTATTTTGCAATTTCTTATCTTTTTGCGAAAAGAACCCCCACGAAAATCGAAAATTGTGCTGTGTTTGGCTCCTTATTACTTTCGCGTTTGCTTGCATTTTAATTCATGGTTTGCATTTGAAATGGTCATTGCGCTCTTCGTGTCTTACAACATTTGGCATCTTTTCCTTTAGTTATCTCGTCAACTGACATCTGCTCGAATCTGCACACGAAACTGTTTCGTGGTCAGGCTAGGGAGGGTGAAGGGAAAGAGCGTGACACGCTTTCATACCCGGGTTTTATGCTACACCCCAGGTTGCCTAATTTACAACAATTGTTTCTCAAAAGGAATCACAGAATAAGTACTTCACCCAACACTTCTTCTCTTAGTTATCCGGATATTGTTTTATATTTGATTCCCCATTTCTTCGTATAATTTTATATCCCGCGAGAGCCCCTCTGCTAGCGCGCGGGGTAGTGGCTTCTTATTGCGTAGTACTGACCTGCACGCAAATCGCGCTCGCCTTTCAAAGGCATATACTTCAAAGAAACACTACATTTGCTGGTGGGAATTGCTTTCTATTTTGCCAATTAACAGCAGGAGAAATCTGAGGGTGGCTGCAAATTTCTCAACAACAGAATCAAAATATATCGGTCTGTTTCCGAACGCGTGGATTTCGCTTACATATAGGACATATAGAGGCTCAGTATTCCTGCTCATAAATGAAAAGATTTCAGACAAATTATGGGAGTCAGCACTCACAGACCCTTTTCAATTTACTATCTACTCCGGACAAAAGGCATCTTTATCACGATATGGTGCAAGAGAGGATGCATCGTATTATAAAGCTATGTACATTTGCTGACCTTAGAAGGCCGATCAATCTGACGGATTTGTTTCGTTTCACGACACATGAATTACTCTTTTTAAGTTTATTTCCTTTCATATTTAAGCACTGAAGCACTACCTTTTTTATCCTGGACATCATTGAACAGCATAGGGTCTTTCTCTCCTAGTCATTCTCATTTATGAAGAGACGCTTGGCATGTTTTCCTCTTATCAGAAGCATGCAAAAGCAAATCTGCCTTCCACACCTGTGACGTAGCATCACGTGACGTACCAAAATCCGAACGTTTTCAAAATAACCGCCAAATTGGCGTAAAAGAAAATTCGTAGTAAATTCATTTTGGCCGATATCTTTAAAATTTTACCTTCTAAAGATTCCTGTTGCTATAAACAACTTATAGAAAAAATAAAAAAATCGGGGTAAATTTCCCAAGAGTTGCCCTTTAACAAGGTCAAAGACAGACCTCACGCTGAGTAACCCAGATAAGAAGATGCGGTGATATTCGGCCGGGATGGGAGCTGAAAACAGGAGCGGTAAGCGGGAATTTCAAGAAAGAGCCGGAGCGGGATTTTGAGAATCTTTACGGAAAGTTTTTTCGTAACTGCATAAAATGTAATTAACAAAATTTGACTGGAACAAATTGCTTGATCTGTGTAGCGGTGTAGGGTTTCAAGTACGGAATAGGTTAATAGTGTAGTGTGTCAAATTTATATAGTTGCGGTTACACATCGTCCTTTTAACATGGTAAAAGGGCTCTTTACCTCGGGAAACTCACAAATAGAGAGGACGTTTTTTTGGTAAATATCATAAATAATATGTGCCCTGTCATTTTGTTTTTCCGCGTGCTTTGTAATTTTGTGTTCCCGGGTGTTTTGTCATTTTCATGACCTGTTCGCCATTTTTATTTCCCGCTTATGAAAAAAAAAGACTAAAAATTATCTCAGCAAAATGTTCCCCCAAGGTAAATTTATGGCGGTGTGAAAGAGAACAAAAGAATCGCCCATGAAAGTTACCGAGGCAAATGGGTAGGTTTTCCAAGTACCCCAAGATAAAATGACCAATCGTGAGGCAAACCTCAAAGATAAGCAAATAAAATAAACAGAGAAATTTCAAATTAAATATGGCGTGAGGTTTAGATTTCCTGAGGTCAACTTTGCGTGTTCAAGGCAGCAAAAACGTGGTCTTTCTTAGAATCATGGCTTGAGGGCTTGCTGATTTGTAAGTAAATGCTATTTTTTTTGGAAATTTGGCGTTTAAATACAACACTAGTCTAGGAAGATCTATAGTGCGTTTTCTTATATGTATTTCGATTTCATCTCAAGGTTTAGAAAAATCCAACAAAGAGATTTATATAAACGGAGTCTTCGCCTTCTATTTCTTCGCTGTCTGAAATACTGACATAACCAAAGCAGTAGAGGACTGTCGAAAGAGTATAAATAATAAAAGCGAGATGATGCTAAGCAAGCACCCTCGAATTACCCATTTTCGCATTTCGCGCCGAAAACAGTATGAAAAATTGACCTTGGTAAAGTGTTAAGTGTGTGACCGCAAACACCTCGGTGACGTATTCCCGCGGGGAGTTTACCTTGGTGTTATTTACCTTGGGAATGCTATTTGCCTGGGTATGTGCAGTGTAAAACGTTCGTTACAAACATATCGGCATTTCTATTTTCAGCGTTTTCGTCACAAGAAACATGTATGAAATACTCTATTTTCTGATATTGTTCTTTGATCGTAAAAAACGGGCAATAAATAACAAAAGAAATGGAAAACAGCGCAAAACGTCGGAACAAGGAAGTGAAGTGGGGGACGAGTGCTTCGAGTAACGCTCAATTCCTCTTGCGTTCAGTTTGCGTCGGAAATAGAGAGGACGGACGTTTTTTTGGCAAAAATCATAAATAATATGTGTTCTGTCATTTTGTTTTCCCGCCTGTTCGCCATTTTTATTTCCCGCGTATGGAAAAAGAAGACTAAATATTATCCCAGCAAAATGTTCCCCCGTCTCTGCTTTCCCTATCCCCGGATATGGTAAATTTTCTAAGAACACCTATTTTTTTAGTGGCGCGAAAGTCTTTTATGAACTCCCTCTAAATATTGCAAGCGTAAATAACATACAAGCTTTAATAATAAATATTTAGTAAAGTATATTTTAATCTCTTTTTGACTGACACGAGACAGCCCAAAGGGCCTCTGATTACATGTACAAATAGTGTCTATTTTTGTAGATGATGTCTGTACGTTGCCATACAAAATAATTATTTGTTTACAACTACTGGGGTATGAAAATGCTGAGCAATGTTTTTGTGAAAGTGACCCTGACCCAATCAATAACAGTTGGAGTATTATTGCAATCGATATTGAACTGTTATGCAATATGAAATGTTAGAAAGAGGTAGAAAATGTTAATTTTAGCATTTGTTATTGTTGTTAATACCCTAGAAGCACAAAAATCCCTCGTTTTGTTATATTAAAATTTCGTAATAAAAATAAAACTGAAACCGTAAAAGGATTCAATTTTTCTTACAAACCGATAAATGAAAAAGTCCACTCATTAAGAGAAAAGAAGAAATGTTCATTATTGAAAGTTTTAAAAGAAAACCAACTAAATTTCCTTATCACCGATAATCGAACACTAAGCACATTACATCACGTTTTTGTACATACTGAAGTCCTATATCCGTGTAATTATAAAAATCTACCAGCCAACCTCTTAAACATCAGGAAAAAAATGAGAACACTGTAAAAATATAAGATAAGTACTTCACTTACTATTGAAAACGACTCCGACGCAGAGAGGAGCAATAAACTAAACAGAGAGGAATCAATGAAATGAATACAAATTTATACACACCTTCTTTGAGTCGCTCCATCGATGTTATCCGCTAGGATCTGCTCGAAATCATCTTCATAGTCTATTTCTTCGTCAAAACCATCAACTGTGGAATACAAATTGGTATTCTGAGAAACACTGTTGAAAAATAGCCACATTTTAAACGCGCTTGAAGTTCTTCAGACACGTGTCGAAAGCAGACCAACCTTCGTCTCCACTGTGAGTTCCTGTTGACGTATGGCTGGCTACACTTTGGTTCTCAAAATCGTCATCATCACTACCTTCGCCTGGTCTTCTTCCTAGATGTACAGTAAACATGTAAAATAAAAAAGTAAACTGATTAACACTGCATGACATCGATCGAAAACCAAGTGAATGATGAATAAAGAATGGCGCGTAACTATAGATGCCCCTCAACGAACGCCACCATTGTGTAAAACAAAAATAAAGATCGCGCTCAGAAAAGCAACTTCTCACGCTAAAATTTAATCCAAAATTTCACTCAATAATTCTAAATGTTCAACCATACGAAATCAGGGATGAGCAGAACGAAAATATCTATAACACACCTTTCTTTCTGGGTTGTTGTGTTCCGCGCTTCCTTCCTTTGCCCTTCGAGTCTCCTTTAGGCATGGTTGTTTTCAAGAATCAAGCGTTAAAATTTGTTCCTAGTGTGTTATTTTACGACACAATATGTTTTCTTTCGTATACTTCTTCTTTTTCTGGCAATGAAACTATGGATAGACGTATTTTTAGGCTGAAACCTCCGAAAATTCATTGGGAGAAGAATTTGTACACCTTGACCCAACAAGTGGGAAGAAGAAATTGCCGGCGATGACGTAAAGATCCCTGAAGAAAACGTGATCGATGGCAAGCCTGCAATGGAATTGCCAGGGAGGGGACAGAGAGAAATGGCTTTTCACTACTTTCAAAGGAACTTGTCATCAAAAATCATTGGATTTCTTCCAAAAAGAAAACAAAAATTTATTCCTAAACCAATCGTGGAAGTTAAGCAATATATCTCAATTCTACGAAGATAGAGAGCAAGAGCTTTAATTAGATTCCCCGTGGGGAGCCCACAAAGTAGCGAAATAACCCTGTTTTGCCCCAGTATCACGCGGTTTGTGAGGGCTGATCGAGAACTTGTTTGGAAAGGAAGGATTTTGTCGCCTGAGAAAAAGCAGGAAAAAAACGTTTACAGCCTTCATCTGGGATGATTATGTTGACATAAAATGAATGGTAAGGTCCCTTAGATTTATTTAGATTACATATCAATCATTTGTTCCGCATTAACAAAGAAAATTCCGCTTACATTTTCAATCTGTTTGTCGACTCGATGGAAATTATTAAATTTAGGACGTGGCAAAGCAAAAATTACAGATGGAATTATACACTCAGTACTCAAAACATTGTTCAAATCATGGTTAGCCTTTTTCGTTGTCCTCCTTCCTCTTGTTTGAAATTAGTTATAGACTATGGGCAATTTTGTCTACGGTAATAGAACATTGACTAAATCAGCGCTTGAATGTTCTATTGAAGCTTACTTTTGTTTACTTTAAAGTGATACTGCAGGGTCTTGTGATGTCTTGTTATGTAAGCTTACATAAAATAGCAAGAAGATAATAATAGTTATATCTAATTTTGACATACTAGCTCTGTAAATATGGGGAACTAGAAAACATACTTAAAATTTACAGGTCAATTGAATTTTGACAGTGTTACAAAGACAAATGTTCAAAAGATGTTTATTGCACATGTCACTGACTTTCCCCAGGGTTAAAGCTAGGGGATTTTACATTAGGTGTGAGCAAAAGGGATGACCTTCCCCAGGGATTGTCAATGTCTCCTGGGTCATGTCATTTTCAACAACAGAATCATCCCCCTAATTCTTCTGCATGTCATCATGTTATAATCTATCCTCACTACATGGCTAGAGCTTGTTAAGCTATGACATCCTCTCTGACTGGCTTATAGCCAGCACCAAATTTTCCCATCAATTTATGCCCACAGGCATAGTGACAATGGTAATTCCCGGCAGGCTGGCTGGCAAAATGCTGGCAGTGACATGGCAGCAAGAGTGAGGGATCATACTGCACAAGGTCTGTTTTTGTATGGACCTCACTTGCTTGCTCCATACCAGAAAAATCTCGAGTGAAATTTCTCACAGTAAAGATTTTGCATATGGTTAACAGGGGCATTATTGCTTTTACAAGAAAATAATGGATTGATTGATATTGTTCAGGAAATATTCTAGGACATAGCCTGTTGGAGGCCCTAAGTTAGTTGGGTAGCAGTGTGAAAAATGGCGAGTAAAGAAGACACCTTAGTTCCCTCACCTTTTTTCCAGTCGCCGTTCTTTGTACTAACCCTGAATTTCGTGCTGCTCCCCAACACACTAAATACCTAAAACAGGCTAGCTACCTTGGAAATACCAGGAATTTTTATAATTATTTACAAGTTTTGACTAATATTAAAATGGCACAGAAACAAAAAGCAAAGATTGCTTTGAAGGATTATGGGAAGATTTGTTGATGGGTACAATGTTTTGGCAAAAGACCTTGCTATGAGCTCCAAAGGGAACAACTTATCTTGTTTCTTTTTTTGCCTTTCTTTTTTATATTCATTAAAAAAACTGTATAAGTCAAGAATATTTATTGTAGCTTTCCTTTTTCAAACGTTTTATAATTGTTGTAACTGAACTTATCCTACTACTACTTGTACTACTTATCATCAATTGACATTTCACAAATAAAATAAAATAAATAAATTACCTTTATTTAGACACGGTTGTATTTAAAGCTAGAAGCTTGTGGGGCCGTGTATTCCCGATCGAATTGGAATTTGTATTTCTTAAATTCCATCTGGACTTTTTTTTCCCTTTTTAACTCTCTCTCATTCTGATGTAACCTTTCTACAAATAAGTTAAAATAAAGTAGTTTTTGAATTCTTGATTTAAAAGTGAATAAGTTTCAGAAACAACATACAACAGATTCATGTTGAGCGTTTAACAGCCTCGGTTGTCGCGTTCATTGTCACGGTTGAATTGATTGCATTGTGAGGCAAAATGACAGATGTTGCTAGGCGGGAATGATGTTCTGTCTGGAAAAAAGCATGTTGTGGTTTTCCCAACAAGCAACATCTGTTATTTTGCCTCACAACACAATCAATTCAACCGTGACAACGAACATGACAACTGAGACCATTAAACGCTCAACCTGAATCCGCTGTAAGTAATAATTTTTCTCTTGTTTAAACTGCCAACAATTGGCCAACAGTTAGTCAACAGTTTTTTGGGGGTAGCCATTCTATATTAGCCTGTTCCAGGTGTTTGGTTAGTCCCCTCACCATTTTCCACTCACCATTCATCACACAACCCCAAATCTCACGCTGCTCCCCACCAACCGAACACCTGGAACAGGCTATTCTATATTTTTTGCCATTCTTACAGTGCTGCCATGCAACAGCATAAAACATAAGCTAATATTGAGCAATTCCTCTACTAAGTCCCCAAAACTCATGCTTGATCCCTCTTGTAAATAAAAAGTGAGTAGCCTTATGTCCAAAGGCATGTCATCCTATGTAACCATGGAAACCTAAAGGTTACTTTACTCCATAAGGGGTCACTGATATTGTTTCAAGTAATGTTTTACCACTGTTGTATCTTTTCAGTTTATTCATTGGATGGTGTATTAGCCTTAGCCCTGCTGGTGGTCTGTACTTGTGCCTACATAACTAAAGTTCCAAGACTAAAGTCATTCTTTCTCTCTGAAAAGAAGGGTTTCTTTGGAGTATTTTATAAAGGTAATGATGATGTTTTTTTATCTACTCTACTGCAAGGAAGTGAGGCTTCTTCCTTGCCTGCTTCAAAATTCCTTATTTGGACAGCTGGCTTAAGCAAATCTGGCATTTCTCATGCAAAAAGCAATCAGCAAACATCAGTATTTCTGTTCACTATCCCTTGACTTATTAAATGAATTCATCAGGAAAATAAAAATTCTCAAATTCACAACCATTGAGTAAAAACTTGCTCACTTTCAAATAGCAACAGCAGTCAATTAACATAAGTGTATGTTTTAAAAGTGGGCTTGATACACAGAGTATAATAACCTAATTGAAGAAACATTGAAATGTTCTTTGATAGCCCTACAAAGAGCATGATTTATGCAACCTGTCTTATTTTAATGCTAATTCTGTCGCAGACGACAATTTTTTCCAATTTCCCAGTAAATATTTGGGTCGCATTGTTCTTGGTTTCTGCTTTTCATGGGTCAATGATTGTTCAATCAAGTGTCTTCTAAGCTTTCACAGATTCCTGTCTGCAGAACCAGGAATTGATTGAATGTTTCTTACTTCACATTTCAGTGTTATCTGAAATAATGTTGAAGAAACACTGTGATTATCACAACAAAACTTTTTCTTCCTGACCAGTCAACCTTAAAGGGTTGGAAAAAGGTCAAGCTTTAACTAAATGATGCCAGTTTGAAAAAAAAAAGAGTTCACTTGATAAACCAATTACAAACCAATTACCAACTGGAAACATCTTTGTTTGTTTTTTATGCAGTGCATGTTTAAAGTTTAATATTGCTTTGCTGTTTGTCTATCTCCCTTCAGCTGCAGTAGTTGGAATTCGTTTACACTGGGCAGTAGCAATCTCGTGTATTTTAATGGCATTGTATGTTCTTATCCTCAAGTAATGGAATATAGCAAGACTCTTTGGGTATTTATCTACATAACAAGGACTAGCTCACAGTTCACCATGTGCAATTCATCAAGAGGTGACATTTTTGAGTTTGGGAAAAGTTACGGTGGCTGCACTTATTAAGTGGATAGCATTTCCTGGGATGCTACTTGAAAGAGTATTATAGACACTTGCTATTAGCTTTGGTTGTTATCAAGTCCAGGCCTTCATGTATAAATTAATTTATTGAAATTCAGTCCGTAGACTAGAAATTAAATAACAGTCAAACATCTCCTTACAGACACCTCTATAATACAGACACCTCCTCATTGGATAGATCACTTGGTCTGAAAGAGACCAAAATTCATATAAACCCTACCTCCACTATAATAACTACAACACTCTCCCTTGCTCCTTTGGTGTCTGTATTAAAGAGATTTGACTGTATATGCAGAGAAGCCATCGTAAATCTGCTAAGGTGTGGGAAGATCTGGAAGGAATACAATATTCTCTCTTTGCGTTGGGTAGTAACTCCAGTTTTATAAACAGGCTTTCCTTGGGTTGCAGATTTAAAATGGCCACCATAGTATAGTGCTTTTAATAACAACCAGCATCCGCAAGAGTTTCAGAAGGTATTTTTAGGAGAGTCACAGGCTAAAATTCAAGCAGCTCCCTATAAAGATGAGGTTTTTGCAGCTTTTTGTGTTGCTTTCTGATGGGTGCTGCACAAGGGCAGTCAGCTACTTAAAATTTTGTTGAAAGTACTGACAGTATTGAACAGGGTAAACAAATTTTATTGCATCAGGCTTTAACATTGCAGTTATATAGCCACTTACATGGCAGAAAATGTCTGGGACACTTTGGATAAAGAGGTACCATGCAAAAATAGTAATTTTGGGGGTTCAGATATATTATGCAGTGTGAATGCCCTTGCTGTACTTCTAACTTTTTCTCTATTGAGCCAAAACATTGCTTATGCTTAGTTCCAGTGTAAAGATGACCTGCGCAAAAGAAAACCTGTTGTATATACCAGAAATACTAACCTAACTTTTCTTTTGTTTTGGTCACCAATGATCCAAGCTGTTTGAAAGTCACCTGTAGTGTAAAGTTGTAGCAATTATCCAAGCCAAGCCATTTCTTTTTTAATGTTATGCACGACAGTCAATTGTTATAAGGGCCTTTTTACATGGAGGTGGGGGACCCCGGGCAGGTGAGGTAACCCGCCTAGGTGGGGTAACCCGCCTCCAAATAAACTCTCATTTTTTCTCGATCGCGTTTACATGATACATGTAGGTGGGGTAACCCGCCTAAAGCAAGCGCAAACGTTTCAAGGTGGGGTAACCCGCCTACCCGGGGTCGGTTCATGTTACAAAAACGCGCCAAATCCAAACCAACAACCAAACGCCCGCCATATTGGAACCGCAACAACATGTTTCAGTCTCGAGGATATCAGCGTGGGAAGCTTTTTCGCCGGGTTGATCTGCTTAGTGTCGAAGGCCGCAATCAAGATGGCAATCAGGAAGAATCTGAAGGTATTCAAATTTCAAGTGATGCTTTAAGTGAAGGCCCGATCGAAGCACGCGCTTCTTCTCTACTTAGAGATCAGTCGATAACACAAGGCAACGAAAAACGTTGTCTCTGCCAACGAAAATCATGCTGTGAAAAAAAAAACAACAAAAAAAAAAAAACAAGAAATCTACGCCACGCTATTTTCTAAAGAAAGTTAACCCCGGGACCCCGGGGTGATAAGATTGCATGTAAACGCGAGCTATTTTTCGACCACGGCTGGGCGGGTTACCTCACCTACCCGGGGTCCCCGACCTCCATGTAAACAGGCCCTAAGATTACATACAGAGGGTAGCAGGAGGTTTCGCTCCCAATCGTGTTCGCACTGTCCGAGTTCGCACCCAACTTTCACAGTACACTTGCCGCGTTCGCTCCCAAGTACGCTTACTATCTAGAATATTTCTTGTTCTTTAAGCGTGAGAAAAAACTATCTAGAATATTTCTCGTTCTTTAAGCGTGAGAAAAGCATGACAACGTTAGTGATCGGTGGGGGCGAACTCGAAAAAGGTAGGGAGCGAACTCGGTGGGTGCGAACTCAGTTGAGAGCGAAACCTGCATCATCCCATACAGAGTAGTTTCAGAAGTTAAATTAAAATGTAGTCACACATTGTCTGGGAGCTTTGTTTCAGAAGGCAGCCAGCATCATTTGATATGGCTTTGAGGTAGTTTGTTTGTTTCAAGCGAATTCAATTTAAGGTTTTTACTCAGGTTTCGACAGTTTTATTGCACAGAATGTCAAACCATTTGACTTACAAAATTTAGTTACAATATTTATTTCATTAGTCATATTTCATTAGCAAAAAACTTGAGTCACGGTTAGGTTGTGTTAAGGAATCGCCATTTCAATCAATTTGAACAGGAAATATCTTGAGACATCTGTTCATGTCAGCTTTGTTTTTGTTATTCACTTTAAAGAAGAGGGTGTGGAAGACATAAATTTAAGTTTTAAAAAAATAATATTTAGAAACGTGTGGAGAACAACTAAATAAAACTTCCACAGAAATGTCAATATATTATTACAGGTATTGAAGTAGGTTAATAAAACCACCTATTTGAAATTTTGATTTCTTTGTAAGATATGCCTCTATTGTAGCCAATCTTTAGGATATGATCACTCAATAGCCTACAGTCAATAGCCATGCAGGGAACACTTAAAACCTTAGCTTCCAAAAATTATTGCCATATAGAATATAAATACAAATCTTATTCAGTGGAAAATCGCATGATACCCAGCCTATTATGCAACTTTCTCCTGGATTCTGACACGTTTTAGGAGTCCCCTTTCAAAATCTCTGTCGATTTATTTTTTTATATGGAAGTGCATGGAGTGGCGGATCTAGGGGAGGGGCGCTCTCCGACCCCACGGTCCAAATCCGCTAGCGGATATGGACCCCCCGGACCAAATCCGCTGGCAGATAAATTTTTCAATTTGCAAGCTTTTTTTAACGTTCCCTTGAATGACAACACAAAACTCGTAACCAACAGAATGAAGACAAATGCATATCTCGTTTTAATTCTGCCATGCTTATTATAAATAATATAATAACTTCATATAATAACGATGCAACTTTGCGTTCTATGGCAGGCCTCTGAATTATTACAGAAAAGGACTATAATTCAATGACAAGCTTTACGAAAACTAAAGACCTGACTAAAAACAGCGTCTAACTAAGGATCCTGTTAGCAATGAAATTGTTAATCTTGTTTCAGTTGCGGCTTTCGAAATCGCTCTAGACTAACGGCAACTTAAAGGCTTAGAAAAACGCGAAGTTCATTCTATTCTTATTTCACGGACTTCACGGCTTAACATGGACAAAAATAATTGCAATTATAGACTAACGGTATCGGCACTGTTCCAAAGAAAACAGTTTTTAATGAAGTCGGAATCTCTGTAAAAAAAAGTTGTGAAATGTAAACAAAAAAGACAATGTAATTGGAGTCTTTGAGTGAGTTATTGTCCAGTAACCATTGATCACTCAATATAGTGATAATTCGTTCCAAGTGTGGACTTCACTAGACAAAAACGCGGTATTACCAACTTTATTTGAACACGTACTTACTCCTAGTTTCACAACTAAGGCCTGATTTAAACGTCGGTTTTCACATGCGCCGAATTAGTACATGTAAAATGCGGCGTTTAAACGAGGCCTAATTTTCAAAGACGCAATAAAACTCGCGTTTGCACTTTTTGTGAAAATCTTTCTATTTCAAGTTTACAACTTTTAACAAAGCTTATGCTACAAACAAAACACTTCTTACGCTGTAAAAGTCGAGAAAATTGCTCTTTGTACTGAAAATACTAAAATTGCAGTCAGGGATAGACATTATAATGTAAATTATTGTGCTCGACACTGACTTATTGTAACGTTCGAAACAACGTTAATAAAACTTTTTAAGACGTTTCGACCAAAAAACTTAGGCTTTCATCGGTTTGTTTTTAAAGCCAACTGAGTGACGGTTTTTTTTTTTTTCCTAACGGTTCACAATTCTGCGCGTGCTACGCAAGCAAAGACATAACGAACGACCACTGCGCGTGACTACGCGAGGGATTTGTAAATATCTGGGATGTCAATATGTTCGTTTCCCGCGTTGCTATCTCTCTGTGAATACCAGGGCTCGAGAAAAAGTCTCTCGTGAAAATTACGAGCCTTGTCTACAATAGTCGCGTGATCGAAGTCGATACTATGGACAAACTGGTTCGCATGTTGTTCAATTTTGGAATTGTTGTCTCCAACCCGAACCGCTCTTCTATGTTCCTTTAACCTTGTTTCCAAGGCTCTGTCCGTCTGTGAACAAAGGAGATCGAGGAAGACAACAGGCTTTCATTCCTGGACACAACAACTTCCAGAGTCCATGGCCACGTACAAGCAAGCGTGTACCGAAAACCGACACACACGGACAAGTACCTTGATTACAATTCTCATCACCCAGCGCAGCACAAAAGATCAGTCGTAAATACACTGCTTGACAGAGCACAAGAAATTCCATCTACAAATGCAGAGCGGTCTAGAGAGAGAAAACACGTCATCAAAGTGCTAAGAGATAACAACTACCCTCTGCGTTTTATCCAGAGTTGCAAGTCCTACCACAACGCTCCCCGCCGCGATTCAAGTAACGACGTCACTTCCAGCGCTAGCGTACCGACAACGTCAAATTTTGTTGTCCTTCCGTACGTCAGAGGTGTCTCTGAGAGAATTTCGCGAGTACTACGTAACAACGGCGTTAAAGTGGGTTACAAACCTTTAAATGTCATGCGCACGTGTTTCCCGAGACCAAAGGACAAACATTCTACCTTGCGGTCCAGAGGTGTGGTCTACAAAGTCGGGTGTGTTGATTGCAACTTCGTGTATTATGGACAGACGGACAGAGCCTTGGAAACAGGTTTTGTAAATTCCCTCGATCGAACATATATTCTAATAAACTACCTTGACCATTAGAGACTTATTAGCCGAACTTGTTTTATAAATTTGGTTCTGCACTTTAGCCTCGGGTCAACAAAAATGACCCTTGATTCTCGTTTGTGAAGCGTTGCTTCGGGATATTGACAATAAAATAAATTTTGCATTGGACATGCGTGCTGTGTTTGGTAAAAACCGGGGCGTACCTTCTCTATTTCCTCTTTTCAATGCCCATGAAATATTCGTATTGACATTAAATCATCTTTTCTTTTATTCGTTTACGACTCCAGGAGCACGAAAGTAAAGTATGATCACTTTTGTTGGGGGGTCCAAATTCGCGAAGGGGGGTCCAAATCCGCTAGCGAATATGGACTCCCGGGGGTCCATATCCGCTAGCGGATTTGGACCGGGGGGTCCATATTCGCTAGCGGATTTGGACCGGGGGGTCCAAATCCAGGGGGGTCCAAATCCGCTAGGACACCGGGCCTCCACCTTATTTTTTCGGAAATAGTGCATTTTCTTTTAAGTGCCAGAATTATCTTTGCAGAATTCAACATTCATAGCCAAGCGGCCCCCTCCTTAGCTTAAGGTCTGGATCCGCCACTGGTATAGTACCATATGAGGGGAGGAATGGTGTAGCACCCTGGTCGTTTAAAAAGATTATTGTATGACAAAATTTTCCTTCCGCTGATAATAATAAAGTATTCATTTGAACTCACCTGTGACGCATTTTCACCAATTTTAGTGATTTTTTTTTCCACAAGAATTTTTAAAAGGCTTTAAAGGTTAGGGTCGAATCACTTTCCTACTCACCCCCTGTTTCAACCTAAAGATTCATTTTAGACATTTTACGGTGACAGATAGTAAAACGAAAAGAAAAGACTTCAAACCGGTTTGAGCTCGTCCTATCTAAATAGAGGATGAAAATCCTATTTTCGTAATGCTTAGAAGGCATGTACTAAAACCCGAAACAACGAAACGAAACAAAATCGCCGAAACAAGGAAAACCATTGCTGTCATTGAGAACTAACCTGGGCGTTTTACAGGCTAACCTGAGGGATATTCAGGCTAGCCGGAGTGCTATTTAGGCCGAACTGAGTGCAAGGTACACTCCGGTTAGCCTGAATAGCACTCTGGTTAGCCTGAATATCGCTCGGGTTAGCCGGTTTACGGTTAGCTCTCAATAGTGGTAATGGGTTTTGTTTGTTTCGGTGATTTTGTTTCGTTTCGATTGTTTCGTCGGTTTCGTTTCGGTGGTTTCGCTCGTTTTGGTCTTTTCGTTTCGGTGGTTTCGTATCGTTGTTTCGGGTTTTAGTACATGCCTGCTTAAGAATGGTCCATTTTCAATAATTCCAATTGCTACATATTGTGCTTCCCGACGGTACGGTTTCAACGAAAGCTGCAAATAAACCGGAACTGCCTTATGCGCTACATGGCGCGAAAAGGCCTGAAGAAAAGTGAGTTTTACTGCTGTACACCAATTTTTTATTACATTATTTCGCGCAAAGCAGTTTCGCCACACCTTATTTTGCGAATTTAGAAAATTTGTTGAGTATTTCTTTTATTAGAGGAGTGACTTCCTTATCTCACAATATCAAATTTTCGCATTACCGTATTATTTAAAAATTGGACGCGACAAAGAATTCTGTACGAAAATTTTACAGCCTTCGTCTCTCCCGGCACTTCCTGGAGAGAGAACTTAATAGGCGAGAGTGAAATATAATCACTTTGTGGTGTTTTTTTTAGTTTTACGTGATTCCTCGAATAAGCGCCACATCGGTACCGCGGCGCTTATCAACTTTTTTGTCCCAAATGCGGCGCTTATTCCGGGCGGGGCTTATTCGAGTACATGCAGTAAAATAAACAACAATAGATGCTGCTCTTAGCTGACCAGTGTCGTCAATAAAGGATCAGTGTCTACATCGATACCCCTTGGGGGTAAAAATAACCTTGAACCACGCCCAGATATCGATTCTGGTACCTTTCCTTTCGTGCTTCTTTTCCTTTGTTTGTTTATTTGCTTGTTTTGCTGACAATATCATATGCGATGGTGACTTGGACAAATCTAGTCCGTATAACACTGGAGGGCTGTACCGTCAAAGTAGTGTGCGGGTCAGTAATATGGCCTCGGAACAAGTTTGGATTCATAAAGGACTTGGTTCCGCCACTGTTTTATTGCTAGCACGCCACGTATATTATGGTTCATGGTGTTTGAAGTTGCTTTGGCCAGTCCCGCAGTGGGCGCTATAAAATCCACTTTCGCGGATAAATCATCTAGTGTGCATATGGTCACAGGAAATCGTTTGAGTACGCTATCGTTCCTCCCCTAAGCATTTTCATTTGAAAAATATGTTATCTATATTCGCGTATCTCAAGCTCCCCCCAAAAAATACTGTTGTTCATGGAGGCTACTTATTATAACAATGTAAAAATACCGTGCTGTATGCTAGAAAAACAGCCTGTAGTGGAATAGGTGACTCAGATCACGTAGCCATGGCAGCAGCAGCCGGAATATCAGCAAATTGGAAAGGGGTGGGTCAGGGGGAGGTGTGGAATTAGGTGGCTTACGGTAAAAATTGTTTGTCAAATTGTTTGCTTACGAACTCGGCAGAAGAAAAAGGCCTATCAATGTTGGATGATGTTGGATCATACGCTGGGACCGACGAGACCAACAACTGATATGATGGTTTGAAATATCAGTCGCCTTTCATCCCATCTCAGCTCAAATTTCGTTCATATCAGGATTTGGGTTGAGGGATGAAGAGACCGCTTGCTGATATGACCACTTAAGTTTTTTTTTTCTTTCCTTGTGGGAAAAAAGTTTTGTTTTCGGCGAAGGTGCAAGGCCTCAGGTCTTTGTTTTGTGATTTTGAGTTTGTGATGAAGTCTAACATAAAACCAACAACAAAATGTACTAGGACATTGAAAATATATAATCGGTATGCACAGGAGCCAATGAGCATGTACTAGAAAATGATGTTACGACGCTTTCACATAAAAAAATATTTGTGAAGCCGGCTTTATGAACCTTGAGTTCAAGTCATGGCGGATTTCTTTCCCCGCAATTCCACTCCTTATGCGGAAAATCATAACACAGTGTATCCATTTAACTAATTAATAATGAGCCTTGGATTTGAACAGATTTTTAACATAGCTAATGAAACATTATAGCGTCAACTTTATATTCAGCACACTCATTAGTCATTAAAATGCACTTTTATGGTAATTCTCTGAAATGAAATACCACACATGAAATAATAAATATATTGGGTTAAGTTATTTCAAGTGGGTATTTCAGATTTTCAGCCTTAGAAGCGGCTTTTTATCCCAAGGTTACGTGTCTTCGGAAAAACATGAAAAAAGATTGGGCATAAATAATCTCCTTAAGAAAACGAGGCGAAATAAACGATTGTTCACGAGTGCCTGATACATGCATGTTGGGCCGTCTCAGTCAAATGTTTCGTTTCCCATTACCCCACTGACCCGTTTCTTTTCTGAAAACTTGAAAAGCTTCTTCCCTGATTCATTTCTTGCTTCTTCTTTTTTTCTAGTTTCTCTAGTGCGTTTCTGAGGTTTTTAATCCGGTTAAATCATCCCGTCGGTGAGTAAAACGCTTCCAAAACGAAAAGATCTCGTTTTCAACATCAAAAATTTGAAAATGTCGATTACAACAACATCACTACTAGATTATCCTTCTTAACGCCCTCCTTCGTGCATTTTACACAAGATTTATTTTCAAGCTAAACTCGTTTTCGCATTTAGATACGATATTAAAATACTGTTTAAAAAACTTATTAATCCCAGTCACGGGTGATGATATTAAAATTTAATGACTTCGGATAAGTCAGGTGGAGGCGGCTGCTTTGTTGTCTGAACAAAAACGTAAAAAACAATCATTTGGGTATAAATAAATTCTTTACTTTTCTTTTTGTCCACACCCAGTGTTTTTATGGTCGCGTTCACTCATGCAAGTAAAAATCGTTTGCAAAAAATTTACATAACAAGTGTCCCTGGAGCAGCTGTAACATCTTTGCTCTTTTGGCGAAATTTCATCAATCTTTTTCTAATTGCTCGTTGACGAAAAAAATTTCTATCGACAGAAACTAGCTTCTTACCTTTCAGTTTCAGAAATCGAAACCTTTTTCGTTTTCCATGATTTGTTCCGCTTCGAAGAGAAGTAAATGTGCCATCGGCCATCTGGATTGCTTTTTGGGGCCTTTGTGATCAAATGCTCAAATGCCATTGGTGCAGGACTAAAGGCCTGAGAATATTGTAATCAATCTACGATGACGTTCGCGCTGCGAAATCGTCGCTTCTGTTTACATATTCTTCGCTATTTGAGATTTCCATACCTTCCAAAGGTCTGATTTAAGCCATTAATGCTCTTTTATACTACTTCGCCGTCGAAACGTTTGGTATTTTCAATGCTCATGGGCTTTTCCATACAAGAAAAAGAGATGTTTATCGCTTGGTACCAGTTGATTATAATATGATTTCTCATTACACAAAACATATAGACCCCACGTGTACGTCACCATGCACTGGCTACACAAGCAATTTCCTAACCGCCATCTTGGATTCATGATCGTAACAAGTTCATAATATATTTTTCCGGAGGAGGCGGACAAATAATGGTCATGAAGAGGTCTTCTGATTCAGAGACGCTTACAAAGCCTAAGCGAATTCGTTCTAGAGAATTCGACGATAATGGTGTTCGCGATAGACTGTCTTCCCCGGACAGCGCGCGGGATAGTGGTTCCCCGATCCGCCGAAGTTCTTCTTTGACAAGAAAGGTTGATGATAGGACGTACAAACGCAGCTCAAATGTAAATATGCGAACCGAAAACAACTACCAAAACCAGCGAAAGAGAACCGACCGAGAGTCAGAACCCCACATTCGACTCTCAAATCTTGCCAGTCATATCGGAGATCAGTCAATGAAACAAGAAATATTCCACGAGTTCAAAAAGTTCGGAGGCGCCGAGATGACCGTGCACTTGTCCGGCCGGGATGACGACCGTTATGGAGTTGTGTACTTTCGAAACATCGATGATGCTCGAGAAGTAAGGCGTGCTATTGAACGCCGTGGACGTCTTACGCTGTTTGACCGACCGGTTCTTGTAGAATACGATTTTCAAGAAAGGACGTCTCGGCGAAGTTTTAGTCCGAACGAGTACCCGCAGAACTACAATCGACCGCCATCTCCTACACGCCGAACCCAACGAAATAACCCACAGTATGATCTTGATCGAAATCGTGGAGATAATGATCGTAAAAATTTCAAGAGTGGTGGCTCGTTTGGACATCAAAATCAAATAAGGCCTGCAGAGCGGTACATCCCTCCAGAAGATGACCCAAAAGCTACGAGAACGCTGTTTGTCGGAAACTTGGAAACGAGCATTTCTAGCCAAGAGTTGCGTCGTGCTTTTGAGAGGTTTGGAGCAGTTTTGGACGTGGATATCAAACGACCTGCTCGTGGACAAGGCAACACATATGCGTTTGTGAAGTTTGCAGATCTTGATGTTGCTGCTAAAGCGAGGGTCGATATGCAAGGTGAAATTATTGGTCGTAACCGCGTGAAAATTGGCTACGGAAAAAGTCAACAAACTACCCGGTTATGGGTGGGTGGTTTGGGGCAGTGGACGTCGATTGTCGAGTTGGAGCGAGAATTTGATCGATTTGGTGCTATCAGACAGATAGATTACGATAAAGGCGACGATCATGCTTACATCTTGTACGACAGTTTGGATGCTGCTTCCGTTGCTGCTCGTGAAATGCGTGGATTTCCACTCGGCGGCCGTGATCGCCGGCTGAAGATTGATTTTGCTGATAAAGATCATTTACAAGACCCGCGTCTTCGGCAACCGCTGAGTCCACCGAGAAACCGTATCAATAACGTCGACAACAGAGTTGATGATGACTTGTTTGCTGTGGATCAAGGAGAAAGGACCTACGAAAGTGATCGACTGTACGAGCGAAAGCGTGAACCGTCGCCTTTCCGTGGCCGTGATTCCCATCCTTCGAACGAAAGTGATTTCAGAAACTGGCGTGAGGAAAGTAATTCCTTCAAACATGACCTTGGTCGTCAGCAGGACCTTCTTCCTCAAAGATCTTTCAGTTCTAACAGTTGGCCTAGGGATGAGCAAAACGTTCGTATTGATGAGCATGAAAACTGGGAAAAGAGGTCACAAGACAGAAATTCTAGGGGACAGCAGCGCTACAGACAGCGAGCACCTCCAGTGGATAATTACCAACCATATGACCATTCACCTATACCACAGAGAGAGATTGACAACAGCAGAACTGGAAAACGTAGACCTCCTTCTCCTTTACGGACCAAAGAATACAGGGACAATGGCAGTCCCCCTAAACGTCGAAGAAGCCCAAGAACTAGATCTCCATCTCCTAATCATGCTAACCACTCACGTACAACTTCACCTTCAGACTCACAACGCCGTTCGAGTTCTCTAGACAGACGCTTCAGTCGTTCTCGGGGAGATGGTTTGAATGCTGGCAATGGTACTGAGCGGAAAAGGAGTAGCCTTGATGATGTTAGCGACAACAAAACTTCCAGCGATAAAGAGGATTCTGCCAAAGACGTGCAGCCAAAGGAATTGACTGGACAAGAAAATGAGAATCCTGGTTCTGTTGGAACAGAAACCTTGCAAGACCTGGTCAAGAGATTTGCTGTTGCATGGCGTGGTGGACTCATCTTAAAAAATAGTGCATTTCCTGTTCGGATGCATTTCATCGGTGGAAATCCTGAAGTTGCCGATTCGCTGCTTCGTTCTGATGGATCTACACCCTCACAGAATTCAGTTTTGCGGATTACTCAGCGTCTTCGTTTAGACCAGCCTAAACTGGAGGAAGTTACTCGAAGGATTAACACTGCTGGAGCTAGTGGTCATTGCTTGTTGCTTGCTTTGCCTGGTGTTCAAACACCACTACCTGAAGACCCAAATTCAGAAGAACCTTTGCAACACAGACCTTTGAGGAATCTTATGACGTATCTCAAGCAGAAACAAGCTGCTGCAGTTGTAAACCTTCCTGTGACTCCTGGAAACCCAGCAACTACAAAGGATGACATTGGTGTTCTGCATGCATTTCCACCATGTCAGTTTTCACATGAGCACTTGGTACGCATTGCTCCACACTTGTCGCCTGAACCATCAAAAGAGGATCATCTGGTCATTCTTGTTATCCGTGGCAGTGGCTGAAAATAAGTGTTTGCATGGCTTGAAAAGCTTTTGTGTTAATGTTGTTTGTTGCTTCTTCATTGGAGAACTGGCTTGGATCAAGTTTGTATCATAAAAACTCTAGTGGTCTCCATTTTTTCCTGGGACTAAAAAATGCTCAAAGCTTCTCATCTGTGCTTGGATAAAGTTTGTATCATAATGAACTTTAGCAAAGTATTGTCTTCAGTTTTCCCTGGAACTTAAAAAAAGTGATTATGTTCAAAGCTTCTTGTCTACATCTGGATCAAGTTTGTTTCATAAAAACTTTAGGAGAGTCAAAGTGTCTTCAGTTTTCCGTGGGACTAAAAAATGTTCAAGGCTTCTCATCTGCGTCTGAATCAAGTTTGTATCATAATAAACTTTAGCAAAGTCTATTATTTTCTCCTGGAACTCAAAAAATGCTCAGAGCTTCTCTACATTTTGAATGACTGTTGTTCAAGCTTCTTCATATAAAGGGTCAACACGTCTTGCAGTGTGAAAAGTTTAATCTCTACATATATGTAAAGTCAAGTTATTCACCACAAGTGGAAGTTGGACATTATTGTGTTTGTAATATTGGTTTCAATCCATCTTCAAAATGTTGTAGTTGGGCAACAGCATTGTTTGAAATTATGAACTGTGTGGACTCTTAACTTTTCTATCTTTATGTTTTTTTGTCAGCAACTGAAGATGGTGAAAAGATTTCAACTGTGAATTGTGCTGCACTCATTAATTAAACTGAAGAAGATAAGCAACAAAGTCTTTGTCTGTTTCAGTTTCCTTCCAGTTGTCAAGTGTTGGTTTTGTTTTGTCCGTGTCTTGATCAGGAAATATTTTGTATAACTAAAAGGTCAGAAGTTAGAGACCTGCATTGTGAACTATTCACAGTTGAAATCCTTTCTTAGTAAAGTGAAGAGGAAAGAACTTCAGCCTCCTAGAAGCAGCAAAATCAAGTCATGCATATTTTAACCAATTAAACTGCCAAAGAAGTTTGTTTTTATTATACATACAAGTGTAAACTCATCATACTCAAGTAAAATGGTAAAATTTATCATTGTCACAAGTGAAAATAGAGGAAAACAGTCTATACAGTCACAAGGTTGAAACAGTTTTTTGGTAGTGTAGTTTGTTTATAGCAAGTGTATCAATGTTGTACGGTGTAGGAATTGAGGCTAGAACCTCTTTCACCTGTATCTTATTGGAGCCATGTGGAAGCATGACCTCATTGGTTCATGTGCGCTTGGAATAGTCACATACTTTTTAATTACTGACTGTAACATTAGAAGGAAATACGTTGTTCATTAAACTGATTATGAATGAACGTGTGGATTCTCTTACATCAGCAGGAAACTCGAAGCTTTGTGACTAGTACACAATTTTTGTGGAACATCGTATCTTGACTTTCATCGTTTAGTCTTGAGAATGCCAGCAACTCTTATTTTCCATCCGTTTATGGAAGCAGTGCTATATTGTGATTCACCATTTCTATTGGAGCTTGCATCATCAGTTACCGCAATTTATCTCATGGCAATCTGGCAATGTTTTGGCTGTTTCACATCGTCAATCACCACAATTTATCTTACGGCAATCTGGCAATATTTCAGTCGTTTCTCCAAAAGTGGAGGTATTGCTATAAGTTGTCTTGATACAGCACCATTTGATTATCCAGCATAATTATTATTCACTTGAGAGAAACCTTGCACCAAAAATGGTTATCATCACCTCATGATTAAAATTAAAGTGGAAACTTGTTTAGGTGGCTTGTGGTTACCATGTGAACATCTTGAAATGAAGTTAAAAAATAGTATTTGAAAACAGTATGGCTGGACCAGCAGTAAAGAAGACACCCAACTCAAAAGAATGGAACATCTGAATGTCAATGCAGGAACATTGATTTATTTATTAAAAGGAAGCTAAAATCAGTCTTAAAAGTTTATTAAAGATTTATGGAAATATGCAAGATGGTAGACTTGCAGTTGCACGCTGAACTCCTTTGCCCCACCCCCTGCGCTTCCTGCAATACAAAGACCAGTGGGAGTGTACTGGTTTTCTTTTAAGTTAAAGGTAAAAGTTACTGTTTCCCAACTACCTTTAAAACTCTGTTGACTGGATTAATTTACTGGCTTTGTGATTTGATTGATACCGGAAAAATTTGCTTAAAAAGTAAAAAATTCAGTATCTCCCTTTTTTCTAACAGGAAAAATTGTCACGACTATTAATAATGTTCACTGGAGTTTCAACATGGCTCTGCAGAGGAAAGTGGATTTTTTTTAACATGGTTGCTAAGGGAAGTCAAGGAAACAAATTACTGGAAAAATTCGCTAAAAAGCATTTTTTTAAATGACAATGTTTCTGCATGTTGATAGACTACTAAAGCATGTTTGGTGAGGAAAACAAGGGTGCAATCGTACTGGGGAAAGCAAATTAACTGGAGAATTTCAGTGAAGCATGTGATTTCAAAACTGTGTTCATTATCCCATGAGGTAAAAACCATAAAATTCCAATGATAAGCCTTGCATTTGCATTTTATTTTTGCCTTTTAATGTCACAATCCATTAAGGGTGAGGATTAAGAATACGAAAGTCAGTTATAAAAAAGAAAAATATATTTTAGTAGTTGTGCAGCATAATAAAAGATGAGTAATGAATTTCCAATGGGTAACGGATGAGTAATTGATGGGCCACAAAACAATTTGTAATTGATTACTCATTGATCATTATCAGCAATAATCCGATTGAGTAATCAGTTAATCCCCAATTCCCTCCAAGATGCCACTGCAGGGAATCATGGGAGTTGTATTCAGCGTTGCCAAGTCTACAACCAGTTTTGTTGAATACAACTCACATGATTTCCTGCAGGTGCGTCTCAATGGGAATTGGCCATTACTCATTTATTACTCATTGATGTCACTGATCATATTCTTTGATATATATGAATATGCTATCAAACATAATTTTTACCATCACTAAACAAAGTTCCTAAGCACACTCTATGGACAAGAAAACAAGGTCCACATTTGTTTAGAGAGCTTTTAATGTGGCTAGCCATGGGGCGGGAGGAATGGGAGTAAAGCCTGGTTCTCATAATTATGCCGCAGATCTACCTGTGACATAGCCACCGGTTCATGACTGGGATACTGTTGTCATAAAATACTTTTATCGCCGGCGCTCTGGAAAAACCACAAGTGCCCACAAAGTTGAACTCAAGTCAACTTCGCAGGCGTGCCGGTGGTGCGATAATCTTTGTTGCCTGTGGCGAATGTACTCGTGGGTACAGTTTCCCAGCCAATGGCAGCGGCTATGTCGCAGGTAGTTCAGCAGCATATGAGAACCAGGCTTAAGAATCCACAAAGATCTGCTCTAAAAGCCAGTAACCTGTTAAGATCAGCACAAAGCAAATTATCGCCAAAGACCAGCTTGTAATGTGACCCAAAACAAGCAGGTCACGAGGCAAGCAGCAAGCTCCTGAGATCACCCTGCAGGTCATGCACACAAAAGGGAGAGACATTTACACTCATCACCAATAGATGAGCTTGGGAGCACTTGAGGCACTGCAGGTTGGTATCCATGGCAACCCTGAAAGTGGGAACCACCCAGATGAAGACTCCCCAAGGTGCTTGGACAGAGGAGGGACCTGCAATCAGGGGGACACAAAGGCGGGAGGGGTGGCAGTCTGAATTGGCAAAGATTCACTTTAAATACTGTAGATGAGTTTCAGTTGGAGGAAAACAACATTATTTTGAGCTAAATATCAGGCTGTGGTCCTAATTGAATTATTGGAGGGGGGGATTTTTGGAAATATTTCTGCATCAGGGATTTGAGTGTCTTATAAAAGAGGGGGACATTGGGGTTTGCGGTAGTGCGGTATTGACCAATTTTTCATGCGGTATTTCGGTAATTTTAATCTTGAATTACGATACAGTAAACACGCGCATATAAGAATACATGGATTAAGAACATCAGGCTGAAATTTGGCAAATAAAGCACCACTTTTATAAGAACAATATCAGCCTGGAAAAAAAATGTTGTTATAAAATGGGAAGGGTGTCAAAATTACACAATTACCATAAACACACCTGCTGACCAATGGTATTAGCTAAGTTTTGGGCACCTTTGTTCTCTTCAGAATATCTAATATCATGAATTACATTTTTTGCCTTTACAATACTATAAACTACTGTATTGATAGAGAACTGAATTTAAAAAAATTTAAGAACATCCTGAGGCTGATTTTTCACTAAGCATCCGATAAAATAAGAACACAATCAGTCTGACCTCTGAAATTGTGTGTTCTTATATGCGGGTGTTTACTGTATTGCGGTATTCTCCAAACCTACAGGATGCATTTTCTTTGTGTTTCGGTCGACAATAGTCCACATAAAAACGTATTCTTCACTTTTCCCGACCATGTTTAGCCATGAAACAGCCTTATTTTGTTTTGCATTTAAATCTACAATTTGACTGTTTGAACAACCTGTTTGATGCCGTCATTGTTTCCATGATCACACAGCTCGTTTTTGCCTGTCTCTTTTTTTGCTCTTTCATCAACGAATCTGCAAGCTATACAGGCTCACTATGAAATTGCGGTATTTTCTGAATTTTTTTTTTTTGCAGTATTGTGATATTTGTCGAATTTTTGTGCGGTAATGCAGTGTTCAGCAACCCCCAATGTCCCCCTCATAAAAGCAAGGGAGCTTATTGGAATTTTATGGTGTTCCCCCACTTATCATTACAATCAGTCAATTAACATGTTAGTACCCTTAAGAAAATAAACCACAGGGAACTCTATCCCAGCAAGGGCGGTTAAGAATATAAAGTATTTTATTAAAACTGCAATATCAATACAATGTACATCACTTCAAAAACTGTGAAAATAGATCCACAAAAAGAAGTCAAAATTAGTTTCAACTTTGAAATTTTCTTTTGTCTAACATATTTCTAGTCTAGCCTCAAAAACGGATGCTTTCTTAGAGCCTCACTTCTGTCACTGCCAAATGAGAGACACCCAAGCTAAACAATGCCATTCAGACGGCATGCACTACAGCATCTGTGTAGTGTCTAGCAGGTTGTACATGTTGCTGTATTTAATTTTTTGGGCTGAGCCTTAAGAGAGCGATGTCTTGAAGAAAAGACAGTCACTGTTTTTTCTAGCTAAAAGTAAATATGTCTGTTAATGTGTTAAACATGAAACTTTTCATAACATACTGTTCAAACTATATATTTGTGAATGGCCACCCCTGCTTAAGTTTACAACTAAACAGTCAAGTGCCTTGGAATCAAAGTCAAAGGATGACAGCTAGCCCCTAAACTATAACAGCAGTATATAATGTTAGTTATTGTTGCATGTAAATCAAGCACTGGCAAGTAACAAGAAACCATTGAAAAGTTTAACGAAACTTAAGTTTGAGTGAAAGTTTGAGTGTTGGTCCTGCCAGAACTGGATTTAGTGTAAAGTTTACTTTTCCCCATTTTTATTTTTACATGATAAATAAACAATACTATAGAAAATAGACATGAAGCCAACTAGCAATTATTAAGGAAAAAGTAATTTGTGAAAATATTTTGGGAATACATATTTGAACAAAAGGAACCACCAGGTGATTTCATTCTTGGATGCCAAAGCTCCAATTTGGTTAGAAATGAAGCCAGCTAATGAAACATTTCCTTTCAGGATGGATTTTGCTTGATTTATGTAAATCTAGTTTGAATAACACATAAAATCTGCTCAAGTCAAAGTTTACGTTTCTTCACTGCCATCAATCATCTATGCACACCTCTCAAAAAACAGAGGTTCACTTCAACTGTTTCAAAAGGTCACGTCTGTCAGATGTGATTGGTAGATTTTGATCCACTTTGTTGCATTTTAAAGGTCATATCTGTCGGTTGTACCGGTAATATTGGTAGTTCAATCCCTCTTGTTTGTTTCTGTTTTTCGAGGTTTGTTGCCATAATTAAGATTGATGGCAGTGAAAAATGCAATCGTTGGTTGGATCTTGAACTTGAGACTTTGCATGTTAATGAAAGACGTAGAAAAAATTTACTTCTGTCTGTCATCTATGTAAAGGCAGATGTGAATGATCCGTTAAATCCTGGTACTGAAATATAAGTTGCTAATAAGTAAATGCAGCAAACACGCTAAATTAAAAGCTATGTAACCTATTCAGCTGTACAAAACGTCACCGTCCCTTGGTGTAACCTGGGAACAAATGATTGAGAGCTGCATCCAAACAAGTGTTTATTGTTAGTTTGTAGTTCTTCCCAAGCTCGGTACGGCAGGCAGGACAACAGTAAACCTCTGCTTTAAATGAGCGTTGAAGACAAGACTGTAAAAAAAAATAAGATAAGGAATAGACTGATTTTAAACCGGTACTTCACATGACATAATTCATGTTTAGTGGTAAGCAGGCTTTAGCCAGATGGGCATCCCAAGTGCTCTATAGACACCCACTATTTTTAGAAAATTAATATTATGAATTGCTACACACACACAGAAGAAATAGACCTTACATGCTAAAAGAGGGTGGAGTTCGGGGGTGTCCAAAAATTTCTCTAAGAGCTGAGCTGACACCTTATAGAAACCTTTGGACACCCTGAACTTTTCAAATCCTGGCTAAATTATTGTTACCAGTAGTTACATTTTGAATTCTGACGTAAATAAAATACAAGAAATGTCCATTTCTAAACTAATTAATCATAGAACAAGTAGGCAATTCCAACAGAGATGTTAATTGCTAAGACATTTAACAGTAACTGGAAACTCACCTTGCAGATATTATGAAGACATGTGGTGGTTACAGGTTGACACACAACATCCTGACAGCAAATGCATGTAAAAGTCTCTTCCACTTTTTGAACAAATGTCTGTCGATGGATGACAAAATACTTATTAATTTGTATAATTTTTTGTGAACACTTTGATCAGTTATTTACCTGAAAAAAAAAAGTCCCATGCAGTTGTCCAAGTCAAGCCATCTCCAGACTAAATCATGATTTGAAATTAAAAGTAAACTAAGACAAACATGCAACTTCCCAGCTGGCAAGCAAATTAATTTGAGAGCTGCTTGTCCAAAGAGCAAGTTAGAATTTAAGTGTTTTTCCAGTAAATCAAACCACAGGGATAGTTACCGTTGTGAGCAGTGCTTTATTAACATCACATTTAGGTGATTAAGCCCCTCTACAGTCAACTCTCTCTTAACGGACACCCATATAAAACGGACACCTTCATAAGATGGACATCAGATGTTGGTCCAGTTCCTGTTGTTTTTCAGCTATTTTACTGTAACTAAACTTCCTATAAGACGGACACCTTTCTTAGACGGACAGATGGTGCCGGTCTTGACAATGTCCATTTTAGAGAGAGTTGACTGTAATCTATACTGCAAGCAATCTGGATATATTTACTAATTAAAATAATGACGAATTACATTTAGACCTTAAGGTGGCTCGACTGGGTTTTTTAGGGGCAACACCGCTCAAGTTTGAGAACTAACCAGACTGTCATTAACAATGCCATCGAAAAACTATCACCACAGCTGAATTAGGTAAAGATGAAAATTTGTTATGACCAGTGTTATTTTGACATCGGAGTTGTCATAGCAACGTAATGACGTCATCACGTTTATCAATTTCGTTCATATTGCTCGGCACCAGGAGGTTTTTTCGGAAATCGCTCAAGGGAGCATGTACCTCCTATACCTGCCTCAATGTTGGCAAAGTTTGAACAAATTCTGTGAGAGCGTTATCGAAATTTTTGGGGATGAAGTTTCGAGGGTCATAAATACAGTAAAAAACATACTATTGAGATAATAGGGTAATATCTGAAGAACACAACGCGCTTTGGGAATGCAGTTTCATCTCATAGTAGTTTGATGCCATTTAAAATTGTGTATACAAAATTATGGGGATCGCCACGACCAATTGCGAAAAAAACGGATTTGATGAGCGTGCATTCAGGTGCTCTTGTTACCACTTTTGTAAATAATTTGGTCTACACCTACAAATGTGATAATTATTTGGAAACCGCTCGATGAATTTTTTTAAAAACTTGTCAATCTCGAGTTTTGTCATCAGTTTATATGGCCTGCAAGTTTCAAGGCCATTGAAAACATGTAAGACAATAAAATCGGGGCTCCAATGTACTACTTTTTTCTCCCAGATTTTGTGTTTACAAGTGAGTGTCCTCATTATTCACGGGCATTGTATTCAACTTTCATTTTCACGTGCACAACTCAGCAAAAAATTCATTTGCATTAAACAGAACGCTCAATTGCTTTCTAAAAATGTTCGGGAAACATGCTGATATGACTTGAAAACTGTAATAATATTTGTTACGCCATTAGACTGTAATACAGCAATGCCGAGGGTCTCTTTCTCCAGGAAACGAAAAGCTATTTTTGTGTAGAACAACAGATCAGGAAAAAAGTCTAAACTCACTGATAAAATGCAAATGAATTTTTTGCTGAGTTGTGCACGTGAAAATGAAAGTTGAATACAATGCCCGTGAATAATGAGGACACTCACTTGTAAACACAAAATCTGGGAGAAAAAAGTAGTACATTGGAGCCCCGATTTTATTGTCTTACATGTTTTCAATGGCCTTGAAACTTGCAGGCCATATAAACTGATGACAAAACTCGAGATTGACAAGTTTTTAAAAAAATTCATCGAGCGGTTTCCAAATAATTATCACATTTGTAGGTGTAGACCAAATTATTTACAAAAGTGGTAACAAGAGCACCTGAATGCACGCTCATCAAATCCGTTTTTTTCGCAATCGGTCGTGGCGATCCCCATAATTTTGTATACACAATTTTAAATGGCATCAAACTACTATGAGATGAAACTGCATTCCCAAAGCGCGTCGTGTTCTTCAGATATTACCCTATTATCTCAATAGTATGTTTTTTACTGTATTTATGACCCTCGAAACTTCATCCCCAAAAATTTCGATAACGCTCTCACAGAATTTGTTCAAACTTTGCCAACACTGAGGCAGGTATAGGAGGTACATGCTCCCTTGAGCGATTTCCGAAAAAACCTCCTGGTGCCGAGCAATACAAACGAAATTGATAAACGTGATGACGTCATTACGTTGCTATGACAACCCCGATGTCAAAATAACACTGGTCATAACAAATTTTCATCTTTACCTAATTCAGCTGTGGTGATCGTTTTTCGATGGCATTGTTAATGACAGTCTGGTTAGTTCTCAAACTTGAGCGGTGTTGCCCCTAAAAAACCCAGTCGAGCCACCTTAATCTTTGGGTCTTGACAAAGTGGGAGTCAGTGAGTCATGCAAGTATTCCAGTTATAGCCCAAATAACACATCGGTTAGCCTAAATAGCACTCCAGTTAGCCTACTGTTAGTTTAGGTAACTTGCGATTAGCTTTTGTATGGGGATAAGGGGTTAGTAGCGTGAAGTTAGCCTTTTTATTGGGAAAAGGGATTTCTGGCTCGCATGACTCATATGGCTTACCAGCTCGCATATTGTACAAACCCTAATCTTTGCTCTACAATTTCTCTTAGCAAGCTGAGATACCACGAAGGGTATATTCACAGTAAAAAAGACTCCAGGCTATGCTTTTGTACCAGTTATTTGATTTCAGTTTTAATGTACATTTATAATGCACTTAGATATAAAGCAATTACCGGGTAGTCGTGTAATCCAGTTATCACTTCACTCCAGAGCTTTATATTTGCTGTATCAGCATCAAGCAATTGTTTTGTCTTTTCTGGTAATTTGTAACTCCTTTTCTTGGGTGGAGGTGACTTATCTGGACTTTGTTCGTCTAAAAAAATACAGCGTACATGACACAGTGGTGAGAACATTAACAAGCATACAAGGCTTCCAAACATTATATTTCTGACATAATTTTGGATCACATGCATATTAATAGAGCTTAACAAAAAGTAGGTGTGGTGGCCAGACTAATTGTAAGCAAGTTGAATTGGACTCCACATCAAGTGGTCCAGGTTCAAGCCCCACCCAAGGACATTGTGGATGTACTGCCAAGGGGTAACCATGCAATGGACTTGTAATTGTAAGCCTCCCAGCTGGGTGGAGTAGAAATACTCCTAGTCACTTTATGCTACAGAAACAGCAGATACATGCTGGTCTGATGGGCTGCTAGGCCCAAATGCAGACTGAATTTACCTTTAACAAAAAGGAGCATTATTCTTTAGCTAACAGTGAAGGTTCCCTGAGACAAATTTGCTTACAATTCACATTGTATGTTAATTCACAGGCTTCCCAAGCTCAAAAGTCGTCTTTTTGATGTGTTTTCGAGAGCCCTTCGAGCGGCCGACTCTACATACGTGGTGTATGCGACAGCTTGTGTATATAGAGAAATGTATGGGAAGATCACGGAGTCTCTAAAATCGGATAAATAACTATCTATTTTAAAATAAAGTTTGCCTACCTCAAATGTGTCGCTTACTTGTGTCTTGTGCCGAATTTGAAGCCATTCCGACGTCATTTAGCGAAGTTATTGGAAGTCGTTGTCTCCCCTTCTAAAAAGAAGGAAAGGCAGACCACTCCATCGATCGCTGGCCAGAGCTCACTCCACAAATCGCTCTCTCCTCAAAAGGAAAAGTCCCGAATCGCAATAAAACCAACAGTTCCATAAAGCCCAATAAATTTCACTCCACATACGTGTTCTTCGGCGGTCGAAAGACTCGTAAAGAACGAGAAATTTTGCTTTAATTTCGCCTATTAGGCTTTCCAAATATGCTTGTGACTGACCCCGCGACAACGGTCGTTACTCAACGAATAGTATCTGATCTCTGATTGGTCCATTTGAACCAAGTCACGCGCTGACAACACGACACTCCACCGGAGGGAAAGTACATTTTGTCACGATTCAAGTTTCACGCTAGGGCTCCCAAGGGATATTTTCTGAAAGCTGTATTGTTCGCAATAGCCAATCACAGCCATGTTTACATATTCAAATTTGTATTGAGTGTACAGTTTTCCCTGAGCTGAAGAAATTCACTGAACTCCATCGTTGTGTTGGCTCGATATGTTTTCTTAATATGTCTTCGGTCATAAAAACGAATGCCTCGGCTTTGCGGGAGAAGAACGATCGTGACTTGCCGCGGAACTCTCTAAACGTAAACAGTAAGAGAGGGTCGCCTGTGTCTGAAAACGAACACAAAAAAGACGATGCACTTTATGCGAAATGGAAGCTTTGGCTGATTTCTCATTACCAGTTTAAGTACGAATCGACAACGGCCATCAGAAGAATAGTTGAACATTCGACGAGCGAGAAGGAGAATTTCGAATCTGGAAAAGATGGTATATCGCCTGATGTGTTGGGAAAACTTCCCTTGGGAGCCCTAGCGTGAAACTTGAATCGTGACAAAATGTACTTTCCCTCCGGTGGAGTGTCGTGTTGTCAGCGCGTGACTTGGTTCAAATGGACCAATCAGAGATCAGATACTATTCGTTGAGTAACGACCGTTGTCGCGGGGTCGGTCACAAGCATATTTGGAAAGCCTAATAGGCGAAATTAAAGCAAAATTTCTCGTTCTTCACGAGTCTTTCGACCGCCGAAGAACACGTATGTGGAGTGAAATTTATTGGGCTTTATGGAACTGTTGGTTTTATTGCGATTCGGGACTTTTCCTTTTGAGGAGAGAGCGATTTGTGGAGTGAGCTCTGGCCAGCGATCGATGGAGTGGTCTGCCTTTCCTTCTTTTTAGAAGGGGAGACAACGACTTCCAATAACTTCGCTAAATGACGTCGGAATGGCTTCAAATTCGGCACAAGACACAAGTAAGCGACACATTTGAGGTAGGCAAACTTTATTTTAAAATAGATAGTTATTTACCCGATTTTAGAGACTCCGTGATTTTCCCATACATTTCTCTATATACACAAGCTGTCGCATACACCACGTATGTAGAGTCGGCCGCTCGAAGGGCTCTCAAAAACACATCAAAAAGACGACTTTTGAGCTTGGGAAGCCTGTGGTTAATTGATATGTAGATGAACCAACCTTCATCTCGTTTTCTCTTCCCCTTTCCTTTCCCTTTTCCTTTCCCTGTTTCCTTGTCTTTGTCCTTGTCTTGGTCTTTTTCCTTCTGCTTCTTTTTTTCCTCCTCTTTCTTGGCCTGTGCCTCCAAAAATCCTTCAGGGTACTGAGCAAATTTATTAGCCACAAACACAAAATCAGTTGGTATATCAAATTTAAGTGATAAAATGCTACCTTAATAAAAATGTTCATTTTAAACTATTTCTTTAATGCAATTTGATACTCCTTTAAAAATTAAAAAAGAAAACTGTCACATCTCCTTCGGCATTAAAATCAGATTTTAAATTGGGAATAAGTCAACCACACATTCATTGGAAATAACATCGTCATATTTTTGTAGCAGGTAACATTTTTTCTATTTACAGGTTTTATTTTTGAACTGTTTAAGATTAAAAATTCATGAAATTTATCTCTAGTTTCAATATAATTACTCTTCTTTCTATCTATGATACAATCTTATTGCTTGAGGTGATTGCTTCAAGATGAAGGAAAATCAGCTACTGCTAGTTCATTTTATATTTTAGCACCTTACGACCATTTCCACCTTTACTCCCTCAACATTATCAAGTACATTTAAATAACCCAAACAAAGGAAAAATGTTTTGATGTTCTCTTACCACCATCTTTAAGCCCAGCTCTTGTATCAATTTCTTTCCTTCCTTTGTCCATGGTGCAGGTGTCTGAACAAAATAAAATCAAGTGAAAATTGAGCTACAGATTGTCTCTTTTTTTTGTGAATTAGGGATCATTGCATTTAACGTGCTAAAACGGACTAAAATAAATAAATAAATAAATAAATAGTGCAATTTTGTTCAGTTAAGCTACCAACTTTCTCTCGTGTCACCAAAATTAACTACTTAAAGAGATTTAATGTGCTATGCTTTTAACTGATTTAAGGTTTGGTAAATGACTTAGACCTTGCAAAATTCCTTGTTCTTTTTTTAGCAATACACATATAACATTACCTCATCATCTCTGCGTAGCAGATATCTCCACACGATAAATCCTGATTTACCCTTCTCTGGCCAGTATTTAACAACCTGCCAAATAACATACAGATTCTGGGTTATAGGGAGAGCCAAGCAAGCATTACCATATTTAATTTTTCAAAGATTGTTATTACTAAAATTAATGTAGTGTTTTGATAGAATGTAACACTAGCAGTATTTCAGCATTTAAACATATTGTATCATGTTTACAATGGGTAGTCTCGTCCAATATGTTGGTTGATATATGAATCAACAGTTGGTTGGCACATCAACCAATAGCTGGCTGATAGTTGGTCAATATATCGGTGGATTATTGACCGAGTATCAACTGAGTGTTGAATGGACTGACTATCAGCTGATTCATTGGGTGACTATCCACCGGATGAGACCAACATATTAACTCAAGACGACGATGTACAGTAAAAAATTTAGGTTAGATCTCTACTAATCTTTAAAAGGACATAGGATTTGCCTACCTTGTATATTCCATCATATCTATTTCCATCAGCTGGAGCATATTTTGAATGTTTGGCCAGCTTGGAACTCCTTACCTGTGATATCATAAATAAAAGAGTGAAACATACAATCACTCTGAGCACTTATTATAGCAAGGGGCTTCAGAACACTCAGCCCGGCAAAAAAGGAATTCTGGACAGAGACAGAATTTGTCCCAGTCATTTTTTTTTTGCTTTGATTTAATTGGCCATATTAGTTTTAATATACACACTTAAATGTTTGTTGAAAACCAAATCTCTTACTCCATTGAAAACCAATGCTCAAAATGCCAGCTTTTCCATATTTGATTTGGCAGTTCACTTACCTTTGTCAACTTCTGGTTGATAATCAACAAATTAAAGTCTTCATGCAGAATATGTATTGGTTATATATCAATTTTACAAATATTTGTATTCAGCTTGACTTTAATACTGGGGACATGCATACCACTCTCACAGCTTTTCCTTCTTTCCAGTTCTTGGCTTCTCCTCCTTCTTTGTCATTTAATGGAGCTGCACAATTTTTCGCTAGTGCCCTGGAAACAAGTTGCATAGTCCTTTAAAATAAGCCTTTTACTTTTATAAATTATTCACTTTTGGACAACAAATCAATGACAAGTCCCTTGTCAGATCTTACCTGTTCATCTTTGTTAATGTTTGATCACATGACTGTTCTGCTGTTCTTTTGTTTCCAGAAAGATCTCGACCCCCACTGCCAGTGTAGAAGAATTCATCTCCATTGTCCTAAGAAACAAGACTCCTGCTTTAGTCTAAATTATCTAGCTCTCCGTATGCATGCATTGCAGGTCTATGATTGTAAATTATTTAATGTCTACCTCTCTGCATGCATTGCAGACCTACAAATCCAGATTATTTATCTAGCTCTCTGTATGCATTGCAGACCTATGATTCTAAATTATCTATCTAGCTCTCTGTATGCACTGCAGACCTTCAATTCTGGATTATTTATCTAGCTCTCGGCATGCATTGCAGACCTATGATTCTAGAATTTATCAAGCTTTCTGCATGCTTGTGGACCTATAATGCTGGATAATTTAATATGTAGTTCTGTGAAAACATTGCATGCCCGAGATCTATAAACTCACCAGGTCATCCTCATATCCACCAGCTAGCACAATTGAGTATGCTCCATCACCATCTCGGCCATGAATACCACTGACATGTGGACGGTGTATTCCAGCTTCACTCACCTATTAACAAACAAAACGTAAACAATACAGGTTTTTATTAATACTACCAAAGAGTAACAACAACCGAATCCATTTACAAAGGAGGTGACACATCAGGTAATGATAACAACTTGAAAGACGAACCTGAACTCTGAACTTCCAAGCAGAGCCGACAGGAACACCAGGAATAGGACCAAAATGGTTTGGAGGCACAATGGAACAAACCTTAGTCCGACCAACACATGCCATACCCTGGAAATCACAACACAAACTAATGTCAGTAGTCAAGAAAATATAATTATGTAATATTCGCACAGTGTTCTGCCAGGATTGAAAAAAAAAACTTGAGGAATTCTGGGTCACTTTACATTGACATGCGTTGATTTACTCCAATATAGTTTGAGATTCTGAGTCATTGTTAATTAGAACATTGCCAATCTTTTGTACTCTTTGTAGTAATTAACTAGGCTTGTATTATATGAAAATAAAAAGTTTTGTAGTCTGTGTACAAGCCTAAATGTCTTCATTAATCACAGAGCAAGTGTGGTACTGGTAGTTATTGTTAATCCTGCAGCGCAATTTTTTTAACCAATCACTAAGTGCAGTGCAAAATCAAAGAAAATACAAAACTCAAGTGAAAATTGCTCCATTGCAGCGAGTAACATTTAGTTCTAAACATTCCAGACTGACCTTTCCCCAGTCCCTGTTTGTAGTTGAATTTGATGATGCCATCTTTAGTTTTTTCTTACTTTCTCTTAACTTCTCTCCAGCATGGATAACCTAACAAACAAGGATAAAACAAAAGAAATAAACTCAACAACCAAATAATACAGTTGCTGCTATTTAAAAAAATAAACTGCAGAAAATTAAAAGGCAGAAAGTAAATCTGACAAAATTGTGTTGTTCAAAAGTTAATCCCATTGAATTCACAATCTGGAAATTAATTTGCCAGATTCAAAGTTCCCCTTACCTCTGATGTATCATTCTTGCATAGAGGGCAATACCTGCAAATAAAATTTCACAAAAAAAGGATTGGACTTAGTATATACTCAGAGAGAACAAGCTTTATTCATTCATTGACAATGTCAAGCAAACAAACTTTGATCCAGTGATGTCAAAACTTACCATTCATCCTCGTCAGGGATTTTTGTCAGTGGTGGAGTTAAACAGTAGATGTGATAAGCCAAGTCACATTCATCACAGAGAAGTTGGTCACCTGGGTTTTCTTTTCCACCACACTGTAATATAGAAATCAAAATTAATATACGAATTAAACATGCAGTAATCTGACAGTCTGGATTGAAAGATCTTGGTTCCAATGAGGACAGTGTTGTCAAGTCACTTTAATCTCACAGTGCCTCCCTCCTCTCTACCCTCTCCCCATTCTCCCCCCCCCCCCCCCCCCCTTAATATAAATGTGCACTGTAACCTTACATTATGCTAGGAATAACCTGACAGACAAGCATTCCACGACAATATTTTCACAGGTGGTCTTGAAAGCACCCATTTGTACTCCTGGGTGTAGTTCACTTGCCCCAAAATACAACACAGTATACCTGGGCTTGAAGTTTTGAACATGACTGATCTCAACTCTAAGGCAAGACAACTGTGCTTTATTCCATAAAATAATAGGTAATGATAATAATATGGCAGTCAGAAAGAGTTCATTTTGTACATTTAATTTAATTTGTACCTTATGGCATGCACAGTGTTTGCATGATTTCTTTGGATCATCTTTACAGTAACTGCAGTCAGGTTTTACTTGTCCTTTGAGAATAAATTGCAGTACGTACAATTAGTAGTGTAGCACAGTTCACTCGGACACCATGTGTTGTTATTAATTTCACGCATTATCTCATACACTTGGTATAGTTAGCTAGAAACACGACCCGTCAAGAAAGCCTGTTGCTTTAACCTATATTGTGTTTAAATAAAGGATGTTGTTGTGTATTTTTCAATAGTTCCACTATTGTCCACCTCTGGGCCGGCACAGGATCAAAGGAATTTGTTGCATTATTTCCTGTTAGTTGCTCATACATGTGTGCTACTAACTGTCAACTGGTTTCAGTCTGTTCTCATTGCTTGCAAATTATCTCTACAAGAATAAGTGCATTGATCATGTTTTTAAAGCCGTATAAATTATGTATATCTGCGCGCATATGTACACTCTTTACAAATTAATTGTAAATCAAAACTACTCATACTTTTTGCTGGTGACGATTTCCCATTTGCTAAACTTGAAGTTTCTTCTGAACTGCTTGGATCTGCACATAAAAGAAAGACAAATTGAAATACAAAATAAAAATAAAACTAAGAATACAAGTTAATGCGATGTCATGACTCAGACAAACAAACCATAATGGCGGACAATTTCCCTAAAACACTTTCCAAAACAACAGGTGTTCCTAAAACACTTTTTTGAAACAAAAACTTTATTCCCTCTATTTCTCTCAGAACATGTTGATGTTAACGTTGTCCGAGCCTTGTGGGGGCATAATCATTATGTTTGGTATTTTATTGATATTTATATAAGTTTACAAATAAGAGTGACAATAACAATAATCAGAAAGAAAAACTAGATAAACTAACCTGAGTTCAGATGAAAAAAAAAACAAAAAAAAACGAGGAATACAGTTACTAATAAGACTACTTAAGAGGAAAATACCAATACACCCACAATATATACTTACTAACTATTTATATTAATGAATAGAGCTACGCTAATTTTTACTTTTTTTAGGAAAAAATACATAGACTAACGCTAGTATAGATGGAACTGTTACTGTTACTACAACACTACTTATAAGGAAAATATTAATACACCAAAGTACTTACTAGCTAGTGTATTTTTAAACATTCAGACAAACAAACCAGACAAACAAACCATAATGGCAGACAATTTTCCTAAAACACTTTCCAAAACAACAGGTGTTCCTAAAACACTTTTTTGAAACAAAAACTTTATTCCCTCTATTTCTCTCAGAACACGTTGATGTTAACGTTGTCCGAGCCTTGTGGGGGTATAATCATTATTTTGTATTCTATTTTTAAACATTGTGCACTTCGCTATTACAGGGGCCAGCTGTGTGTCTAGCTCTATTAACTTTAAAACTATTATTAACACATGGGCTATATGCAACTTAGACAGCAGACAGCACTGTTTAGAGTCTTAAAAATTATTACCTGGAGGACTTTCAATCTTGAATATCTCTTTGTCTATGAATTTGAGTCTACATTCCTGAGCGACTGTATCTTCTGTGTTAGTTCTTCCAACAAGAAAATTAATGGAACAACAGCACGTTAATTACTGTTCTGCACATGGCATTATTTCCTGAGCTAAATTATAATGTCGTATCCTAATGTATTTGATCTGTACCCTCTACCTCCCTCTATCCCTCCTTGGGGTATCAGTATACCCCAATGCCTCTTATCTTCACAAGGTTTAGATGTTGCAAATAATTGATATTTTATATTTGAAATAGCTCACTTCAAATATAACTGGAATCATCTGATACATTGCAGGTAAAAGGTGGTAATGTTAGTCTAACCATTTCTTAGTTAGGCCAAAATTTTGTGTGGAATTTTCGCAGGTCTTTACGAATCAAAGATAAACAGAAAAAAAACCATTGAGCAGATAAAAGCCATCAGTCTGAGTATTTTCAAGAACAAAGAAGTCAAAAATAAACAAAATTATAAAGCTTCAGGGATTTCCCTTAGCAGAATTTGATAAATTCCTTACCCTAACAGTAACCTGGCATAAAGCTCTCTAGTATTTCTTGTTGGACCATCATACTATCAAAATGAGCACAAGGAAATAATTAGAAATCAAAATTAAACACAAACCACACAGTGCACATAAATGCAACCTGCCTAAAATATTGCTGGTATCTTTACATGCGGCATTTCTAAAACGCGGGTCGTGGATCAAGGATTAGGGTAAAGGGTCAAGAATAAGGGCCAACCTGCGACCCACTATCTGTGACCCACTACCCTTACCCTTCACCCACTACTGTGACCTGTGACCCGCTACCCTTACTCGGAACCTGCGATCTTCATTTTAGAATGCCGCCTCGTAAAGGGTTTTGGGTGGGCTTAAAACGAGCCACGGTAGTGTTGATCAAAATACGCTTTTAAGTTAAAAAGTCAAAATAAAGCAACATTTAGCCCGGTTTGCGGCCAATACCCCCACCACAGGTCCTCGGTGATGCATGCTCAAGGTAATAGAAATCAAAATACAACATGCACTGAGATGTTTGGCAAACTTTCCCTTTGATCATTTATCGTATAGAAATTTAAATTTCGAAATAAATATAAGGGTACCCACACAAAATGACGCAACAGACATAATGTGGGCACAAATCTTTGTTCTTATCCTTGAGCTGCAACTTACCCGCTACCCATGACCCACTACCCTTACCCTCGACCTTCACCCTTGACCCTTGTTTTAGAAACACTGCTTTATATGTTACTCTCACGTCACCATTCCATTGTACCTGTAGCTTATACACCCTTCTGTGATTGGATAGGTCCAAAATATAAATCCATGTCTACCATTGATTTAGTATATGCACCTGGCAACTATTACTTGAGGTTTTCTATTAATCTGTCAGGCAAGGTAGTGTACCTTGTCGAGTGTTTGCCGTTTTTTACACCCATCTCTTATATGGAATACTGCCATTTCTTGTCTCAGATGGTGAAAAATCTATACATTGCAGACCTATTTATTACTGTTTGTTTGTTTTTTTTCATTACATGCAATGCAAATTTTGACATTTGATTGAGTTCTCATTGGGTAAACATGGAAGCTTTACAACTTTACAACTTTTTGTGTGTTTTCCTGAGATGTGGTAATTTTGGCAAATACGAGTAGGCATTAATTGCTTGTCAAGTCTTGTTGGAGTAGTTGATTCACAAGGTGTAATCCAAACTCCAAATCTAGATCTCTTACCTTTTTAGTGATTTTGACATCATACCAGTAGCCTCTCTCATCTGGTTCATCAGGGTTGTAATTTGCCATCACTACCTGCCCAACTGAAATCTGATAAGAAAAAAAGACATTAACAGCAAGCATTTTATAAAAGGACACAGACTAGCCAGCAACATAGGTTCAAACCACACACCAACATATACGCAGAATAGGGCATCACAAAATAGGGGAGAAAAATGGGACAAGTATGCTTAGCTTTTGCTGTTTGCTTGCTTGCTTAAAAAAGCCAAGATTTTTGAATGAAAGATCATACAAAGCATCTAATTGTTAATTTGGACAAATATCCAACTTAAGAATAAACTTGCCATGGGCAGTTAAAAAAATTTGTGCACAAGAGCAGCCACCTACTTAAATTCTTTTTGAAAACACTGCATCACGCATCTAGTTAGTACACAGGCTGCATGAATGAGTGGTTAGAGTGCTAGCATTGAAATCTAATGGCCTGAGGTTCAAGCCTTCAATAAATTCTGTTTGCTAGGCTGTTTTTATCATGCTAATGTTAACCAGTGATTAGTTCTTTCTTGTCTTACAGGAAATTTATAGGCAACTAGTAATGCATGTAGCTACATACACCCCTAAATGCTCCTGAATCTAACATGTTTCAGTCATGATAATTTGCAGCACAAGACATTTTGTGTCGGATCTTTGATAATTTTTCTGGCTATGAAGAGAGTCATTACCTGATCCCATGTTAGAGCAGTTCTTGCTATAGGTCTAAGAGAATTCTCTGGAAGCTTGTTAACGTCATCTTCCTCATAGCTACAAAGACAACAAACATTGTCTTAATTGGAAAGAAAAGAAGAGTTTTATGTCCCAATTCTAGTTATTATAATAGCTAGGGCAAATAAATGCAGTTGAATGACTAAAAGAAAATAAATCCAGTCATAGTTCCCAGATTGAGTGCTGTATTTGGTGAATTTTACATTCTAGTACTCCCTTGAACAACTAAGGGTTGGCACCACTCTGAAAGACAACAATATTCTAATAAATAAAATATTCATTGAGGGTTGCACAGTATTGCTTGTGGCCCTCGGATTCCCGATCAAATTAGAATATAGAAGTGTTGGTTTTTCGCAGAAGGAGGAAAACCGGAGAACACGGAAGAAAACCTTCAAAGCAAGGCCAAGAACCAACAACAAACTCAACCCACATATGACAGCAGGGCTAGGAATCGAGCCCAGCCATGCTGATGGTAGGCGAGCATTCTCACCACAGCGTAATCCCTGCTACATGTACTGTAGGGCAATAATTTTTATTCTCTCCACATGCCTATGCTGACTGTTGTTCACTACATGTGTATGTTGTTGTTTAAGTTATTTTTGGCTTTAAGTTTTTCAAACCAGTTTGATTTTAGTTCCCTTTCTTTCAGATTATAATAATGAATATAAGACTGAAAAATAAAAATCAAACTGGTTTGAAAAATTAAAGTTTGTTGTCAGTCTTACCCATCATAAACCACATGATACAGGATGGAACTTGGGTCACTTTCATCTGTGAAAGAAACGTCCATTACCTTGGCTTCAAACCATGCTCCCATCTTGGGATCTCTTGCATCTATCATATCACCTTTCTGAGTAAAAAAACTGCACGTCACTTTAATGGTACACATGTTAAGTAGATATAAAGTTAATCACAGTTTCTTCAAAAATCAGGCAACTTTTCCACATAATACATCTACACACGCTTAGCCAGCTGCCTCAGAATATTGACTTTCTCTTTAAAAATATTTAAACTCAAGCTATACATTTGAAAGTTCTCAAAACATTCACACAAAATTATAAAACATGAAGACCCCTTTTTAGCAATTTCATTCTATTTCCATTGGTTAAATTCTAAGGGATAATATAACAGGAAAATTCATTTACTGTATTTTCTGGTTGTGCTTCTAAATTAACATACTACACACTTTATAAAGACTCTTCACAGTCTTGTCTGCTGATGTCCCTGGTTGGTTCTTTGCATCTTCCATCACCTTTAATAAGTTGTAGAATTAGTCACAAAATTAGCACATGAAGTACTCTGTACCTGTACATTTGTAGATGTTGTATAAAGGATGTGGTGTGGTTTGCATTTGCTTTTGGTTTAATTAATTCTGTAATTAAACTTGTTTGATGTACAATGTTGGAACTTGCTTAAGCCCCAATCTGAAAGGAATGTTGAGCCAATACAAGCCCAGGGCTTATTTTCCTGACTTTTATGGTAATTATTGTTAAATTATCATAACAAATTTCTATTATATTGTAATGCATAATCAATTTAATTTGATAATTACTGAATACGTACCTGATCTTCATTTGAAACATAACCATTAATGGGAGAATCTTTGGATTCGTTTTCAACTGATTTCTTAACCTCCTTCTGCGCTGGCTTGCCATTATTGTTGCTGTCAATGGGCGGCACAACTGTCCTGATCATTAGCTGAACAATCTCATTCAGTCCAACATTATAGTCAAACAAGGTGTGACCATCTTCAAGCTACAATAAACAGCAAACATGAATGAGTGACATTCACAAGCAGCATTCACATTACTTGAGATACAATCAACAGGGATTTCATTAAATGTCAGTCTTCACTCTGTGCTGGCACCTACAGTCAACACACAAATTCTCCCTACTGGTCCCTATAATTTTTTAAAGAACTAGGTAGAAGAATACATGTATGTCCAAATTTCAAACAATGTTTTGGGGATACACAAGGGCAGAACAAGCCCCAGTATTTAGAAATGCTTTCACAATTCCAATCACACCCTTGTCTCTGACCTCTCCTTGGCCACTTAAGCAGCAGCTTGCCTTCTTTTTTGTGACCTTTTCCTTGGGATCATGTGACAATATCATAAAGAGAAACTTGATGTTTAAAGGGTTAATGCCAGAAATGAAAGACTAGTTGCAATTGAGACCAAACATCATCATCTCAGCAAGACTGCCATTTGACATATTCAACCAAGCTGCATGGGTGCATTCAGGACTTTTGAAGCTAAAAACAATGGCAAATGTTATACCTGCCCAGTCAGAGTCCTTGTGCATGAGTATTTATTTTCTACTTTAATATAGTATATTTGTGTGTGTGTGTTTTTTGGTAAATTTAGGAGGGGTTGGTAGCCACCCAATCAATCCCCTCCCCCCTCCCCCCACCTTATTTATCTGTTTGGTAAAGGTCAAACCACTGATACAGATGTTAGAGACAAGAGAAAACCAGAATCTTCTAAAATCTCATGTGATGGCCTGGCTGGAATCCAAATCTAATTTCCTGATTGTTCTACAGATTAAAGATGATTTGTGGGACTGAGCTAATGGAGCTTATATCTGATCATGCACAAAAACTGGCAACAAAAATGCAAGACTGTATCACAATTAAGTGGAGTGTTGAACTCCATTCAAAACGAATTTCTATCAGGTGGTTGTATATGTAGCTTGCAAGCTGGCATACAAAGGTATGATTCAGCCACCCACGCATGGTTATCAAGCTTTCATATCTTGAAACACAGTACACAATATGGCATGTTGCTTATTATCATTTACTTTTGTTTGGGAACTCAGAGATCTCCTAGTTGATTCAGCCCTCTTAGGCTATTTTGTAGTTGTAAGCAAGGCTAGCACGAGTATCCTTGGCAGCAAAAGACGACTGCATGTGCACCTTGCAATTGACTGCCAGTGGTCCTGGGGAAAATTCATAATTTTTGTGAGCTAAGTAGCAAATAAATAACTGCAGCTGGCAAAATCACCTGCAGCCAGTACATTCTGAGAGGGTAGAGGGTTATAATTTTTTAGCAAGTGATTGTTTTGGACAAGATCCAGCTTTTACTTATATTACAGATAATTAAAGGATCTGCATCTTAAATGATTATGTAACCTCACAGTCTCAAAGCACTAAATTATTACCTGTTTGCCTCTGAAGAACAGTCTTTGTTTATTGGGTGGTACATCAAATACTTCTTCAAGCTTGGGTCGCAGCTCTTCAATTTTTGTAAGTTTACTCAGCCCGTCCACCTGAGCACTTCTCTGCCCGTCCATTGTCCTGACCTGGATCCACATGATTACAGCTACAAAATTTACACAACATAATTATCACGATCACGTCAACAAACTAAAACCAGAAAATGACTGTAAGAACTATGATTTTGTGAATTTATCATTTGCTTGGTGTTTCATTCATCATTTCAATTCTGCTGTAAGATACTCTAAGTACCTGAAGAGATGAACACAAATACAATGGTCCTGACTCAGGTGTAGAAATTGTAATTCACACTGTCTTTGGACAAAAATAGCTTATCTTATGCAACATGTTTGTAATGCCTTTCATTTCACAGTAATTATTACGATTTCCAATAAGAAAAGAGATCCTCTATAAATCTCAAGCCCAAGCTAATGATCAAAATATTTACCTCCAACATCGTGTTAGATAGACCAACAGAATAATCAAACGTAATTTACAATATTTTCACCCACAAATAATGTTGGATAAAAATGTTTCATCTACTTGCTAGTTCAAACATTTAGCAAAGGCATAATTAATCATGTACCTTGAACTTTTTCATAGTTATCAGTAGATTGAAACACTGTTTCAAAATTAAAGTGGCTTTGCTTATAATAAAATTCACAAAGTGAATATCCCCCAAGGAATTATCCGTAAAACCAGGAAGTAAAGATTGCAACATGGAAAACTTAGAGTGTAATCAACAATGGCTGTATGGGAAATATTCACAACTCACCAGAAAAATTTGCATGTTGAATCTGCTAAGAAAACCTTAGGTCGTCAGTAATTTCTCAATGATGCATGGTTGGATGGCCACACCAATGAATACTTGATACATTTTACCACAAACATGATTTGCATCAATGTAAATGTGACAGCTTCTTAACCACAGCAATCTCAAAAATTTCATTTTTGGATTTCATCCCAGGATTTGTCACTGTTCATGTTGACATGAGAATCTTCTGTTTATAACAATTTTGTGATGGAAACATTTGCTTTATTTGTTATGTACTATAATTTGTGACTTAGGCCAACACCGAACATTAAGAAATGGCCTCCCAAGTCAAGGGGAGAGCTAGTTGACACGGTTTAAGATAAGAGGCTTTATGCTTTGTAATATCTGGTCAGAGAAAACAAGCTTAATATGACATATTTTGGCAAAATGGTGTACTGATGTGACATACAAGTTTGAGCGTATCAAAAGTACGTACACTCTAAAGAAATGAGGCAATATTCGTTTTCTTTTGAGGGAAAGTGAATATTTTTCGTCATCGCGTGTTGGGGTAAGCTTACTCGAAGCGATCCAATTCACACCCATTCCCTTATCAGCTTACATGTACCAAAATGTCAAGAGGCAAGCCAAGTTCTTGCAAAAGGTCTTTGGCAAAAAAATTATCGAACGTTCAATCACGCCGACAAAACATTAATCTATTAAAAGGTCAGAAATGAACAAGTTGAATGACAAGTTCTGTTGTTTTTAAGTAACAGGAGACATAACTGAAATGAACACAAGCTCTTCTAAAAAAATGGCCACGTGAGCACGTGAGCGAGTCCGAGTGCACTGAAGTACGCTTAATTGGCTTACTTCATATCGTTGATGGTAAAGAATCGTGCAAATGTGAATTTGTCAATGAAATACGATTTCTTTCAGGACTCGGTAAATTCAACTAGCCTTGTCATTTAAAAACTTGAGCTTTTGTTAATTTGTTGTTTTGAGATGGAGCGGAAGGGAGGTCGATCAACCGACATGTTTGCCGACATCTTTGGCACGTACACACAATTACTTCGTCTCTCCAGAGATGTTCTGTGCTCATCTGAAACTCAAATTTACGAACTAAAAGCTAGAGAGTAATAAATAACGTTTGCTTACCGTAGAAATGATTCAAAACTGCGTCGGAATCTACAAAACGTCGATAAATTTGACCTCAAGTAAGCATGTGAGCTCAGTTTCAAGAAACTCGAATATTGGCGCGAATCCGGGACATGGGCATGAGTCACATGGTTCAAATTGGCGGGAAGATCCACAGATGATCTACTTCGTGTAAGGATACACAAAATATCTCTTTCGGGACATCTAAGTTCCCGGGGACTGGCGGGTAACAAATATGGCGGAAAGAGGTGAGTTTCTGTCAAAATAATTTCTCACGTTATATTTCATACTTATTATTATATCTTTTATGACAGGAAGCCAAACGCAGCATAGCTTGGAAGTGCTAGCTTTTCCTGAGCAACCTTTGAAAGAATCGACACTAGAGCTTCAAGTTCCGTGTATTTTCTGTGACAGAGAATTTCCAAACACAACAGGGAAGAACGATGCTATTCTCCATCACCTTCTAGTAGAACATCAGCTTGTCATTGGAGAAGTAGCTCAAGTTTGTGATATGAGGAGGTACGTACTGATCCACTGCTACAGGCAGCTGAACATGAAAAATTGGCAATTTGAAAGCACGAAACAAACGGAACAAGAAAATAATGAATGGGCCATTCCATTTAATATCCGCACCCCCCCTATTGAGGATATTTGGTATCACCCCCCTCGGAAATAACATTTGAAGACCCCTCTCAGATTTTTTGATCAAAGTGCCGACACATACCCCCCTTCAGAAACAAAAAGATCAAAGGTACCGACATGGCTACCCCCTCAGAAATGATCAGAAGTAACTGCTGAAGACCCCCCCCTCCCCCTAGGATTTCCTTACTCCTCAATAGGGGGGGTGCGGATATTAAATGGAATGGCCCAATGCGGCATTTCAAAAAGTTTCCGAATTGAACCACCCCTACCCTGCTCCCCATGGAAGGCTGTCAATATTTTTTCAATGCAGCCGACAATATTTGGAATCCCATGCTTCAAAGGCAGGTCAGGTAGGCATTCAAACCCACAACCTCCTGGCTTTTAGCCACGATTCAAAAAGTGGGTACCCAGTAATTTCTGTATTAAAGGCTTGGCTTCACACTTCTGTGGGTGGGGACAGGGGGGTCTGAGCCTCCTGCTTCCTGTACCTTTTACTCCCGCTTCCTGTCCCTTTCCAAAATTTTTTTCAATTTCTGCCAGTTCCCGCCACCTTTGGACTCCTGCTTCCCACCCTCCCTTCTCCCACCTCCTGCTCCTTTTCTCCCAGGCTCCCACCCCCCTGCCCCGCCCCACACTTCTAGGAGATTCTGGTGACACAATTTAAGCATGTAGAGTGTATTTCTGTAATTTTGGGTGCAAATTTATTTGTTTGAAGTTGCTAAAAAATAACTCAATACAACAGTTCAAATTAATTTTCATTTTTTTATATACAATTAGTCTCAACACAAAGCGCTTTGAATGTCACCTTTATCCAAAATGGTACAAAATACATTATTATTTTGCCTATATGTTAATTGGCTGATGTTGCCTTGTTTTAAGCCAAAGATTATTTTGAATTCTGCAGAAGCGATCAAGGCAATGAGGAAAGAAAGCGTAACAAGGCCTGATGATCAATACCTGATCATGTTGGTCATAAAAATAACTCATTGAAAGTGTTGTGTTCAACAAATTATGATGCTTTCTTGTACACAGATATCTATGTTACTGGAAGACAAGATTTAAAGAAAAACCCATCACAAATTTTTGTCCTGTTATCAACATCAATTCTAAGCCTGAAGGTAAGGAACTGCTTTTCTTTTTGTGAAATAAATAATAAAGATGGTGAATTTTAAGCTTGGTGAGTAAGTGATAAGGTGAAATATTCATTTGTCATGTGCGTGGGGCAAAGAAAAATTCTGAGTCCCTTAGTAAATGGCCTAGCTCGCCAAGAGTCTCTCATAGCTCAGTCGTTAGAGCACCCAACCTGTTTCTGGGAGGCCATGGGTTCGATTCTCATTGGGGACTCAGTTTTTTCTTTGCCCCATGCTTGTGACAAATAAATTAAAGATTTCATCTCATCACTGCTTTCCTTTTATTAATGCTTTTTTCTTCTAATTGTTTGCATAACCTATCTAGTAATTAATTATATTTGACAATAAACTTACATAATTATGAAGAGAACGTGTATATTGATCATTCTTGAGAATTTTAGGGTTAACTATTGAATTTGTTTTTGTTGCTTTCCTCTGTCATTTATAGTAAAAAAAACTTACTGGAAAATCTTTTTAATTGTTGTTATGTTGATAGATATTGGTCCCAAGATTCAGTATTTCCTTTTGTGTGACTCCCTTCCTGAAGACAGATGGCTGAGAGAAGATCTGCAACATAGGAGATTAGTAAGCATGTTTGAGACTATAAATTCTATGTGAAGCGTAATTTGTTTGGTGTGAATTTTACTTGTTTAGACTGTTAATGTGGCTTAAGAGGCTAGTGCTAGACTCCGGTTCCAAGGCATGTAGTTTTTAGGAGTATTGCATTTTCTTCTCCTCCCTGGATGGGATGATAGTCAAATTGAAGGTTCACCCCCAGCTTTTTTGTCTGGTGGTCCTGTTATTGACCAATATAGCCTCCTGCTCTGGAGTGCAGTTCACTAGGCATTCTCACACTAGGAAAAGTAGTAATGCTCAATGTTCTTTTGAAGGAAAATGTTAATATGTTTGATCTTGCTGTAGGAAGATGTTTTGGAGTGTCAACAGTGTGAAAGATCAGATACACACTTTTCAAGAACATGCCTTTTCTGCAAACAACATTTTGAAGGCAACAGGTTTGTTGAACTATAAGGCTGTTTCAGATTAATCTTTTTAAATACACAACAACAACTCTCTTTGGGGTTCTGTGGGTCTTTATTGCATAGACCACTGCAATTTCACCCAGGGAAGGGTAGGGTGGGTACAAAAGAGTAAAAGGCTGTGGCTTAGCTTGCGGTAGCTCGCTAGAATTACAAGTCGCTATGAGTATATGCACATGGCTTAGCGCCCATATATACGCTGGGCTTGTCTGGCACTTCCGTTATCGGTATTTAATCCTGATAAACAGGTTTATCACTCACTAAATACACAACAACAACTCTCTTTGGGGTTCTGTGGGTCTTTATTGCATAGACCACCGCGATTTCACCCTCCAAACCCCCAAAGAGAGTTTAGTGTAGCTAGTGAGTGATAGCTTTACACATTTGATTAACTGTTTCTAATTTGTATCGCAGAGAGCGGTCTAAATAGCGTTCAAAAGCATTGGATTTCCAGTCTCCTTGTAGCTTAATATAATCACTTGGCACTCCGCAATGCTGGGCAAAGGTGGCTCCTCCTCTTCGAAAGGAGTGTCCAGAGAAAAGCGAGCTATCAAACCCGCATTTTTCTAGTGTTTGTTTCAATTTAGTTGAAAACGACGAGTAAGTGAATGTTTTTAGAACCCCGCCATCCACGTAAGAAAAGGCGGGAATGTTACTATGTCCAGTGCTCTGATACACGCCAGCGAGCTTAAATGCGTGGGTTACCGCTGACCAGGGGCATAGCGAAGAGTGGGCAATTTTGGGAACTGGAACTAAAAGAGTACGGTTGCGATACTGAATAGTTTTAGACCAGCGGACTACAAGGAGAATGCCCCAGGAAAATAAGTGGACATCACAGTTGTGAAGGTGACGTTGGGGGTCAAATTCTGCTGCGGAAGGCGGCAAAAGATTTGACTTGCGGAAAAAGGAGAAAAACGCAATTAAACACGCCGCCCAAAAGGTTGCATCTACGGATGAGGCGAGGTTCAGTTTACTCTGAAGTTTGTAAAGTACGTCTGGTGTAATCGGAAGCTTTTGTGAAACTGCGGCGCCGTTAAGTCGCTTGATTCCTCTCATAAGAAGAGTTTTTTGGTTCTTGAACAGAGGTTCCTCGAGGGGATTTGGGTAGCCATATTGCATGTGCAGAATGCGGACTACGTTAAGATAGTTTGGGATGCTAGAGGCTGACAGTGTTCTAGCAAGGAAGACGATGTATCGAAGGAGGTGTATACCGCGGCATGGAATTGGAGGGTAGCCGAAGAAAAGGCAGAAACGGAGATATGCGCGAAGTAGTGATTTGTAAGTCGCGGTCGTTGATTTCTCGAAGGCGTGAAGACGGTACTGTTTTAATTCTTCTTGAAGAAGCTGTTCTTGAGCATAAATTGTACCTGTCGGGGAAGGAAAGAAAATGCGGTAGGTGAGAGGTGATGTTTATGGTTGACTTGTTCAGATGGTGTCTGCCCTGCGAGGAAATTACTAAGTGCATCGCAGTGTCGAGGGTCATGGAGGCGCGAAATCGCATCTGCTACGGTATTTGCTTTTGAGGGAATGTAACGGGCAGTCACTCTAAAATTGTAAGTGGCTGATAGCCAAAATATTTTGCGGAGCCATTTCATAACTTGTGGGTTATGGCTTGTCCCTTTGTTCAAAGCGCTGATTGTTGTTTGGTTTATCTGATCGAACCACAATCCAGTTGTTGCGCAGTTGATGTTTCCATCGCTCCAATGCCGCCAAAACTGTAAAGGTTTCTTTGAGGTTGATGTGCGCTTTCGTTAAATCTGGGAAGTCGATCTCCCAGTTAATGTAAAACCAGTCTCCTTGAAAGAAGCCACCACCACCAATAGGACAAGCATCGGTGGAGAACTCCTCCGAACTGACCGGCTCTGAATTTACAAAGAAAGATACGCCATTAAATACGCTTAAGAATTCTGCCCACCAGGATAAATCCGCCCGCAATTTTGCGGTGGGTCGGGTGTGATGGTGTGGGCGCTTTAATGTGTTCATAACGTCAATTATTCGCCGCAAAAATGTTCGTCCTCCGAAAACAACGCGTGCCGCAAAGTTCAGTTTTCCGACAAGAGACTGCAAGTCTCTCTTTGTTATTGATCGCTTAGTTAATGTCTCGCTTAATATCGCTCGCAGTTTGCACAGTTTGCTATCGGGCAGAATCAGTTGCCTAAGCACTGTGTCGATCTCTATTCCTAGGAATGTTAATCGCTGAGTTGGACTGACTGCTTTGTCCCAGTTGATGCAAAACCCAAGTTCGTTGAGAAGTCGAATAAGTTTGCGATAGGCCAATTCGCATTCATGCTTGTTGTCACCAATAATGTGTGGAATCCTCGTCTAGCCATCATGCGAGTGACTGCTTGTGTCAGTCTATGAAAAACTTCTGGAGATTTCGAGGCGCCAAAGGGGAGCTTATTGTCATACAAATAAGTGATGTGATTATCCCCACTAAATTTCCATGCAAGCCCTGTTGCGTTGAAGTTTGAAGGATGGATTGGCACGTGGCGATACGCATGTTTAAGGTCAATTTTTGCTAAATATGCGTTTGGTTTTATTTGCGATACAGCTTGCTCTACCGTAACGTAAGAAAAATGTTGCGTAGTCGCATAAGAGTTTACATTTAAATGTTGCGGTCTGCTACAATCATGGATTAGTCGGATTTTGTCAGTCTGGTTTTGGAATTGCCCCAAGGGCGCTCACAATTGTTGGCTTTGTTTGAGTTATCACGTAATTGCCGTTCCTAATTTCGTCGCGTATTTGGTTTTCCACTTTGTTACGAATGTCACTTGCGGTGGCTGAGGTATAATTTGCGATTTCCGCCGGCTCCAAGATGCTATCGCGAGGGATAATTTGAAAACCGTTTGTAATGCCGTCTATGATAAAGTCACTGTCGTGATCAGTCGTCAGGTTTTGTATCCAGGCTTGTCGATTTAAAGGGGTGGTAACTGGTGATGTTTGGAGTCACGCATTGTTCGTAGTCATGGTTGTGTGATGCTCGTGTTGAGGGTGCCCTTGAGTACAATTTGGCACTAAACAGACATGTTGGAAGCGACAGTTTGGCCAATGGCATCCTGTTAATGAATTAAACTGGCGGCAAATTGGTGTAGCGTAGGTGGTTTGTGGTTGGCGGTTGTTGCAGGAAGGAGATTTTTGTGACAAAGGGGAAGGCGTGCCCGTTGGTGGAGCTTGTGAACGGCGCTTAATAAGAAATTGAGTGTGAAGGTGCTGTGAGTCGCTCCCCCAGCGGAATCCGTACTTGCTCTGCAACTTTCTATATTCATTGTCATAAGCGATAGCTGAGGCAAGAGTGTGTGTTTCTAAGAGTTCTGCAAACTTGACTGTATACGCGAGATAATCTGCAATGTCGGAAGTGGTTGTGGAAAGTTTTCCCCTTATCATGAGCTCATGCATTATTCGGGAATTTGCGGCGACCCACATAGAAAGTGAGATGTTTTCCAGTTTTGGTTTTCCTTTCGCTGCACGTATGACTATCTTTGCCCCGCTAGTCTGTCCAATTTCTTGTTCCTCTTCGCTAGAATCATACGTTCCGAGACTAACAAAGTCAGGAATTAATAAAGGTTTCTCACCTTGCTTGGTAGCCACATTGTTTTGGGGGCCCAAAAATACGTGAGGGTCGTTGTCCAGTCGCGGAATAGAAGACGTGTTCTGTGCGTTCGTGCTCGAAAGTGGCTCCGTTGAACCAAGAGCAAGCAGGGTGTCATCAAGTGAACCAATGCCTTCGATTTTCTTGAGGATCTCGTCAAGACCACCGTCCTTAGCTAGGGTTTTGGTCGTAACGGGTGTGCTGGGGGGCATATCTTCGGGTGGAGCTTGTTTTCCTTGCTGTAATCTCGTAACTGCCGCGCCAAGAACTCGCCTTTGTCCAACAGTGAGTCCTAAGTCTTCTATGTCCTTCGCCGTGAGCAGTTTAAGGGAATCTTCGTTGTCGAGGTCCTCTTTCTTAAGTGCCTCAACAGTTGCCTCTTTTAAAGCAAGTTTCTCTGACCAGGCATTGAAATCAAAGCTCGTCATTTTCTTTTACAAAAGAGTAAAAGGCTGTGGCTTAGCTTGCGGTAGCTCGCTAGAATTACAAGTCGCTAAGAGTATATGCACATGGCTTAGCGCCCATATATACGCTGGGCTTGTCTGGCACTTCCGTTATCGGTATTTAATCCTGATAAACAGGTTTATCACTCACGTCAACTCAAGTGTTCCAAGTTAACCTGGCAGCAAGTAACTTCCTCTATCAAAATATTCATGTGTTGCATATTATTGGTTTAAATTTTTGATGGTGATTTATTGAAATCATGTTTACTATAGGTAGTCTCACCTGATATGTTAGTCAATATATTGGCCGATAGTTGGCTGATAGTCAACTAACATATGGGTCAAGAGTCGGCCAACAGTCGGCCGGCAGTTGAGTGACACTCAATTGATAATCAACCCATATAATTTGACCGATTATTGGCAGAGTGTCCTTCTCCAATCTTCATGTACATTTACTAGTCTATTTCATTGCCAGAACATCACTGTTTACACATATGGCATCTGACCATGGATTTAATGTTGGCCTTCCTGATAACCTAGGTATGTTACCTGCCAGTACACTCATTCAAACAAATTCACTATTTATCACCCACTGAATTTTAGGTAGTGTCAATTACAGATAGTTAGTATACCACAGACATTGAAAATCAAAGAAAGCTAAAATGTACTACATTCATGAAAAGCAAATGCAAACATTTTAGTCCTCTCTACTATTGTGAAGTCTTTTAGAATGATTTTATTCAAATGTTTTAATGTTTGTTTTTAATTAGGTAATTAGGTAGAGCGACCATGGGTAAAGCATCAAGCTTATGCATAATGTGTTATTATAATGACAAGTGTTGTGTTTTGTTTGTGTATTAACTTGAGCGTATGCATGTTCTTCATCATTTTGCTTATTTAGTATTATTTGATTTTGCTTTGGTTTGTTTGATTAACCATTTACTGCCACAACCTACAACTGGCAAAAATAGTTTTTAATTGAAAATACAACCTGTAAGCCAAAACATCTCCCAATAATTAAAATTTGCTTGTTGGTTTTCAAATACATTTAAAGGGGTTTTTATTTCATTTTAGTGAATGTGAATGAGTTTTTAGATGTTCTTGAACAGAAACTATCCAAGTAAGCTCTTGTTAAAAAAATTATATAATTCTATGTGTTTTAATGTTATGTATGGTGGAGGCCCTATGCCTCATGAGAGGCAAGGAGCAATAAGTCATGTATTTTCATAATCTCTCAGTGTGTCCAGAGTACCTGCTGCAATATCACTCATGTCACCCTCTGAATAAATTTATGCCAAAAGAAATGCGCCCCCCCCCCCCCCCCCTTCTGACTGAGTAGTGGAATCATGGGACACAAACAAGGTCACGTGACAGAGCACATGGAACTAAGTCGAGATAGAGGAAGCGAACTGAGATCTTCTTCATGCGTTTCACGAGTATCGAATATTGTCAAAACTCCCTGTTTACTGTTCAGAATATAAGTTGCATATCTACATTTTGTCTACGTGTCAGCTAATTCCCCCAACAACATCTACAACTGGCCCCATAAATGTATTATGCTCCTATTTAATTATAAGTGTTGAAATTCATGGAAGCCCAAAAGTAATTATGGCCCCAAAGTAGCAAGCTTTTAAAAATGTTTTAGAAAGGCTATTGTACATGTATTTGTGATGCAATAAAGCAAAACGTTTTACTATAAAATACTTTCTTTCCCCTTCAGTCTGCAGTGTTTGTTTTGTGAGAAGTTATTCAAAGACAGAACAGCACTAAAAGATCACATGAGAAAGAAACAACACAAGAAAATCAACCCCAAGAATAAAGAATATGACAGATTTTATGTTATAAATTATTTGGTAAGTATATCTGGGACCAGTTACAAAAGTAACTCACTAACATTGCCCACTGTTAATAACTCAGGAGGCATACTCAAGTTAGAGTTAGTTGTATTTGAATGCGCGATCCCACCAGCTGTGCTGATACTGAAACCATGAAACTCATAACCAACAACAACATTCCGATCTCTCTGATCTAACAGTAAATGAAGTCTATGGCAATCAGCTTGAAGGAATAAACATTTGGAGTTTTCGACTAATAAATGTTAAGTTACATGATCCTCATGATATTATTGATTATGTAATGACTTATTTCTCCACAAACAGGAATTAGGAAAAACATGGGAGGATATTCAGAATGAAAACGACGAAGAGGAAGAAGAGTCTAAAGCAGATAGCAGTGCAGGGGAAGAGTGAGTTGAAATGCGATCAGGATAATATGCTAAATAAATAAATAAGTACATAAATTAATTAATTAACATTACTTTACAAGGGTTGCTCATAACAGTCTTATGATGGACAAACCTGTGGCCCTCAGATTCCTCTTTAGATTGAAATATAGTAGTGTTGCTTTTGTGGTGCTGGTTTGTTTTTATTAAGCTCAAAGGAGGGTGCTTTTAAGCTTTGAAACTCTCCATCCTTTATTTTTATTCAAGGATGGGCTGCAGAATTTTTTGTGGACAGTGATTCTGTCGCCACTTGCAGCCACCTATGAACAGCAACTTGGCCCATTTCTCGAAAGCCAGTGGAAACTTTTCAGCCCGCAAACCCATTTTTAGAGTTCTGCAGAGAAGTGTATAGGCCTAAAACTTTGTATAAAGGGAACCTCTGTTCATATAAAAAAATATTATGGATTAAACAGCTCCATAGTCATAAGGTTTGAGATTTTGCTATGGTTTTCCGGGTGCAAAAACTTTTCGGGACCTTTGAGAAATGGCCTGATGGCTGTAAACAGGTGCACATCAAGTAAGGTCAGGGTCAATAGTCTCCCCGTTCCATTGACTTTGTCAGCCACCCTCTTGACCTGCCCACACTATGCCATGTGAATTTTTGCCAGACTCAGAAAGATCATTTGCCTTTAAACTAATGTGCTGATGTTAATGATTATGGTCTTCCTCATTCGTGAAGGATAAATGTGTTTCCATGTCAGTTCCTCTCTACATGATTATGGGATTTTCATTGGTCATAGAATCCATCATTAGGTTGTGAAAATAAAAATGTAAAAAGGTGAAGACATGTCGCATCACTGTAAGCAAAAACTTGAAGCTGACAACAGACTTGTTAAGAATAGCAACAGAAGTCTACACGTTTATATATCTGACCGTTGGTTGGTGAGCCATTATGTAGCCACATTAGTTGAATTCATCATTGACATCAGTTGAAAGAAAGGCTTTGCTGTGAAAATGTTGTAACCTAGAAACTGACACAATTGACCTCGCTCCCAATGTGTGGCTTCATAGCTCAGTTGGTAGAGCATCGCACCGGTATCGCGGAGATCACAGGTTTGAATCCCGTTGAAGCCCTGATTTTTTTCAGGCTTCTTTATTCCAATTGCTTAAATTGGAAATTCACTGCGAAGATCACATATCACCTTCATAATCTATGTTGTTAATAATCATTGTTTCCTCTCTCTCTCTACAGTGACTGGAGTGACTGGAAGGGTGATTTACCACCATCTGTCTGCCTCTTTTGTGAAGCTTCTTGCCCTGTTACAAATGAAGTTCTCCAGCATATGAAGGTAGTTAACTGTAACAATCGGCACATTTGTATGCCTCGTTTGTGGAAATACGTTTTCTTTTCAGGCTGTTGACTAAACCTTCACATTGATTTAGAAAACTGAGATAAAAGCAACATCATTTGTGATGTGACCTTGTCACAGACAATGTCTGTTGGAGAACAAGTACCATATTTTCCCAAATTGCTTCAGTTATTATTTTTCCTAATCACTAGTTAAATAGTGAGAAGACTGAAACCGCCACTGAGTCAATTCTAGGAGACATAAATCCAAGGGTCCTTTTCCTGAGTATGATTTTTTTTCTGCTTTCCAGTTTTGATTGTTGGTGTTTTACAATTTTAAAGAACATTTTTTACGTTTTAAATCTCTTTGGAGTCAGATTTGGATTCTCTTCCATTCTTAAGCTGGCAGTGAACGAGAAATTTTTGGCAAGTTGCTTTATTTTTATGAGGCTGTCAGCATGACTTGTTATTGTTTGATAGTTCTTTTGCTGCTGCTGTTGATGATACAACTTCTCTTTTCACAGGAAGAGCATTCATTTGATTTTCTCGCCATCAAGCGCTCTCTTGGTATGTTGCTTTATGATTATGGTTACGTTACAATTATGGTTTAGTCGATTTTGGAAAATCTTAATTGTCTAAACTAAATTGTCTTGTGATTCTCTCTTCATTCAATATCAGGGCTGGACTTCTACCATCAAGTTAAAATTGTCAACTACATCAGAAGACAGGTGTGTTTTTTTTTTAGACTTTGGAAAAAGTTGTACCTAACATGCTGATCATAACTCGATAATGAAAAAGGGGGTCACCGAGCTCGCTTTTTGAGTTAAAAGCACTTAAAGCTAAAATAAAGGGTGTTTTTAACAGCTTATGCTGCTGCTATGGTTTCCAATAATGTCGACAAAATAACCACAACTTATTTAGCAATAATTGCCGGGCATTTGTTTGATAAACGAAGATAAGCAAGGCTGATTAAGCAGTTGGGAACTTTATATATTTCCAATATTTCGGAAGGCACGGCCTTCCTTCTTCAGGGTGTTTCAGAGAATGACTCTAAAAGTTAGACGTTACAAATTCAAAATATGGGAAATACGATATAACAAGTAAATAATGACAGAAGACTAGACTAAGATACGTGGCTAAGAAATAAGTAACGGTGAAAGAAAACGTTAAAATTTGAAATTTAATATTGGAAATATATATGTTCCCAACTGTTTAATCAGCCTTGCTTATCTTCGTTTACTATTTCGTTATTGCTGATTAGATCTTCTACATTTAGAGGATCTGGTTGTTCTATTTCGTCACGGTGGTCCTTGCAAATTTAAGCTCGTTGTAAATTTCTTTGATACCGTTATTTTAGCAGCTGATAAATTTGTAGTATTAGCCCATCAAATTATAAGAGCTGAAAAGTGCTGGAAAACGTTACCAGCCACCTTAACTAGCTTCACTACTCAGTCAACAGGACGTGCGATCGCGAGCAGAGTCTGGGCGGGTGACGGGAGATTAAGATCCAGGCCCTCTAGAAGAGTGCACTACATATTTTGCACGCGGAAAACTGAGACAAGGCGGGAACAATACGTCACTCAAAAATGCAGACAAAGTGACTCCTTAAACACTAAACCAATAAACGTTTAGCACAAACAAAAGTAATTTTATTTCCGTTTTGTGCCTGGCAGATTTACAGACATAAATGTGTGAAGTGTCAAGAGAACTTTCCTTCAAGGCTCACTGTCTTGGAACATATGGAGAAAGCACAACACTTTAGCCTGCCTGAAGATAAAACCGTCTGGAATCAACCACAGTAAGTTCTACATTCTTAAGCGATTTAATCTCCTGTTATTCCCTTAGTTTTAGTCTCAGTTCTTTTGCAAAACGATTTATGCAACCGAGGGAAGGAGTATACAGTTCCATTCATGACAAATTGTTGTTGCTGGGTTTTTTTTTCAGATACTTTTTTCCGACGTATGAAAATGACTCACTTTTGTGCAGTCTGGAAGATGATGAAGATGACGAAGAGAGAGGGGAAGACGAAAATCCAACAGAAAGCGAAAATTAACACAAGATTAAATCGAATAAACACAAATTATATGGCTGTTTTCTTTATGAGCTTTGAGACAATTGACTGTTTCTTGATTACAACCAAAGGCTGACAAGCTTAGAAGTCGAAATACTAGTAACCAGGGAACACAACAGAGAACGCACAGGGAAACGTGGGGGAACACAACGAACGAAACAGGCGCCTGTGTAGCTTTTGGGCGCACATTTGGGAAACGTGAAAAGCGCAGTAAGGCCGGCCTCGCGTGGCCTTCTCGTTCCTTTCGCGTTTCCAATTGCGCGCCAAATTTGCTACCCAGGCTAGGGAACACACGGTGTAATGCCTCGCAGTAACGCATGCACAATGGAAGACGTAAGTGACCCCAGGGAACTTAAGGCAACCTACAAGGAACTTGCGTGTGGGTTGAGAATCTGCCGAGGGTTGGATTTCGGGCAACGTTGCAACAGTTTCGGCACAGGGTTAGTTTTAGGGTTTGGGTTTAAGTTTTTGTTCAGAAGGAATAACGGAACTCACGGGGAAAGCAGGAGGAGTCAGATCGCACGGGGCACGCATTGGAACGCACATAGTCGCCTTCGCGACTTACGTAAAAAAGATCGAAATGACTACTAGTATGGCTTTGAGTGTGCCTTATGGTAAAAAGTAAAACATTTTGAGTAAAAGTACTTCATATAAGTCTTATCTCGTTATGCAGAAAAAAAAAACAAATCGTCCCCGGGTGGGCTTGAACCACCGACCTTTCAATTAACAGCCGAACGCGCTAACCGATCGCACCATGGAGACATTCAGATACTTATTGAAATAGCAGTATGCCCTTTTTAACCATATTTCAAAGTGTGTAGTTACAAGAGCATATAGATTACCTTACTGCGCTACACAGTGCGTTAAAAAGAAACATGGAGCTCGTTTCAATTTAAGAAATAGAAAACATGTTCCGTGTTTCTATCGAGTTATAGGAACAACGGTGGAAGATTGGGAAAACAAGAAATGCTGTGGGAACACCAGCCGATAGACGAGTGTTTCCAAAGCTTTTTCGAGTTCTCCCAAACTTTCACGAGTGTTTCTGCAATATGAACGGGTCCAGTATTAAACTTCACGCTTTAGCAAAATCGCGCTCGCGGACTGAATTTTCATTTGAAACTTTCAGTTGTGAACTCACGCTCATCAGTTTATTCAGTAATTTTAACGTTTAATACTCATGCAACGGTGAATTTACTTCTTTTAATCGTCGTGGGAATTGAATTATCCAATAATGTTTCTAAACTTACTCCGAAACTTCGGAAAAACGAGAAAATGTCGCCATTCTTTAGACGACCTTCAGCCACTACACTTGCATAGTTCAATTCCGGCGAAGACTAAAAGGAAGAAATTCACCGTTGCGCGAGTTTAAAACTACTGAATAAACTGATGAGCATGAGAGTTCACAACTGAAAGTTTCAAATCAAAATCCAGTCCGCGCGCGCGATTTTGCTAAAGCGTGAAGTTCAATACCAGTTCATATTGTCGAAAAATAATTAGGTATCATTATTTGAAGGAAAATGAGTTAGAATTCTACTAAAACAATTAGATTATATGCTCTCAATTTCTATGAGGTGATAGCTGATTCGGCCGAAATCTCGAGATCATAATCTAATTGTTAAATAGAAACTTACACCTCGTTTCACGCCTATTTTTACGACTGTTTTTGCGTATGCAAAACGGGAGTTACGGAATGAGTGGCGAGTTGAAGCCATCCTTCCTTCATTCCTTCAGTCGATCAGATGTAAACAAAAGGCCGTTGACAGATGGTTGGCAGACCTTCATGTAACGCTACTCTCAGTTTGACGACAGACCATTGTACTTTAGGCGCTGATGGTTTTGTTTTGATGGGTATGTGATGATAATTTGAAAATCGATTGTGAACATATTTTATTTTTATTTTACCTTAAATCAGGTATATGTTGTTTCTGCCCTATAGAAAAATTAACAGAATTTTCTTAAGTTTGCATGTGACGGTGAAAGCGAAATTGAAAGCGAAGTTTGTGTAATCGCCAGCTGACAGAAGCAGCCGATTTCAAAATAAATTTTATGCGACGCTTAATCTTCACAGCAATCAAAGAATGCAAGATCAAACTTATCATGCTCATGGCACTATCAAAACACATTCCGGAAATTGAACGTCAATCATACACGCTGTACAGGGAAAAGAGTGTACACGCACTAGCACGAAAACACGCAAACTTGAATTTGTCTGCTTGGAGCTTGCTTCTTTTACAACCAATGCAAAACAAAATGAAAAACAACGTAAATCCGTATAGATCTTTACAAGTGATGCACGTTCGACTTCGACGATTTAATTCTCACTTGTTAAATAAAAGCGACAAGAACTCGCACGAACACATTAAACGATGAAAATCATCGCTTAAAAAACAGTCGTGGCCTCATAGGGCCCTTTGATTTACAAGAAAAGTGTCGTACAAACTAACAAATGGTCGAGCGACGTTTGTTTGTGTGTTAAAAAGATGAACGTCTCTATCAGTTCCATGCTTAAAAAACTAATCTCGGATTAGCATGAATTTTGATTTGAGTTTTTTAACTTTTCAGTGAGGTTTTCTCTTTATCTTTTTTGTTCTCCTGTTTTAATGACGGCAAATCTCAAACTCCACGAAACTTTGGAATGAAAAATACTTTTTGCAAGGGAAACATAAACATCGATCAACTTTTAATCCTGGGTTAGTGTTAATCGGCTCTCTGTGAAATGAGATTAGCTTTGATCAGTATTAGTTTATGGTCATTTTAAAGGAGATTATTTTTTACTCATAGCTAACAGTTTTACTCCAAATAAGACTTTTCTATCACATCTTTAAAAACAAAGTTTTGAAACCGACAAAATGACAATAGTAACTATGGCTTTGTTTCAAACTTCATTATTGAAAAAAAAAATCTCACCTCTGAAATTATGCAAAAAAGTAGCACCTCGCCTCGCGTGGCATCCTGTTTAACTAAAACAAAAAAATGTCTTTTCTTCGCGTGTTTATTATTATTTTGGTAAAGCCACAAGTTTATAAGGAACGCGCACAAAACGCTAAATTCATGACAAACAATTTCTTTGCCCAGTGTTCAAATCATGATTAAGCTAATTTTGGATTAGCGTGAATTTTTATAACTTTTTTGTTTATATTTTCTGTTCTCCTGTTTTGATGTCGACTAATCTCAAACTCCGCAAAACATTAGAATGAAAAACACTTTTATATGAGACAAGATAAAACACGGATCAACTTTTAATCCTGGGTTAGTGTTAATCGGGCTCTCTGTGGAATTACATTAGCTTTGATCAGAATTAGATTGTTATTTTGTAAGAGATTCGTTTCGAATAATAGCTTAGAAAGTAATCGAAAAAGAAAACTTTTATCACATCTCGATGAAAAGCAAAGTTTTGAAACCAATAAAATAACAATTATAGTTTTGGTTTTGCTTCAAAGACGAGAATATGCCGTGAATTTGTTGCATGTTACAGTAAGCTCTCTGCCGAAACTATTAAAAGCACAGGGGGACGTGGGGGGAAAACTTAGGCCAACGAAACAGGCGCCTGTGTAGCTTTTGGACGCACATTTGGGAAATGCGAAAGGCGCGAGAAGGCCGGCCTCTCATCGCCTTCTCGTTCCTTTCGCGTTTTTTTTTTGGCCCAAATGCGCACCAAAACTGCTACCCAGGCTAGGAAACATGTAACGCATGCACAAGGCAAAGCAAGGCATAAGTGACCCATAAGTGTATATAAGGTACGGAAGACTGCTGCAGCACCAATCGCTTATTCAGGCTTGCGTCTTCGATAATTGCCACGATTTCTACTTGAAAAGAGAGGATACGAATCTAGAAAGTTTGCCCCTTCTGTAAAAAAAATCTGATTAGGAGGGTGGGGATAGGGTTAACCCGTCAGTTATGCAGTTCAAACTTCAGTTCTTATCTCTTGCAGTAGGAATGTTTGCCACTTGATACAGATTGAAGTTACTGTTAAAGACCCTTCATATCTAGTTTTAACGCATCCAATTCTTTTAATGATCAAAGAGTTTCTGAAATTCGGGAAAATGTTTGTTTCGATCTACATTTAAGCTACTGTTTGCGGCTTCGAAATTTTTCCGTAGTTCAACTTTCCTTTATTTTTCTGACACCAGTTACAAGGGTGCGTTCCTTTCTAGTTTCTAATCACAAACTGCAATATGCGGCCATTTGACTCGTAAAAACAACTTTGTCTCACGGTAAGTTGGATTTGAAATGCTTTCCTTCATGTGTACATCAAATCACTTTCAAATGGGTGTAAACGAATATTCTAACTGATAATATGAATAAATAAATAACATAAAAATTTACCTTTGCCATGACGTTATGCTTTCTTCCAATTTGATTTATTAACAAGAAAACCGTTACGTTTATTATTTACACCAATGATAAGAAGCAGGACTGTGATTAAGTGTGAAGCTTTTCATCATGTGGACTTGTGCTGCGTCAGTAGGCAAATGAAAATGCAACGCTGCTCTGAGAGTCATAGTTCGTTTCGTCAGACAAAACAATTTCAAGTCCAAGCAAGGCGAACTAGTTGTTCTCACTTTGTAAACTATAACGTGCGCTATTAATGTCATGTTTCGTCAACCTGAAGCCATCTTGGAGTAATATATCGTGATTCTACGATGTCATTTTATTGCGAGACTAATTTTATATCATTTCATTTCAGCCACCCGAGAAACAGCTTCCCTTCACGCCATCAGCTCAGCCGCCATTACACACGAACTCACTCTTCAGTGCAGCCAGAACAGAATACCCGGATGCAAGTGCGGCAAGACCAAAAAACAGCCAAAAGCAAACAGGGGATGGCAGTGGGGAGGCTGCAGTGATGACATCAAGTTTGGAGAGAAGGAGACGAGACGCTTTATTGATAAACTGGAGAAAGGAAACGACGCTCGTACAGCATTTAACCTGCATAATAACGAAGTTGGAAGAGAGGTAAAACTCATCTTTGATTCGCGAATTCCTGTTTAAAAAATACCAGAGTGGAGTTTCGTAAGCTAAGTCCGCTTATCGCTGGAATTATTCTACGTTCATCTGATTATAAATCATGGGTTTCTTCCAGCTCTTTTCAGTTTGCTTATTATAAAAGGAATTTTGAGTTAGAAATTGTTGTGCGTATATTTAGAAAAAATTGCGCATAAAAAAGGTATGATTCACAAAACGCACTCGACACTTTAAAAGGAAATCAAAATACTCGGAACGTAACAAGTTAGAAACATAATAATTCAATATAGGCTCTTTGGTATAGCATCCATTTTATCTGCTACATTTTTAGTAACAAAGAAAGGAGAATTGTTGATAAAATGATTTAGCTCCCCAGTCTACAATTTTTTTATATCGCCTTTATAGTCTGCTCAGCATAAACATAACAATCCTCTTCTCTTAAAAGTAACCAAAGATTTTCTGAAGTGTCATCTCTTATGTTCCGTTGCTATTTTTATGACAGGTTGTTCGAGCAAACCTCAGAAAAGAATGCAAGTGTCATGGCGTCACCGGAGGTTGCAATTTAAAGACTTGCTGGAAGCAACTGGCCCCTTTTAACGTCATTGGATCAGAACTGAAACAGAAATACCGCTCAGCTGTCCGAGTATCATTCCTGAGCAACAAGCTTCACAAGCGAGACAACAACCGATACAGACTGGTAACCAGGAGAGACAGAAAGCTGGTTTACCTCGACTCGTCCCCAGACTACTGTGTGCGAAACGCTACCGCAGGCTCGCATGGAATACGCGGAAGGACATGCCAAAGTGACGTTGCATCTACCGGGGAATGCAGATCTCTTTGTAACTCTTGTAATCTGCGACACCAAACAGTAGAACAGTACAAACAAGTCAAGTGTAAATGTAAGTTCGTGTGGTGCTGTACTGTTAAATGCAAGTTATGCACCGTGAAGTATTCGCTTACAACTTGTGTGTGATAATAAGTTAGGTTAGGATGAGTGCCGTGTCACAAGTAATTCTTTAAGTATATAGATTATCAAGTTGCAGTTAGAATTTAAGCTCCGTTAGAAACTTGAACGAAAAAAAGTTTTAAGTAGTAGTTTTTGAAGAAAAGTAGTTGAAGGTATCGTGTGATTATGTTTATTATACAACTTGTGTGTTATAAATTAGGTTAGGATAAGAGCCGCGTCACTATTGAAGGCTTCAAAGAAGTAAGTCTTTACGTTACTTTACGCTACTTTAGAGACTTGAGTGTAATATAGTGCGGTTTCTTTTTATTAATACACGTTTTTACTTATCTGGAAGTTTATAAAGCAGCTTTTGAAGAAAAGTAGTGAGAATAAGTCATTTTATAGTAATTTCAACAATATTGATGTAATAGATTATTTTCGTAATAATAAAAGGTGCTGTGGAAAATGTTTATGCGATATATTGATTGTTATCTAAGGCCTCATCGAACCCACCCCCAAGCCTTTTCTCAATGTTAGCTATTATTAAATGGTTTTATTTAGACAAGAACAGTTTAAGACGATTTCCACTGAAAGTTCGAGCAAAAATTAATTACTAAAATTCTACTCAAAACACGGTAACATTTTGTATACTATTTGAAATATCTCACTGTAATTCATAAGTGGACCCGCGGTTAAATTCGAAAGCATCCTCGAGAAACTTAATGTCAAACATCGTAGAAATGCTTAAAACACGTGTTATTTTGTTTTGAACTGACGTGAAACGCCCGTTTTAACCAAAATATAGAGAAATTCAATCTTTTTTCTCTCGCGGGGTCATCTTTATTTTTTTCTTATTGCTCGCACTACAATGTACTTCACGACTGATGCTGGAAAGAACTAAACGACTTTGCTAGTATGGAATGCACGGATTTAATTTGAGTGTCGCTTAGGGTCAAAATTAAAACGCATTTTGAGTGAAAGTACTTCATACCAGTCTTACAATCATATTGTACAAAAAAGCCGTCCCCGGGTGGGCTTGAACCACCAACCTTTCGGTTAACAGCCGAACGCGCTAACCGATTGCGCCACGGAGACCTTCAGATACTTTAAAAGCAGTTTGACATTTTCTCAATCAACTTTTAATCCTAGGTTGACATGAAGTTACCTTTGATCAGTATAAGTTTTTGGTTATTTTGAAGGAGATCGCATGTTGATGAAAAGCGAAGTTTTGAAACCGGCAAAATGACATTAGGAACTACAATGGCTTTGTTTCACACTTCATTGTTGAACAAAATCTCACCTCTGAAATTATGCTGAAAACTCGAACCTCGTCTCGCGTGGGATCCTGTTTAAAGGAACGCACACTAAATTCATGACAAACGATTTCTTTGCCCAGTTGTTCAAATCATGATTAAGCTAATTTTGGATTAGCCTGAATTTTTATGATTCCAGTTTTATAACTTATCAGTGTTATTTTTTGTTTATATTTTCTGTCCTCCTGTTTTGCTGTCGACTACTCTAAAACTCTGCAAAACATTAGAATGAAAAACACCTTTGAATGATACGAGAAGACTCGTCAAGCCTTCCCTTTTTCTGCTACTTAGTTTGAAAAGCTGTGCAATGGACATTTCAGGTCGGAAATCGCCTCGGTACTTGAGCTGTTCCGAAAGTGCGAAAAGTGTTAAAATAGAATTCAACTGTTAAACCCCCCACGATGCTTAGACAGCATCAGCGTATTTTGTGAGAACTAGAGGGAAAAAAGGCCAAGTTTTAATTCTGAAAAATTGTTGCAGGAACACCGGCAGTTTTTAGAAATTGTTTTAGGAAAATCGTCCGCCATTCCGGTTTGTTTGTCATGACGTCACTCGCGCACTTCGCTATTTGGAGCTGTTGGAGTTTCCACCCTTTCTTCACAATTAGATGTATAATAAACAGCAAATAAAAAATCCTTCAAACTGTTCAAATTCGCCATTTCGAGCCCCCCTCCCTTTTTTCATAACCGTTCTTTAAATCCCAGTCATTCCCTATAAAAAATATAAACGTGCAGACAAACAGTTTCTTTGGGCGCCCTTTGCTTGCACAAAGCTACGTACATACACGCGCCAAGTTTGTATTTCTTAGTGAGTGAAGTTTTATTGGAGTTAAATCTGTAATTTACACAAGAAGTTGATGGCTGAGTAAATTACCGAAAATTATCAAGCCGTGTGGTGAATTATGGAGAGCTGACATTCGCTCTTTTGTAGAAATCATTTACCTTTCTCGACTTCAAATGGACTCTCAACATAGTAATTAATTATTTTTATTAGTAAACTTTATTTCTATAAGTTTTTCGAAGAGATGAGGAAAGAAAAAAAATTCATATAGTTCTCGAGTTGCCATGTATAAACGTGTTCTTTAGCCTTCACGCCGTGCAATCTTCTCTTATTTCCTGCTTCCTTTTGTCGTTAACAGTTGAATTAAATTAAAATATGAATAGAGAACTAAATTAACATATAATGTGAAGAGGCGACGGAGTAACACAACGAACTGGCAGTGTACGATTAGAACGAAGGATCACCGATGCAGAGCTGCAGTAACTCAAAGAGCTGATGGCAGCTTCGCAGTTGGCAGTAGAACTCACAACCACCTCCCAATGTTTGGAGCCGAGATAGTAGCGAGGATCAAGTCACGAATCAAGCAGGAGGCTGCTGCAGACCTTTTCAGACCGGCTCCGCAGATCGTCAAGGAAGTACTCCTGCAAGAACTAAGAGGTGCATCCTGTCCCAGTCTTCCAAGGCCTGAATGTCTCGCGAGAATGATAAGCCACTTTCGTGAGAAGTTAAGGCCAGCGGACTACGACTAACCCGCCTCGTGGAGTCAGAGAGTCTTTATGGTATATACCAACAAACGGCTCCTTTAGGAGCCACTCAGTTTGAAAAAGTCAATCACCAACAAGCATCGCCTATCAAATTATTAAAAATAACATAAATTACTGTTATCGTACAAAAGCACACTTGTCCTGAGGAAAAGTATTTCATACAAGTCTTACAATCATATTGTTGTACACAAGAAACGTCCCCGGGTGGGCTTGAACCACCAGCCTTTCGGTTAACAGCCGAACGCGCTAACCGATTGCGCCACGGAGACATGTTGGAATGACACCGAGTCATACGAGATAAGCTTCGAACATTAAATTAGCGTGAACAAATTCAAGTCGCATTCGTTTAGTTATTATAATAGCAGTATGACATTTTTAACCATATTTCGAAGCGTGTAGTTCCAAGTGTACGTGCTGGCGCAAGACTTAATCGTAGCGTTTCTCACAGAAATAACAAATTACTAATGGCCATCATAAAAACAGGAATTACTTTTATACTCTTTTTTACCTCAGATTAGAAGGAATTTTGATTTTAGTTTTTTAACTTTTCAGTGAGGTTTTTCTCTTTATGTTTTCTGTCCTTCTCTTTTGATGTCGATTCTAATCTCAAACTCCACAAAACATTAAAATGAAAAATACTTTTTTTACAAGAAAATTTAAAACATCAATCAACTTTTAATCCTGGGTTAGCGTTAAACGGCTCTCGAAGCGTGTAGTTCCAAGTGTACGTGCTGGCACAAGACAGAAATAACAAATTACTAATGACCAACATAAAAACAGGAATTACTTTTTTACTCTTTTTCACCTCGGATTAGCACGAATTTTGATTTTAGTTTCTCAAACTCCACAAAATATTGAAATGAAAAATACTTTTTTTACAAGAGAATTTAAAACATCGATCAAATTTTAATCCTGGGTTAGTGTCAATCGTCTCTAAGCGAAATGAGATAAGCTTTGATCAGAATTAGTTTATGGTCATTTTAAAAGAGATTACTTTTGACTTATAGCTTACAGCTCGGCTCCAAAGAAAACTTTTTTTATCACATCTTGATGAAGAGCAAAGTTTTGAATCCGACAAAATGACAATAACAACTATATGGCTTTGTTTCACACTTCATTGTTGAAAAACATCTCACCTCTGAAATTATGCTGAAAACTCGCAAGGAAACTTTTTCCTTTTCTTTGCGTGTTTATCAATGAGCGTGTTTATGATCATTTTTGTAAAGCCATAAGTATATAAGGAACAACTCATCGATCTTGTGAGTGAGTTTAAAACTTTTTTTAAACGAGTAACAAGTGTACAAGCTACTGTCTGCGGCTTCGAAATTGTTCTGTAGTTCAACTTTCCTTTAGTTTTCTAACACTAGTTACAAGGTGCTGTTACTAGTGGCTCTTTTAGTTCATATACTCCGTAAGTCTTTCCATACGCTTCTATGAGGGGAAGAATATCGTAGAATCTAACAAATCGCCTCGCGTGCAAGCTTTTCTTAAAGAATCTGACCCACCCACTTTGCATTGCGCGCCTGTTGTTGTTTACGAGTGCGGAGGCCCACAAAAACTATCGTTTCACGATAACGCTTCTTTCAAAAACAGCGATCGTTCGAAGATAACAAACTGAAGAGGAGCTATAAGAAGCGATAAGACTTGTTTCTAGCATTCACATCGCGATCCAAACAGATTTCTCACCTTTGTCAATCCGCCATTTTTGGGCCCCACAAAAAGCCAGTGATAGCGTTCAAATAATTAGCATCTCTGTCAGTTTCCTGCCGTAAAAGCGCAAGCTTGTGCACACAAAACACTTATTCATGACAAACAATTACTTTGCCAATTGTTCAAATCATGATTGAGCTAATTTTGGATTAGCGCGAATTTTTATGTTTTCAGTTTTATAACTTATCAGTGTTATTTTTTGTTTATATTTTCTGTTCTCCTGATTTGATGTCGACTAATCTCAAACTCCACAAAACATTAGAATGAAAAACACTTTTATATAAGACAAGATAAAACACAGATCAATTTTAAATCCTGGGTTACTTTTAATGGGACTCTCTGTGGAATTACATTAGCTTTGATTAGAATTAGATCACGGTCATTTTGTAAAAGACTCATTTGAACTAATAGCTTAGAAAGTAATCCAAAAGAAGACGTTTATCACATCTTCATGAAAAGCAAAGTTTTGAAACCGATAAAATCGCAGTAATAGTTTTGGCTTTGCTTCAAAGACGAGTATATGCCGTTAATTTGTTGCATGTTACAGTAAGCTCTCGGCCGAAACTATTTCCAGCTCGCGTCAGGTTTGAACGTTACGAAAAGTGAACATTGTGATATCTACTTTGCTATTTACTGTTCAATGAAGTTTGTTGCTAATTGTCCGCAGAAAAACTGGGTGACTGACTTAATTCCTAGCTCTCCTCTGGGAGAATAGTGCCATAGCAAAACTGGGTAATACAGTCTTTTTTTACCAAAGTCTGTACAGTCGCTTACTTGTCCGAATTCATTCAGCCCTCGCGTTAAACTGAGTTTCAGCCAACCAACGAATTTATTTCGCATTGTATGGTTAAAACTTCAACTTGCGCCGGTCAGATTATCATTGTAAAAAGCTCACGACTCATCGATCTCGTGAGTGAGTTTAAAACTTTTTTTAAACGAGCAACAAGTGTACAAGCTAGCGCATGACTTAACCGAAACATTTTTTTTGTTCGCATGTCTTAACGGATATAACGAACAATTCGTATGATTATAACACGGATACATTATATTACTGACTGAAATGGAGCAGAAAAAAGTTTGATGCTCGCATCCTTATCAACGAAAAACAGTGTACTATGCAGGGCTTTTGTTCTACATAATAAGCAAGAATTCTCACCTCTATTACATACTCGAAACTTACACCTCAACCGCGACTCACGCCTTTTTTGACAACCAAAAATGTCATTGAAACTAATAAATCGTCTCACGTGCAAGCTTCTTTCTTTAACGTTTGTTTGCCTGTTCAAAAAATTAGCGTTATTTGTCCTTTCCTGTTAAGAGCGCAAACTTGTGCAAACACAACAAACAATTTCTTTCCCTGGTAGTTCAAAAATAATTAAGCTCATCTCGGATTGGCATGAAATTTGATTTCAGTTGTTTAACTTTTCAGTGAGGTTTTCTCTTTATATTTTCTGTCTTCCTGTTTTAACTTTTAATCCTGGGTTAGTGTTAATCGGCTCTCCGCGGAAAAAGATCAGCTAGTTTATGGTTTATGAAAAACATTTATTTCGACTTATCATTTACAAATTAGCTGAGAGCAGACTTTTTTATCACAACTTGATGAAAACCAAACTTTTGAAACCGGCAAAATGACAATAGTAACTATGGCTTTGTTTCACACTTAATTGTTGAAAAAAATCTCACCTCTGAAAATATGCTGAAAACTCGCACCTCGTCTCGCGTAGGATCCTGTTTCACTAAAGAAACTTTTTTCTTTTGTTCGCGTGTTTAATTAATGAGCGTGTTTATGATTATTTTTGTAAGGCCATAAGTATATAAGGAGCGGCAATTAGATATTTAAAGGAGCTACTGAAAGGATTAGGATTAGGATTAGTAGGATTAGTAGCCTACAGGACTATTAAGCGCGAGGCGTGTGTCACTCGCAATGACGGAAAAGAGTGCTTCGCGCTCGTGATAATCTTCGATCGATAATCCGATTCAATTGATTGGTTTTTCTTCATAGACGGGTATATTTTACAGTAATAACTCAGCCGAAACTGTTTTTAGCTCTTGTCATGGTTTGAACGTTACGAAACGTGAACATTGTGATATCTAATTTACTAGTAAGTATTCAATAAAGCTTGTTTTTATTTGTCAACGGGAAAACAGATCTCGTTTTTAAACTGTTGCTAGCACTCCGCTAATCCACGATGCCCTCCCCCCCCCACCGCGGCCTACTCACGATGCGCAATAACAAAGGATAATTCTGAAATAGCAACAAACAACACCGGACATTAGCTAATACAGAGTACTTAACGCTCAAGATTACCACATTTTACAGTGCGAAGAACGCAAGAACGCAAAGTATTGTTAGAAATATGTTTTGGTACCTTAAAAGTGAAGCGATAAATGTCCAGGCCTGAGACCGCAGTTTTAATGTTCATTAAAGCAGATAGTTTTTTCCCGAATTTAAGAAACTATTTTGTGAGTCAACAGTTGCGCGCTTTTCAAGGGTAGCGGGTAGTGTCCGGTGCAAGACAGGAACAAAGAGCACGATCGAGACATCCGACTTACCCATACCCAGACCTCCGCCATTTCAGAGCAGTCCCACAACACCGGCCACTGCCAGCTTTGGAATAAGGTTAAGTTTATTGGTCGTGACCCTCCCGCGTACACACGCAAGGTCAAAGAAGGCTTCACACTAACAATATCAACAGGGATAGTGGAATTGACATTCCAGAAGCATGGATGCACACGATAAGAAAACACAACAGGAGAACTGGACGACAGCGGACAGCCGAGGGAGCAACAATGCACCGGAACAGCAAGGATCGAGACGCACCTATCACAACTGTTGAAAACAAGCCAGGCACGGCAGAGCATCCTGTTGAAGACTAGCAGTATGCAGCCGAAACGTCGCGATCCACGTCATAAGTGACTACGTCAAGAGACAAACGATAATAGCTTATTATTAAATGAAATATTTCCGAAGAAATTCTATTGATATCTCCGAGCAACGCCACGCCATGCCACTATGTTTTTCGGGCAATAAGGTCTCTGTTTCATTGGAGTTGAAATCTGCAATTTACACTTGAAGTTGATAGCTGAGTAAATTGCCCAAAATTATCAAACCGTGTGGTGAATTATGAAGAGCTCTCAACTTCAAGTGGACTCCGCTCAACATAGTAATTAAGAGGGAATCCACCAGGAAGTCGAGTGATATTAATTTAAGTTGGACAAAAATCGAGTACCAGAATAATTTAAGTCCTATTGCTTTATTTTCTACCCTTAAGAAAAGGTACAGATGTAAGTAATTATCCGTGATAACACCAACAACTATTTCTCATCAGAGTCTGAGAAAATGAATTTCAAAGTTCACAAGCTGTAGGCAAATTCTGACGTGCAGCCATTTTGTAAAATCGTCTTTAAGCAATTCAGTGGAAATCAGTGGAACTTCGATATTTGTTTTCGGCGTTTGGTGTTGTTAGAAAAGATTTCTTTTGATACGATATTTCAAGCAGTAACACAAAAGTTTGCAATAAGGTGTAAATAATTTTGGTACAACAATTTCTTATCAGAGCCTGAGAAAATGAAATTCAAAGTTCACAAGCTATGGGAAAAAGCTCACGTCTTTTAAGCGATTTAATGGCATTTAGCGCAACTTCGAAATTGGTTTTCGATGTTTTGTGTTGTTAGAAAAGATTTCTTTTGATACGATATTTGAAGCAGTAACACAAAAGCTTGCAATAAGGTGTAAATAATTTTGGTACATAATTTTGTCCAATAACTTCTAGAAGTCATGGCGGATTCCGTCTTTATTATTTTAGTAAACTTTATTTCTATAAGTTTTTCGAAGATATGAAAAAAGAAAAAGATCATGTAGTTCTCGAGTCGCCATGTATGACGTCTTATTTAGCCTTCGCGCCGTGCAAACTTCTCTTCCCGTGAAAGGAGTGAAATATGAACTCACAATTGACCTCGCTCCCAATGTGTGGCTTCATACCTCAGTTGGTAGAGCATCGCACCGGTATCGCGGAGGTCACGGGTTCGAATCCCGTTGAAGCCCTGATTTTTTTCAGGCTTCTTTATTCCAATTGCTTAAATTGGAAATTCACTGCGAAGATCACATATCACCTTCATATATATCCGCAGTTCACATATGAATCATTTCATATACATTGCATCAAAAATTACTGTTATCGTACAAAAGCACACTTGTCCTGAGGAAAAGTATTTCATACAAGTCTTACAATTATATTGTTTTACAAAAAAATCGTCCCCGGGTGGGCTTGAACCACCAACCTTTCGGTTAACAGCCGAACGCGCTAACCAATTCCGCCACGGAGACATTCAGATACTTATTAAAATAGTAGTACGACAGTTTTAACAATATTTCAAAGCGTGTATTTACAAGAGCATATAGATTACCTTACTGTGATACCTAATTATTTTTCGACGATATGAACTAGTATTGAACTTCACGCTTTAGCAAAATCGCGCGCGCAGACTGAATTTTCATTTGAAACTTTCAGTTGTTTCACTTTCAGTTTCACTCACGCTCATCAGTTTATTCAGTAATTTTAAACTCGTGCAACGGCGAATTTTCTCCTTTTAGTCTTCGCGGGAATTGAACTGTTCAAGTGTAGTGGCTGAAGGTCGTCTACAGAATTGCGATATTTTCTCGTTTTTCCGAAGTTTCGGAGGAAGTTTAGAAACATTATTGGATAATTCAATTCCCACGAAGATTAAAAGAAGTAAATTCACCGTTGCACGAGTTTAGAAACGTTAAAATTACTGAATAAAATGATGAGCGTGAGTTCACAACTGAAAGTATCAAATGAAAATTCAGTCTGCGCGCGCGATTTTGCTAAAGCGTGAAGTTCAATACTAGCTCATTTGAAGGAAAATGAGTTAGAATTCTACTAAAACAATTAGATTATATGCTCTCAATTTCTATGAGGTGATAGTTGATTCGGCCGAAACCTCAAGTTCATAATCTTATTGTTAGATAGAAACTTACGCCTCGTTTCACGCTTATTTTTTACAAGAAAAGTGTCGTACAAACTAACAAATGGTCGAGCGACGTTTGTTTGTGTGTTAAAAAAATGAGCATCTCTATCAGTTCCTTGCTGAAAAAAGCAACCTCGGATTAGCATGAATTTTGATTTGAGTTTTTAACTTTTCAGTTAGGTTTTCTCTTTGCATTTTCTGTTCTCCTGTTTTGATGACGACAAATCTCAAACTCCACGAAACATTGGAAAGAAAAATACTTTTATACAAGAGAAACATAAACATCAATCAACTATCCTGGATTAGTGTTAATCGGCTCTCTGTGAAGTGAGATAAGCTTTGATCAGAATTAGTGTATGGTCATTTTAAGGGAGATTATTTTTTCTCATAGCTAATAGTCTTGCTCCAAACAAGACTTTTCTATCACATCTTGATTTAAAACAAAGTTTTGAAACCGACAAAATGACAATAGTAACTATGGCTTTGTTTCGCACTCCATTGTTGAAAAAAAATCTCAACTCTGAAATTATGCTGAAAACTCGCACCTCGTCTCGCGTGGGATCCTGTTTAACTAAAAAAATAATCTTTCGTTTCTTCGCGTGTTTATGATTATCTTTGTAAAGCCACAAGTATATAAGGAACGAGTACAAAACGCTACAAACAATTTCTTTGCCCGGTTGTTCAAATCATGATTAAGCTAATTTTGGATTAGCGTGAATTTTTATGATTTCGGTTTTATAACTTATCATCAGCGTTATTTTTTGTTTATATTTCCTGTCCTCCTGTTTGATCTCGACTTATCTCAAACTCCACAAAACATTTAAGTGTATATGACATGAAAAATATTTCCTGCTTATTTGAAAGGCCTTTCGAAATACAGAAGAATGAAAAACACCTTTACATAAGACAAGATAAAACATGGATCAACTTTTAATCCTGGGTTAGTGTTAATCGGCTCTCTGCGGAATTACATTAGCTTTGATCAGAATTAGATTGTTATTTTGTAAGAGATTCGTTTCGAATACCGGTAATAGCTTGGAAAGTAATCCAGAAAAGAAGACTTTTATCACATCTCGATGAAAAGCAAAGTTTTGAAACCTATAAAATAACAAAAATAGCTTTGGTATATGCCGTGAATTTGTTGCATGTTACACTAAGCTCTCTGCCCAAACTGTTTTTGTTAGGGTTGCACGTTACGAAAAGTTGTGATATCTTTTTCTGCTATTTACTGTTCAATAAAGTTTGTTGTTGATTGTCCGCGGAAAAACTGGGTAAAACAGTCTGTTTGACCAACAGTCGTTTACTTGCCCGAATTCATTCGTCCCTTGCGTGAAAGTTTCAGCTAGTTTGGTAACTAAAACGACTGGGATCCAGCCGTCTAAATCAACTTAAAATGACATCAACATATGTAGGCCGTATTACTTCTGACATGAAAAAAAAAGCTTGATGAACGCACCACGATAAAAGGAATCAGCAATTAAACGAATTTATTTCGCATTGTTAGCTAAAAATCTCACCTCTCTTGTATGCTAAAAACTTACACCTCAACTTGCGCCGGTCAGATTATCATTGTAATTAACATGCTCACGGCTTTTTTGACCAAAAAATGTCATAGAAACTAATAATCGTCTCACGTGAAAGCTTTTCTTAACCTTTTTTGCGTTTTCAAAAAGTTGGCATTATTAGTTCTTTCCTGTTAAGCACTCAAACTTGTGCACACACGACAAACAGTTTCTTTGCCCATTTGTCCAAAGCATGATTAGGCCAGCTAACGTCGGATTAGCGCGAATTTTTATTTGAGATTTTTAGCAAAATCGCGCGCGCAGACTGAATTTTCATTTGAAACTTTCAGTTGTGAACTCACGCTCATCAGTTTATTCAGTAATTCTAAACTCGTGCAACGGCGAATTTTCTCCTTTTAGTCTTCGCGGGAATTGAACTGTTCAAGTGTAGTGGCTGAAGGTCGTCTACAGAATTGCGATATTTTCTCGTTTTTCCGAAGTTTCGGAGGAAGTTTAGAAACATTATTGGATAATTCAATTCCCACGAAGATTAAAAGAAGTAAATTCACCGTTGCACGAGTTTAGAAACGTTAAAATTACTGAATAAAATGATGAGCGTGAGTTCACAACTGAAAGTATCAAATGAAAATTCAGTCTGCGCGCGCGATTTTGCTAAAGCGTGAAGTTCAATACTAGCTCATTTGAAGGAAAATGAGTTAGAATTCTACTAAAACAATTAGATTATATGCTCTCAATTTCTATGAGGTGATAGTTGATTCGGCCGAAACCTCAAGTTCATAATCTTATTGTTAGATAGAAACTTACGCCTCGTTTCACGCTTATTTTTTACAAGAAAAGTGTCGTACAAACTAACAAATGGTCGAGCGACGTTTGTTTGTGTGTTAAAAAAATGAGCATCTCTATCAGTTCCTTGCTGAAAAAAGCAACCTCGGATTAGCATGAATTTTGATTTGAGTTTTTAACTTTTCAGTTAGGTTTTCTCTTTGCATTTTCTGTTCTCCTGTTTTGATGACGACAAATCTCAAACTCCACGAAACATTGGAAAGAAAAATACTTTTATACAAGAGAAACATAAACATCAATCAACTATCCTGGATTAGTGTTAATCGGCTCTCTGTGAAGTGAGATAAGCTTTGATCAGAATTAGTGTATGGTCATTTTAAGGGAGATTATTTTTTCTCATAGCTAATAGTCTTGCTCCAAACAAGACTTTTCTATCACATCTTGATTTAAAACAAAGTTTTGAAACCGACAAAATGACAATAGTAACTATGGCTTTGTTTCGCACTCCATTGTTGAAAAAAAATCTCAACTCTGAAATTATGCTGAAAACTCGCACCTCGTCTCGCGTGGGATCCTGTTTAACTAAAAAAATAATCTTTCGTTTCTTCGCGTGTTTATGATTATCTTTGTAAAGCCACAAGTATATAAGGAACGAGTACAAAACGCTACAAACAATTTCTTTGCCCGGTTGTTCAAATCATGATTAAGCTAATTTTGGATTAGCGTGAATTTTTATGATTTCGGTTTTATAACTTATCATCAGCGTTATTTTTTGTTTATATTTCCTGTCCTCCTGTTTGATCTCGACTTATCTCAAACTCCACAAAACATTTAAGTGTATATGACATGAAAAATATTTCCTGCTTATTTGAAAGGCCTTTCGAAATACAGAAGAATGAAAAACACCTTTACATAAGACAAGATAAAACATGGATCAACTTTTAATCCTGGGTTAGTGTTAATCGGCTCTCTGCGGAATTACATTAGCTTTGATCAGAATTAGATTGTTATTTTGTAAGAGATTCGTTTCGAATACCGGTAATAGCTTGGAAAGTAATCCAGAAAAGAAGACTTTTATCACATCTCGATGAAAAGCAAAGTTTTGAAACCTATAAAATAACAAAAATAGCTTTGGTATATGCCGTGAATTTGTTGCATGTTACACTAAGCTCTCTGCCCAAACTGTTTTTGTTAGGGTTGCACGTTACGAAAAGTTGTGATATCTTTTTCTGCTATTTACTGTTCAATAAAGTTTGTTGTTGATTGTCCGCGGAAAAACTGGGTAAAACAGTCTGTTTGACCAACAGTCGTTTACTTGCCCGAATTCATTCGTCCCTTGCGTGAAAGTTTCAGCTAGTTTGGTAACTAAAACGACTGGGATCCAGCCGTCTAAATCAACTTAAAATGACATCAACATATGTAGGCCGTATTACTTCTGACATGAAAAAAAAAGCTTGATGAACGCACCACGATAAAAGGAATCAGCAATTAAACGAATTTATTTCGCATTGTTAGCTAAAAATCTCACCTCTCTTGTATGCTAAAAACTTACACCTCAACTTGCGCCGGTCAGATTATCATTGTAATTAACATGCTCACGGCTTTTTTGACCAAAAAATGTCATAGAAACTAATAATCGTCTCACGTGAAAGCTTTTCTTAACCTTTTTTGCGTTTTCAAAAAGTTGGCATTATTAGTTCTTTCCTGTTAAGCACTCAAACTTGTGCACACACGACAAACAGTTTCTTTGCCCATTTGTCCAAAGCATGATTAGGCCAGCTAACGTCGGATTAGCGCGAATTTTTATTTGAGATTTTTAGCAAAATCGCGCGCGCAGACTGAATTTTCATTTGAAACTTTCAGTTGTGAACTCACGCTCATCAGTTTATTCAGTAATTTTAAACTCGTGCAACGGCGAATTTTCTCCTTTTAGTCTTCGCGGGAATTGAACTGTTCAAGTGTAGTGGCTGAAGGTCGTCTACAGAATTGCGATATTTTCTCGTTTTTCCGAAGTTTCGGAGGAAGTTTAGAAACATTATTGGATAATTCAATTCCCACGAAGATTAAAAGAAGTAAATTCACCGTTGCACGAGTTTAGAAACGTTAAAATTACTGAATAAAATGATGAGCGTGAGTTCACAACTGAAAGTATCAAATGAAAATTCAGTCTGCGCGCGCGATTTTGCTAAAGCGTGAAGTTCAATACTAGCTCATTTGAAGGAAAATGAGTTAGAATTCTACTAAAACAATTAGATTATATGCTCTCAATTTCTATGAGGTGATAGTTGATTCGGCCGAAACCTCAAGTTCATAATCTTATTGTTAGATAGAAACTTACGCCTCGTTTCACGCTTATTTTTTACAAGAAAAGTGTCGTACAAACTAACAAATGGTCGAGCGACGTTTGTTTGTGTGTTAAAAAAATGAGCATCTCTATCAGTTCCTTGCTGAAAAAAGCAACCTCGGATTAGCATGAATTTTGATTTGAGTTTTTAACTTTTCAGTTAGGTTTTCTCTTTGCATTTTCTGTTCTCCTGTTTTGATGACGACAAATCTCAAACTCCACGAAACATTGGAAAGAAAAATACTTTTATACAAGAGAAACATAAACATCAATCAACTATCCTGGATTAGTGTTAATCGGCTCTCTGTGAAGTGAGATAAGCTTTGATCAGAATTAGTGTATGGTCATTTTAAGGGAGATTATTTTTTCTCATAGCTAATAGTCTTGCTCCAAACAAGACTTTTCTATCACATCTTGATTTAAAACAAAGTTTTGAAACCGACAAAATGACAATAGTAACTATGGCTTTGTTTCGCACTCCATTGTTGAAAAAAAATCTCAACTCTGAAATTATGCTGAAAACTCGCACCTCGTCTCGCGTGGGATCCTGTTTAACTAAAAAAATAATCTTTCGTTTCTTCGCGTGTTTATGATTATCTTTGTAAAGCCACAAGTATATAAGGAACGAGTACAAAACGCTACAAACAATTTCTTTGCCCGGTTGTTCAAATCATGATTAAGCTAATTTTGGATTAGCGTGAATTTTTATGATTTCGGTTTTATAACTTATCATCAGCGTTATTTTTTGTTTATATTTCCTGTCCTCCTGTTTGATCTCGACTTATCTCAAACTCCACAAAACATTTAAGTGTATATGACATGAAAAATATTTCCTGCTTATTTGAAAGGCCTTTCGAAATACAGAAGAATGAAAAACACCTTTACATAAGACAAGATAAAACATGGATCAACTTTTAATCCTGGGTTAGTGTTAATCGGCTCTCTGCGGAATTACATTAGCTTTGATCAGAATTAGATTGTTATTTTGTAAGAGATTCGTTTCGAATACCGGTAATAGCTTGGAAAGTAATCCAGAAAAGAAGACTTTTATCACATCTCGATGAAAAGCAAAGTTTTGAAACCTATAAAATAACAAAAATAGCTTTGGTATATGCCGTGAATTTGTTGCATGTTACACTAAGCTCTCTGCCCAAACTGTTTTTGTTAGGGTTGCACGTTACGAAAAGTTGTGATATCTTTTTCTGCTATTTACTGTTCAATAAAGTTTGTTGTTGATTGTCCGCGGAAAAACTGGGTAAAACAGTCTGTTTGACCAACAGTCGTTTACTTGCCCGAATTCATTCGTCCCTTGCGTGAAAGTTTCAGCTAGTTTGGTAACTAAAACGACTGGGATCCAGCCGTCTAAATCAACTTAAAATGACATCAACATATGTAGGCCGTATTACTTCTGACATGAAAAAAAAAGCTTGATGAACGCACCACGATAAAAGGAATCAGCAATTAAACGAATTTATTTCGCATTGTTAGCTAAAAATCTCACCTCTCTTGTATGCTAAAAACTTACACCTCAACTTGCGCCGGTCAGATTATCATTGTAATTAACATGCTCACGGCTTTTTTGACCAAAAAATGTCATAGAAACTAATAATCGTCTCACGTGAAAGCTTTTCTTAACCTTTTTTGCGTTTTCAAAAAGTTGGCATTATTAGTTCTTTCCTGTTAAGCACTCAAACTTGTGCACACACGACAAACAGTTTCTTTGCCCATTTGTCCAAAGCATGATTAGGCCAGCTAACGTCGGATTAGCGCGAATTTTTATTTGAGTTTTTTAACCTCTTGAGTTTTTCTCTATATTTTTTCCTGTCCTCCTGTTTTGATGCCGACTGACATCAAACTCCACAAAACATTAGAATGTAAAATACTTTTATTAGAGAGAAAGAAAAGTAAAACATCAATCAACTTTTAATCCTGGTTTAGTGTCAATCGGCTCTTCTCGGAATAAGATCAGTTATCAGAATACTTTATGGTCATTTTGAAAAAGATTAATTTCGACTTATAGCGTTCAAATTAGCTCCAAGGAGACCTTTTTATCACATGTTGATGAAAAGCAAAGTTTTGAAACCGGCAAAACGACAATAGTAACTATGGCTTTGTTTCACACTTCATGGTTGAAAAAAAATCTCACCTCTGAAATTATGCTGAAAACTCGCACCTCGTCCCGCGTGGGATCCTGTTTAACTAAAGAAACTTTTTTCTTTTGTTCGCGTGTTTAATTAATGAGCGTGTTTATGATTATTTTGACAAAGCCATAGTATATAAGGAACGCGCTCAAACACACTTCACTTAATCTCAACTCGTAACGATTGAAGGTTCGCAAACGTTCATCATGAACCTATCTTTGCTGTTATTAGTGGCTGTGTTGGTTTTGGTTCATAATCTGCAAGGATACAGCAAAACCAGGTTAGTTTTGAAATTTTACACTTCAAACATTTTAATTAAGTCACGCGAAATGTATCTTGAGCACGGAACTTGATTCCCGAGTTTTTCCACGCGTGGAAAGGGGCCGGCCATATTGGACCCATACACAACGTTATTACGCTTTATTTTAAAGGCTCTGATGGGAAACCTTAGTAAGTTTAAGGATGCTTTAGTTTCTGGATTGCTGTATAGCCATGAGAGGGGGTATTAGTAAAAGCACTCAGCGTTTCCCAACCTGACAAATTGCTCCTCGTCGGGATGGTTAAAGCATTTCTCGCTCGCATAAAAATTTACCAGATTGCTTACGTCTGAGATTAATAATACTTTTGTGCAACGAAATCTTTCACGCTGAATCTAACAAGTCCATCCAACTTAAGTAACATTTTAATCGGTTGTTATAAATGACGCGAGAGATTTCATAAGCACAAAGCGGGTTTTGCTTCTAAGTGTTATGTTGTCGCGAGCTCTTCATTCAATGTCCAAGGCAGCATGGTTCTAACCTGTTTTTATTTCATTGCAGATCTGACGGCGGACTGGGAAATGGCTTTCTGCGAGAAAAGGTACGCCTGTCTCTCTTTGTTTGTTTGTTTCCTAAGAATGGCGATGGATTTTAAGTACGGAAGACTGCTGCAACACCAATCGCTTATTCCGGTTTACTTCGATAATTTTCATGAGGTCTACGTGAAAAGAGAGGAAGAGAATCTAAAAAGTTTGCCCCTTCTGTACGAAAACCATTTTAAGAAGGGCGGGGATAGGGTGAATCCGTCAGTTATGCAGTTCAAACTTCATCTCTTATCTCTTGTCCGTGGGAATGTTTGCCACTTGATACAGATTGAAGTTCCTTTTACGACCCTTCACATCTAGTTTTAACGCATCCAATTCTTTTAATAACAGATCCGGTTTTCTGCGTATCGTAATGATCAATTAATTCACAAGGGATACAATAGTTTCCGAAATGCGGGAAAATGTTTATTTTTGTTCTACATTTAAGCTATTTTTCTGTAGTTCAACTTTCCTTTAGTTTTCTAACACTAGTTACAAGGTGCGTTCCTTTTTTAATCACAAACTGACATATGCGGCCATTTGACTCAGATCTACTCAAATCCTTGTTAAGTGCAATCGGATCACAACAAATAATGTTAAGTGTCGCTTTTTTTCCTTGTTTTCCCAGAATTATCCTTTGTTATTGCGCATCGTAAGAGAGGGAGGCCAGCGTGGATTGACGGAGTGCCAGCAGCAGTTTAAAAACGAGATCTGGAACTGTTCATTGGAGAAGAAGAATGTCTATAAGCAGTTACCCATCTTCGTTAAAACGACTTTGTCTCACGGTAAGTCAGATTTGAAATGGTTTTCTTCAGTGTACATCAAATCACATCGTAATGAGGGTAAACGAATATTCTGATAATATGTTCAAATTTGATTTATTAACAAGAAAACCGTTACGTAGATTATTTACACCGGTGATAAGAAACAGGACTGTGATTAAGTGTGAAGCACACTTAGTTGTTCTCACTTTGTAAACTATAACGTGCGCTGTTAGTAGAGAGGTTAAGAATGACGTTTACGGCAAACGGCAAACGGCAAAAATCGAACTTTTGGTGTCTGATTTTAGCCATTTGTACAATTTAGGGAAATTGTTTGCATTTACTGTGATTAAGGGATTTTTTTCCTATTTTTCGACTGGCTTTATTTAAGTGCTAAAGAAAAAGTGAGCAAAATCAGAATTATTTTTGCCGTTTGCCGTTTGCCGTAAACGGCATGCTTAACCTCTCTAATGTCATTTTTGGTCAACGTGAAGCCATCTTGGAATAATATATCGTAATTCTACGATGTCATTTTATCGCCAGACTAATTTTATATCATTTCATTTCAGCCACCCGAGAAACAGCTTTCCTTCACGCCATCAGCTCAGCCGCCATTACACACGAACTCACTCTTCAGTGCAGCCAGAACAGAATACCCGGATGCAAGTGCGGCAAGACCAAAAAACAGCCAAAAGCAAACAGGGGATGGCAGTGGGGAGGCTGCAGTGATGACATCAAGTTTGGAGAGAAGGAGACGAGACGCTTTATTGATAAACTGGAGAAAGGAAACGACGCTCGTACAGCATTTAACCTGCATAATAACGAAGTTGGAAGAAAGGTAAAACTCATCTTTGATTCGCGAATTCCTGTTTAAAAAATACCAGAGTGGAGTTTCGTAAGCTAAGTCCACTTATCGCTGGAATTATTCTACGTTCATCTGATTATAAATCCTGGGTTTCTTCCAGCTCTTTTCAGTTTGCTTATTATAAAAGGAATTTTGAGTTAGCAATTGTTGTGCCAAAAGTTAGAAAAAATTGCGCCTAAAAAAGGTATGATTCGTAAAACGCACTCGAAAATCAAAAGTTTCGGAACGTAACAAGTTAGAAACATAGTAAATAAATATAGGCTCTTTGGTATAGCATCCATTTTATCTGCTACATTTTTAGTAACAAAGAATCTATAATTTTTTCATATCGCCCTTATACTCTGCTCAGCATAAACTTAATAATCCTCTTCTCTTAAAAGTAACCAAAGGTTTTCTGAAGTGCCATCTCTTATGTTCCGTTGTTATTTTCATGACAGGTTGTTCCAGCAAACCTCAGAAAAGAATGCAAGTGTCATGGCGTCACCGGAAGTTGCAATTTGAAGACTTGCTGGAAGCAACTGGTCCCTTTTAACGTCATTGGATCAGAACTGAAACAGAAATACCGCTCAGCTGTCCGAGTATCATTCCTGAACAACAAGCTTCAAAAGCGAGACAACAACCGATACAGACTGGTAACCAGGAGAGACGGAAAGCTGGTTTATCTCGACTCGTCCCCAGACTACTGTGTGCGAAACGCTACCGCAGGCTCGCATGGAATGCGCGGAAGGACATGCCAAAGTGACGTTGCATCTACCGGGGAATGCAGATCTCTTTGTAACTCTTGTAATCTGCGACACCAAACAGTAGAACAGTACAAACAAGTCAAGTGTAAATGTAATTTCGTGTGGTGCTGTACTGTTAAATGCGAGTTATGCACCGTGAAGTATTCGCTTACAACTTGTGTGTGACAATAAGTTAGGTTAGGATAACAGCCGTGTCACTTTCAAACAAGTGTCACTTTTGAAAGCTTTCAAGAAGTAAGTCTACGCTACTTGAGTGTAATATAGTGCGGTAAAACTCATCTTTGATTCGCGAATTCCTGTTTAAAAAATACCAGAGTGGAGTTTCGTAAGCTAAGTCCACTTTAAAAGGAAATCAAGAAGTAAGTCTACGCTACTTGAGTGTAATATAGTGCGGTTTCTTTTTATTAATACGCGTTTTTACTTATCTCCAAGTTTATAAAGCAGCTTTTGAAGAAAAGTAGTGAGAATAAGTCATTTAATGGTAGTTTCCACAATATTGATGTATTAAATTATTATCGTAATAATAAAAAGTGCTGTGGAAAATGTTTAAGCGATGTATTGTTTTTTATCTAAGGCCTCATCGAACCCACCCCAGGGCGGCCAGGGGTTAGTTTTGGGCACGGAATGACTCTGCTAGTATGAAAAGCATGGCTTTGAGTGTGCCTTATGGTAAAAATTTAAACACATTTTGAGTAAAAGTACTTCAAATCGTCCCCGGGTGGGCAGGTGGCTTTGAACCACCAACCTAACCGATTGCGCCACGGAGACATTCAGTTTTTTAATAAAATAGCAGTATCACAAAATGAAAAACACCTTTATACAAGACAACACGGATCAACTTTTAATCCTGGTTTAGTGTTAAACGTTAAACGTTACATTAAACGTTACATTAGCTTTTAAACCGATAAAATAACAATTATATTTTTGGCTTTCCTTCAAAGACGAGAATATGCCATGAATTTGTTGCATGTTACACTAAGCTCTTCAAGTGGACTCCGCTCAACATAGTAATTAATTATTTTAGTAAACTTTATTTCTATAAGTTTTTCGAAGAGATGAGGAAAGAAAAAAAATTCATATAGTTCTCGAGTTACCAAGTATGAACGTGCAATCTTCTCTTATTTCCTGTTTCCTTTTGTCGTTGGCAGTTGAATTAAATTAAAATATGAATAGAGAAGTAAATTGCATGGACGCGTGAGATCTATTGTGCGCGAAAGATGAGAAAATGTTTGATCTCGACTTATCTCAAACTCCACAAAACATCTAAGTGTATATGACATGAAAAATATTTCCTGCTTATTTGAAAGGCCTTTCGAAATACAGAAGAGTGAAAAACACCTTTACATAAGACAAGATAAAACATGGATCAACTTTTAATCCTGGGTTAGTGTTAATCGGCTCTCTGCGGAATTACATTAGCTTTGATCAGAATTAGATTGTTATTTTGTAAGAGATTCGTTTCGAATACCGGTAATAGCTTGGAAAGTAATCCAGAAAAGAAGACTTTTATCACATCTCGATGAAAAGCAAAGTTTTGAAACCTATAAAATAACAATAATAGCTTTGGTATATGCCGTGAATTTGTTGCATGTTACACTAAGCTCTCTGCCCAAACTGTTTTTGTTAGGGTTGCACGTTACGAAAAGTTGTGATATCTTTTTCTGCTATTTACTGTTCAATAAAGTTTGTTGTTGATTGTCCGCGGAAAAACTGGGTAAAACAGTCTGTTTGACCAACAGTCGTTTACTTGCCCGAATTCATTCGTCCCTTGCGTGAAAGTTTCAGCTAATTTGGTAACTAAAACGACTGGGCTCCAGCCGTCTAAATCAACTTAAAATGACATCAACATATGTAGGCCGTATTACTTCTGACATGAAAAAAAAAGCTTGATGAACGCACCACGATAAAAGGAATCAGCAATTAAACGAATTTATTTCGTATTGTTAGCTAAAAATCTCACCTCTCTTGTATGCTAAAAACTTACACCTCAACTTGCGCCGGTCAGATTATCACTGTAATTAACATGCTCACGGCTTTTTTGACCAAAAAATGTCATAGAATCTAATAATCGTCTCATGTGAAAGCTTTTCTTAACTTTTTTTGCGTTTTCAAAAAGTTGGCATTATTAGTTCTTTCCTGTTAAGCACTCAAACTTGTGCACACACGACAAACAGTTTCTTTGCCCATTTGTCCAAAGCATGATTAGGCCAGCTAACGTCGGATTAGCGCGAATTTTTATTTGAGTTTTTTAACCTCTTGAGTTTTTCTCTATATTTTTTCCTGTCCTCCTGTTTTGATGCCGACTGACATCAAACTCCACAAAACATTAGAATGTAAAATACTTTTATTAGAGAGAAAGAAAACATCAATCAACTTTTAATCCTGGTTTAGTGTCAATCGGCTCTTCTCGGAATAAGATCAGTTATCAGAATACTTTATGGTCATCTTGAAAAACATTAATTTCGACTTATAGCGTTCAAATTAGCTCCAAGGAGACCTTTTTATCACATGTTGATGAAAAGCAAAGTTTTGAAACCGGCAAAATGACAATAGTAACTATGGCTTTGTTTCGCACTTCATTGTTGAAAAAAAATCTCACCTCTGAAATTATGCTGAAAACTCGCACCTCGTCCCGCGTGAAATCCTGTTTAACTAAAGAAACTTTTTTCTTTTGTTCGCGTGTTTAATTAATGAGCGTGTTTATGATTATTTTTACAAAGCCATAGTATATAAGGAACGCGCTCAAACACACTTCACTTAATCTCAACTCGTAACGATTGAAGGTTCGCAAACGTTCATCATGAAGCTATCTTTGCTGTTATTAGTGGCTGTGTTCGTTTTGCTTCATACTCTGCAAGGATACAGCAAAACCAGGTTAGTTTTGTCATTTTACACTTCAAACATTTTAATTAAGTCACGCGAAATGTATCTTGAGCACGGAACTTGATTCCCGAGTTTTTCCACGCGTTTAAAGGGGCCGGCCATATTGGACCCATACACAACGTTAAGGTCTCCGCCTCCCGGGTCCGATGGTGCCCGTTCGCCAAGGTTGGAGGTAGAAAACCGGAGTTTCTCATGAAAGCATACGGGTGCGTTAAAACTAGAAGTACGGGGGTTTGAATTGTCAATCACAAACTGTGAAAACTTGGAAGAAAACTTTAGTTTGCCTGTTTCACTATGTGGCAAGAAGTCACCTGCAAGAATATTGTCAGTTTTGCATAAAAAGCTGAAAAACGAATAGATATAATAATTTCATGTTTCAGTCTCGACTAATGTACCAGTCAAAACTACAAATGCTCTTTTATCTGGTAACAGGCCTAATATCTGTCACAAACTGTGAAAACTTTAACCAGCTACAACTCGAAATAAAATACCCTGCGAATTGTTTGATCATTTGCTTCTTCTTATATCATTTTGAGAAACATTTGTCAACATTACTAGAATAAGTGATTTTTGCTGAACCAGACTTCCTCTCTTTGCATCACACCAATTGACTCAGTATCGCATTCTTGGGAAACAAACAAATAGAATAAAAGTAACCAAAGGTTTTCTGAAGTGCCATCTCTTATGTTCCGTTGTTATTTTCATGACAGGTTGTTCCAGCAAACCTCAGAAAAGAATGCAAGTGTCATGGCGTCACCGGAAGTTGCAATTTGAAGACTTGCTGGAAGCAACTGGTCCCTTTTAACGTCATTGGATCAGAACTGAAACAGAAATACCGCTCAGCTGTCCGAGTATCATTCCTGAACAACAAGCTTCAAGAGCGAGACAACAACCGATACAGACTGGTAACCAGGAGAGACGGAAAGCTGGTTTATCTCGACTCGTCCCCAGACTACTGTGTGCGAAACGCTACCGCAGGCTCGCATGGAATGCGCGGAAGGACATGCCAAAGTGACGTTGCATCTACCGGGGAATGCAGATCTCTTTGTAACTCTTGTAATCTGCGACACCAAACAGTAGAACAGTACAAACAAGTCAAGTGTAAATGTAATTTCGTGTGGTGCTGTACTGTTAAATGCGAGTTATGCACCGTGAAGTATTCGCTTACAACTTGTGTGTGACAATAAGTTAGGTTAGGATAACAGCCGTGTCACTTTCAAACAAGTGTCACTTTTGAAAGCTTTCAAGAAGTAAGTCTACGCTACTTGAGTGTAATATAGTGCGGTAAAACTCATCTTTGATTCGCGAATTCCTGTTTAAAAAATACCAGAGTGGAGTTTCGTAAGCTAAGTCCACTTTAAAAGGAAATCAAGAAGTAAGTCTACGCTACTTGAGTGTAATATAGTGCGGTTTCTTTTTATTAATACGCGTTTTTACTTATCTCCAAGTTTATAAAGCAGCTTTTGAAGAAAAGTAGTGAGAATAAGTCATTTAATGGTAGTTTCCACAATATTGATGTATTAAATTATTATCGTAATAATAAAAAGTGCTGTGGAAAATGTTTAAGCGATGTATTGTTTTTTATCTAAGGCCTCATCGAACCCACCCCAGGGCGGCCAGGGGTTAGTTTTGGGCACGGAATGACTCTGCTAGTATGAAAAGCATGGCTTTGAGTGTGCCTTATGGTAAAAATTTAAACACATTTTGAGTAAAAGTACTTCAAATCGTCCCCGGGTGGGCAGGTGGCTTTGAACCACCAACCTAACCGATTGCGCCAGTTAGTTTTTTAATAAAATAGCAGTTTGACAAAATGAAAAACACCTTTATACAAGACAACACGGATCAACTTTTAATCCTGGTTTAGTGTTAAACGTTAAACGTTACATTAAACGTTACATTAGCTTTTAAACCGATAAAATAACAATTATATTTTTGGCTTTGCTTCAAAGACGAGAATATGCCATGAATTTGTTGCATGTTACACTAAGCTCTTCAAGTGGACTCCGCTCAACATAGTAATTAATTATTTTAGTAAACTTTATTTCTATAAGTTTTTCGAAGAGATGAGGAAAGAAAAAAAATTCATATAGTTCTCGAGTTACCAAGTATGAACGTGTTCTTTAGCCTTCGCGCCGTGCAATCTTCTCTTATTTCCTGTTTCCTTTTGTCGTTGGCAGTTGAATTAAATTAAAATATGAATAGAGAAGTAAATTGCATGGACGCGTGAGATCTATTGTGCGCGAAAGATGAGAAAATGTTTGATCTCGACTTATCTCAAACTCCACAAAACATCTAAGTGTATATGACATGAAAAATATTTCCTGCTTATTTGAAAGGCCTTTCGAAATACAGAAGAGTGAAAAACACCTTTACATAAGACAAGATAAAACATGGATCAACTTTTAATCCTGGGTTAGTGTTAATCGGCTCTCTGCGGAATTACATTAGCTTTGATCAGAATTAGATTGTTATTTTGTAAGAGATTCGTTTCGAATACCGGTAATAGCTTGGAAAGTAATCCAGAAAAGAAGACTTTTATCACATCTCGATGAAAAGCAAAGTTTTGAAACCTATAAAATAACAATAATAGCTTTGGTATATGCCGTGAATTTGTTGCATGTTACACTAAGCTCTCTGCCCAAACTGTTTTTGTTAGGGTTGCACGTTACGAAAAGTTGTGATATCTTTTTCTGCTATTTACTGTTCAATAAAGTTTGTTGTTGATTGTCCGCGGAAAAACTGGGTAAAACAGTCTGTTTGACCAACAGTCGTTTACTTGCCCGAATTCATTCGTCCCTTGCGTGAAAGTTTCAGCTAATTTGGTAACTAAAACGACTGGGATCCAGCCGTCTAAATCAACTTAAAATGACATCAACATATGTAGGCCGTATTACTTCTGACATGAAAAAAAAAGCTTGATGAACGCACCACGATAAAAGGAATCAGCAATTAAACGAATTTATTTCGTATTGTTAGCTAAAAATCTCACCTCTCTTGTATGCTAAAAACTTACACCTCAACTTGCGCCGGTCAGATTATCACTGTAATTAACATGCTCACGGCTTTTTTGACCAAAAAATGTCATAGAATCTAATAATCGTCTCATGTGAAAGCTTTTCTTAACTTTTTTTGCGTTTTCAAAAAGTTGGCATTATTAGTTCTTTCCTGTTAAGCACTCAAACTTGTGCACACACGACAAACAGTTTCTTTGCCCATTTGTCCAAAGCATGATTAGGCCAGCTAACGTCGGATTAGCGCGAATTTTTATTTGAGTTTTTTAACCTCTTGAGTTTTTCTCTATATTTTTTCCTGTCCTCCTGTTTTGATGCCGACTGACATCAAACTCCACAAAACATTAGAATGTAAAATACTTTTATTAGAGAGAAAGAAAACATCAATCAACTTTTAATCCTGGTTTAGTGTCAATCGGCTCTTCTCGGAATAAGATCAGTTATCAGAATACTTTATGGTCATCTTGAAAAACATTAATTTCGACTTATAGCGTTCAAATTAGCTCCAAGGAGACCTTTTTATCACATGTTGATGAAAAGCAAAGTTTTGAAACCGGCAAAATGACAATAGTAACTATGGCTTTGTTTCGCACTTCATTGTTGAAAAAAAATCTCACCTCTGAAATTATGCTGAAAACTCGCACCTCGTCCCGCGTGAAATCCTGTTTAACTAAAGAAACTTTTTTCTTTTGTTCGCGTGTTTAATTAATGAGCGTGTTTATGATTATTTTTACAAAGCCATAGTATATAAGGAACGCGCTCAAACACACTTCACTTAATCTCAACTCGTAACGATTGAAGGTTCGCAAACGTTCATCATGAAGCTATCTTTGCTGTTATTAGTGGCTGTGTTCGTTTTGCTTCATACTCTGCAAGGATACAGCAAAACCAGGTTAGTTTTGTCATTTTACACTTCAAACATTTTAATTAAGTCACGCGAAATGTATCTTGAGCACGGAACTTGATTCCCGAGTTTTTCCACGCGTTTAAAGGGGCCGGCCATATTGGACCCATACACAACGTTAAGGTCTCCGCCTCCCGGGTCCGATGGTGCCCGTTCGCCAAGGTTGGAGGTAGAAAACCGGAGTTTCTCATGAAAGCATACGGGTGCGTTAAAACTAGAAGTACGGGGGTTTGAATTGTCAATCACAAACTGTGAAAACTTGGAAGAAAACTTTAGTTTGCCTGTTTCACTATGTGGCAAGAAGTCACCTGCAAGAATATTGTCAGTTTTGCATAAAAAGCTGAAAAACGAATAGATATAATAATTTCATGTTTCAGTCTCGACTAATGTACCAGTCAAAACTACAAATGCTCTTTTATCTGGTAACAGGCCTAATATCTGTCACAAACTGTGAAAACTTTAACCAGCTACAACTCGAAATAAAATACCCTGCGAATTGTTTGATCATTTGCTTCTTCTTATATCATTTTGAGAAACATTTGTCAACATTACTAGAATAAGTGATTTTTGCTGAACCAGACTTCCTCTCTTTGCATCACACCAATTGACTCAGTATCGCATTCTTGGGAAACAAACAAATAGAATAAAAGTAACCAAAGGTTTTCTGAAGTGCCATCTCTTATGTTCCGTTGTTATTTTCATGACAGGTTGTTCCAGCAAACCTCAGAAAAGAATGCAAGTGTCATGGCGTCACCGGAAGTTGCAATTTGAAGACTTGCTGGAAGCAACTGGTCCCTTTTAACGTCATTGGATCAGAACTGAAACAGAAATACCGCTCAGCTGTCCGAGTATCATTCCTGAACAACAAGCTTCAAGAGCGAGACAACAACCGATACAGACTGGTAACCAGGAGAGACGGAAAGCTGGTTTATCTCGACTCGTCCCCAGACTACTGTGTGCGAAACGCTACCGCAGGCTCGCATGGAATGCGCGGAAGGACATGCCAAAGTGACGTTGCATCTACCGGGGAATGCAGATCTCTTTGTAACTCTTGTAATCTGCGACACCAAACAGTAGAACAGTACAAACAAGTCAAGTGTAAATGTAATTTCGTGTGGTGCTGTACTGTTAAATGCGAGTTATGCACCGTGAAGTATTCGCTTACAACTTGTGTGTGACAATAAGTTAGGTTAGGATAACAGCCGTGTCACTTTCAAACAAGTGTCACTTTTGAAAGCTTTCAAGAAGTAAGTCTACGCTACTTGAGTGTAATATAGTGCGGTAAAACTCATCTTTGATTCGCGAATTCCTGTTTAAAAAATACCAGAGTGGAGTTTCGTAAGCTAAGTCCACTTTAAAAGGAAATCAAGAAGTAAGTCTACGCTACTTGAGTGTAATATAGTGCGGTTTCTTTTTATTAATACGCGTTTTTACTTATCTCCAAGTTTATAAAGCAGCTTTTGAAGAAAAGTAGTGAGAATAAGTCATTTAATGGTAGTTTCCACAATATTGATGTATTAAATTATTATCGTAATAATAAAAAGTGCTGTGGAAAATGTTTAAGCGATGTATTGTTTTTTATCTAAGGCCTCATCGAACCCACCCCAGGGCGGCCAGGGGTTAGTTTTGGGCACGGAATGACTCTGCTAGTATGAAAAGCATGGCTTTGAGTGTGCCTTATGGTAAAAATTTAAACACATTTTGAGTAAAAGTACTTCAAATCGTCCCCGGGTGGGCAGGTGGCTTTGAACCACCAACCTAACCGATTGCGCCAGTTAGTTTTTTAATAAAATAGCAGTTTGACAAAATGAAAAACACCTTTATACAAGACAACACGGATCAACTTTTAATCCTGGTTTAGTGTTAAACGTTAAACGTTACATTAAACGTTACATTAGCTTTTAAACCGATAAAATAACAATTATATTTTTGGCTTTGCTTCAAAGACGAGAATATGCCATGAATTTGTTGCATGTTACACTAAGCTCTTCAAGTGGACTCCGCTCAACATAGTAATTAATTATTTTAGTAAACTTTATTTCTATAAGTTTTTCGAAGAGATGAGGAAAGAAAAAAAATTCATATAGTTCTCGAGTTACCAAGTATGAACGTGTTCTTTAGCCTTCGCGCCGTGCAATCTTCTCTTATTTCCTGTTTCCTTTTGTCGTTGGCAGTTGAATTAAATTAAAATATGAATAGAGAAGTAAATTGCATGGACGCGTGAGATCTATTGTGCGCGAAAGATGAGAAAATGTTTGATCTCGACTTATCTCAAACTCCACAAAACATCTAAGTGTATATGACATGAAAAATATTTCCTGCTTATTTGAAAGGCCTTTCGAAATACAGAAGAGTGAAAAACACCTTTACATAAGACAAGATAAAACATGGATCAACTTTTAATCCTGGGTTAGTGTTAATCGGCTCTCTGCGGAATTACATTAGCTTTGATCAGAATTAGATTGTTATTTTGTAAGAGATTCGTTTCGAATACCGGTAATAGCTTGGAAAGTAATCCAGAAAAGAAGACTTTTATCACATCTCGATGAAAAGCAAAGTTTTGAAACCTATAAAATAACAATAATAGCTTTGGTATATGCCGTGAATTTGTTGCATGTTACACTAAGCTCTTTGCCCAAACTGTTTTTGTTAGGGTTGCACGTTACGAAAAGTTGTGATATCTTTTTCTGCTATTTACTGTTCAATAAAGTTTGTTGTTGATTGTCCGCGGAAAAACTGGGTAAAACAGTCTGTTTGACCAACAGTCGTTTACTTGCCCGAATTCATTCGTCCCTTGCGTGAAAGTTTCAGCTAATTTGGTAACTAAAACGACTGGGATCCAGCCGTCTAAATCAACTTAAAATGACATCAACATATGTAGGCCGTATTACTTCTGACATGAAAAAAAAAGCTTGATGAACGCACCACGATAAAAGGAATCAGCAATTAAACGAATTTATTTCGTATTGTTAGCTAAAAATCTCACCTCTCTTTCATGCTAAAAACTTACACCTCAACTTGCGCCGGTCAGATTATCACTGTAATTAACATGCTCACGGCTTTTTTGACCAAAAAATGTCATAGAATCTAATAATCGTCTCATGTGAAAGCTTTTCTTAACTTTTTTTGCGTTTTCAAAAAGTTGGCATTATTAGTTCTTTCCTGTTAAGCACTCAAACTTGTGCACACACGACAAACAGTTTCTTTGCCCATTTGTCCAAACCATGATTAGGCCAGCTAACGTCGGAGTAGCGCGAATTTTTATTTGAGTTTTTTAACCTCTTGAGTTTTTCTCTATATTTTTTCCTGTCCTCCTGTTTTGATGCCGACTGACATCAAACTCCACAAAACATTAGAATGTAAAATACTTTTATTAGAGAGAAAGAAAACATCAATCAACTTTTAATCCTGGTTTAGTGTCAATCGGCTCTTCTCGGAATAAGATCAGTTATCAGAATACTTTATGGTCATCTTGAAAAACATTAATTTCGACTTATAGCGTTCAAATTAGCTCCAAGGAGACCTTTTTATCACATGTTGATGAAAAGCAAAGTTTTGAAACCGGCAAAATGACAATAGTAACTATGGCTTTGTTTCGCACTTCATTGTTGAAAAAAAATCTCACCTCTGAAATTATGCTGAAAACTCGCACCTCGTCCCGCGTGAAATCCTGTTTAACTAAAGAAACTTTTTTCTTTTGTTCGCGTGTTTAATTAATGAGCGTGTTTATGATTATTTTTACAAAGCCATAGTATATAAGGAACGCGCTCAAACACACTTCACTTAATCTCAACTCGTAACGATTGAAGGTTCGCAAACGTTCATCATGAAGCTATCTTTGCTGTTATTAGTGGCTGTGTTCGTTTTGCTTCATACTCTGCAAGGATACAGCAAAACCAGGTTAGTTTTGTCATTTTACACTTCAAACATTTTAATTAAGTCACGCGAAATGTATCTTGAGCACGGAACTTGATTCCCGAGTTTTTCCACGCTTTTAAAGGGGCCGGCCATATTGGACCCATACACAACGTAAAGGTCTCCGCCTCCCGGGTCCGATGGTGCCCGTTCGCCAAGGTTGGAGGTAGAAAACCGGAGTTTCTCATGAAAGCATACGGGTGCGTTAAAACTAGAAGTACGGGGGTTTGAATTGTCAATCACAAACTGTGAAAACTTGGAAGAAAACTTTAGTTTGCCTGTTTCACTATGTGGCAAGAAGTCACCTGCAAGAATATTGTCAGTTTTGCATAAAAAGCTGAAAAACGAATAGATATAATAATTTCATGTTTCAGTCTCGACTAATGTACCAGTCAAAACTACAAATGCTCTTTTATCTGGTAACAGGCCTAATATCTGTCACAAACTGTGAAAACTTTAACCAGCTACAACTCAACTGTTAAGCACTCAAACTTGTGCACACACGACAAACAGTTTCTTTGCCCATTTGTCCAAAGCATGATTAGGCCAGCTAACGTCGGATTAGCGCGAATTTTTATTTGAGTTTTTTAACCTCTTGAGTTTTTCTCTTTATATTTTCCTGTCCTCCTGTTTTGATACCGACTGACATCAAACTCCACAAAACATTAGAATGCAAAATACAAAAGCAAAGTTTTGAAACCGGCAAAATGACAATAGTAACTATGGCTTTGTTTCGCACTTCATTGTTGAAAAAAAATCTCACCTCTGAAATTATGCTGAAAACTCGCACCTCGTCCCGCGTGAAAACTTACACCTCAACTTGCGCCGGTCAGATTATCACTGTAATTAACATGCTCACGGCTTTTTTGACCAAAAAATGTCATAGAATCTAATAATCGTCTCATGTGAAAGCTTTTCTTAACTTTTTTTGCGTTTTCAAAAAGTTGGCATTATTAGTTCTTTCCTGTTAAGCACTCAAACTTGTGCACACACGACAAACAGTTTCTTTGCCCATTTGTCCAAAGCATGATTAGGCCAGCTAACGTCGGATTAGCGCGAATTTTTATTTGACTTTTTTAACCTCTTGAGTTTTTCTCTATATTTTTTCCTGTCCTCCTGTTTTGATGCCGACTGACATCAAACTCCACAAAACATTAGAATGTAAAATACTTTTATTAGAGAGAAAGAAAACATCAATCAACTTTTAATCCTGGTTTAGTGTCAATCGGCTCTTCTCGGAATAAGATCAGTTATCAGAATACTTTATGGTCATTTTGAAAAAGATTAATTTCGACTTATAGCATTCAAATTAGCTCCAAGGAGACCTTTTTATCACATGTTGATGAAAAGCAAAGTTTTGAAACCGGCAAAACGACAATAGTAACTACGGCTTTGTTTCGCACTTCATTGTTGAAAAAAAATCTCACCTCTGAAATTATGCTGAAAACTCGCACCTCGTCCCGCGTGAAATCCTGTTTAACTAAAGAAACTTTTTTCTTTTGTTCGCGTGTTTAATTAATGAGCGTGTTTATGATTATTTTTACAAAGCCATAGTATATAAGGAAGGCGCTCAAACATAATTCACTTAATCTCAACTCGTAACGATCGAAGGTTGACAAACGTTCATCATGAAGCTATCTTTGCTGTTATTATTGGCTGTGTTCGTTTTGGTTCATACTCCGCAAGGAAAGCAAACAGGGGATGGCAGTGGGGAGGCTGCAGTGATGACATCAAGTTTGGAGAGAAGGAGACTAGACCAGCTACAACTCGAAATAAAATACTCTGCGAATTGTTTGATCATTTGCTTCTTCTTATATCATTTTTAGAAACATTTGTCAACATTACTAGAATAAGTGATTTTTGCTGAACCAGACTTCCTCTCTTTGCATCACACCAATTGACTCAGTATCGCATTCTTGGGAAACAAACAAATAGAATAAAAACAATACTTAGTTGAGCGGGCCTTAACAATTAATGAAAATCCACAATGTTAGAACCAGGCTGCCTTGAACATTGAATGAAGAGGTCGCGGGAAAACACCAGTGAGAAACAAAACTCGCTCGACGCTTAAGAAATCTCTCGCGTCGTTTTTTCAATTAAATGATACGAGAAGACTCCTCAGGCCTCAGTCGTGTGACGAATTATGGAGAGTTGACATTCGCTCGAGATCTAGAGCTAGCTCTTTTGTAGAAATCATTTACCTTTCTGGACTTCAAGTGGACTCCGCTCAACATAGTAATTAATTATTTTAGTAAACTTTATTTCTATAAGTTTTTCGAAGAGATGAGGAAAGAAAAAAATTCATATAGTTCTCGAGTTACCAAGTATGAACGTGTTCTTTAGCCTTCGCGCCGTGCAATCTTCTCTTATTTCCTGTTTCCTTTTGTCGTTGACAGTTGAATTAAATTAAAATATGAATAGAGAAGTAAATTGCATGGACGCGTGAGATCTATTGTGCGCGAAAGATGAGAAAATATCGCAAGTTCAGACCTATTGTGGTAAATAGCCATCGAGCTGACCAATCAAATGGACGCATTTTTCCTGCTTTGTGATTTTGATCCAGTGCCTGTGTATAAAAGGCTGACTGTTTCTTGCATAGTCATTTCGCTTCAACAGCTAACACTACAAAATCTAGGTAAGATGGCCGAGCAAGCCCAAAAATTCCAGCCGACCTTTCAGATCGTTGAGCGCGGAACCAAACGCGGAAAGCGGAAGCTAATTGACAGCTTCGGTTACACATATAATGTGAAGAAGCGACGGGGTAACACAACGAACTGGCAGCGTACGATTAGAACGAAGGATCACCGCTGCAGAGCTGCAGTCACGCAAAGAGCCGATGGCAGCTTCGCAGTTGGCAGTAGAGCTCACAACCACCTTCCAATGTTTGGAGCCGAGATAGTAGCGAGGATCAAGTCACGAATCAAACATGAGGCTGCTGCAGACCTTTTCAGACCGGCTCCGCAGATCGTCAAGGAAGCACTCCTGCAAGAATTAAGAGGTGTATGCTGCCCCAGTCTTCCAAGGCCTGAATGTCTCGCGAGAATGATAAGCCGCCTTCGTGAGAAGTTAAGGCCAGCGGACTACGACTAACCCGCCCTCGCGGAGTCAGAGAGTCTTTATGGTATATACCAACAAACGGCTCCTTTAGGAGCCACTCAGTTTGAAAAAGTCAATCACCAACAAGCATCGCCTATCAAATGCAATAAGAACAGTTAAAATAACAAAAATTACTGTTACCGTACAAAAGCACACTTGTCCTGAGGAAAAGTATTTCATACAAGTCTTACAATCACATTGTTGTACACAAAAAACGTCCCCGGGTGGGCTTGAACCACCAGCCTTTCGGTTAACAGCCGAACGCGCTAACCGATTGCGCCACGGAGACATGTTGGAATGGCACCGAGTCATACGAGATAAGCTTCGAACATTAAATTAGCGTGAACATAGGCGTACGGGCAATTTTTTACCAGGGGGGGCGGGGAACCATTTGCCCAAAAAATTCTCGCAAGTTGCCCAAATTTTTACGAAAAAGTCGAAAAGAAACGAGGGTCATATACGATGCTCTAACATAGGCCTACTTACGAAGTGAAAATATTCTTACAAATGAATCTATCATATGAGTTCATAACACACGTTAAAAGAAATAGCTCGGCCATTTCGACGGCCAAAGATATCAATGATACGATCCATGTCATGACCAAAAAAATGTCATAGAAACTAATTTAAAGCTTTTCTTAACTTTGTTTGCGTTTTTACAAACGACAATTAAGCCAGCTAACGTCGGATTAGCGTGAATTTTTATTTGAGTTTTTTACTTCTTGAGATTTTCTCTTTATATTTTCCTGTCCTCCTGTTTTGATACCGACTGACATCAAACTCCACAAAACATTAGAATGCAAAATACTTTTATTAGAGAGAAAGAAAAGTAAAACATCGATCAACTTTTAATCCTGGTTTAGTGTCAATCGGCTCTTCTCGGAATAAGATCAGTTATCAGAATACTTTATGGTCATTTTGAAAAAGATTAATTTCGACTTATAGCGTTCAAATTAGCTCCAAGGAGACCTTTTTATCACATGTTGATGAAAAGCAAAGTTTTGAAACCGGCAAAACGACAATAGTAACTACGACTTTGTTTCGCACTTCATTGTTGAAAAAAAATCTCACCTCTGAAATTATGCTGAAAACTCGCACCTCGTCCCGCGTGGGATCCTGTTTAACTAAAGAAACTTTTTTCTTTTGTTCGCGTGTTTAATTAATGAGCGTGTTTATGATTATTTTTACAAAGCCATAGTATATAAGGAAGGCGCTCAAACATACTTCACTTAATCTCAACTCGTAACGATCGAAGGTTGACAAACGTTCATCATGAAGCTATCTTTGCTGTTATTATTGGCTGTGTTCGTTTTGGTTCATACTCCGCAAGGAAAGCAAACAGGGGATGGCAGTGGGGAGGCTGCAGTGATGACATCAAGTTTGGAGAGAAGGAGACTAGACCAGCTACAACTCGAAATAAAATACTCTGCGAATTGTTTGATCATTTGCTTCTTCTTATATCATTTTTAGAAACATTTGTCAACATTACTAGAATAAGTGATTTTTGCTGAACCAGACTTCCTCTCTTTGCATCACACCAATTGACTCAGTATCGCATTCTTGGGAAACAAACAAATAGAATAAAAACAATACTTAGTTGAGCGGGCCTTAACAATTAATGAAAATCCACAATGTTAGAACCAGGCTGCCTTGAACATTGAATGAAGAGGTCGCGGGAAAACACCAGTGAGAAACAAAACTCGCTCGACGCTTAAGAAATCTCTCGCGTCGTTTTTTCAATTAAATGATACGAGAAGACTCCTCAGGCCTCAGTCGTGTGACGAATTATGGAGAGTTGACATTCGCTCGAGATCTAGAGCTAGCTCTTTTGTAGAAATCATTTACCTTTCTGGACTTCAAGTGGACTCCGCTCAACATAGTAATTAATTATTTTAGTAAACTTTATTTCTATAAGTTTTTCGAAGAGATGAGGAAAGAAAAAAATTCATATAGTTCTCGAGTTACCAAGTATGAACGTGTTCTTTAGCCTTCGCGCCGTGCAATCTTCTCTTATTTCCTGTTTCCTTTTGTCGTTGACAGTTGAATTAAATTAAAATATGAATAGAGAAGTAAATTGCATGGACGCGTGAGATCTATTGTGCGCGAAAGATGAGAAAATATCGCAAGTTCAGACCTATTGTGGTAAATAGCCATCGAGCTGACCAATCAAATGGACGCATTTTTCCTGCTTTGTGATTTTGATCCAGTGCCTGTGTATAAAAGGCTGACTGTTTCTTGCATAGTCATTTCGCTTCAACAGCTAACACTACAAAATCTAGGTAAGATGGCCGAGCAAGCCCAAAAATTCCAGCCGACCTTTCAGATCGTTGAGCGCGGAACCAAACGCGGAAAGCGGAAGCTAATTGACAGCTTCGGTTACACATATAATGTGAAGAAGCGACGGGGTAACACAACGAACTGGCAGCGTACGATTAGAACGAAGGATCACCGCTGCAGAGCTGCAGTCACGCAAAGAGCCGATGGCAGCTTCGCAGTTGGCAGTAGAGCTCACAACCACCTTCCAATGTTTGGAGCCGAGATAGTAGCGAGGATCAAGTCACGAATCAAACATGAGGCTGCTGCAGACCTTTTCAGACCGGCTCCGCAGATCGTCAAGGAAGCACTCCTGCAAGAATTAAGAGGTGTATGCTGCCCCAGTCTTCCAAGGCCTGAATGTCTCGCGAGAATGATAAGCCGGAGGAGGTATTCTTCGATCAAAGTCAAAGTGGTATAATGAAGGCGAAAAAAACACTAAGTACTTTCATAGCCTTGAAAAGAGACACTTTAAACAAGGCACGATAAGCCAGTTAAAACGTAATGATAATATTCTCGTCACATCAGATAAGGACATTCTATCCGAATGTAAAACTTTCTATGAAGATCTCTACGCCTCGAAAATAGAAAACTCCCCTCATTTCAATTTTTTTCAGCAAGAAAATGAAACTCTTTTAAGCCCTGAAGATCAAGAGATGTGTGATGCTATCTTGACCGAAGCAGAATGCGCAGAAGCCTTAAAATCAATGGACTCAGATAAAACACCTGGCACAGACGGTCTTCCTGCTGAATTCTATAAATTATTTTGGAACGATATTTCTACTTTTTTACTCTCCGCTCTTAACTTTGGCTACGAGTCTGGCTGCCTTTCTATCACTCAAAGACGTGGAATTATTAAACTTATTCCAAAAAAAGACGCAGAACCCTTTTATATAAAAAATTGGCGTCCTATTACCCTCCTCAACACGGATTACAAAATTGCAGCAAAGGCTATTGCAAATCGTTTTAAGACCGTGCTTCCAAAACTTATAAACAATGACCAGACAGGTTTTATGAAAGGAAGGTTCATTGGTGAAAATACACGACTTATTGATGGCATCATCCAATACGCTGCACAGCACAACACCCCAGGTCTTCTGCTTTTCATAGATTTTGAAAAAGCCTTTGATTCACTTGAATGGCCCTTCATTCAGGATACATTGCGCTTCTTTGGCTTCGGCCCATCAATCATCAATTGGGTACGGACATTTTACTGTAGAATTGAAAGTTGTGTTCTCAACAATGGTTGGTCAAGCAGTTTTTTCCAACCGCAAAGAGGTGTTAGGCAAGGCTGCCCCCTTTCGCCGTATTTGTTCATCCTAACAGCGGAGGTATTGGCCAAGACAATCCGAAATAATAGGAGCATAAAGGGTTTCTATGTTGGTAATAACGAAGTTAAGATAAGTCAATACGCGGATGATACTACTCTTATCCTAGATGGGTCAAGGGAGTCCCTTCTCGCAGCTCTGCAAACTTTAGATGATTTCAGCAAGATATCCGGCCTCAGGCTCAATGCTGGCAAAACGGAAGCTCTTTGGATCGGCTCTAAGATTGGACAAGAAAAAATTTCTGTGCCAGAAAAGGACTTAAAATGGCCAAAATACAAGGTTAAAACGCTTGGTTTATGGCTGTCAACCGATCCGGATCTAGCGAACACCTTGAACTATAAAGAGAAAACTGAAAAAATTAGAAAGTTATTAAGTTGTTGGAAATACCGTAGGCTCACGCTGCTAGGGAAAATCACCGTGCTTAAATCACTGATCGCATCACAATTGGTTTACTTATTTGTGCCATTACCTTCTAACCACTATGCTATAAAAGAATTAAATGACATGTTTTATTATTTTCTATGGAATGGTAAGGGCGACAAAATAAAGAGAAAAGTCATGATTAATGAACACGGAAATGGAGGTCTGAAAATGATTGATCTCTGTTCTTTCAACAAATCTCTCAAAACAACATGGGTGAAAAAATACTTAGACACGACAAACAATGGAAAGTGGAAGCTCCTCTTCGATGATGAACTTAAGAACTATAGCTGCGAAAACCTTTTCCGCTGCAACCTTAATGTTAAAGACGCAAAAGAAGTGATTAAGGTCACGGATCCCCTCCTTAAGGAGATATTAGAATATTGGACCGAAGCAAACTTTCAACGCCAGATAACTTCTGAAATCAATTTTAGAGAACAGGGACTATGGTTTAACTCGTTAATAAGAATTGCTAATAAGCCAATATTTTTTAAAGATTGGTCGGAAAAAGGTATAACAAAAGTTAAAGACCTTCAAATGACAGGAACTAACAGATTTTTGCCTCTCAATGCTCTTGCCTCAAAATATGACATAAAGCCACGTCCTCTCGGTTTCTACGGCTTAGTATCAGCTGTAAAATCTCTTCGTAAAACCGTCACCGAAGTTGATGAGATCAGAAATCAAAACCCTGAAACACTCTGTGACAGGATTATGAAAAGCCAAAGACCAGGTCCATTAATCTACAAAAAGTTTATCAAAGCTAATAGTTTAACTCCAACTAATAGCCAAAACAAATGGCTTCAAGATTGCAACTATTTAGAGGAAGAAAACACTTTTAACTGGAAACGTGCGTACCTCTTGGCACCAAGCTGCACCAAAAGCACCAAACTGATCGAGTTTCAGTTCAAATTTTTGCATAGACGCATACCAACCAACAATTTTCTGTTTAAAATAGGAAGAAAAGAAAACGAAAACTGCACTTTTTGCCACAGCGCCTCAGAGACATTAATTCACCTTTTCTGGTCATGTCATGTAACATCATCCTTTTGGGAAAGGATGGTTGACTGGCTTCAAGAAAATCTTCTGATAAGCAGTGAATATACCTTATTGAATATCACAGCATTGGGCCTGAGGCCAGATCCTCATCCAAAACATACGCTTCAATTAAACTATATTTACCTCCTAGCACGATATCATATTTGGAAGGCCAAGCTAGAGGAGACAGCACCAAATTTCGTGCACTTTTTACGTCTTGTAAAGTCACGATTTACAGTAGAGACAACAGCGGGTGACACAAAAAAATGGACTCCTCTTGCAGATTGTTTATAATGTGTTATTTCCTCTTCCTCTGACCGACGTAAAAAATGTGAACAATTTTGTAAGCTACTTTAAAGTAATATACATGTGATTATTATAATTAAGGTCTGTTTGGCTCCACCCTTTCTGTAATTCTTTTTTTGTAGTCCATTTCCTCGTCACTTTTAGTATCGTGCATTAGTAGTTGTACTGTACGCGTAATTGTAATTGTTTGTTTGCTGGTAATAAAGTTTATCTTTATGAAAAAAAAAAAAAAAAAAAAAAAAAAAAAAAAAAAAAAAAAAAAACTTTGTTTGCGTTTTTACAAACGACAATTAAGCCAGCTAACGTCGGATTAGCGTGAATTTTTATTTGAGTTTTTTACTTCTTGAGATTTTCTCTTTATATTTTCCTGTCCTCCTGTTTTGATACCGACTGACATCAAACTCCACAAAACATTAGAATGCAAAATACTTTTATTAGAGAGAAAGAAAAGTAAAACATCGATCAACTTTTAATCCTGGTTTAGTGTCAATCGGCTCTTCTCGGAATAAGATCAGTTATCAGAATACTTTATGGTCATTTTGAAAAAGATTAATTTCGACTTATAGCGTTCAAATTAGCTCCAAGGAGACCTTTTTATCACATGTTGATGAAAAGCAAAGTTTTGAAACCGGCAAAACGACAATAGTAACTACGACTTTGTTTCGCACTTCATTGTTGAAAAAAAATCTCACCTCTGAAATTATGCTGAAAACTCGCACCTCGTCCCGCGTGGGATCCTGTTTAACTAAAGAAACTTTTTTCTTTTGTTCGCGTGTTTAATTAATGAGCGTGTTTATGATTATTTTTACAAAGCCATAGTATATAAGGAAGGCGCTCAAACATAATTCACTTAATCTCAACTCGTAACGATCGAAGGTTGACAAACGTTCATCATGAAGCTATCTTTGCTGTTATTATTGGCTGTGTTCGTTTTGGTTCATACTCCGCAAGGAAAGCAAACAGGGGATGGCAGTGGGGAGGCTGCAGTGATGACATCAAGTTTGGAGAGAAGGAGACTAGACCAGCTACAACTCGAAATAAAATACTCTGCGAATTGTTTGATCATTTGCTTCTTCTTATATCATTTTTAGAAACATTTGTCAACATTACTAGAATAAGTGATTTTTGCTGAACCAGACTTCCTCTCTTTGCATCACACCAATTGACTCAGTATCGCATTCTTGGGAAACAAACAAATAGAATAAAAACAATACTTAGTTGAGCGGGCCTTAACAATTAATGAAAATCCACAATGTTAGAACCAGGCTGCCTTGAACATTGAATGAAGAGGTCGCGGGAAAACACCAGTGAGAAACAAAACTCGCTCGACGCTTAAGAAATCTCTCGCGTCGTTTTTTCAATTAAATGATACGAGAAGACTCCTCAGGCCTCAGTCGTGTGACGAATTATGGAGAGTTGACATTCGCTCGAGATCTAGAGCTAGCTCTTTTGTAGAAATCATTTACCTTTCTGGACTTCAAGTGGACTCCGCTCAACATAGTAATTAATTATTTTAGTAAACTTTATTTCTATAAGTTTTTCGAAGAGATGAGGAAAGAAAAAAATTCATATAGTTCTCGAGTTACCAAGTATGAACGTGTTCTTTAGCCTTCGCGCCGTGCAATCTTCTCTTATTTCCTGTTTCCTTTTGTCGTTGACAGTTGAATTAAATTAAAATATGAATAGAGAAGTAAATTGCATGGACGCGTGAGATCTATTGTGCGCGAAAGATGAGAAAATATCGCAAGTTCAGACCTATTGTGGTAAATAGCCATCGAGCTGACCAATCAAATGGACGCATTTTTCCTGCTTTGTGATTTTGATCCAGTGCCTGTGTATAAAAGGCTGACTGTTTCTTGCATAGTCATTTCGCTTCAACAGCTAACACTACAAAATCAAGGTAAGATGGCCGAGCAAGCCCAAAAATTCCAGCCGACCTTTCAGATCGTTGAGCGCGGAACCAAACGCGGAAAGCGGAAGCTAATTGACAGCTTCGGTTACACATATAATGTGAAGAAGCGACGGGGTAACACAACGAACTGGCAGCGTACGATTAGAACGAAGGATCACCGCTGCAGAGCTGCAGTCACGCAAAGAGCCGATGGCAGCTTCGCAGTTGGCAGTAGAGCTCACAACCACCTTCCAATGTTTGGAGCCGAGATAGTAGCGAGGATCAAGTCACGAATCAAACATGAGGCTGCTGCAGACCTTTTCAGACCGGCTCCGCAGATCGTCAAGGAAGCACTCCTGCAAGAATTAAGAGGTGTATGCTGCCCCAGTCTTCCAAGGCCTGAATGTCTCGCGAGAATGATAAGCCGCCTTCGTGAGAAGTTAAGGCCAGCGGACTACGACTAACCCGCCCTCGCGGAGTCAGAGAGTCTTTATGGTATATACCAACAAACGGCTCCTTTAGGAGCCACTCAGTTTGAAAAAGTCAATCACCAACAAGCATCGCCTATCAAATGCAATAAGAACAGTTAAAATAACAAAAATTACTGTTACCGTACAAAAGCACACTTGTCCTGAGGAAAAGTATTTCATACAAGTCTTACAATCACATTGTTGTACACAAAAAACGTCCCCGGGTGGGCTTGAACCACCAGCCTTTCGGTTAACAGCCGAACGCGCTAACCGATTGCGCCACGGAGACATGTTGGAATGGCACCGAGTCATACGAGATAAGCTTCGAACATTAAATTAGCGTGAACATAGGCGTACGGGCAATTTTTTACCAGGGGGGGCGGGGAACCATTTGCCCAAAAAATTCTCGCAAGTTGCCCAAATTTTTACGAAAAAGTCGAAAAGAAACGAGGGTCATATACGATGCTCTAACATAGGCCTACTTACGAAGTGAAAATATTCTTACAAATGAATCTATCATATGAGTTCATAACACACGTTAAAAGAAATAGCTCGGCCATTTCGACGGCCAAAGATATCAATGATACGATCCATGTCATGACCAAAAAAATGTCATAGAAACTAATTTAAAGCTTTTCTTAACTTTGTTGGCGTTTTTACAAACGACAATTAAGCCAGCTAACGTCGGATTAGCGTGAATTTTTATTTGAGTTTTTTACTTCTTGAGATTTTCTCTTTATATTTTCCTGTCCTCCTGTTTTGATACCGACTGACATCAAACTCCACAAAACATTAGAATGCAAAATACTTTTATTAGAGAGAAAGAAAAGTAAAACATCGATCAACTTTTAATCCTGGTTTAGTGTCAATCGGCTCTTCTCGGAATAAGATCAGTTATCAGAATACTTTACGGTCATTTTGAAAAAGATTAATTTCGACTTATAGCGTTCAAATTAGCTCCAAGGAGACCTTTTTATCACATGTTGATGAAAAGCAAAGTTTTGAAACCGGCAAAACGACAATAGTAACTACGACTTTGTTTCGCACTTCATTGTTGAAAAAAAATCTCACCTCTGAAATTATGCTGAAAACTCGCACCTCGTCCCGCGTGGGATCCTGTTTAACTAAAGAAACTTTTTTCTTTTGTTCGCGTGTTTAATTAATGAGCGTGTTTATGATTATTTTTACAAAGCCATAGTTTATAAGGAAGGCGCTCAAACATACTTCACTTAATCTCAACTCGTAACGATCGAAGGTTGACAAACGTTCATCATGAAGCTATCTTTGCTGTTATTATTGGCTGTGTTCGTTTTGGTTCATACTCCGCAAGGAAAGCAAACAGGGGATGGCAGTGGGGAGGCTGCAGTGATGACATCAAGTTTGGAGAGAAGGAGACTAGACCAGCTACAACTCGAAATAAAATACTCTGCGAATTGTTTGATCATTTGCTTCTTCTTATATCATTTTTAGAAACATTTGTCAACATTACTAGAATAAGTGATTTTTGCTGAACCAGACTTCCTCTCTTTGCATCACACCAATTGACTCAGTATCGCATTCTTGGGAAACAAACAAATAGAATAAAAACAATACTTAGTTGAGCGGGCCTTAACAATTAATGAAAATCCACAATGTTAGAACCAGGCTGCCTTGAACATTGAATGAAGAGGTCGCGGGAAAACACCAGTGAGAAACAAAACTCGCTCGACGCTTAAGAAATCTCTCGCGTCGTTTTTTCAATTAAATGATACGAGAAGACTCCTCAGGCCTCAGTCGTGTGACGAATTATGGAGAGTTGACATTCGCTCGAGATCTAGAGCTAGCTCTTTTGTAGAAATCATTTACCTTTCTGGACTTCAAGTGGACTCCGCTCAACATAGTAATTAATTATTTTAGTAAACTTTATTTCTATAAGTTTTTCGAAGAGATGAGGAAAGAAAAAAATTCATATAGTTCTCGAGTTACCAAGTATGAACGTGTTCTTTAGCCTTCGCGCCGTGCAATCTTCTCTTATTTCCTGTTTCCTTTTGTCGTTGACAGTTGAATTAAATTAAAATATGAATAGAGAAGTAAATTGCATGGACGCGTGAGATCTATTGTGCGCGAAAGATGAGAAAATATCGCAAGTTCAGACCTATTGTGGTAAATAGCCATCGAGCTGACCAATCAAATGGACGCATTTTTCCTGCTTTGTGATTTTGATCCAGTGCCTGTGTATAAAAGGCTGACTGTTTCTTGCATAGTCATTTCGCTTCAACAGCTAACACTACAAAATCTAGGTAAGATGGCCGAGCAAGCCCAAAAATTCCAGCCGACCTTTCAGATCGTTGAGCGCGGAACCAAACGCGGAAAGCGGAAGCTAATTGACAGCTTCGGTTACACATATAATGTGAAGAAGCGACGGGGTAACACAACGAACTGGCAGCGTACGATTAGAACGAAGGATCACCGCTGCAGAGCTGCAGTCACGCAAAGAGCCGATGGCAGCTTCGCAGTTGGCAGTAGAGCTCACAACCACCTTCCAATGTTTGGAGCCGAGATAGTAGCGAGGATCAAGTCACGAATCAAACATGAGGCTGCTGCAGACCTTTTCAGACCGGCTCCGCAGATCGTCAAGGAAGCACTCCTGCAAGAATTAAGAGGTGTATGCTGCCCCAGTCTTCCAAGGCCTGAATGTCTCGCGAGAATGATAAGCCGCCTTCGTGAGAAGTTAAGGCCAGCGGACTACGACTAACCCGCCCTCGCGGAGTCAGAGAGTCTTTATGGTATATACCAACAAACGGCTCCTTTAGGAGCCACTCAGTTTGAAAAAGTCAATCACCAACAAGCATCGCCTATCAAATGCAATAAGAACAGTTAAAATAACAAAAATTACTGTTACCGTACAAAAGCACACTTGTCCTGAGGAAAAGTATTTCATACAAGTCTTACAATCACATTGTTGTACACAAAAAACGTCCCCGGGTGGGCTTGAACCACCAGCCTTTCGGTTAACAGCCGAACGCGCTAACCGATTGCGCCACGGAGACATGTTGGAATGGCACCGAGTCATACGAGATAAGCTTCGAACATTAAATTAGCGTGAACATAGGCGTACGGGCAATTTTTTACCAGGGGGGGCGGGGAACCATTTGCCCAAAAAATTCTCGCAAGTTGCCCAAATTTTTACGAAAAAGTCGAAAAGAAACGAGGGTCATATACGATGCTCTAACATAGGCCTACTTACGAAGTGAAAATATTCTTACAAATGAATCTATCATATGAGTTCATAACACACGTTAAAAGAAATAGCTCGGCCATTTCGACGGCCAAAGATATCAATGATACGATCCATGTCATGACCAAAAAAATGTCATAGAAACTAATTTAAAGCTTTTCTTAACTTTGTTGGCGTTTTTACAAACGACAATTAAGCCAGCTAACGTCGGATTAGCGTGAATTTTTATTTGAGTTTTTTACTTCTTGAGATTTTCTCTTTATATTTTCCTGTCCTCCTGTTTTGATACCGACTGACATCAAACTCCACAAAACATTAGAATGCAAAATACTTTTATTAGAGAGAAAGAAAAGTAAAACATCGATCAACTTTTAATCCTGGTTTAGTGTCAATCGGCTCTTCTCGGAATAAGATCAGTTATCAGAATACTTTACGGTCATTTTGAAAAAGATTAATTTCGACTTATAGCGTTCAAATTAGCTCCAAGGAGACCTTTTTATCACATGTTGATGAAAAGCAAAGTTTTGAAACCGGCAAAACGACAATAGTAACTACGGCTTTGTTTCGCACTTCATTGTTGAAAAAAAATCTCACCTCTGAAATTATGCTGAAAACTCGCACCTCGTCCCGCGTGGGATCCTGTTTAACTAAAGAAACTTTTTTCTTTTGTTCGCGTGTTTAATTAATGAGCATGTTTATGATTATCAATCAACAAAACAAGTTCACTAATCAAGTTGTTTTCCCGGGGCTTTCCCGCAATTATTTTTTTCTTGGGTTTCTCCGAAGTAAATTTGAATAACGCAATCTGACTGATGTCGAATTCAAAACTGCTGGTAAAAAGTTAGTGTGAATAGCATAAAACTTATTTTGAACCGAAAAATGTATGTATTGAAACCTTGCGTAAGCTAAATTACTGTTTGAAAACGTGTCGTTCGCGAATCGCCGACTCCACTCGAAAATTAATTCAAGAACGATGATAATTTTAGGTTGAAAGAAGTATTTATCTGCCTTCTTGCATCAAGAAATTATTAGTGAAATTTTGTTAACAGGCGATAAAAGCCATTCCGAAAACTTGTATATAAAAACAACGCAATGAAAGAAAATGAGTTAATTGATGAGTTTAGCTGTTGTTTACACAAGCGTTCAGATGAAATGTCAGGCAAACGAAGACAATCTACATACTTCGCAAAATGTTTCTTTATGAATGGACTGAAATTAGTATGCCCGATTTCTAGTGGTAAGATCTTGTTTTTGTTCTTAATAAATAATTTTCTTGTTCATATTTACATTTTAAAGACCTTATTTGTTAATTTCCCGTGGACCCCCCCCCCCCCCACCCCCCACCCCCCGCCAAGAGACTGCAAATATGAATGGAACGGATATGCTCGTCGTGTCCTTTAGGGGGCTAAATTACGGATTTCGGTTTTCCAACAGACATGTTCTTTTGGTTTTAAGGACAGATTGTCAATGTTTTTATTCATTTAAAGTGACTGTGCTTTTAAATGTCTGTGTTGTCTGTGTTTTTAAATGGTGGGGGTCTAAAAAAAGTTGAGCCGCGCCCAGATTGCCATCCTTTACGGGAAAAGTACAACTCAAAACAGCAAGGCACCGCCAACGATAATGCTGCTAACGTAGGATATACAAAAGATTCTATCAGTCGAAAAAAAAAAAAAAAATTACAAATAGTACCGTAGACTAATACTACGTGAAAAAGTAAACTTCGAGAGACACCAACACGACAGCTGCCCACGGTTGCAGCCGTACTATATCAATTCTGGGGCCCGTTTCTCGAAGGTCCCGAAACGTTTTCGCACCCGGAAAGCCATAGCAAAATCTCAAACCTTATGATTACAGACCTATTTAATTCCATGATATTTTTTAATATGAACAGAAGTTCTCTTCAAACAAAATTTCAGGCCTATACACTTCTCTGTTTTTAAGACACAGATAACTAAAAATGGCTGTGCGGTCCCGAAAAGTTTCCACTTTTTCACCTAGTATCCACTTTGCTGTATTGTTTGTAATGTTATGCTTCACAGGAGTAGAATAGTAGATCAAATTTTCCGACGAACATCCCCGTCCTTTTCATGTAATCATATAGAGATACTGTCGGGTCTTGTCCCAGGTTTTCCGCTTCTCTGACAATTTAAATAAATTGGACTGCATTTCAATGTTTAAGGCGATCTTCAGAGTAAATTGCAAGGTGTGTTCCTCAAAACGAAAAGGAGTTTTTCTTTCACGATCATAAGTTGATTGATAAGTTTTTATCATCTCGAGTTTCAAGTGACTACTAACTCATAATTGACTGATACGTGACTGCCAACTCATAATTGACTGATACTTAGTCTTGCCTACAGTCCAGCTCACAGGGCGCGAAGCAAATGACTTTTAGAAGGTCTAACCGATACTGTACATTGGCCCATTCACTCATTCATTATCAAAAACAAATGAAAGTCCACATATGTACGCATTGCGGACCCACTTTCATTTTATATCGCCTTTATAGTCTGCTCAGCATAAACATAACAATCCTCTTCTCTTAAAAGTAACCAAAGATTTTCTGAAGTGTCATCTCTTATGTTCCGTTGCTATTTTTATGACACGTTGTTCGAGCAAACCTCAGAAAAGAATGCAAGTGTCATGGCGTCACCGGAGGTTGCAATTTAAAGACTTGCTGGAAGCAACTGGCCCCTTTTAACGTCATTGGATCAGAACTGAAACAGAAATACCGCTCAGCTGTCCGAGTATCATTCCTGAACAACAAGCTTCACAAGCGAGACAACAACCGATACAGACTGGTAACCAGGAGAGACAGAAAGCTGGTTTACCTCGACTCGTCCCCAGACTACTGTGTGCGAAACGCTACCGCAGGCTCGACTGGAATGCGCGGAAGGACATGCCAAAGTGACGTTGCATCTACCGGGGGATGCAGATCTCTTTGTAACTCTTGTAATCTGCGACACCAAACAGTAGAACAGTACAAACAAGTCAAGTGTAAATGTAAGTTCGTGTGGTGCTGTACTGTTAAATGCAAGTTATGCACCGTGAAGTATTCGCTTACAACTTGTGTGTGATAATAAGTTAGGTTAGGATGAGTGCCGTGTCACAAGTAATTCTTTAAGTATATAGATTATCAAGTTGCAGTTAGAATTTAAGCTCCGTTAGAAACTTGAACGAAAAAACAAGTTTTAAGTAGTAGTTTTTGAGAAAAAGTAGTTCAAGGTATCGTGTGAATATGTTTATTATACAACTTGTGTGTTATAAATTAGGTTAGGATAAGAACCGCGTCACTATTGAAGGCTTCAAAGAAGTAAGTCTTTACGTTACTTTACGCTACTTTAGAGACTTGGGTGTAATATAGCGCGGTTTCTTTTTATTAATACACGTTTTTACTTATCTGGAAGTTTATAAAGCAGCTTTTGAAGAAAAGTAGTGAGAATAAGTCATTTTATAGTAATTTCAACAATATTGATGTAATATATTATTTTCGTAATAATAAAAGGTGCTGTGGAAAATGTTTATGCGATATATTGATTGTTATCTAAGGCCTCATCGAACCCACCCCCAAGCCTTTTCTCAATGTTAGCTATTATTAAATGGTTTTATTTAGACAAGAACAGTTTAAGACGATTTCCACTGAAAGTTCGAGCAAAAATTAATTACTAAAATTCTACTCAAAGCACGGTAACATTTTGTATATTATTTGAAACATCTGACTGTAATTCATAAGTGGACCCGCGGTTAAATTCGAAAGCATCCTCGAGAAACTTAATGTCAAACATCGTAGAAATGCTTAAAACACGTGTTATTTTGTTTTGAACTGACGTGAAACGCCCGTTTTAACCAAAATATAGAGAAATTCAATCTTTTTTCTCTCGCGGGGTCATCTTTATTTTTTTCTTATTGCTCGCACTACAATGTACATTTGTTAAAAATTGAAGTTGCCTTCCTCTTTCACGACTGATGCTGGAAAGAACTAAACGACTTTGCTAGTATGGAATGCACGGATTTAATTTGAGTGTCGCTTAGGGTCAAAATTAAAACGCATTTTGAGTGAAAGTACTTCATACCAGTCTTACAATCATATTGTACAAAAAAGCCGTCCCCGGGTGGGCTTGAACCACCAACCTTTCGGTTAACAGCCGAACGCGCTAACCGATTGCGCCACGGAGACCTTCAGATACTTTAAAAGCAGTTTGACATTTTCTCAATCAACTTTTAATCCTAGGTTGACATGAAGTTACCTTTGATCAGTATAAGTTTTTGGTTATTTTGAAGGAGATCGCATGTTGATGAAAAGCGAAGTTTTGAAACCGGCAAAATGACATTAGGAACTACAATGGCTTTGTTTCACACTTCATTGTTGAACAAAATCTCACCTCTGAAATTATGCTGAAAACTCGAACCTCGTCTCGCGTGGGATCCTGTTTAAAGGAACGCACACTAAATTCATGACAAACGATTTCTTTGCCCAGTTGTTCAAATCATGATTAAGCTAATTTTGGATTAGCCTGAATTTTTATGATTCCAGTTTTATAACTTATCAGTGTTATTTTTTGTTTATATTTTCTGTCCTCCTGTTTTGCTGTCGACTACTCTAAAACTCTGCAAAACATTAGAATGAAAAACACCTTTGAATGATACGAGAAGACTCGTCAAGCCTTCCCTTTTTCTGCTACTTAGTTTGAAAAGCTGTGCAATGGACATTTCAGGTCGGAAATCGCCTCGGTACTTGAGCTGTTCCGAAAGTGCGAAAAGTGTTAAAATAGAATTCAACTGTTAAACCCCCCACGATGCTTAGACAGCATCAGCGTATTTTGTGAGAACTAGAGGGAAAAAAGGCCAAGTTTTAATTCAGAAAAATTGCTTCAGGAACACCGGCAGTTTTTAGAAAGTGTTTTAGGAAAATCGTCCGCCATTTCGGTTTGTTTGTCATGACGTTACTCGCGCACTTCGCTATTTGGAGCTGTTGGAGTTTCCACCCTTTCTTCACAATTAGATGTATAAAAAACAGCAAATAAAAAATCCTTCAAACTGTTCAAATTCGCCATTTCGAGCCCCCCTCCCTTTTTTCATAACCGTTCTTTAAATCCCAGTCATTCCCTATAAAAAATATAAACGTGCAGACAAACAGTTTCTTTGGGCGCCCTTTGCTTGCACAAAGCTACGTACATACACGCGCCAAGTTTGTATTTCTTAGTGAGTGAAGTTTTATTGGAGTTAAATCTGTAATTTACACAAGAAGTTGATGGCTGAGTAAATTACCGAAAATTATCAAGCCGTGTGGTGAATTATGGAGAGCTGACATTCGCTCTTTTGTAGAAATCATTTACCTTTCTCGACTTCAAGTGGACTCTCAACATAGTAATTAATTATTTTTATTAGTAAACTTTATTTCTATAAGTTTTTCGAAGAGATGAGGAAAGAAAAAAAATTCATATAGTTCTCGAGTTGCCATGTATAAACGTGTTCTTTAGCCTTCACGCCGTGCAATCTTCTCTTATTTCCTGCTTCCTATTGTCGTTAACAGTTGAATTAAATTAAAATATGAATAGAGAACTAAATTGCATGGACGCGTGAGATCTATTGTACGCGAAAGATGAGATTATATCACAAGTTCAGACCTATTGTTGTAAATAGCCATCGAGCTGACCAATCAAATGGGCGCATTTTTCCTGCTTTGTGATTTTGATCCAGTGCCTGGGTATAAAAGGCTGACTGTTCCTTGCATAGTCATTTCGCTTCAGTAGCTAACACCACAAAACCTAGGTAAGATGGCCGAGCAAGCCCAACAATTCCAGCCGACCTTTCAGATCGTTGAGCGCGGAACCAAACGCGGAAAGCGGAAGTTAATTGACAGCTTCGGTTATACATATAATGTGAAGAGGCGACGGAGTAACACAACGAACTGGCAGTGTACGATTAGAACGAAGGATCACCGATGCAGAGCTGCAGTAACTCAAAGAGCTGATGGCAGCTTCGCAGTTGGCAGTAGAACTCACAACCACCTCCCAATGTTTGGAGCCGAGATAGTAGCGAGGATCAAGTCACGAATCAAGCAGGAGGCTGCTTCAGACCTTTTCAGACCGGCTCCGCAGATCGTCAAGGAAGTACTCCTGCAAGAACTAAGAGGTGCATCCTGTCCCAGTCTTCCAAGGCCTGAATGTCTCGCGAGAATGATAAGCCGCCTTCGTGAGAAGTTAAGGCCAGCGGACTACGACTAACCCGCCTCGTGGAGTCAGAGAGTCTTTATGGTATATACCAACAAACGGCTCCTTTAGGAGCCACTCAGTTTGAAAAAGTCAATCACCAACAAGCATCGCCTATCAAATTATTAAAAATAACATAAATTACTGTTATCGTACAAAAGCACACTTGTCCTGAGGAAAAGTATTTCATACAAGTCTTACAATCACATTGTAGTACACAAAAAACGTCCCCGGGTGGGCTTGAACCACCAGCCTTTCGGTTAACAGCCGAACGCGCTAACCGATTGCGCCACGGAGACATGTTGGAATGACACCGAGTCATACGAGATAAGCTTCGAACATTAAATTAGCGTGAACAAATTCAAGTCGCATTCGTTTAGTTATTATAATAGCAGTATGACATTTTTAACCATATTTCAAAGCGTGTAGTTCCAAGTGTACGTGCTGGCACAAGACTTAATCGCAGCGTTTCTCACAGAAATAACAAATAACTAATGGCCATCATAAAAACAGGAATTACTTTTTTACTCTTTTTCACCTCGGATTAGCACGAATTTTGATTTTAGTTTCTCAAACTCCACAAAATATTGAAATGAAAAATGCTTTTTTTTACAAGAGAATTCAAAACATCGATCAAATTTTAATCCTGGGTTAGTGTCAATCGTCTCTAAGCGAAATGAGATAAGCTTTGATCAGAATTAGTTTATGGTCACTTTAAAAGAGATTACTTTTGACTTATAGCTTACAGCTCGGCTCCAAAGAAAACTTTTTTTATCACATCTAGATGAAGAGCAAAGTTTTGAATCCGACGTTTCACACTTCATTGTTGAAAAAAATCTCACCTCTGAAATTATGCTGAAGACTCGCACCTCGTCTCAAGTGGGATCAAATTTAACTAAAGAAACTTTTTTCTTTTGTTCGTGTGTTTAATTAATGAGCGTGTTTATGATCATTTTTGTTAAGCCATGGTATATAAGGAACGCGCTCAAACACACTTCACTTAATCTCAACTCGCAACGATAAAAGGTTCATCATGAAGCTATCTTTGCTGTTACTTGTGGCTCTGTTCGTTTTAGTTCATATACTCCGAATGTCTTTCCATACGCTTCTATGAGGGGAAGAATGTCGTAGAATCTAACAAATCGCCTCGCGTGCAAGCTTTTCTTAGGCTTGTTTGTGTGTTCAAATAATGAGCATCTCTGTCAGTTTCCTGCCGTAAAAGCGCAAGCTTGTGCACACAAAACACTTAATTCATGACAAACAATTACTTTGCCAATTGTTCAAATCATGATTGAGCTAATTTTGGATTAGCGTGAATTTTTATGAATTCAGTTTTATAACTTATCAGTGTTATTTTTTGTTTATATTTTCTGTCCTCCTGTTTTGATGTCGACTAATCTCAAACTCCACAAAACATTAGAATGAAAAACACTTTTATATAAGACAAGATAAAACACAGATCAATTTTAAATCCTGGGTTAGTGTTAATCAGGCTCTCTGTGGAATTACATTAGCTTTGATTAGAATTAGATCACGGTCATTTTGTAAAAGACTCATTTGAACTAATAGCTTAGAAAGTAATCCAAAAGAAGACGTTTATCACATCTTCATGAAAAGCAAAGTTTTGAAACCGATAAAATCGCAGTAATAGTTTTGGCTTTGCTTCAAAGACGAGTATATGCCGTTACTTTGTTGCATGTTACAGTAAGCTCTCGGCCGAAACTATTTCCAGCTCGCGTCAGGTTTGAACGTTACGAAAAGTGAACATTGTGATATCTACTTTGCTATTTACTGTTCAATAAAGTTTGTTGCTAATTGTCTGCAGAAAAACTGGGTGACTGACTTAATTCCTAGCTCTCCTCTGGGAGAATAGTGCCATAGCAAAACTGGGTAATACAGTCTTTTTTTACCAAAGTCTGTACAGTCGCTTACTTGTCCGAATTCATTCAGCCCTCGCGTTAAACTGTAGACTGTTCACAGCCCTCTATTTTTTCGTGTTTTTTTTTTCGATCAATGAGCGCGAGGTTAGAACGACTAGAAAACTGGACGCCAGCGCAAAACGGAAGAATCAAGGGGATGGGGGCGGGGAGGGAAAAAAATAGAGCGCTCGCGCTTCGCGCTCGCTTCGTTTGCTTTTTTGCGTTGAAAAATCGAGAGGCTGTGGACAGTCTAGTTAAACTGAGTTTCAGCCAACCAACGAATTTATTTCGCATTGTATGCTTGAAACTTACGCCTCAACTTGCGCCGGTCAGATTATCATTGTAAATAATATATCAAAAGCTCACGACTCATCGATCTCGTGAGTGAGTTTAAAACTTTTTTTAAACGAGTAACAAGTGAACAAGCTAGCGCATGACTTAACCGAAACATTTTTTTTTCGCATGACTTAACGGATATAACGAACAATTCGTATGATTATAACACGGATACATTATATTACTGACTGAAATGGAGCAGAAAAAAGTTTGATGCTCGCATCCTTATCAACGAAAAACAGTGTACTATGCAGGGCTTTTGTTCTACATAATAAGCAAGAATCCTCACCTCTATTACATACTCGAAACTTACACCTCAACCGCGACTCACGCCTTTTTTGACAATCAAAAATGTCACTGAAACTAATAAATCGTCTCACGTGCAAGCTTCTTTCTTTAACGTTTGTTTGCCTGTTCAAAAAATTAGCGTTATTAGTTCTTTCCTGTTAAGAGCGCAAACTTGTGCAAACACAACAAACAATTTCTTTCCCTGGTAGTTCAAAAATAATTAAGCTCATCTCGGATTGGCATGAAATTTGATTTGAGTTGTTTAACTTTTCAGTGAGGTTTTCTCTTTATATTTTCTGTCTTCCTGTTTTAACTTTTAATCCTGGGTTAGTGTTAATCGGCTCTCCGCGGAAGAAGATCAGCTAGTTTATGGTTTATGAAAAACATATATTTCGACTTATCATTTACAAGTTAGCTGAGAGCAGACTTTTTTATCACAACTTGATGAAAAGCAAACTTTTGAAATCGGCAAAATGACAATAGTAACTATGGCTTTGTTTCACACTTTATTGTTGAAAAAAAATCTCACCTCTGAAAATATGCTGAAAACTCGCACCCCGTCTCGCGTAGGATCCTGTTTAACTAAAGAAACTTTTTTCTTTTGTTCGCGTGTTTAATTAATGAGCGTGTTTATGATTATTTTTGTAAGGCCATTAGTATATAAGGAACGGCAATTAGATATTTACAGGAGCTACTGAAAGGATTAGGATTAGGATTAGTAGGATTAGTAACCTACAGGACTATTAAGCGTGAGGCGTGTGTCACTCGCAATGACGGAAAAGAGTGCTTCGCGCTCGTGATAATCTTCGATCGATAATCCGATTCAATTGATTGGTTTTTCTTCATAGACGGGTATATTTTACAGTAATAACTCAGCCGAAACTGTTTTTAGCTCTTGTCATGGTTTGAACGTTACGAAACGTGAACATTGTGATATCTACTTTACTAGTAAGTATTCAATAAAGCTTGTTTTTATTTGTCAACGGGAAAACAGATCTCGTTTTTAAACTGTTGCTAGCACTCCGCTAATCCACGAGTGAACACCGCGCCACAAATTTTCCCGCCTCCTCATACTATCACTTCGTTTACATCAAAATGAAATGTCCAGTTGATTTTAACTAAAGAAGAATTTAATAAAACAATTATTCCATTCGCCCTTGTTGGATACGAGTGGTTATAGCCAACTCGGCGCTTCGCGCCTCGTTGGCTATTTACCACCTCGTATCCAACAAGGGCGAATGGAATAATTGTTAATTATGAAATGAAATATTTCCGAAGAAATTCTATTGATATCTCCGAGCAACGCCACGCCATGCCACTATGTTTTTCGGGCAATAAGGTCTCTGTTTCATTGGAGTTGAAATCTGTAATTTACACTTGAAGTTGATAGCTGAGTAAATTGCCCAAAATTATCAAACCGTGTGGTGAATTATGAAGAGCTCTCAACTTCAAGTGGACTCCGCTCAACATAGTAATTAAGAGGGAATCCACCAGGAAGTCGAGTGATATTAATTTAAGTTGGACAAAAATCGAGTACCAGAATAATTTAAGTCCTATTGCTTTATTTTCTACCCTTAAGAAAAGGTAAAGATGTAAGTAATTATCCGTGATAACACCAACAACTATTTCTTATCAGAGTCTGAGAAAATGAATTTCAAAGTTCACAAGCTGTAGGCAAATTCTGACGTGCAGCCATTTTGTAAAATCGTCTTTAAGCAATTCAGTGGAAATCAGTGGAACTTCGAAATTTGTTTTCGGCGTTTGGTGTTGTTAGAAAAGATTTCTTTTGATACGATATTTCAAGCAGTAACACAAAAGTTTGCAATAAGGTGTAAATAATTTTGGTACAACAATTTCTTGATACATGCCTTTATTTCCAGCCGTATCGACTACTGCAATAGCCTATTATATGGTTTACCGGCATGTCAGCTACAGAAATTACAGAGAGTTCAGAATTCAGCTGCTCGTCTTGTGTTCGAAGAAAGCAAGTTCTGTCATATTACACCTCCATTGAAATCACTGCATTGGTTACCTGTAAAGTATCGCATCGATTTTAAGGTTTTATTGCTAACGTTTAAGGCCATTCACGGACTTGCTCCGCCATACATTTCCGAACTTATATCTGTTAAGGACACTAGTGGTAGATATAGTTTAAGATCAAACAGTGGTATACTTCTCAACTTTAGAACTTGCAAGTCTTTAACTACGCTGGGTGACCGATCATTTTATATGGCTGCCCCCAAATTATGGAACAATCTTCCCCTTTTTATTAGAAATATCTCCTTTGTAAATAGTTTTAAAAAGTCTCTTAAAACACATTTGTTTCAGAAGGCGTTTTTTTAGCTGATTATTTATTTTATTATTAGAACTTGTACTAGAGATGTTTTTAGGATTTTTAAGTAATGTTAAGGGTTTGTAAGTATTATTTTCTTAAACATTGTAATGCGCAGCTGAAAATTTTATATTGATAATTGCGCAATATAAGTCAATTATATTATTATTATTATTATTATTATTCTTATCATAGCCTGAGAAAATGAAATTCAAAGTTCACAAGCTATAGGCAAAAGCTCACGTCTTTTAAGCGATTTAATGGAATATTTAGCGGAACTTCGAAATTGGTTTTCGATGTTTTGTGTTGTTAGAAAAGATTTCTTTTGATACGATATTTGAAGCAGTAACACAAAAGCTTGCAATAAGGTGTAAATAATTTTGGTACATAATTTTGTCCAATAACTTCTAGAAGTCCTGGCGGATTCCGTCTTAATTATTTTAGTAAACTTTATTTCTATAAGTTTTTCGAAGATATGAAAAAAGAAAAAGATCATGTAGTTCTCGAGTCGCCATGTATGACGTCTTATTTAGCCTTCGCGCCGTGCAAACTTCTCTTATTTCCTGTTTCATTTTGTCGTTAACAGTTGAATTAAATTAAAATATGAATAGAGAACTAAATTGCATGGACGCGGGAGACCTATTGTACGTGAAAGATGAGAAAACATCACAACTTCAGACCTATTGTTGTAAATAGCCATCGAGCTGACCAATCAAATGGACGCATTTTTCCTGCTTTGTGATTTTGATCCAGTGCCTGTGTATAAAAGGCTGATAACTTCTTGCATAGTCATTTCGCTTCAATAGCTAACACCACAAAACCTAGGAAAGATGGCTGAGCAAGCCCAACAATTCCAGCCGACCTTTCAGATCGTGGAGCGCGGAACCAAACGCGGAAAGCGGAAGCTAATTGACAGCTTCGGTTACACATATAATGTGAAGAGGCGACGGAGTAACACAACGAACTGGCAGTGTACGATTAGAACGAAGGATCACCGATGCAGAGCTGCAGTAACTCAAAGAGCTGATGGCAGCTTCGCAGTTGGCAGTAGAACTCACAACCACCTCCCAATGTTTGGAGCAGAGATAGTAGCGAGGATCATTTCGTTGCAGATCTGACGGCGGACTGGGAAATGGCTTTCTGCGAGAACAGGTACGCCTGTCTCTCTTTGTTTGTTTGTTTGTTTCCCAAGAATGAGATAAGTCAATTGGCGATGTATTTTAAGTACGGAAGACTGCTGCAACACCAATCGCTTATTCCGGTTTACTTCTTCGATAATTTTCATGAGGTCTACGTGAAAAGAGAGGAAGAGAATCTAAAAAGTTTGCCCCTTCTGTACGAAAACCATTTTAAGAAGGGCGGGGATAGGGTGAACCCGTCAGTTATGCAGTTCAAACTTCATCTCTTATCTCTTGTCCGTGGGAATGTTTGCCACTTGATACAGATTGAAGTTCCTTTAACGACCCTTCACATCTAGTTTTAACGCGTCCAATTCTTTTAATAACAGATCCGGTTTTCTGCGTATCGTAATGATCAATTAATTCACAAGGGATACAATAGTTTCCGAAATGCGGGAAAACGTTTATTTTTGTTCTACATTTAAGCTATTTTTCTGTAGTTCAACTTTCCTTTAGTTTTCTAACACTAGTTACAAGGTGCGTTCCTTTTTTAATCACAAACTGACATATGCGGCCATTTGACTCAGATCTACTCAAATCCTTGTTAAGTGCAATCGGATCACAACAAATAATGTTAAGTGTCACTTTTTTTCCTTATTTTCCCAGAATTATCCTTTGTTATTGCGCATCGTAAGAGAGGGAGGCCAGCGTGGATTGACGGAGTGCCAGCAGCAGTTTAAAAACGAGATCTGGAACTGTTCATTGGAGAAGAAGAATGTCTATAAGCAGTTACCCATCTTCGTTAAAACGACTTTGTCTCACGGTAAGTCAGATTTGAAATGGTTTTCTTCAGTGTACATCAAATCACATCGTAATGAGGGTAAACGAATATTCTGACTGATAATATGTTCAAATTTGATTTATTAACAAGAAAACCGTTACGTAGATTATTTACACCGGTGATAAGAAACAGGACTGTGATTAAGTGTGAAGCACACTTAGTTGTTCTCACTTTGTAAACTATAACGTGCGCTGTTAGTAGAGAGGTTAAGCATGACGTTTACGGCAAACGGCAAACGGCAAAAATCGAACTTTTGGTGTCTGATTTTAGCCATTTGTACAATTTAGGGAAATTGTTTGCATTTACTGTGATTAAGGGATTTTTTTCCTATTTTTCGACTGGCTTTATTTAAGTGCTAAAGAAAAAGTGAGCAAAATCAGAATTATTTTTGCCGTTTGCCGTTTGCCGTAAACGGCATGCTTAACCTCTCTAATGTCATTTTTGGTCAACGTGAAGCCATCTTGGAATAATATATCGTAATTCTACGATGTCATTTTATCGCCAGACTAATTTTATATCATTTCATTTCAGCCACCCGAGAAACAGCTTTCCTTCACGCCATCAGCTCAGCCGCCATTACACACGAACTCACTCTTCAGTGCAGCCAGAACAGAATACCCGGATGCAAGTGCGGCAAGACCAAAAACCAGCCAAAAGCAAACAGGGGATGGCAGTGGGGAGGCTGCAGTGATGACATCAAGTTTGGAGAGAAGGAGACGAGACGCTTTATTGATAAACTGGAGAAAGGAAACGACGCTCGTACAGCATTTAACCTGCATAATAACGAAGTTGGAAGAAAGGTAAAACTCATCTTTGATTCGCGAATTCCTGTTTAAAAAATACCAGAGTGGAGTTTCGTAAACTAAGTCCACTTATCGCTGGAATTATTCTACGTTCATCTGATTATAAATCCTGGGTTTCTTCCAGCTCTTTTCCGTTTGCTTATTATAAAAGGAATTTTGAGTTAGAAATTGTTGTGCCAAAAGTTAGAAAAAATTGCGCCTAAAAAAGGTATGATTCGTAAAACGCACTCGACAAAAAGTTTCAAAAGTTTCGGAACGTAACAAGTTAGAAACATAGTAAATCAATATAGGCTCTTTGGTATAGCATCCATTTTATCTGCTACATTTTTAGTAACAAAGAATCTATAATTTTTTCATGTCGCCCTCTGCTCAGCATAAACTTAATAATCCTCTTCTGTTAAAAGTAACCAAAGGTTTTCTGAAGCGCCATCTCTTATGTTCCGTTGTTATTTTCATGACAGGTTGTTCCAGCAAACCTCAGAAAAGAATGCAAGTGTCATGGCGTCACGGGAAGTTGCAATTTGAAGACTTGCTGGAAGCAACTGGTCCCTTTTAACGTCATTGGATCAGAACTGAAACAGAAATACCGCTCAGCTGTCCGAGTATCATTCCTGAACAACAAGCTTCACAAGCGAGACAACAACCGATACAGACCGGTAACCAGGAGAGACGGAAAGCTGATTTATCTCGACTCGTCCCCAGACTACTGTGTGCTGTACTGTTAAATGCGAGTTATGCACCGTGAAGTATTCGCTTACAACTTGTGTGTGACAATAAGTTAGGTTAGGATAACAGCCGTGTCACTTTCAAACAAGTGTCACTTTTGAAAGCTTTCAAGAAGTAAGTCTACGCTACTTGAGTGTAATATAGTGCGGTTTCTTTTTATTAATACGCGTTTTTACTTATCTCCAAGTTTATAAAGCAGCTTTTGAAGAAAAGTAGTGAGAATAAGTCATTTAATGGTAGTTTCCACAATATTGATGTATTAAATTATTTTCGTAATAATAAAAAGTGCTGTGGAAAATGTTTAAGCGATGTATTGTTTTTTATCTAAGGCCTAATCGAACCCACCCCCAAGCCTTTTCTCAATGTTAGCAACGTTTGGCCTCGGCCCAGGGTTAGTTTTGGGCACGCAATGACTCTGCTAGTATGAAAAGCGTGGCTTTGAGTGTGCCTTATCGTAAAAATTTAAACACATTTTAAGTAAAAGTACTTCATGTGAGTCTTTACACGTTATGCAGAAAGAAACAAATCGTCCCCGGGTGGGTTTGAACCACCAACCTTTCGGTTAACAGCCGAACGCGCTAACCGATTGCGCCACGGAGACATTCAGATATAGCAGTATGACAAAATGAAAAACACCTTTATACAAGACAAGATAAAACACGGATCAACTTTTAATCCTGCTTTAGTGTTAACCGTTAAACGAATCAACTCTTAATCCCGGTTTAGTGTTAAACGGCTCTCTGCGGAATTACATTAGCTTTGGTCAGAATTAGATTGTTATTTTGTAAGAGATTCGTTTCCAATGATAGCTTAGAAAGTGATGCATTTTGATGAAAAGCAAAGTTTTGAAATCGATAAAATAACAATTATATTTTTGGCTTTGCTTCAAAGACGAGAATATGCCGTGAACTTGTTGCATGTTACACTAAGCTCTCACATGATGACATCCTTGTTAACGAAAAACAGTGCACTCTGTAGCGGCTTTGTTTCACATAATTAGCAAAAACTCACCTGTACTGTATACTGGAAATTTACACCTCGACCTCGATCACGCCTATCTTGATCAAAAAATGTCATAGAAACTAATTTAAAGCTTTTCTTAACTTTGTTTGCGTTTTTACAAACGACAATTAAGCCAGCTAACGTCGGATTAGCGTGAATTTTTATTTGAGTTTTTTACTTCTTGAGATTTTCTCTTTATATTTTCCTGTCCTCCTGTTTTGATGCCGACTGACATCAAACTCCACAAAACATTAGAATGCAAAATACTTTTATTAGAGAGAAAGAAAAGTAAAACATCGATCAACTTTTAATCCTGGTTTAGTGTCAATCGGCTCTTCTCGGAAAAAGATCAGTTATCAGAATACTTTATGGTCATTTTGAAAAAGATTAATTTCGACTTATAGCGTTCAAATTAGCTCCAAGGAGACCTTTTTATCACATGTTGATGAAAAGCAAAGTTTTGAAACCGGCAAAACGACAATAGTAACTATGGCTTTGTTTCGTACTTCATTCTTGAAAAAAAATCTCACCTCTGAAATTATGCTGAAAACTCGCACCTCGTCCCGCGTGGGATCCTGTTTAACTAAAGAAACTTTTTTCTTTTGTTCGCGTGTTTAATTAATGAGCGTGTTTATGATTATGTTTACAAAGCCATAGTATATAAGGAAGGCGCTCAAACATACTTCACTTAATCTCAACTCGTAACGATCGAAGGTTGACAAACGTTCATCATGAAGCTATCTTTGCTGTTATTATTGGCTGTGTTCGTTTTGGTTCATACTCCACAAGGAAAGCAAACAGGGGATGGCAGTGGGGAGGCTGCAGTGATGACATCAAGTTTGGAGAGAAGGAGACGAGACGCTTTATTGATAAACTGGAGAAAGGAAACGACGTTCGTACAGCATTTAACCTGCAAAATAACGAAGTTGGAAGAAAGATAAAACTCATCTTTGATTCGCGAATTCCTGTTTAAAAAATACCAGAGTGGAGTTTCGTAAGCTAAGTCCACTTTAAAAGGAAATCAAGAAGTAAGTCTACGCTACTTGAGTGTAATATAGTGCGGTTTCTTTTTATTAATACGCGTTTTTACTAACAACAACAACAACAACCATTTTATTATTACACATATTACTTATCTCCAAGTTGAAGAAAAGTAGTGAGAATAAGTCATTTAATGGTAGTTTCCACAATATTGATGTATTAAATTATTTTCGTAATAATAAAAAACGCTGTCGAAAATGTTTAAGCGATGTATTGTTTTTTATCTAAGGTCTCATCGAACCCACCCCAGGGCGGCCAGGGGTTAGTTTTGGGCACGCAATGACTCTGCTAGTATGAAAAGCATGGCTTTGAGTGTGCCTTATGGTAAAAATTTAAACACATTTTGAGTAAAAGTACTTCATATAAGTCCTATCACGTTATGCAGAAAAAAAAAATCGTCCCCGGGTGGGTTTGAACCACCAACCTTTCGGTTAACAGCCGAACGCGCTAACCGATTGCGCCACGGAGACATTCAGTTTTTTAATAAAATAGCAGTATGACAAAATGAAAAACACCTTTATACAAGACAAGATAAAACACGGATCAACTTTTAATCCTGGTTTAGTGTTAAACGTTAAACGTTACATTAAACGTTACATTAGCTTTTAAACCCATATCTATATCTATATCATGGGGGGTCTTGCAAAGGGAGGCATGCTCCCATCACTGCAAGACATAAAATAATAATGGGTTGGGGGGGGGGGGGAGTAAAAGACCTTAAAAACAATAAAATATGTACATAATTTAAAAAAGATTACTAAGAATTACTAAAAAATGTTAATTATGATTAAAAAATTAGAACCTAATTAAAATGTCAATCATTGTAATCTAAGCGCATTCTTAAATAAATGACTTTTTTCAACATCTAAAACATTGTTTGGTAAGGCGTTCCATTCTCTGATGGTTCTACAATAGAATGAGTTCCTATAACTCTCCGAGTTTGGAGTTATTTCGATGAACCTGTCTTTGTGAAAAGATCGAAGTTGTTGACAATTACGCCTTTTGATATAGCATGGGATTTCTAATGCTGATTCACCATGAATAGCTTTATGAAGTAATGTGAGGCGAGCAGATTTCCTTCTGTTTTGAAGGGAGGGCCAATCCAAATCGTTAAGTAAATTGGAAACAGTTCCAGGTGTTCGCTGCCAACAGTTCTTCACAAATCGAGCAGCTCGCCGTTGGACGTCTTCTATTTGCTTTATATGCTTGGTAGTCCATGGATGCCACACCGGGCTTGCATATTCCAGATGAGGTCTCACTAGTGCTTTATAAGCTAATTCTATAACAATTATATTTTTGTCTTTGCTTCAAAGACGAGAATATGCCGTGAACTTGTTGCATGTTACACTAAGCTCTCACATGATCACATCCTTATTAACGAAAAACAATGCACTCTGTAGCGGCTTTGTTTCACATAATTAGCAAAAACTCACCTGTACTATATACTGGAAATTTACACCTCGACCTCGACTCGCGCCTATTTTGATCAAAAAATGTCGTAGAAACTTATAAATCGTCTCACGAGAAAGCTTTTTCTTAACTTTGTTTGCGTTTTTACACACGACAAACAATTTCTTTGCCTGTTTGTCCAAAGCATCATTAAGCCAGCTAACGTCGGATTAGAGTGAATTTTTATTTGAGTTTTTTAACCTCTCGAGTTTTTCTCTTTATACGTACGACCGAGACACGCAAGGTCAAAGAGGCTATTCACATAAGACTTCACACCAACAATATCAACAGGGATAATGGGATTGAAATTCCAGAAGCATGGATGCCCACGATCAGAAAACACAACAACAGGAGAACTGTACGACAGCGGACCGCCGAGGGAGCAACAAACACTGGAACAGCGAGGATCGAAACGCACCAATCACAGCTGTTGAAAACCAGCCAACCACAGCTAAGCATCGTGCTTTATAAGGTTACGCGTAACCAGTCGACCCGTTATCGTCTGATGAAGACTAGCAGCATACAGTCGAAATGTCGTGATCCACATCACAAGTAATACCTTTTTATTTTTATATCTCCGGGCAACGCCACGAAATAAATTTAAGAACTATCATTTTCTTTAAGCAAGTAGGAAATATTCGGAAACAACTATTTAATGCACGTCTTGTTGTCCTTTCTATGTGCTTCTTAAAACGCACGTCACTTTCACTACTTTTCGGACAATAAGGTCTCCGCCTCCCGGGTCCGATGGTGCCCGTTCGCCAAGGTTGGAGGTAGAAAACCGGAGTTTCTCATGAAAGCATACGGGTGCGTTAAAACTAGAAGTACGGGGGTTTGAATTGTCAATCACAAACTGTGAAAACTTGGAAGAAAACTTTAGTTTGCCTGTTTCACTATGTGGCAAGAAGTCACCTGCAAGAATATTGTCAGTTTTGCATAAAAAGCTGAAAAACGAATAGATATAATAATTTCATGTTTCAGTCTCGACTAATGTACCAGTCAAAACTACAAATGCTCTTTTATCTGGTAACAGGCCTAATATCTGTCACAAACTGTGAAAACTTTAACCAGCTACAACTCGAAATAAAATACTCTGCGAATTGTTTGATCATTTGCTTCTTCTTATATCATTTTGAGAAACATTTGTCAACATTACTAGAATAAGTGATTTTTGATGAACCAGACTTCCTCTCTTTGCATCACACCAATTGACTCATTATCGCATTCTTGGGAAACAAACAAATAGAATAAAAACAATACTTAGTTGAGCGGGCCTTAACAATTAATGAAAATCCACAATGTTAGAACCAGGCTGCCTTGAACATTGAATGAAGAGGTCGCGGGAAAACACCAGTGAGAAACAAAACTCGCTCGACGCTTAAGAAATCTCTCGCGTCGTTTTTCAATTAAATGATACGAGAAGACTCCTCAGGCCTCAGTCGTGTGACGAATTATGGAGAGTTGACATTCGCTCGAGAGCTAGCTCTTTTGTAGAAATCATTTACCTTTCTCGACTTCAAGTGGACTCCGCTCAGCATAGTAATTAATTATTTTAGTAAACTTTATTTCTATAAGTTTTTCGAAGAGATGAGGAAAGAAAAAAAATTCATATAGTTCTCGAGTTGCCAAGTATGAACGTGTTCTTTAGCCTTCGCGCCATGCAATCTTCTCTTATTTCCTGTTTCCTTTTGTCGTTGACAGTTGAATTAAATTAAAATATGAATAGAGAAGTAAATTGCATGGACGCGTGAGATCTATTGTGCGCGAAAGATGAGAAAATATCGCAAGTTCAGACCTATTGTGGTAAATAGCCATCGAGCTGACCAATCAAATGGACGCATTTTTCCTGCTTTGTGATTTTGATCCAGTGCCTGTGTATAAAAGGCTGACTGTTTCTTGCATAGTCATTTCGCTTCAACAGCTAACACTACAAAATCTAGGTAAGATGGCCGAGCAAGCCCAAAAATTCCAGCCGACCTTTCAGATCGTTGAGCGCGGAACCAAACGCGGAAAGCGGAAGCTAATTGACAGCTTCGGTTACACATATAATGTGAAGAAGCGACGGGGTAACACAACGAACTGGCAGTGTACGATTAGAACGAAGGATCACCGCTGCAGAGCTGCAGTCACTCAAAGAGCCGATGGCAGCTTCGCAGTTAGCAGTAGAGCTCACAACCATCTTCCAATGTTTGGAGCCGAGATAGTAGCGAGGATCAAGTCACGAATCAAACATGAGGCTGCTGCAGACCTTTTCAGACCGGCTCCGCAGATCGTCAAGGAAGCACTCCTGCAAGAATTAAGAGGTGTATCCTGCCACAGTCAGGCCTGAATGTCTCGCGAGAATGATAAGCCGCTTTCGTGAGAAGTTAAGGCCAGCGGACTACGACTAACCTGCCTCGCGGAGTCAGAGAGTCTTTATGGTATATACCAACAAACGGCTCCTTTAGGAGCCACTCAGTTTGAAAAAGTCAATCACCAACAAGCATCGCCTATCAAATGCAATAAGAACAGTTAAAATAACAAAAATTACTGTTACCGTACAAAAGCACACTTGTCCTGAGGAAAAGTATTTCATACAAGTCTTACACTCATATTGTTGTACACAAAAAACGTCCCCGGGTGGGCTTGAACCACCAGCCTTTCGGTTAACAGCCGAACGCGCTAACCGATTGCGCCACGGAGACATGTTGGAATGGCACCGAGTCATACGAGATAAGCTTCGAACATTAAATTAGCGTGAACATAGGCGTACGGGCAATTTTTTACCAGGGGGGGCGGGGAACCATTTGCCCAAAAAATTCTCGCAAGTTGCCCAAATTTTTACGAAAAAGTCGAAAAGAAACGAGGGTCATATACGATGCTCTGACATAGGCCTACTTACGAAGTGAAAATATTCTTACAAATGAATCTATCATATGAGTTCATAACACACGTTAAAAGAAATAGCTCGGTCATTTCGACGGCCAAAGATATCAATGATACGATCCATGTCATTGTTGACTACAGAGTTGGCATATGCCCTTTCAATGTTAATAAGTGCGATTAACATTACTGACACGTTGTTGCCCCATGGTGTTGCGCAGGTAAATTTTCTATCTGCGCAATGCACTAAATGATCGTTCTGCTGAACACGATGTAGCAGGTATCACTGCAAGGATATGTACTACATTAATAACCAGAAATTCATTACGTGCTGGGCAACCACTGTCTCGTGTGAATTTAACTGGCTTTACCACGCCGACTTCAGGTTAAAATAGAAAATATCTATCTCTTCAAAAAACAAAAACATGGAAACTTCTTTTAAAACTGGCTTTGCCCAAATTTCTTTTGCTGCCCAAAAAATCTGAGTTGCCCAAAATTTGGGGGGGCTGCAGCTCCCCCCGGCCCGTACGCCTATGAGCGTGAACAAATTCAAGTCGCATTCGTTTAGTTATTATAATAGCAGTATGACATTCTTAACCATATTTCGAAGCGTGTAGTTCCAAGTGTACGTGCTGGCACAAGACTTAATCGTAGCGTTTCTCACAGAAATAACAAATAACTAATGGCCATCATAAAAACACGAATTACTTTTATACTCTTTTTTACCTCAGATTAGCAGGAATTTTGATTTTAGTTTTTTAACTTTTCAGTGAGGTTTTTCTCTTTATATTTTCTGTCCTTCTCTTTTGATGTCGATTCTAATCTCAACCTCCACAAAACATTAAAATGAAAAATAATTTTTGTACAAGAAAATTAAAAACATCAATCAACTTTTAATCCTGGGTTAGCGTTAATCGGCTCTCGGTGAAATGAGATAAGCTTTGTTCAGAATTAGTTTATGGTCATTTTTAAAGAGAATTCTTTTAACTTATAGCTTACAGCTCAGCTCCAAACAACTTTTTTATCACAGCTAGATGAAAAGCAAAGTCTTGAATCCGACAAAATGACAATAACAACTATATGGCTTTGTTTCACACTTCATTGTTGAAAAACATCTCACCTCTCAAATTATGCTGAAAACTCGCAAGGAAACTTTTTTCTTTTCTTTGCGTGTTTATCAATGAGCGTGTTTATGATCATTTTTGTAAAGCCATAAGTATGTAAGGAACAACTCATCGATCTTGTGAGTGAGTTTAAAACTTTTTTTAAACGAGTAACAAGTGTACAAGCTACTGTCTGCGGCTTCGAAATTGTTCTGTAGTTCAACTTTCCTTTAGTTTTCTAACACTAGTTACAAGGTGCTGTTACTAGTGGCTCTTTTAGTTCATATACTCCGTAAGTCTTTCCATACGCTTCTATGAGGGGAAGAATATCGTAGAATCTAACAAATCGCCTCGCGTGCAAGCTTTTCTTAAAGAATCTGACCCACCCACTTTGCATTGCGCGCCTGTTGTTGTTTACGAGCGTGGAGGCCCACAAAAACTATCGTTTCACGATAACGCTTCTTTCAAAAACAGCGATCGTTCGAAGATAACAAACTGAAGAGGAGCTATAAGAAGCGATAAGACTTGTTTCTAGCATTCACATCGCGATCCAAACAGATTTCTCACCTTTGTCAATCCTCCACTTTTGGGCCCCACAAAAAGTCAGTGATAGCGTTCAAATAATTAGCATCTCTGTCAGTTTCCTGCGTAAAAGCGCAAGCTTGTGCACACAAAACACTTATTCATGACAAACAATTACTTTGCCAATTGTTCAAATCATGATTGAGCTAATTTTGGATTAGCGCGAATTTTTATGTTTTCAGTTTTAGAACTTATCAGTGTTATTTTTTGTTTATATTTTCTGTTCTCCTGATTTGATGTCGACTAATCTCAAACTCCACAAAACATTAGAATGAAAAACACTTTTATATAAGACAAGATAAAACACAGATCAATTTTAAATCCTGGGTTAGTGTTAATCGGGCTCTCTGTGGAGTTACATTAGCTTTGATTAGAATTAGATCATGGTCATTTTGTAAAAGACTCATTTGAACTAATAGCTTAGAAAGTAATCCAAAAGAAGACGTTTATCACATCTTCATGAAAAGCAAAGTTTTGAAACCGATAAAATCGCAGTAATAGTTTTGGCTTTGCTTCAAAGACGAGTATATGCCGTGAATTTGTTGCATGTTACAGTAAGCTCTCGGCCGAAACTATTTCCAGCTCGCGTCAGGTTTGAACGTTACGAAAAGTGAACATTGTGATATCTACTTTGCTATTTACTGTTCAATAAAGTTTGTTGCTATTTGTCCGCAGAAAAACTGGGTGACTGACTTAATTCCTAGCTCTCCTCTGGGAGAATAGTGCCATAGCAAAACTGGGTAATACAGTCTTTTTTACCAAAGTCTGTACAGTCGCTTACTTGTCCGAATTCATTCAGCCCTCGCGTTAAACTGAGTTTCAGCCAACCAACGAATTTATTTCGCATTGTATGCTTAAAACTTACACCTCAACTTGCGCCGGTCAGATTATCATTGTAAATAATATACCAAAAGCTCACGACTCATCGATCTCGTGAGTGAGTTTAAAACTTTTTTTAAACGAGTAACAAGTGTACAAGCTAGCGCATGACTTAACCGAAACATTTTTTTTTTCGCATGACTTAACGGATATAACAGACAATTCGTATGATTATAACACGGATACATTATATTACTGACTGAAATGGAGCAGAAAAAAGTTTGATGCTCGCATCCTTATCAACGAAAAACAGTGTACTATGCAGGGCTTTTGTTCTACATAATAAGCAAGAATCCTCACCTCTATTACATACTCGAAACTTACACCTCAACCGCGACTCACGCCTTTTTTGACCATCAAAAATGTCATTGAAACTAATAAATCGTCTCACGTGCAAGCTTCTTTCTTTAACGTTTGTTTGCCTGTTCAAAAAATTAGCGTTATTAGTTCTTTCCTGTTAAGAGCGCAAACTTGTGCAAACACAACAAACAATTTCTTTCCCTGGTAGTTCAAAAATAATTAAGCTTATATTACTGACTGAAATGGAGCAGAAAAAAGTTTGATGCTCGCATCCTTATCAACGAAAAACAGTGTACTATGCAGGGCTTTTGTTCTACATAATAAGCAAGAACCCTCACCTCTATTACATACTCGAAACTTACACCTCAACCGCGACTCACGCCTTTTTTGACAATCAAAAATGTCATTGAAACTAATAAATCGTCTCACGTGCAAGCTTCTTTCTTTATCGTTTGTTTGCCTGTTCAAAAAATTAGCGTTATTAGTTCTTTCCTGTTAAGAGCGCAAACTTGTGCAAACACAACAAGCAATTTCTTTCCCTGGTAGTTCAAAAATAATTAAGCTCATCTCGGATTGGCATGAAATTTGATTTGAGTTGTTTAACTTTTCAGTGAGGTTTTCTCTTTATATTTTCTGTCTTCCTGTTTTAACTTTTAATCCTGGGTTAGTGTTAATCGGCTCTCCGCGGAATAAGATCAGCTAGTTTATGGTTTATGAAAAACATTTATTTCGACTTATCATTTACAAATTAGCTGAGAGCAGACTTTTTTATCACAACTTGAAGAAAAGCAAACTTTTGAAACCGGCAAAATGACAATAGTAACTATGGCTTTGTTTCACACTTTATTGTTGAAAAAAAATCTCACCTCTGAAAATATGCTGAAAACTCGCACCTCGTCTCGCGTAGGATCTTGTTTAACTAAAGAAACTTTTTTCTTTTCTTCCCGTGTTTAATTAATGAGCATGTTTATGATTATTTTTGTAAGGCCATAAGTATATAAGGAACGGTAATTAGGAGCTACTGAAAGGATTAGGATTAGGATTAGTAGGATTAGTAACCTACAGGACTATTAAGCGCGAGGCGTGTGTCACTCGCAATGACGGAAAAGAGTGCTTCGCGCTCGTGATAATCTTCGATCGATAATCCGATTCAATTGATTGGTTTTTCTTCATAGACGGGTATATTTTACAGTAATAACTCAGCCGAAACTGTTTTGAGCTCTTGTCAGGTTTGAACGTTACGAAACGTGAACATTGTGATATCTAATTTACTAGTAAGTATTCAATAAAGCTTGTTTTCATTTGTCAACGGGAAAACAGATCTCGTTTTTAAACTGTTGCTAGCACTCCGCTAATCCACGATGCCCTCCCCCACCGCGGCCTACTCAAGATGCGCAATAACAAAGGATAATTCTGGAATAGAAACAAACAACACCGGACATTAGCTAATACAGAGTACTTAACGCTCAAGATTACCACATTTTACAGTGCGAAGAACGCAAGAACGCAAACTATTGTTAGAAATATGTTTTGGTACCTTAAAAGTGAAGCGATAAATGTCCAGGCCTGAGACCGCAGTTTTAATGTTCATTAAAGCAGATAGATTTTTCCCGAATTCAAGAAAATATTTTGTGAGTCAACAGTTGCGCGCTTTTCAAGGGTAGCGGGTAGTGTCCGGTGCAAGACAGGAACAAAGAGCACGATCGAGACATCCGACTTACCCATACCCAGACCTCCGCCATTTCAGAGCAGTCCCACAACACCGGCCACTGCCAGCTTTGGAATAAGGTTAAGTTTATTGGTCGTGACCCTCCCGCGTACACACGCAAGGTCAAAGAAGACTTCACACTAACAATATCAACAGGGATAGTGGAATTGACATTCCAGAAGCATGGATGCACACGATAAGAAAACACAGCAGGAGAACTGGACGACAGCGGACAGCCGAGGGAGCAACAATGCACCGGAACAGCAAGGATCGAGACGCACCTATCACAACTGTTGAAAACAAGCCAATCACGGCAGAGCATCCTGTTGAAGACTAGCAGTATGCAGTCGAAACGTCGCGATCCACATCATAAGTGACTACGTCATGAGAAAAATGATAATAGCTTATTATTAAATGAAATATTTCCGAAGAAATTCTATTGATATCTCCGAGCAACGCCACGCCATGCCACTATGTTTTTCGGGCAATAAGGTCTCTGTTTTATTGGAGTTTAAATCTGCAATTTACACTTGAAGTTGATAGCTGAGTAAATTGCCCAAAATTATCAAACCGTGTGGTGAATTATGAAGAGCTCTCAACTTCAAGTGGACTCCGCTCAACATAGTAATTAAGAGGGAATCCACCAGGAAGTCGAGTGATATTAATTTAAGTTGGACAAAAATCGAGTACCAGAATAATTTAAGTCCTATTGCTTTATTTTCTACCCTTAAGAAAAGGTAAAGATGTAAGTAATTATCCGTGATAACACCAACAACTATTTCTTATCAGAGTCTGAGAAAATGAATTTCAAAGTTCACAAGCTGTAGGCAAATACTGACGTGCAGCCATTTTGTAAAATCGTCTTTAAGCAATTCAGTGGAAATCAGTGGAACTTCGAAATTTGTTTTCGGCGTTTGGTGTTGTTAGAAAAGATTTCTTTTGATACGATATTTCAAGCAGTAACACAAAAGTTTGCAATAAGGTGTAAATAATTTTGGTACAACAATTTCTTATCAGAGCCTGAGAAAATGAAATTCAAAGTTCACAAGCTATAGGCAAAAGCTCACGTCTTTTAAGCGATTTAGTGGAATTTAGGGGAACTTCGAAATTGGTTTTCGATGTTTTGTGTTGTTAGAAAAGATTTCTTTTGATACGATATTTGAAGCAGTAACACAAAAGCTTGCAATAAGGTGTAAATAATTTTGGTACATAATTTTGTCCAATAACTACTAGAAGTCCTGGCGGATTCCGTCTTAATTATTTTAGTAAACTTTATTTCTATAAGTTTTTCGAAGATATAAAAAAAGAAAAAGATCATGTAGTTCTCGAGTCGCCATGTATGACGTCTTATTTAGCCTTCGCGCCGTGCAAACTTCTCTTATTTTCTGTTTCCTTTTGTCGTTAACAGTTGAATTAAATTAAAATATGAATAGAGAACTAAATTGCATGGACGCGGGGACCTATTGCTGGCTTGCACTGTCACGCCATAAAAAAATAAATTAGAAACCGTTCAATGAAAGAAGCTAAGAAAATGAAATGTTATAACAGACCTACACTGGAAAAACCTCTCCAAGTCTCAGGTCTCTGTGATGCGCCGTTTCTGAGTTATTTGCCAAAACGTTTCACGCAAATTTATAGAGCTTTGTATGGAGACGCCATGTTGGTGTACAACTTTAGTACACCAACATGGCCGCCAGATCATCTGAAATTCACTTCTTCGATGAAAGCGCTTACTCTTCGCTCGTGAGCTCTTACATATGCGCATAAACACATCTCCTAAGACTTTAAAATGTTTTAAGCGCTGAAAACCACAAGAGGAGACCTTTTTTCAACCATTACAGCTTTGTCGCGGCCACTATCTCCGTGTCACGCAAGGTTAAAATTAGGAAATTCAAAATGCTGTATTTTTAAAACGACAGACACTACAAGACTGAAAACTTGCAAAACGATTTTTTCCTAGGTCATCTTCAATCTAGTGTAGGAAAAAAAATTAGAAGACCTCACAATAATGAGTTGAAAATATTATGACGTCACATGCAAACCAAGAATTGTACGCGAAAGATGAGAAAATATCACAACTTCAGACCTATTGTTGTAAATAGCCATCGAGCTGACCAATCAAATGGACGCATTTTTCCTGCTTTGTGATTTTGATCCAGTGCCTGTGTATAAAAGGCTGATAACTTCTTGCATAGTCATTTCGCTAGGAAAGATGACAGAGCAAGCCCAAAAATTCCAGCCGACCTTTCAGATCGTGGAGCGCGGAACCAAACGCGGAAAGCGGAAGCTAATTGACAGCTTCGGTTACACATATAATGTGAAGAGGCGACGGAGTAACACAACGAACTGGCAGTGTACGATTAGAACGAAGGATCACCGATGCAGAGCTGCAGTAACTCAAAGAGCTGATGGCAGCTTCGCAGTTGGCAGTAGAACTCACAACCACCTCCCAATGTTTGGAGCCGAGATAGTAGCGAGGATCAAGTCACGAATCAAACATGAGGCTGCTGCAGACCTTTTCAGACCGGCTCCGCAGATCGTCAAGGAAGTACTCCTGCAAGAATTAAGAGGTGCATCCTGTCCCAGTCTTCCAAGGCCTGAATGTCTCGCGAGAATGATAAGCCGCTTTCGTGAGAAGTTAAGGCCAGCGGACTACAACTAACCCGCCTCGTGGAGTCAGAGAGTCTTTATGGTATATACCAACAAACGGCTCCTTTAGGAGCCACTCAGTTTGAAAAAGTCAATCACCAACAAGCATCGCCTATCAAATGCAATAAGAACAGTTAAAATAACAAAAATTACTGTTACCGTACAAAAGCACACTTGTCCTGAGGAAAAGTATTTCATACAAGTCTTACAATCATATTGTTGTACACAAAAAACGTCCCCGGGTGGGCTTGAACCACCAGCCTTTCGGTTAACAGCCGAACGCGCTAACCGATTGCGCCACGGAGACATGTTAGAATGCACCTTTCCAAATTAAAAGGCACCGAGTTATACGAGATAAGCTTCGAGCATTAAATTAGCGTGAACAAATTCAAGTCGCATTCGTTTAGTTACTATAATAGCAGTATGACATTTTTAACCACATTTCAAAGCGTGTAGCTTCAAGTGTACGTGCTGGCACAAGACTTAATCGTAGCGTTTCTCGCAGGAATAACAAATTACTAATGACTATCATAAAAACAGGAGTTACTTTTTTACTCTTTTTTACCTCGGATTAGCACGAATTTTGATTTTAGTTTCTCAAACTCCACAAAACATTGAAATGAAAAATACTTTTTTTACAAGAGAATTTTAAACATCGATCAACTTTTAATCCTGGGTTAGTGTTAATCGTCTCCAAGCGAAATGGGATAAGCTTTGATCAGAATTAGTTTATGGTCATTTTAAAAGAGATTACTTTGACTTTTTGCTTACAGCTCAGCTCCAAACAAAACTTTTTTATCGCATCTAGATGAAAAGCAAAGTTTTTAATCCGACAAAATGACAATAACAACTATGGTTTTGTTTCACACTTCATTGTTGGAAAAAATCTCACCTCTGAAATTATGCTGAAAACTCGCACCTCGTCTCGCGTGGGATCAAATTTAACTAAGGAAACTTTTTTCTTTTCTTTGCGTGTTTATCAATGAGCGTTTTTATGATCATTTTTGTTAAGCCATAGTATATAAGGAACGCGCTCAAACACACTTCACTTAATCTCAACTCGCAACGATCGAAGGTTCAGAAGCGTTCATCATGAAGCTATCTTTTCTGTTACTAGTGGCTCTGTTTGTTTTAGTTCATATACTCCGCAAGTCTTTCCATGCGCTTCCATGAGGGGAAAAATGTCGTAGTATCTAGCAAATCACCTCGGGTGCAAGCTTTTCTTAAGCTTGTTTGTGTGTTCAAATAATGATTATCTCTGTCAGTTTTCTGCCGTAAAAGCGCAAGCTTGTGCACACAAAACACTTAATTCATGACAAATAATGCTTGCATCCTTATCAACGAAAAACAGTGTACTATGCAGAGCTTTTGTTCTACATAATAAGCAAGAATCCTCACCTCTATTACATACTGGAAACTTACACCTCAACCGCGACTCACGCCTTTTTTGACCATCAAAAATGTCATTGAAACTAATAAATCGTCTCACGTGCAAGCTTCTTTCTTTATCGTTTGTTTGCCTGTTCAAAAAATTAGCGTTATTAGTTCTTTCCTGTTAAGAGCGCAAACTTGTGCAAACACAACAAACAATTTCTTTCCCTGGTAGTTCAAAAATAATTAAGCTCATCTCGGATTGGCATGAAATTTGATTTGAGTTGTTTAACTTTCAGTGAGGTTTTCTCTTTATATTTTCTGTCTTCCTGTTTTAACTTTTAATCCTGGGTTAGTGTTAATCGGCTCTCCGCGGAATAAGATCAGCTAGTTTATGGTTTATGAAAAACATTTATTTCGACTTATCATTTACAAATTAGCTGAGAGCAGACTTTTTTATCGCAACTTGATGAAAAGCAAATTTTTGAAACCGACAAAATGACAATAATAACTATGGCTTTGTTTCACACTTTATTGTTGAAAAAAAAATCTCACCTCTCAAAATATGCTGAAAACTCGCACCTCGTCTCGCGTGGGATCCTGTTTAACTAAAAAAAACTTTTTTCTTTTGTTCGCGTGTTTAATTAATGAGTGTGTTTATGATTATTTTTGTAAGGCCATAAGTATATAAGGAACGCGCTCAATTACTGCAATTAGATATTTACATGAGCTACTGTTGTGTTCGTGGCCTGTCCCCTTAGAATTGAATAAAGCAAAATCAAAAGGAAGCGTGGGTTTCATTATGCGAGTTAGGTGAGAGAATGTGTCAAGTTTAGGTCTATTGTTATAACGGTTAATGAGTTAACAAAGCGAAATTAGAACTCATGCCCATGTCATTGAAACTCAACTGTTTAAAGTTCATGAACTGGCATGGCGGTAAAAGAATTTGGGAGAATAGGTTAAATTAGATAGCAAGGCAGTCTAAAATTTTCTCTTGTATGTAGATGCGCGAATTGGCACGAGATGCTTGCAATTGGAAAGTGTAATTGAAAATTACGCATCATTTGCGCGGCACTCTTTTGCTCGTACATGCATCTCTGTCAAAAACAAATTCTTTTGGTTTGTTTTTCGTTTTAGCCTCAAATATTGTTATAGTTATGAATAATAGGTAACGGGACTTCGTGTCGTCCAATTCTGCAGGTAATCATTCTCCTAATTAAACAAATCGGACTCCGTCTCTGCGGTTGTCCGATTTTGTTAATCACTCGTATGATTACAGACCGATTTGGAGTCCACTCAGTCGTATTACTATTGTATTAAATAAGAGCAAAAATATTTCGGCGCGGCCTTCACTGCACGCGCGAGGTGAGAAGATATCACAGGTTTTACCCTATTGTTGTAATCGTTTACCAGTTAACCAATCAAAACGGCGCGTTTTTTCTGATTCGCAATTTGGATCCTCTTGTTTGTATAAAAGGCTAGCTGCATTTAGCTCCTTCATTTTGCACTGAGCGTTGTCGATTCTGATTGTAATGGACGCCCAGTATCTTGTGGCCCCTAAGTGTATCATCTGCGAAGTTTCTGTCCAACGTACTCAGACAGATCTTAAGCTTCTTTGCGATGGATGCAGAAAGCCGGCAAAAGAGTTCTCCATCGGTGAGAGCGATGTCGAGTTCCCCTTACGCCCCGAGTATGCTCACATGTTCCCACGGAAATTTCGGATCGTGGAAGGAGGTACCTGCCAAAGGAAGGCAAAACTTGTTGACAATTTCAGCTACACATATTCTGTGACGAGGCGAGGATTCTACGCGACATATTGGCGGTGCACTTTTAGACCGAAAAGCAACCCGTGCAGAGCAACAGTAACACAAAGGCTTGATGGAACTTTCAGAATTGGCAGTAACATCCACAACCACAGCGCATTTGCCATGAAGTCCCGGGCCAAGAAGAAGCTTGCAGTTGCAGACCCCGTAAAACCGGTGCCGGTTATTATCAAGGAAATACTCCTGGATCAGTTGACAGGAACACTTGTCCGCAGTCTTCCACGGCCTTCCTAGTCGGGAGTTAAGACCAGTCAGAGGAAGATTAGTAAACGATATCAACCAACGGCTCCTTTAGGAGCCACTCAGTTTGAAAAAGTCAATGATCAACATGAGAAACGTAAACTCCTTCCCCACCCCCCTGGCGTTCCGATCATTAGAGCTTCGTTTGTTCCTTTACCGAAAATTTTAAATTAGACAGCAATGCAGTACGACGCGATTTTACCTTCTGGACGGGGTTTGAGATTCAGAGCCGACATCAAAACAGGAGGACAAAAAATCTAAACAAAAAAACATCACTGACGCAAAGCATATGAAATAATCCATATTTGAACTATGGAAAGATGTAAAGTAAAGGCAGTAAAATTGCAATCAAAAAAATTCAGCAAAAAAATTTCAGGCTACTTTCTTTGCGATTTCTTTAATTGCAATTTTACTGAGAGGATCATGTCTTTACTTTAAAACACATCACTGATTACCTTTATCATGCTTTGAACAACTGGCCAAAGAAATGGTTTGTCATGAATTAAGTGTTTAGTGTGAGAAAGCTTGCGTGAAGTATTAATTATTATTTGAACACACAATCAAACAATTCCTCCAAACTTAATAAAACGCTTGCAATTGGTTAGTTTGTAAGATATTTTTCTCCCCGAAATAAGCGTGGGTCGAGTTCGAGGTGTAATAAACCCGTATATAATAGAGGCGAGACAAAGCCGTTACAGAGCTCACGGTTTTTTTTTAAGATGCGACAATCAAGTATTTTTTTGCTCCATTTGAGATAGTTATATCTGTGAGAAATGCTACAGTTCAGTTGTGCGCTAGATTGTACACTAGTTAGACCCTAGTTACACGCTTTACAAAAAATGTTTTAAACTCACTCTCGAGATAAGTTTTGAGATCCTGGTATATTAATTTCACTGCTGATCTGACCGGCGGATGTTGAGGTGTTAGTTTTAAACGTACAATATAGGTGAGATTTTTTTGCTAAAAATCTTTCAAAACAACTTCGCCGCTGCCTACAACACAATGTTAGGGAGCTTAAGCAAACTACGACGGCAACGGCAACGAGAACGTCACCTAACAAAAGGTTTAATAAGCAGAACAGTAGCTCTGCACGTCCGTTTGAAGTCTTTGTACATTTCCTAGCCGTTCTCTGCAAAACAACGTGAAATGACCCAATTCTGCGTATTCTGGAAAGCGTGAATCACGACGGCTAATGCGGGGGAATGCTCTCTTTACATATTCAGCTCGAGCCAGTTCTTAAACCGATAAATAATCGCGAGATTTTCGAGTAAAATATAAATTCATTTTTCACCAGGCGTTGTCCTCAGCGTCGCCGCGTAGTCATTGCTATAAGCCCCCTAACAACAAGGCGGACGGGCTGTTTTGAATTCGGAAACTGCACTACGATTACACCTAATACGGCCAAAAGGCGCTGTTGAACCATTCTTCTTCTCCAATGAACAGTTCCAGATCTCGTTTTTAAGGGGCCGTGTCACTAAGACCGTTCCACTCGATTTTGGACTCCAAAAAAGTTTCCCTTCATATTTCTGTCACAGGTAGTACTATCTATCCTTACTACTAAAATGCAGTTGCAATGATCAGAAAGTTTGTTTCTCTCCACTGTGGAGCATTTATCCATTACCAGTGTCAAGAAGTGATGAAGCGGCCATTTTTCACGAGTTCAAACACAGGATATTAAACGTTCGTTAAAAATACTTCGCGCCGATAAAACCCCCAAAATTTGTACACATTCAGTCAATTTTTATCAGTTCTTACTGCTGACATGTCATTTGGTTGCCTTCTTGTTCAAAATCGGAGGAAAACTACAATATTTATAGAACACCTTCAATAATTTATGCAAACATCGCGAAAATATGGTCCGAAATCTTGCCTTATTTTTCACTTGTGGCAAATAGACCAGGCCTAAATTGCCATTCTAGTTTTAGATTAAGACCTTTTCTGTCGAATTGTGAAATAAAATTTGCGGCAAAACGCAATATCACGGATTAAGTATTGCGTGACACACTTCACATTCCAGTCCGAGTCTTGTTGCCTGACAATTTGATGCTTTGTTGATCAATATTTTCCGCCAAACGACAAGGGAAAACGCATTGAAATTCTTCAAATGGCAGCTTGCTTTTCTTTGTTTCGGTTAGTTGACACCAAATACGGTGTTTCGTTTCCTGACCATAAAATAATCATAAGGTCGCTTCGTGTCCTTCGTGATTTAATTTACCACTCACCTTGTTGACCTTGAAGTTCCTGATGACACTGTGAGAATTTACCACTGAAACTTCCCTGGTTATCGTACACAAGCAAAAGTATGGTACTCGGTGGCTACAATTAAAATGATCCAGTAAGTCTGTCTTGAAAGGAGAGTCGATGACGAAAAGAGATTTGAATACATCTTTCTGTATGTAATCATTCAAGACTCGGGTTGCGTTACCGCCCGTGGGAGTGGTGGGAGTGGGGGAGGGGGTGGGGGACTGGGGTTACACCATAAATTGTCCCGCTACGGTTCTAAGATCTTGCCGCTATTGTAGGATAGAGGACATCATAACGATCGGAGAGCGGACAACAAAATACGGGCTGCACGATTTTGAGGTTTCTGAAGCTTTGATCACTTGCCCCAAACAACATTGCAACAGTCAAAGCGGGGCTGGACTAGGCTATTATATTCTTAAATCATGAAGTGCAAGATTTTGTATTCGTTTAATTTAAGGATCAAACCAGGATTACAATGCAAAAAGGATCCTTTTCTAAAGGATTGAGAACCTTACTTAACCGTATGCCGTGGCACATACCTGTACATAGCCCACAAAAACGAGAGTACCTCTTGGCGTTACCCGCTAGAGTGATAACGCAATTCACTCTGCCTACCTAGTAGGCTAACTTACAAGTTTCGAAGAGATACACGAAATAATACTGTGCAGTTGTGATAGCGCTTGAGCTTGAAATCTAGACTAACTCTTGGTATTTATTTTTTGATATGTATAGTAGATTGACTACCTGTAGACGAAATTTTAGAAAAATCTTTATTATATGGCCGTGTCTCACAAGGACTGGGAACTACCAAATTCGCGAATTTGATTGGCTAAAATCGATATTGACCGCGGTCTAGATTTGCCCATCTAGACCGGCATCTAGACCGGTTGCACTTACGTTGAGAAGTTTACAAACAAAAAGGCAAAAACGTTGACTTGTTTCTGTAAAAGTAATAAATGGAAGAAGCAAAAGCTTGACGTGAAAGAAGTTGAAGGGGTTTTGTCACGGATTTTAACAGATTTTTCAAAAGCCAAAATTTATATTTGTGTCGAGGGAAACCAAAAGATAATAGTTCATTTTTATTAACAATTACTATATTAGAGTGTGGGAGGCGCGGTGGCCTAATGGTTAGTGCGCTGGACTCCGGATTGGGCGGTCTGGGTTCGAGCCCTGGCCGGGGCACTACGTTGTCTTGGGCAAGATACTTTACTCTCATAGTGAATGGGTACCGGCGAATTTACTGCTGGGGGTAACCCTGCGATGGACTAGCGTCCCATCCAGGGGGGAGTAGCAATACTCCTAGTCGCTTCACGCTACGGAAACCGGGATAAGCTCCGGCCTGATGGGCCCCTAGGCTCGTATACAGACTTTACCTTTACTATATTAGAGTACTGAAGCTGTTAACAAGCGTCTTTTGCTGCAGATGGCTACAATGGAAATGGATTACAACTTAAAAAAGTTTAGCTTAACTTTTCAAGTTGTTTCCGCACGTCTACAAAAAATTGTTATTTATAGCCGTTGTTAGATTCCTATCCACATGTTAAGGTTATATCTTCCTTTACATGTTCAAAGATAGTGGGTTTTTTTATGGGTTGAGTTGCCTACCACTAATTTCAGAACAGTTAAGGCCAAAAATCTGCGAAACCCTCGTGACAGAGCTCCTATAACAAGAACGAGCAAATTTTCGTTCAGTTCACAGGCACGAAATCAAAACACCAGCTAGAAGCTAATTTGCGAGGTAATTGCAAGGTCAGAAGTTAAAAGCACTTAACACGATTAAAAGCGACTAAAATACCGGTAAGAATATTCTATCAGTCAATTAAAGAGGCTAGAGAACTTAAAAACATACCTGCCGATGATATCGACCTTCTCTTGTTCTAATTTTTCCGTGATCGCCGTTCACTAGCAAAATGTCAGCGAGTACGGCGAACCGAAGCGAATGTTTAAGGTGAAAAGTTTTCTTCTTTGGTCGTATAATGAACATCTTATTAACCCAGAGCTTAGTCAATCTGTTTGCGAGAATCTTGACCTCGGTTATGAGTACACTGCGTTCGGTCTGTACTCACGACCTCGGTCAAGATTCTCCCATACAGACCTCCTGCTCGGTTAATAACAGCTAAGTAATAACGTGCGCACTACTTGCGGAATAGTACCGCGCAAACGATAAGTTAGCCGCTTTTTTAAATAGAGGTTGGCCGCTTAATAGAGATACAATATAAATTGGATAGGGATGGCAGTTAACATGATTTTATTGACCATGCACAGCAAAATGCTTTTAAAATTAACGTGAACATATATGAAGATAAATCCAAAATTCATTGCAACAAAACATCAAGTGCATTTCCAGACCATGCATAATTCTAGCTCTAAGAGGGTGCTAATGGGGTTAACAGTTAACCGACAATTGGCCAAAAAAATAGTAGTTAACTGATATTTGACCAAAAAATTAGTAGTTAATTGATAAATGAAAAGTTAACAGTTAAGTGACATTCTAGTTATTATACTGAATACGATTGTTGTTGTTAATAAAAGCAACAAAGTTTTTTTCTAACAGCAAAGCAATTTCCTGACATTCACCTGTCCCGCTTTCCCAACTTTCCTAAGTCAAAGGCGTGAGATTACCATCTCCATATTTTCGAAGATATTCCGACAATTTCCGGAGATTTCCAAAGATGTTCAGATGACTTCCGAGCATTGCCGAAGAGCACCGAAGATGTTCTGACGACTTTCAAACATTGCCGATGTGTGAAATTGACTCAAATGCGAATAACGATGCTCATTTTCTGGATTATTTTTCGCCAAAATTGAATATAATGTACATTTAATGGGTTTGAAAGGGACTATGTCACCTGTGACGCATGCGCGCGACAGAGCAAGATCTCTTGAACGCGTTAGGCAAACTATTTTAATTTCGTCGGGAGAACCATTTCCGGTTTTCATCGAGTTATATCTCAGCAATCCTTGTGAAGTTTTTTTGTAATAGTAGTTAGCAAGACATGCATGACCAGGTCGGGAAGAGCAGTACGTGCATTTGTGCGTCTGGATTTTATGAGGTCGGTATTAGCTGGGTTATACGACTTCAAAATTAAATCTTCTTATCAACTGCACTAAATTTCACAACTTCGGCTAGATAATAATGCTATTTTCTTTACTGTCTCCCTTATAACTCACACTATCGGTGGAGGTTTTGCGAATTCATGTAATTTATACCTCGATTCTAGGAAGATCCACCCCTCAAAACCGATTGACGTGCTGACGTGAAGGAAATTCGGGCTATGATGAAATAATTTTCACTTTAAGAAAATGAAAATTAATAGCTAACTTAAATTAGTAGTTAACTGACAATTGGCCAAAAAAAAGTAGTTAACTGGCAATTGGCCGAAATATTAGTAGTTAACTGACAATTGGGTACCCCCATTAGCACCCTCCTCTAACACAGAGGGCACGTAGTTGAAGTGTACATTATTTCTTCGGGTTGATAATGTACAGAAAAATATGCAAAACATCGTTGAGAAGTTTCTTAGGCCTGCAGTTCTTGTTTGCTTGTTGTTATCAGTTATCACCTTATACCATCTGTCACCATTTCGCTTGGGAAGATAATTTGCTGGTCGCTTAATGGAGGTAAAAAACCATATAAATAATACGCTTGCGACAGCAAAAAGGTGGCCGCAGCCGCTTAATAGAGTTGGCCGTTGAATAGGGGTATCAAATACAGCAGTTTACTGACAAATAAATCGGGACTTTGGAAAGTGGCCGCTTAATGGAGGGTGGCCGCTTAATAGTCTTAATAGGTGGCCGCTTAAAAGAGGTTGGACTGTATTTACAATCTCGCTCGAGGGAGTTAGAAACGAAGTGGAACTCAAGCGCTATCAGAATTGCACAGTATTATTTCGTGTATCTCTTCGAAACTTGTAAGTTAGCCTACTAGGTAGGCATGGTGATTTGCGTTATCACTGCAGCGGTAACGCCCAGAGGTACTCTCGTTTTTGTGGGCTATGTAGAGGTATGTACCACGGCATACGGTTAAGTAAGGTTCTCAATCCTTTAGAAAAGGATCCTTTTTGCTCCTTCTGGCATTGTAATCCTGGTTTGATCCTTAAATTAAACGAATACAAAATCTTGCACTTCATGATTTAAGAATATTATAGCCTAGTCCAGCCCCGCTTTGACTGTTGCAATGTTGTTTGGGGCAAGTGATCAAAGCTTCAGAAACCTCAAAATCGTGCAGCCCGTATTTTGTTGTCCGCTCTCCGATCGTTATGATGTCCTCTTTCCTACAATAGCGGCAAGATCTTAGAACCGTAGCGGGACAATTTATGGTGTAACCCCAGTCCCCCACCCCCTCCCCCACTCCCACCACTCCCACGGGCGGTAACGCAACCCGAGTCTTGAATGATTACATACAGAAAGATGTATTCAAATCTCTTTTCGTCATCGACTCTCCTTTCAAGACAGACTTACTGGATCATTTTAATTGTAGCCACCGAGTACCATACTTTTGCTTGTGTTCGATAACCAGGAAAGTTTCAGTGGTAAATTCTCACAGTGTCATCAGGAACTTCAAGGTCAACAAGGTGAGTGGTAAATTAAATCACGAAGGACACGAAGCGACCTTACCATTATTTAATGGTCAGGAAACGAAACACCGTATTTGGTGTCAACTAACCGAAACAAAGAAAAGCAAGCTGCCATTTGTAGAATTTCAATGCATTTTCTCTTGTCGTTTGGCGGAAAATATTGTTCAACAAAGCATCAAATTGTCAGGCAACAAGACTCGGACTGGAATGTGAAGTGTGTCACGCAATACTTAATCCGTGAAAATAGCCAAGAATTCGTTCGAACTTATTTCTCCATATTGCGTTGTGCCGCAAATTTTATTTCACAATTCGACAGAAAAGGTCTTAATCTAAAACTAGAATGGCAATTTAGGCCTGGTCTATTTGCCACAAGTGAAAAATAAGGCAAGATTTCGGACCATATTTTCGCGATGTTTGCATAAATTATTGAAGGTGTTCTATAAATATTGTAGTTTTCCTCCGATTTTGAACAAGAAGGCAACCAAATGACATGTCAGCAGTAAGAACTGATAAAAATTGACTGAATGTGTACAAATTTTGGGGGTTTTATCGGCGCGAAGTATTTTTGACGAACGTTTAATATCCTGTGTTAGAACTCGTGAAAAATGGCCGTTTCATCACTTCTTGACACTGGTAATGGATAAATGCTCCACAGTGGAGAGAAACAAACTTTCTGATCATTTTAACTGCATTTTAGTAGTAAGGATAGATAGTACTACCTGTGACAGAAATATGAAGGAAAACTATTTTGGAGTCCAAAATCGAGTGGAACGGTCTTAGTGAGACGCCCTCTTAAACTGTTGCTGGCATTCTGTCAATCCACGTTGGCCTCCCTCTCTTACGATGCGCAATAACAAAGGATAATTCTGGAAAAACACGGAAAAAAGGGACGCTTAGCATTATTTGTTGTGATCATTTTCTGCACCTAACAAGGATTTGAGTAGATCCGAGTCAAATGGCCGCATATGTCAGTTTGTGATTAGAAAGGAACGCACCCTGTAACTAGTGTTAGAAAACTAAAGGAAAGTTGAACTACAGAAAAATTTCGAAGCCGCAGACAGTAACTTAAATGTAGAAGAAAATAAACATTTTCCCGAATTTCAGAAAGTCTTTGATCAGTTGTGAATGAATAGATCCTTACGATGTGCAGAGACAAACGAATAAACGTTCATCTTTCCTATCTTACACCATGATGAACAACGAACACCTCTTTAATGAGAAGTACAGACAGACATACCTTTTGTCGCAAAAAGCCCTTGCCCTGGCCGTCGTCAGATCTGCAACAAAATAAAAACAGTATTTAGTTTAACGGGTATTTACAATAAATGAAGGTTAGTCAGGTTGCCTTGTACATGGAATAGAGACCTTGTGAAGCAAAACAACACGCTTCACTCTCATAAAATATCTCACGTCTCCAAAAACAATACTAAATGTTGATTAGGAGTTAATATTTAGGATTTACTGAGGGTTTCAAGAACTTTTAAGATTTACCAAGGAACGTTCCTCGGCTGAATGTCCATTATTAATCCTCATGCGAAAGCTATGTAGTAAAATCTGAAGTGAGCGTTAAATTTTTCTATCCATCTAGACGAACACCAGAGTCACGTGGGTGCAAAACACTGAGCCCTTTTACAAATACCCATCAACTTCCCTAATTTTTCATGGTTATACCGCAATCCAAAAACTCGAAGTATCCTTAAAATTTCTTATATTTGCTGACAGAGTCTATACTGTAAAGTGTGATAACGTTATGTTTTACATTATAATTTTCTGATTATTACTCGTAAACGGATCTATCCGACCCCTTAAAAAAACTTGGAACGACGAGTGGGCACCTTGAACCTTCGATCGTTGCGAGTTGTGATTAAGTGAAGTGTGTGTTGAGCGCGTTCCTTATATACTTATGGCCTTACAAAAATAATCATAAACACGCTCATTAATTAAACACGCGAACAAAAGAAAAAGTTTCTTTATTTAAATAGGATTCCATGCAAGCCGAGGTGCGAGTTTTCAGAGGTGAGATTTTTTTTTCAACAATGAAGTGTGAAACAAAGCCATATTTACTATTGTCATTTTGTCGGTTTCATAACTTTGCTTTTAATCAAGATGAGATAAAAAAGTCTTTTTTGGAGCTAAATTGCAAGCGATAAGTTGAAATTAATCTTTTTCTAAATAATCAGCTATGAACACAAACAATTTCTGATCAAAGCTAATCACATTAAGCAGAGAGTCGATTAAGAGTTACCCAGGATTAAAAGTTGCTCGATGTTGTAACTTCTCTCGTATAAAAGTGTTTTCCGTTCTTATGTTTTGTGAAGTTTGAGATTCAGAACCGACATCAAAACAATGAAGTCTTAAACAAAGCCATAGTGTAATTTTGCCGGTTTCAAAACTTTGCTTTTCATCAACATGAAATACAAGTCTTCTTGGAGCTAATTTGAACGCCATAAGTCGATATAAATCTTTTTCAAAATGACCATAAAGTATTCTGATAACTGATCTTATTCCGCGGAGAGCCGATTGACACTAAACCAGGATTAAAAGTTGATTGATGTTTTACTTTCTCTCTAATAAAAGTATGTTACATTCTAATGTTTTGTGGGGTTTGACATTAGTCGGCATCAAAACAGGAGGATAGGAAAATTTTTGGTCAAAATACGCGTGAGTCGAAGTCGAGGTATAAGATTCCACTATATAATATAGGTGAGTTTTTGCTAATTATGTGAAACAAAGCCACCCCAGAGAACACTGTTTTTCGTCAAACGTTATTCTGTCCAACTTCAGTCAGCAATAGTGTAATATAATGTATCCCTGTTCTTATCATACCAATAGCTTCTTAGTTTTTCTGCGGACAAATAGCAACAAACTTTATTGAACAGTAAATAGCAGAGTAGATATCACAATGTTCACTTTTCGTAACGTTCAAACCTGACGCGAGCTAAAAAACAGTCTCGGCAGAGAGCTTACTGTAACATGCAACAAATTCTCGGCATATAGCCGTCTATAAAGCAAAGCCAAAGCTATAATTCATATTTTATCGATTTTAAAACTTTGTTTTTCATCATGTGATAAAAGTCTTCTTTTTTGATTACTTTCTAAGCTATAATTCGAAACGAATCTCTTACAAAATACAATCCAATTCTGATCAAAGCTAGTGTAATTCCGCAGAGAGCCGATTAACACTAAACCAGGATTAAAAGTTGATCCGTGTTTTATCTTGTCTTTTATAAAAGTGTTTTTCATTTTAATGTTTTGTGGAGTTTGAGGTTACTCGACATCAAAACAGGAGAACAGAAAATATAAACAAAAAATAACACTGATAAGTTATAAACCTGAAATCATAAAAATTCACGCTAATCCAAAATTAGTTTAATCATGATTTAAACGCTGGGCAAAGAATTGTTTGTCGTCAATTTAGTGTTTTGTGCGCGTTCCTCATAAACACGCGAACAAAAGAAAAAAATTCTTTAGTTAGACAGGATCCCACACGAGACGAGGTGCGAGTTTTCAGCATAATTTCAGAGGTGAGATTTTTTTTCAACAATGAAGTGTGAAACAGCCATAGTTACTATTGTCATTTTGCCGGTTTCAAAACTTTATTTTTAATCAAGATGTGATAAAAAAGGCTTTTTTGGAGCTAAACTGTGAGCTTTAAGTCGAAATTAACCTTTTTCCAAATAACCAACTATGACCATAAAATATTTGTGATAAAAGCAAATCTCATTTCGCAGAGTCGATTTAGACTAAAAAAAGGTTAAGTCTGCTTACGAGCCTAGTGGCCCATCAGGCCGGAGCTTATCCCGGTTTCCGTAGCATGAAGAGACTAGGAGTATTTCTACTCCCCCCTGGATGGGATGTAAATTCGCCGGTACCCATTTACAGAGGCACTATGAGAGTAAAGTGTCTTGCCCAAGAACACAACGCAGCGCCTTGGCCAGGGCTCGAACCCGGACCGCCCGATCCGGAGTCCAGTGCACTAACCATTAGGCCACCGCGCCTCTCACCGATTTAGACTAACCCAGGATTAAAAGTTGCTCGATGTTGTAACTTCTCTTGTATAAAAGTGTTTCTCGTTCTTATGTTTTGTGAAGTTGGAGATTTAGAGTCGACATCAAAACTGAAGGACAAACAACATAAACAGAAAACCTCACTGAAAAGGTAAAAAACTGACATCGAAATGCATGCTAATCGTGGATAGTAGCTTAATCGCGCTTTGAATAATCAGGCGAAAGAATTGTTTTTGGTGAACTGTGTTGAGCGATTTGTGTGCGCAGTTTGCGCGCTTTCAAGCAAAGAACTGATAGAGATGCTTTTTATTTGAACACGAAAAACAATCTTAGAAAAAAAAATGCTGAAAATGCATTCGAAACGGTTTGTTAGTTTGCTCTACCAACTGAGCTATGAAGCCACACATTGGGAGCGAGGTCAATTGTGAGTTCATATTTTCCCGTGAAAGGAGTGAAATGATGTAATGTATATGAAATGATTCATATATGAACTGCGGATATATATGAAGGTAATATGTGATCTTCGCAGTGAATTTCCAATTTAAGCAATTGGAATATAGAAGCCTGAAAAAAATCAGGGGTTCAACGGGATTCGAACCCGTGACCTCCGCGATACCGGTGCGATGCTCTACCAATTGAGCTATGAAGCCACACATTGGCCCCGACTCACAATTGACCTCGCTCCCAATGTGTGGCTTCATAGCTCAGTTGGTAGAGCATCGCACCGGTATCGCGGAGGTCACGGGTTCGAATCCCGTTGAAGCCCTGATTTTTTTCAGGCTTCTATATTCCAATTGCTTAAATTGGAAATTCACTGTGAGATTCTAGTATATTAATTACAGTGGTGATCTGACCGGCTCAAGTTGAGGTGTAAGTTTTTAGCCTACAAGAGAGGTGAGATTTTTTTGCTAAGAATGTGAAATAATGAAATGAGTGAAATGATCATCGCAGTGTGAAAGCAATTAAAGCAATTGCATTTGCAATCTGATAAAAATGCAAGACTTCAACGGGATTTGAACCCATGACCTCCGCGATACCGGTGCGATGCTATACCAATGACTATTTCTTTAGAAAATGAAGCAGTGTCCCCCAAGTAAAACAAGTAGACTTGCTCGTAAATATATTAGGCAAAAAAATACGAAGCGAAAGGGAAACGACCGGAAATATGTTCGCTTCACGCCCATCATTAAACTTTTCAGAAGTATTACAATCTACACGTCGTTGTAAATCGTTTAGACGACTAGAATCCGGCCGTTTCTCCACAAAGTCCATTCCCTTTCGTTTCTTATTTTTTTGGCCTTATTTAATGTACGACCAAGACTGTTTTTTTTTCTTGGGGGGGGGGAGGGTGGGGGCGGGGGAGACTGTCACATTTCCAATAGAAATAATCGGTTAAATTTGAATGTTAGAAATCAGTTCATGTACGTCAGAACAAAAATGTTTTCCAAATTTCAGAAACTTTCTGACAATTAAAAGTTTTTCGATTCTTACGATCTGTAAGTCAGTTTTTCGCAGAAAACCGAATTTGTTAAAACAAACGGGTGCGTTTAAGCTAGATGTAAACGAGGGTAGATGCCTTTGTCACTATATGGCGGAAGTCACTTAGCGGAACCTTGTAAGTTTTGCATAAGAAAGCTTAAGAATAAATGCATGTTATAATTTATTTTTAATCTCGATTTATATGCCTGTTATCTGTCACAAACTAAACATCCGACTCAAATTACCGTATTTTACTAAGCTTGTGATTTGAAAACAAACACAATCTTGTAACTGGCTAAAATATCTTTTCGTATCTTAAGTTAAGCCAAACAAAAAGAAATTTGTGCTTCAGAGAAGTATCAAATCCCCAGACTTTTTCTTAAGGTGTCTCTCTACAGTTTTTTCTGGATCATACCAAACATTTTCATTTGGCCGTTTAGCAAACTTCCTGGACTCAAATCGATGTGAAATTTACACCAGATATTGGAATTGGATTGAAGTTTGATATAATATATTTTTTAGGAAAATCGATATTTCCATAGAAACGATAAACAGAAAAACTAGATATCAGTTAAACTTGAATTCTACGCGAGTAAGATTTGACGTAGAAAAACTAACACCAGTATCTGAAACTATGGTGTACTGCACATCAAATACACAAGAATAAAAAAATTCTGTATGTTTGATTTCGAATAAATCGAAAATATATTTCAAACCATGCTTTTTGCATTATAATGATAAACGGACCGATTTGAAGACACTGCTTTGATGAAATTATTTCGAAATAACACTAAAATGTGTATTTAACTTATCTTTCGTCGCCGTGAAAGTTTAGTTGATTTTCGTTATTGCGATCCCGAGAATTGGATTTTTTCATACGGTCACTACCAATGCAATTTTTGGTAAATTTTCTACTTTTAGCGCTTTTTCGAAAATCTCCAAAACGGCTCCAACGATTTTTTTAAAACTTTCACAACACATGCTTGATAATGCAAAGAATTTAGTTCCAAAGTTTTATTAACGTTGATTTACTGGAACATGTCCAAAGTTATCCTTAAAGAAGGCGTTCGAACCGACGAAAAAGTTGCGTTACAAATTCAGCTTTCGCAATTTATGCTAAAATATTCAAATCAATTTTTTTTACATTCCATCTTGATAAATACAGCTCGTTGCTATTGTTTTCAATATTGTGTTTTTTCCCTCACTCTTTTGCTCACTCGATGGAATGTAAAAAACATTGATTTGAATATTTTAGCATAAATTGCGAACGCTGAATTTGTAACGCAACATTTTCGTCGGTTCGAACGACTTATTTAAGGATAAATTTGGACGTGTTCCAGTAAATCAACGTTAACAAAACTTTGGAATTAAATTCTTTGCATTATCAAGCATGTGTTGCGAAAGTTTTAAAAAAATCGTTGGAGCCGTTTTGGAGATTTTCGAAAAAGCGCTAAAAGTAGAAAATTTACCAAAAATTACATTGGTAGTGACCGTATGAAAAAATCCAATTCTCGGGATCGCGATAACGAAAATCAACTAAACTTTCACGGCGACGAAAGATAAGTCAAATACACATTTTGGTGTTATTTCGAAGTAATTTCATCAAAGCAGTGTCTGCGTCTCGGTCCGTTTATCATTATAATGCAAAAAGCATGGTTTGAAATATATTTTCGATTTATTCGAAATCAAACATACAGAATTTTTTTATTCTTGTATATTTGATGTGCAGTACACCATAGTTTTAGATACTGGTGTTAGTTTTTTTATGTCAAATCTTATTCGCGTAGAATTCAAGTTTAACTGATATCTTGTTTTTCTGTTTGTCGTTGCCATGGAAATATCAATTTTCCTAAAAAATATATCATATAAAAGTTCAATCCAATTGCAGTATCTGGTGTAAATTTCACATCGATCTGAATCCGGGAAGTTTGCTAATCGGCCAAATGAAAATGTTTGGTATGGTACAGAAAAAACTGTAGAGAGACACGTTAAGTCAAGACTGTCTCAATCATAACTAATCAGTGATAACTGACACTCCGGCAGTTGTAGAAGATAAACACAAAAAGAAATTTGTACTTCAGAAAAATTTCAAATCCCCAGACTGTAAGTTAAATAACTCCAAAATCTTTACGAAGTGACAAACATTTCTAAAGGCAAGACTGACTCAATGGTAACTGACACTCCGGCAGTTCTAAAAGATAAACTCAGCACCCTACTAAGCATGTTTCCTATCCAGGGTCAAACTTGATGCGATCGTCAAACTTTTTTTTTTTCATTTCAGAAGTATTAGGATCCACACGTTGTAAATCGTTTAGACGACTAGAATCCGGTCTTTTCCCCACATTTTCCCTTTCGTTTATTATTTTTTTGCCTAATTTATTGTTTTACTTGTTTTACTTAGGGGAGGCTGTCACATTTCCAAAAGAAAAAAATCGGTAAAATTTCAATGTTAAATCAGTTTTATTTGAAACGAGTATCCGATTGAAGGAAGAAAACGTCTGGGTACTAGACTCTAGAATTTGACTGAAGCTAAACAAATGAACAATTGCAAGCCGGGAAAGAAACACCCGCGAACTTTTAGCCTCATTCGCATTGCTGGCTTTCAGCTGACGTCACGGCAGCCATGTTGGTGGACAAGAACAAGGCGTCTTCGTCCGCTGGGAACTTAAACTTTTTTGTCAAGCAAATTCTGCGAAAATGTTTTTTATTGTTTTGACCACCAACATGGCCGCCTTGTCACGTAATTGCAAGCGATCAATTGTTAATAGTGGAGAACATCGTAATTGTTCTGCGCTCGCATTTATTCCTTATTTCTTCATCGTACGACCTCATACAGCGAGTGAAGAAAAAATTAGCCTGGCCACGGGATAAGAAGGAGAAGTAGTTTAACCAATAAGGAACTTTTATCCTTTCTTGCAAATATGACTTGAAAGCAAACCAAGAACTGAACAACGTATTGCGTTCATGTTATTTTATTCACTTATTGAATGAAGGAATAAATAGCATTCATCCTCGATAACACACGTCAAACCGAATCATTTCTGTATTCGCACTACAACATCAATAAACAGACTATACCCTCCAAAACGTGACGACTGTTAAACTGTACAAAGTATTTTGTCACAAAAGATGAAAATAAATAACTATTCCTTTGTAGCATACGAATATTTTTTTATGAAATTATTATAACCCCCGATTTTTTTAGTTGAGCCACACAAACTTAATCTGTTCCGAATTGTCTCCTATTTGCACCAGACTTTTAAAAGCTCGCGTTTTCTACTTTTAAAATATGTACAATATACAGCTCTGTCACACAGTTTATCGATATCAAAAGCATTTGACACTTAAAATAGTGTAAACAAGCAGTTTTTTTCAAATTAAGCATTGTATTGTTTTCTCCTTGTCTTTTCTATATTACAAAGGAAACCAATTTAATAATCTCCCTAATTTATACCAGATTTGTCTCAATTACAGAAATGCTCGATGGTGATATCCGTATTATCTCCATCGAAGATTCTTTTTATTTTCGACTTCCCAATTTGCAATCATGGGGTACCTGAGAGTACTGGCTTGTTCCCCTTGAGAACCTCAGCACGGGCTTAATATATTATTTGTAACACAGGTAAATTCGTTAGCCGTCATACCTGTGCATAACATTTGCCCATACAAACGAAGATATAGATAATTGTGTGTACTTGCAATAATTAGAACCTGTCGATTTAAGGCTCCACTTGCGAAAGTATCATCACACAATTGTTTGTTTATAAGTCAATACGGCATGAAAGCCGCGTAAATGTGTAAAGTTTCCTGACGCATCACCTTGGATGTGATTGGCTCGTATTGACAATTTGTTCCATTTCAGAAATACTTGGATCTTGTACGATGGTGAACAATGCATCGACAAAATTTCTTTATGACCGCTTGACCGCCAGAAACTATAACTCTTTTGGTTCGACGTCTGTAGATTGATTCTTTCAAGTTGACCCTAACTCCCTCTTTTACTTTATGAAGAGCCACTGGCCTGCACGCCTGTTTCAAAGTCCAATTAAACGACGTTATTTTAAGTTCCTAATGTCCGGAACTTTGACTAAGAATCCACTGCGATTGGCTAGTGTTTCGTCAGCACTGTGATTCAATGGGTTTGTAATAAGACAGCATTTGAGTTTGACTCATGACCGTGTCATCCGGTGATTTGGGACCAGGATCTTGTTCGACCTCCCCTTCGCTGATGTTTCGAAAAGCGCTCATCTTTTCTGTTTCCGCCGCTAGTTCCAGTGCCACCGCTTCTGACCATCTACTCTGAGCTGCTTTTAGCGTGCTTGTCCAGGTCTCCTGTTAATCAAAACAGAAAAGTTATGAGCATAATTTCTTTTTCGTAACTGAAAGGATTGCCAGACCCGTTCTGAAAGGGATAGCTTTGCACAGTAAGATGATCAGCAATTATTCGTACTTATGTTTGCGCGTGGGACATACACGCTTGGAATACAATCCGAAATCAACTCCGATCTCCTCCAAACATTCCTACAGTAAGGAATTCACAAAAGAATGTCCTTTGAATAACAGCTTGCAACCTCTATCCAACCTCTTTGCGGAGAGAAACTAAGTCTCTTTAAATCGAAATCCTTTTACCAATACAATACAATACAATCACCCTCCGCCTAAAGTAAACCGAGTATTACAAGAGTATTAAGAGCTGGATTCAGTCAAGTTACCTTGAGGTTCTGTGATGGTGCTTGTAACGTGTACAGTCCAACAGTTTGTTTAAATCTGCTGTAATGGATTATTATGAAGGAGTTCTTTAAAGTGCTTCCTGTATAGAACACAACAAAACATTCCATGAGACAAAATGAAAGGCCTTGTATTCTTGTTGGTATTATATCACCTGGCCTCGCATAGGTACAGTTACCGCAAAATATAGGTCCGCAGCACGTACTTTCACAGAGACGCGTAAACTGCACAGCACACTTCATACGTTTTTCTTGAAAAGACATACCTGCATGTGTGGCTTCGGCATCAATGATGATGAATCTATCCAGCGGTATTGGCTGTGAATAAACAAGAAACCACAATTTATTCTGGCGAATCACTGAGATTTATCAACCGAGGAAGCTCGAGGCGAAATAAGAAAGTTCTTGTATGAAAAATAAGCTTCAGATTTTGCTCGCAGACCAAACCTGGAGAAAGGCATATAACGCCAGCAAAATAGCACGAGAAACGTTTATATTAATATATTATTATACCTGTTTATAGACTGTGTATTGAGCTCCGGACATGCTCCGCCTGACCACTGGAGGGGTGGACGGTGGACTATCTGTCATCCCAGTCAGATTCAGTTTCTGTACCAATGAAAGATGCTTTATATTCGTAAAATTATAATAAACAATAATCAACCATGCTTTCTGTCAAAACAATTTCTAAGCACAAAACATGCTTTAAGCAATTAAGTGACCACTCATAATAAATTTTATTCACATATAACTCATTCTCTAAGCTTCCGAATTCGTACCTTGTTCACTTTCAGTGGCAGTTTTCGGAATCTTGTTAGAAGAAGCATGTCATCAAATAGAAAAGCGTACACATCAACCTTTGCATTTTCTGAAATGAAAAGAAATCACAGTCGATCAGTAATGCTCACCTTACTGTGCACATTGCATCGCAACGCCAAAATATACCCGAAATATACCTGAACACAGTTCAAGGTTTTCTACTCTAGTGTGTAATGACTTACCCATCAAAGTTAGTGGTCCCTCATAAAGCAGTTGTCTTTTAGGACTTGCCAATAGACTCTCGCATGGCTGTTTTAACAATACGCCTCTTAAGAACTAGAGAAACAAAAAGACACGGCTTGGATTAAAATAAAACCAATTGGAAGACAAGCAAGTGCCAGATCTTAATATCTCATTAGGGGTTTTTCCATTGTGAATGCTGTGAAACCGAAAATCCAAACATACTGGTCGAGTACTGCGCTGATATTTAGTCGATCTAAATGAAGATATCACACAATCAAGCAGAGGTAGGACAGTCATTGAAATCATTATCTCCCAAAAGAATCATTTCGCCAACTTAAGTGCGTTGTTTTAATACATATCTTTAGTAAACGTGCTCAAGAAGTCCCTGAAGTTAAAATGAACAGAACGTCTCTTAAACACGAGTGGAGGTGCGGATAAACGATAACTGACAACAAGACATCTAATTGCACAACACGTTATTTATAGTCATCATTTTCAAAACAGAATATACTCCTCCCTTACCTCGGGTACATAGGTCTTTGGATCCAGCTCAGTAATGGAAGGCCAAACTAAACTACTTTGAAGTTCTTGCAATCTTTCGTAATTTGCTCTAGACTTTACTTTACCTTCCAGCTCCTCTGTGAAAAATCAAAGTATTTATCATATCAGTTACTCTTTGAAAGCTATGTTTATAACTCGAAGCAATCATCGAAAAGAGATCTTCACTTACGTATTGAAAGCTCCACAGCCTTAATAATGGAAGATAAAGAACTGTGTTGTTCATCTCCTTCAGCCGTTCGTTTTCTGATATTCTGAAAGTAAGGTTAAACTCTTAAGTACTTCTGAGCTATTTATCAATTTGTTTTCGTTTTCGTTGTCGCCGTGGATTCTTTTTACTAAATTTTTCAAGAAAACGTAGCAAGACAATTTTTTTCATTTTTACCTTAAGTAGCAGAGGATACTTGGTTAGATGTTGTAGCGGAGCAACTAAGAGGTCGGTAATTTGAAGTCTGTTGCATCTGCTGTTGGACTCACACCACTAGCAAAATATAACAAAACAACAGCACATATTAGAACATTTGCACGAACAGTTGAGGGTAAGGAGTACGGAGGAAGGAAAATAAGGATAAAATATCTATTATTTACCAATGGTTCAAGATTTCAATTTTTCTAAAATGGAAACTTTGATTTTTGATAAAATATCTATTATTTACCAATGGTTCAAGATCTCAAATTTTCTACGTTTAAAATCGCTCGCTTACCAGGTGACACTGCAGAAGGACAAAAACGTAGTTCAACAACCGAACGGCAAACAAAAAAAGAACCCCCTTATTTGAGGTTACAACTACTGAGTTTTCAGACAACGCCAACGAGAAGCCGAGGGTTTTATCTGGAGGGTGTTTTAACGTAAGCTGGAGAATATTTTTAGAAGACAGTGAATAAATTAAATAAGCCGACTGACAATTTTTTACTGGTATTAGGCAGAACAAGAGAATATTACCTTCATAAACTCCTGGAAGTCCTCGTCCTTTTTTAGCGAGTCGAGATAACTGAGAGCTTTGGAATAATTCAGGCAATATTTCTGATACTGAGGGTGAACTTTCCGACTAAACTGTAAACCAGAAGTGACATGATGTTAGCGCTCAAAGTAAAGGAAGTACATAGTGGAGTAACGGTAGTGAAAAAAAAATGCTTACTTCTGTAAAAGCAGAGACAACAGATGCAGTACTTCCAAACTGTGTGGGTTGTTCCGTTTGAAATACGAGCAGAAGATTCTTCGCGAATCTCGTGCTAACCTGTGACGTAACAGAATGTACAAGTAATTATACTATACAAAACAGAGTACTAAAGGTATTAACAAACTCTCTTTTATCTGAATTTGTATTTAATGCAGAAAATCCTTCATATCACCTCTCAGTAACGGTGAGGTGGAAAGATTGCGTGACTAGGGAAACGAATATGAGGGAAACGAATATGATGGTGTGTCCCCCCATCTGTCTTCCATTACCTCACACAGGTCTTGAAGATTACAAAAGATTTTGTTGGCGTCTACATGCTGTAGATGTCCCATTTGCTGAATCTCCTTCAACGGTTCAAGGAACACCTGACAATGATAAGTATGAAGAAAATAAATCAACCTGGAACAAGGAAAGAGAGGAACGAAAGCTTAGACTAGTGCGACTAGTCCAAGATCATCAACTCGGCTAACTTATGCTAGCTGATCATATGTTCGGCTTTGATCGGAAACCTTCGGAAACCACCGAATCCTTACCTCCTTAAGAACCAACAGATGACTCATCAGGTAAACAACCTCGCTATGAAATAGTTCCCATACTGCCTCTCGTCTTTTGGTCTCGTAATCAGACAACGTGCTTTCAGAACGAGGCCTTCTCGGACTTCTCTCCATACTTTGTCCCATCAGCTGAGTCCAGTGACTGTTCTGTTAAGGATGAAGAATTGAAGAAAATGGCTTTAGTTAGACAAATGACACGACATCTATCTCTCTTTTCTACTGACCTCTCTTCTACTACTACAATTGCCGAAGCCCGTTGCCGTTAAGTGAGGGTTATAGACGAGAATTTAACAATGGGATGATAGTTACGGCGAAAACGAAAATAAAAGAGGTATTTTTAAATTGCATGAAACCACAAACAAATAACGTATGTCTTGCGGGGAAAGGTGTGAAAATATTCACATATCCTTTCGAGCCTGCAGCCTATCGTCTGTTTATTCATTTGATGCCAAGTTAGAAGGAACTATGTCTGTGAGGTAGAACCAGTGGTTTTTCCACACCCATAGTTGAATATGAAAAGATCCGGAAAACCGAACGTGCCCAACTTTAATGACCCTTATTATCGAGTATCCGCTCAACTGTTATAAATCCAGCAAATTTTCCCTCCATATATGGAACAAAAACTTTATTTATTCTACCTAACTGATAGAAAGCAATTTCATACTGGTATTCCATGTTATAAAAAAGTTTTGGAAAACTTTAAAGGAATTTCAGCCAAACATGAATACGTGATCCTCACGTCATCAGCTTTGTGCATTTTGCAGGCCATTTCAAGCCTCATCATCGTCAGTCACCCTCACTTCCTAATGCATATCACTTCGCGATAACTACTCTTAAACAATCATACTAATATTGTTGGCTTTCCCATAATCTGCTTTGGTCTTTGGGCTTCTAAAAATAGACCAGTATCCCTTTAATGATATTAGGATCACGGTAATAAAGTGAATCACATAGTGTATTCCGTAATTTACCTTAAACTCGGACAGTTCATGTTCCACAATGGATTTTGGGTTCTCCCTCATGCGAGCCAAGCTTTCTTTGAAATCTTCACCCTGTCTGGGTTTGTCTTTAAGTAACAGCTATCGTAACAAACAAGGAGCAAAACTCGATGAGCAAAATAACAATATCAATAATGTCACGAAAATCGATAAATATTTACCTAGCTGTTTCACTTACCATCTTTTTATTCCGTCTAAGAATTGACCATCGTGATCTTTTCTCTGGATCTGAAAACGAGCAGCCAAGAAATATGTCAGAATAGCGGTGGACATTTGGTTAGAAATTTGTTCGCTCCCGTCGAGAGATGACTTCGGATGGCCGAGGGACTTCGAGCATGCGAGATCGTGCAGTGCTCGGGAAAAACGATTCTATCTGCAGATTAGAAAAACTAGAAATACATGCAAGCAATAATGACTCGGATGATAAGCATGATAACACATTCATTCTACTTAGCAGTATTTTTTACTTACCTATACTGTTGAGAGATGTAGATGAACCAGAGAGCTCCTTTTTCTCACGGATGACGCTTAAGCTCTTTCCTTCTTTGAAAAAAAAAATAAGAAAAGACATAAGAAAACTATTACACTCTAGCAGATAAACCCAAAACAACATGTTAAATTATGCCTTTCGTACCACTAATCAGCAGCATATTCTTGATAGTACGTATATTCGCTAAAAAGGCGCTACAAATTAGTCAAATTACTCCACTGCTTTTTTGTGACTGTGTCATGTCAAAATCAGCGGAAAAGGCTCTAAATAATAGTTCAATCCTACAAAACCTTCTCACGCGCATTCATTTCTCTAAAATTGCTTAAGTCAATTGATCTTATAGATTCGGCAGAATAAGTCACAATTAAATCAGCAGCGTTCGAAAGCGTGCAACACAGAGCGGATGACAATAAAATAAAATATTCTGAACAAAGAACTTTCTGGAGGTTATCACACATGACCAGAACTTGACCGTTTTGATCAGCTTTAAGGACATCTTGTCATGCAATTTAAAATCTTTTTCTCCACGTAAAAAAAATAATCTTTAAATCAAAGTAGAACTCCAAATAACAGATCTTTAAGATAGGACAGCAAAATCTAGGTGGAAATGAGCATTAATATTAAGGTTCGTGGATGGTCACAATCGAACAAGATTGAATACCAAAACCACCATTTTCGCCATTGTGGTTTTTTCTTGCAGTTTATTGGTCGCGGTACAAGAAAAACTCCACAAATATTTGTTAGTTTTCAAGGTTTTCCACATTTATAACGGACTACAATCACGCTGAATTCATTTCGAGTTTAAATCCGTTCACTTTTAGAACATTAGTTTGCTTTTAAAGACTACCAAAGAACGTTTAATGCACTATGTATAAAAATAAATATAAGTTGCTGTCCATGCTTATAATAAGCGAAATATTCAAGGACAATGAAATTTTAACAGTTAAAAAGGCTCGATCTTCCGTTGGGCCAAATACCGATCATGTGCCTGTTTCCGGTCATTCCAATGCAGAGATAACAAAGTCAAACAATGTAATTGGCGGCATTTTATCCCCTCACGCAATCATTGAAGGTTTTTCTTTGCACTGATAAGGCTGCTTAATTGATATTGGCATCCATTTACGCACAAACAACGATTTGACTTCAGCTGTGCTGGTAGCATTTATCTACTCACGGAATCGACAGTTGCTCTTTGTTTAGCCCTGTTAAACTAATTTTGTTGTTGCTGTTGTTTTATCCCGTTATCCCGTTTACACTATCGTCGTTCAATCTATTCTAAAACGGAGATTTGTTCATCTCATTAACCTCAACATTAAAATGAAGTGTCTAGGCAAGAACGGTGTTCAGCTGTGCTTTCACACGTGCAAAAACGTGCGGTAGCGAAACGGAAGGTATGCAGAAATTGGCAAGCATCAATTATGCAAATTTACGGCCTGTACAATGTCCTCACCACCTGTACAAACCCATTATTTTTGGTATTTAAAAATGATGTCATTTGGTTGATTTTATTTTTCGAAACGATTTTATACTTTACAAGGTTACTAATATGTTAGGGCGATCCATAATTTAGATACCTTAGTTGTAACAAACCAGCAGTCAGGTTTTTTTTTTCAATAAGCTCTTTCTTCACAAACAGACACGGCATGCTACTTACCCATTGGCTCTGTCTGGACATTTAGCACATGAAGGTCCATCTGATAATGGTCCCCAGGCATGGACACGACAGCGGACCCTCGCCGTGTGCGTGTTGACCGAGCTTTCGTGAACACGTTGTCTCTAAGAATAAGCAAAAGGAGAAAAGGATAGAAGTTAATGAACATTCTTTACAATTTAATATACTATTTTTTGACGCCTTGCGCCCAGAGTGCTGGTTTTCTAACTTATATGTGCTGCGCCTTTATAGTGACCGTTCAGATGAAGTTATCGTAGATCTAACGGAATCTCAGTCAGCTTAAAGGGGAAGTAGTATCATTTGAAAAAATGTAAAACTTTTCTGTGTTAACAGAAAGCTGGAAATAATGGTCGAGTTTAGTTTATAAAGTACCACCCAGTGTACTGAAAGTGTCGATGAGTGTCTCTGGTCATAGAAATGGCTCAAAATGAATTTCAACTTAAAATACATTACGATACCTTTTTCTAAGTTCTCAAAACAAAATGCGCTAGAAACGATCACAATGTATTCCACTTTCAAGAATTTGGATGATTCGTTCTCTTGCCATTAAAGCTTGTTCTAAGAATTATTGGTCTAAACAAGTTTTTGTAATCTTGGGCTAAATGTTTAAAAATTCCAGATGTCCCTTCATCAGTGGTATAAGAATAAATTTTGAGCAGAAACGGTCAGGGTCAAAATCCTCATGATGCATTGTATAAAGTTTGTAAATAGATTTAGTAGTAGCCCATTTTTGGTAGTTATAAGCACTAAGTTGCTTACGAATCTATCAAAGCAGGGGTGGGGTGTGTGGTGTTGATGTAGTTTCTCAATTTTGTAATTATAACAAATGATTACGCAAACAGTTATACTCTCTTATTATCAGCCAGAACCTCAAAATATTAATTCTCCATACTTATTGCCATAAACGTCTTAAGATGTAAGTTCGGAGAATATTTGTGGTACATCAAAACTATGCTTAAGTTGCTGATTATCTTTAGTCTGGTCAGTTACATGTCTGCTGACCATCAAGAAAAATAAAATCTCAATCCCTAGTTTACTAAAACTCAGTAATTACTTACTCTTCCTCTGTGGGCATGTCTTCTTCTTTTGGTTCTTCCTGGATCGACCGCGGGCTCTGAAAAAAAAAATAATGCAAATTACGCTGACTGTCCATGTGACGCGAACCAATGAAACACTGTCTGTAACAATTGGGTTACAAACTTAAAACGTACCATTTAAAAATAATAAAGAACTACAGCTTGATATAATAAATACAATTAATATTTACTGGCACTGTGCCTGCACGAGATCTTTTTCTGCGGTTGTTCAGGAATTCTGCGATGTCCGCGGCGAGACTCTCTGCGTTTTCTCTTTTGATATCACCTTCAAATTTCTGAAAAAAGTAAGTATATGCCAACAGTTGAAAGGCGTATATCATGATAGATATATTTTGTTCCCATTAGCCATAAAAACTGTTCTTACCAGTGACACGGAGGTTTCGCGATGCCTCTTGACGTAAATTTCGTCGTCGTCGATTGACTTTCTTCTTAAACGATGCTAAAACAAGAACGGTAAATTGATTAGCCTATCTGCAGATACTGACTTAAATTAAGCGCATTTTCGACATCTAAGCACATCTTTTAAACATATTCCAACTGCTACTACTCAAACCTTATTTCAAAACAAATACTTTCTAAAATCCCGGCTAAGAAAGCAGTGGAAGTTCAAGCAACATTTGCGGTTTGTTTGATTTCTGTTTTCGAAACCCATTTCAGAAATGATGCCATTAAAGCAGAAACCTTTACCAAAGCGTTCAACCGAGATTGCTTAATATGCAGTTTCTCCTTACAATATCCAAATGTTATCAAGCAAATGGTCGATAAGAAAAAAAAACAGTACCTAAAGGATACCGATCATGTACCCCTAAATTCTCACGACTGACAAAAGATGTGTACGGAAATAAGAAAGGAGATATGTCAACAGCGTTTGTAACGGAAATATTAGATGACATACCATTGTTTGAGGGTCGTCATTTTCAGTGTTGTCGTTGCTCTGGGTCTGCGTCCTCATTGTGGTGGACAGGTAATGACCAAATGACGCCACCGGAAGTGACACAGTGTGCGCCAGTTTCCTTCTCATCTGTGGACTGCCTGCTGGACTTGTTTGTGGACTGGGCGAAGTTTGAACTTCAGAAAGAATTCTCTGAAATTTAAAAGTTCCATTGTAAAAAGTGAAAACATAAGTTTCATCACTAATAATACACATGCAAAAATTTCAGCAAGCTCATTGGCTGAGAGCACGTCAATTAATCCCAAACAGTGCAGAAAGTTGAAATTGAGTGCAAAAAGATGAAATTAGTGCAGAAAGTTGAAATTAAGGTGGCTTACTACAGTTTTGAGAGGGTAAATGAGCCGAGCTTTTAACTCTTTAATAAAATGTCCAGAAAGGTTTTAGCTTTCACTTATTATTGTTTGTTACATCCTACAACCAATATATGCGACATTTGAGCAATATAGATGCTAATAAACACCCAAAATGAATATCCGAGTGCTTAAGAGGAGACTGGGCACTAGTAGTTTCAATGGCGTTTTTCTCAAAATCTGCCCGTACGACCCTACCTCAAAAATTCAGAAAATAGAAATTGGAGGAGATAAAACATTCATGCAAAATAAATTAAAAATCTGTAAGACAGATTTTTTGCAAAATAGGAAAATGTGTTGTTTTTTTTTGCCTATTTAAAAAATAGCTCAAAATCTGTCTTACAGATTTTTTTTAGATTTTGGCAGTTGACGCGATTCACCCCAAAACATTAATTGTGAAAATTTCATTATCGGTCGTACGGTAGGTTTTTGAGAAATTTTGAGCCGAAGTTAGGTTTTTACGACCTCCGACAAGAATCGAATTGCGCATGCCCTTTAATTTGAGCGCGCGCTCGTATGACGCCACACGTTATGAGCAATGAAAAAAGCGAATTAGAACTCCTCCGTCGGTCGTTTATCAACCTATCTGTGGTATTGTTTTCGTCCTATGACATGTCTAAAACCTTCTGAAACTTTCTGAAACGATTAACTTTCGAATAAAGGGCTCAAACTTGTTTTCGTTTTCTTTAGTGTTGCTCGCGAAAGTTTTGCGAGCGCGAGCGATATTGACGTCAGACAGCCGAATCGTAGCGCGCGCTCTTGCCTCGTAAAAACTGTAGTAAGCCACCTTAAGGACGTTTGCGCTAATTGTTTATGCGCATCCTTACTGCGCACGTAATTCCTGTTGCAACAATACGCCACGTCATGCATCGAGCGCGCGCGCTGAGAAAAATTTCCAACCACATATAGGGTGAGTAGCCATTGCGATAACTTCGCTTGCAGTTTGCTAGCTTAAATGGCCGGTGACCCCTACTTTTTTCTTAAAAGATCACTTTTGTTAACGATTATCTACGTTTTGTGAGAAAATGAAAAAAATCTATCGATTAAAAGGTTGATTTTTTTGCCCCACGCACGTTCGAATTCCGCTTTTTAATCTTTTCGTTTTTGTCGTACGACTGGTTCAAATGCCTCTTCCAGGGCTAAGTTTTGCATAAAAGATGGCAACACTTGAAATTATTTACGCAACAGACGCACTTCTTCAAAATATCACCAAGATCGTTTCCCTCCGTTTTCTCATCATCGATAATTTAAACTACAAACCTTGAAAGCCGTGCGAAATTACGTGCGCCAATTTTTCAAAATCAGGGTAGTTTTCTACAGACTTTATCTCTGAAACGAAGTCGGTGACCCCCACTTTTTTTGGTATTTCTGACACAAGTAACTCATTATCCGTCCTCAGTAAAAATTTTAGAAAAATCTATCGACTAGAAAATTTTCGCGCGAACGTCCTTAAGGACGTTCGCGCTAATTGTTTATGCGCATCCTTACTGCGCACGTAATTCCTGTCGCAACGCTACGCCACGTCATGCATCGAGCGCGCGCGCTGAGGAAACTTTCCAACCACATATAGGGTGAGTAGCCGTTGCGATAACTTCGTTAGCAGTTTGCTCGCTTGAATGGTCGGTGACCCCTACTTTTTTCTTAACAGATCATTTTTGTTAACGATTATCTACGTTTTGTGAGAGAATGAAAAAAACTTATCGATTAAAAGGTTGATTTTTTTTGCCCCACGCACGTTCGAATTCCGCTTTTTGATCTTTTCGTTTTGCCGTACGACGGGTTCAAATGCCTCTTCCAGGGCTAAGTTTTGCATAAAAGATGGCAACACTTAAAATTATTTACGCAACAGACGCACTTCTTCAAAATATCACCAAGATCGTTTGCCTCCGTTTTCTCATCATCGATAATTTAAACTACAAACCTTGAAAGCCGTGCGAAATTACGTGCGCCAATTTTTCAAAATCAGGGTAGTTTTCTACAGACTATATCTCTGAAACGAAGTCGGTGACCCCCACTTTTTTTTGTATTTCTGACACATGTAACCTATTATCCGTCCTCAGTAAAAATTTTAGAAAAATCTATCGACTAGAAAATTTTCGCGTGAACGTCCTTAAGTTGATTGACAGGAAAGCCGCGAAAGCGCGCCAAACAAAATGGCGGCCGCTGTCGGAGGGTTTGGAGAGAACAAAAACATCAATTAATGCAAAGTTAGACCGATTTAACGAAAATTATCAGTGTATAAACTAATATACTAGCAACTGGACGTTGTAAACTTTTCAAAGACTACAAATTGCACTCGTCCTACGGGCTCGTGCAATTTGGTTAGCCTTTGAAAAATTTACTCGTGCTGGTTTATCCCAAATTGCACGAGAAAAATCATGTGATTACCTATACAAATCTTCCAAAGATTCATATGAGCGTTAAAAAAGATATGTCCGTTATGCCACCAATCCCTTCAGCTAAATATTAGTAATATTTTTAATAATCTGAAAAACGTTATTCTAATTATTTTTGATAGAGTACTAGTACTCACCCGCTGACTAGCACTGATTACAGAGTCCACGTCAAGAATCAGAGGTGACGCCCGCGGTGATCTCTGGGTAGCCGGACTTTCATCATTTGCTTGAGAGGGAGTTGGGGACGAAGAACTTGACGCCAAATCATCTTGAGAATGCTGTTAGATGAATCATGAGCACCGCGTTAAAACAATTTTATACAAAATCAATTCATCTGATCAGTAGTTGTCCCACCCATGCCTTTGCTTTCGCTAGTGGTGACAGAAACTCGTCGTTTTTCCTGCCAGAATGACGACAGAAATCGGCTTCTTCAGTGTAGACTGGTCTTATTTCGCTTCATTCCAGAAAAAGGTATAAAACAAGTGTTTTTTCTAGATTTGGACAACTCGCAGTTACTTGGTACACGAGGGCCATGCTGACAGAATTTTTCGAGAACGTGAGGACTGAAAAACAGTAAACTTACCCTTGATGCAGGAGACGGTGATCTGGAACTCTCCTCGCTCTCATTCCGTTCCTCATCTGGTGAAATAGTCACCTCGGGGACTGTAGTTAGCTCGGCATCATGAAATGATGAAGGTCTCGAACGTATCATGAAGTCAGGTGATAGAGGGTTATTCCCGTCTGACACTCGGCGTTTTGGATAGGACAAGGCATCTTTTCGATGGGGAGGCTTGTTGTTAGTAGTGCCCTGTCCACATCCGTCTGGAAATGTAAATGTCAAATGTTACCTGACATGGCTAACAATTCCAAGAAGTCTATTCGTGCGCGCATTTTGACTCAATACATACCGATTTCATCCAACAGGAAACATCCCCATTCATAGAAATGCTAATTGATATATTCAAAGTGCTGGAGGTAAGGACGCCATTGCATGTAGCGGAACCAAAAAATAATTGTACGTAACACGGCATATTTCGAACATTGTTCATCATCAGAGAGGTCAACTCTGATATGAGCACCTTCCATGAGATCGGGGTGTCGTGGGTTCGAATCCCGCTCGGGGCATTTGATTTTTTTCCGGCATTTGTTCTGTTTACATAGATAGGCATATAAGAGTTGACCTCTCTAATGATGAACAAAAAATAATTGATAACTTATCGTAAGACATGACTTGCCAAGCCTGGTTAGTTTGATAACCATTTTACACTTGTTGTAAGCAAGGCTAATTACATTCCTGACAGGTGTATGCCACTGATATCGAGATGTCTCTTATTCACACCAAGCCCTGAACATAACCATTTTGTGCAAAATAAATGAATCCGTAACCTATAAGTTACCGTTGAACCAGGTGACTGAATTCACGACAAAAAGAGGGGTGTCCTCTGGAGATGAGAAAAACACTCACCTAATAAGCTCGGTGAGCTCGAAGCCCTATGCAGTTCATTCACACCCATGTTATTAGCTATCATTGGATCAGTCCAGTATCTTCGCGTTTCGCTAAATTTCCTTCTTTCTTGAACACTCTGTGTTTGAATGGCGAGGAGCTGGCTTTGTAAGAACTCAACTTTTGTCGCATCAGTCAAATTTGTGGTTTGGAACTCAGGCCCCGCGCATACGTTATCACTCTCATTATTCTCAGTGTCTGAGCTTTCAACGGATTCAGTTTTCACGTCAAAACTTTCTAAATCATCAGTTGATGTAGATTTATCTTCTTTGTTTATGGTGCACATATTATCATCTGTTGATGTAGAGATACTCTTGGTGGTTTTTAAAGGAGGTGTGCTCGGTGTTTGATTGCAGTCCCTCTCCACAGCATCTTGGCCGTTGTATAATTCCTCTCTGTGTGACAGTCTGCTGCTTGTTTGTGGTAAATGGATGCCTGCATCCGGGTCCTTAGGGTGTTCAGTGTGGTCGGAATCTATGTAAAGGGATAAATCCAATAAGTTAAGCAAATACGATCAAACGCAACGCAATCCCTGGATTAAGTTCGATCGAATCGATTATCGAACTTGACCAAACTTAGGAGAGAGTTGGGGAAATTAAATTCAGCTGAACACGTTATGTTCGATTAGGTCCGATTTCCAAGCACAATCGAGCTCAATCCATTACTATTACTAAGTTCAGTTGATGATCGGACTTATAAGCAACTCCAGCAGTCGACAACCATACATGATCCATGATCGATTTAGTTTGATTGGCTTCTAAAATCAAACGATCTCCGGGTCATTATAGTTTCTTGCGACCATAAAAGACATCAACAAAAAACATACTATCTTCACAACATCAAGAATACATTGGTATCTAGTCAAGTAACTAAAATAAAGAAAATCATCTGAACTGTCTTGATGTAACAACAGATTCTCACAAGACACCGCAATGCATATTGCGCAATCAGTGAGAAAAATTTTAAGTTGGAGATAAATACACAACAGTCACCTGGACACTTTAATTGCTTACTTATCAATCTTGAGTTTACAATAAAGTTAATGCGATTTCACAATCCTTATCGAAGCTCATCTACCCCCCGTTGAGATAAAAGACTTAAAGCTATTATTTGCATTATCTATCTTCCCATCTATTTTGATACTTCACTTTTGTTTGTTGATTAATGACGATAATGCGCGCGCGGACATTGTAACAGCTAGTGGCTATTGTCAACCTCTTCAAGAATTATAGTCATTTTTTAAAGCAATAGACCATGAACTTCGAAAGTCTTGAACTATCAGGTCTTGGCTTGCGTAAGCAAGTATGCTGTAGCTTGGTTCATACTGGTAAGCACAAGCACAAACACAAAGGCAATGCTAGTGTGTACTGAGCACAAGCTTAAGCTTCTTTTCCTTGTGCAGCACTTATGCTTATTTCACAAGTGGGAACCGGTGTGAAATAAGCTCAAGCACAAGCACAAGATTCTATCATGCAACGTTAATCAGAATTTCTAATGCATTGCGCTTATGTTTGTCGTCTTGCGCTTGTGCTTTTCGCAAGTGTGAGCATCCTTCTAGTTATGCTTGCTTTTACGCATGTGTTTATCTCACAAATGGGAACCAGGCTTAAGCCAAATAAATAAATAAATAAATAAATAAATAATCCAACGCTTAAAATTTCTGGAACAGAATTCATAGATGAAGACAATTGTAATGCAGCCGGAGAAAAACAGACTTTCAAGTAACAATATAAGAAAAGTTTCCCATTTCGTTTTTTCGATAAAGGGAACATATGCTCGGTAACTAACTGAGGACACTGTGCATATGAACAAAATGTTTGTCGAGTCTACAAATGATATCACTTACAGACGTATTTTTTTATAAAATTTGGAATGAAACATCATCACGAACAACACAGCCCGCTTTTAGAATGTTTCGATGGAAATATCATGGCATCATTAACATCCCTAAACGAGTCAATCTGAGCAAAACATATCACTAAGATATGTAGAAGTTGCAGGTAAAGTTGATTAACCCTCAGTCGGAGCAAAAACGGCTTTTCCAAATTCTATTTACCTATGTCAACTTCTTGTTGATATTCAATTAACAGTTTCACTTGCTCGGCAATGCAGCACAACAGTTTTTAGAAACATTATTAACTTTGTTCTGTAAGATAATTGCTAGGTCGTCACTGCCGACTAATTCTAAGAATTTAGAATCTTGGCGATAGTTTCGCTATTCAAGTTCCTTCATTACTAATTTTCAAAGTCCCAACACGTGATAATGATCAATGATAGCACTATGACATGGACACCTTACACGAATAGGTTGTTTATCTATCGTAAAGTTGTTCTTTGAATTGTTACAAAGGGAATCTATTCATTCGGATTGCCAGGGATTTTTTTTTTTCATCGGAAACCGCCTTTGGTTACCCATTGTGCAGTTAACAAAAAGATGGAGTAAAATATTTCAATGCACCAAGGCGATTAAAAAACAAACAAACAACAAATCAATTTATTTTTGAAAATCGTGACCAGAATTTCTTTAAAAATAGTTCCGCGCACTACTGACTGTCGGTAGATTAGTGTTTATGTCAAAAATAAGTGTATCTCACTTCTCATAAGTACTTAAAGTTAAGGAAGGTCACCGTTGTTGATGTGCCCCATAGTCAAGGTTACTATCAGTCCATCACGTAACCGTTATTAAATGAACAATGCCCTGTCCTAATTAACCTTTACTTATGCGATCAGCCTAGCAGAACTGCCGGGCCCGGGGGCACTGAGACATGTCGTCCTGCACGTTGTGAGTTTATTTTGAGAGAGTTGTTCAACACTGGAAAGAACGATTCTTAAAATATCTTCACTGAGAAATGCTCATTTCCAGTTGATTTTATGGTAACTTAAATTTATAGTTTTGTTTGACAATTAGTTTGATTAGTCAATAAGATGCTTCACTGAAGCCCGGCAATCAAGTCTACAAAATTTGTTTATGGTTTTTGTCCAGCTTCGATTCTGTGAAGTGCAAATACAAAAGCCATTACCTTACAATTTAATTGCTGTTAAAAGCACTCGCATTCGTCCAATAAATAGGATCTGCCACCTTAATTTCTAAGAGTTTTTAAAACTATTCCAAAAGTTCTCCCAGTGACGAAAACAAACTACTGTATTATAAAGTACACAAATCGCACACGTGTCTGTTGAATTTTACAGCCTCTTTTTTAAAGTTCTTTCCAGATATAGCACCCAATAATAACTTATATTCATACAAGCAATAGGTACTTATACAATTACCACCTATTGAAACGCTTTGTGGGAAACTTGCAGTGTGTCAAGTAAACGGGAAATCTGACTTTGAAATAAAAGTCGTATTTACCTGGCAGTGCTGGGACAGAACGGCTGACGGTGTTTTCTGATGACTTTTTAGCCGTGAGACAAATATAATGAAGCCCTGCGACATTTTGCAGCATTACTGCTCGAAGCTTTGGTTTTTCTGCTCCAGCATGCATAGTCGTTTTATGTAGTACCATTATGCCAACGTTTTGCTTATTGTAGCACGCATTAGTATTTATTCGCCGAGGGCTAATAAATATTCTATGAGGATCAAACTACCATGTTATAGATATTCACCAGTGACCCATAACATTCTTATCTTTTGATTTATTTGTGTTCATTAATCCCTGAAGTTTATGTGTCACGTATCAAAGTAAGCCTTCCAATGGCGAATGGTGTGGTGTTACCTAAACAACAAAACGATCTGTGGTTTTGTATTTCGTTGTTATCAGCTCCGAATCAATTGAGTTTTAAAGAAAGAAATCCAGTAAGTGACGTAAGTACTCTAAGGCTTTCCGGAAACGGTTTAAGTATTTTTCACAAAAACAGCTGTGTTCACAAGAGTTATTCTGGATCAACAGTCATTTTCGTAACACAATAGTCAATAAAATGTCCAAGATTCGGCTCACGTCTCAAAATCTTGCGGTTGTTAAAACATGCTCGAGAACAACACTTGTAATCCGCGGAATAAAACACAGGAAAAGGTCATGAAAAGAAGGAAAATGAATTGACAAGAACGTATTAAAATAATACAAGGAAACGAAGAGCAAAAACGAAATGCTCTCAAACCTAAATGTTGCATAATTACCTGAAGTACACGAGTAACCCCACTGCAAAAAAAGTATAAATTATAAGCATGCATATTGGCTTGCTTTGTTTAGTTTGAAAAATTAAGTGACAAGACTCAAATTCTCAGAATTAGTCGGCAGTTCTCTTATAAAATTATCATAACGTCCTGGGAGGTCTCTTAGACATTCAATCAATAATCGCACAATCCTGTGAAGTTTAGTATTATTAAGTAAAATTTAAAAAGGGAAAATAAAGTTTAATGTAACACGACAATATAAAACAAAATTAGCTTCAAAAGAGGCTCTTTTTTTACTTGTTATCCTTATCAGAAAATAACGGCAAGGTGTAAAAAAATAGACTGCAATATTGACTAAAGCAACACGCATTATAGAGGAGCGTCTGGTCACTCTTTATGTGTTCTGGTATTGTTAAACTATTTTGAAATGTCATTTCTTGAAGAGCGATTCATATTGGAACGGAAAAAAGTTCCTAGATTTTCTAGAATACTTTTTTCGGAACATGCCCAAGCGAATGCGACGGACTCTACTGAGTCAAAGTCTTGGCCTTAGTAAAAACCGAACCTCTCCTTAGCAGTCGTCATACAATAGCCATCACTTTACTTCGGAGAATGTCTTCCCTGAGATCACCAAGTCACTCACGGCTACTATTACTTAAATTGGTCAAACTGAAGGGTTAACTCATGTTTTTCTCAATTAAACTGACAACATTTGAAACGTTAGACTTCGCTAAACAGTGGACAATTATATATCACTGGCCTGCCTTTGTAGGAATCTGAAAATAAAGGTAGACGTACTTGGAAGACATGAAAACTGCTATGCTTGGGCATACTGCAACAGGAATTATTTGAGTTATCGTGAAATACAACAGAATGGGTCGATAAAAGTGACATACTTCGCGGCACTGCGATCTTCCGGTAGAAGCCATTGCCTATTTAACCATTCCAGTGGGAGGGGGAGGAGGAGTGAAAAGACCAAAACAGAGAGAGCCTACTCTTCTTCTGCCTGCTGCCTTCAGATTGCTTTTCCGGATGTCTGAATGCGCGTAACAGCCGGACTACGAATCACAGACGGTACACCATCTCATTTGTTTAGGTAGAATAATTAATGAAAACCTGTATGGGCTAACAATCGAGGTAATACTTATGACAATAATTACACCCTCTGAATTTAATTCAACACCACGTAAACGTACCTTACGCCATTGAAAGAGGTCTTGAGAGCTCAGTTGCTAAAGATTACACGATGACGTCATACATGAGAAGTTTAAAGGCTTCGCTTTAACTTAATAAAATTTCCTGCTGTCTTTCTTTCTGTTTAATCAACTAGTATATCCGGTCTCGATTTAGCTATGGAGCAAATCGGTTTAAAAAACGGCTAATAAATGATCAGCGCACTCTTATTACTCCGAAACAGCATTACGCATTACAGCGAGCCAAGAAACAAACCTGAATAAACCAGCCATAGTAAGTGGATTGTCAAATTAGCTATTTAAATTCAGAATACCTCTTCAGTTTGTATGATGCAGCAATAAGAGAAGCAATGATCAAGTATACAATTCACTGAACTTATCCAGCGACCCGAGCAGAATTTGTTTACATCATTTTCTTATAAAATATGGGTCGCACTTGGCAAAGTTTTGCCAGAATTTGTTTACTTTGCGGTAGAAATCGGTCATCGGGCCACTTTGCCTAGTGCGACCCTAAATTTTCCGGCCGGCAAAAACTGTGCAAATCGGACAAAACATCAAACACGCCGTCGTGCTTGGGTGGGGCAGGCAGATTTTCGAAAAGTCGAGCTAAACAATAGGAATCACAGCAGTAACTGTCAACGCTTGTCAGTGAAACACGATCTACTTAAACAAGCGCGGGAGTTTTCAATTCGCGTTCTTTCGCCATGGATCGAGGTCGATATTTTATAATCCGTCGCAAATGCAAGGTTATTACGGTGATAGCGCGGAATACCAGCCCTATTTTCACTTTTACTACTCTATGCAAAAGCACGTGGCTAAACAAAACACTGATGTATCTGGTATCTGGTCAACTTCATTTCTCAATGTGTCAAACACCGACATTTACCTCCAACTAGTGCGACCCTACTCGGCTTGACTAAAAGTTTTCCTTTCCGGTCGCGGTTTTGAATTTTTGTGGACTTTTAGCCGGCAAAGATGAAAACTTTTCCCAAGGTCGACCCATACCTTATGCGATTTATTGGTAAACAAATACAATAGTCTGAACAGATATATTATGGGATATCAAGAAGTGCAACTTATTTCAACAATATTCTAATGTTTTTGAGACCAAATTGTTGTTAATTTTGCGACTTTTGCAGAAATGGTCGTGAACGAAGAGTGCAACCATGAATACTCACCAAGTGTTTGCAAATGTCACACCTGACACATCAATGAAAAAGCCGCCATTGCATTCAGGCTGCAGCCATACAATGAGAAATATTTTCTTTTCAATCTGTATTGAATGGTCATGAATAGCTTTCGAATTAATTTGTTTGCTAGGCGAAACAACTGCATTACAAACAAACAGCGATGGAAAGTTAATCACGTCAAAAAAAGTTGGTTATCTTAATAAATTCTTTATTCACTTGTTGCTTCACGCGGTGATAAAAAAAAACAGCCGCAAAGAACAATATTTGCAACTCAAAAGAACTTCATTTCGAGCATAAAAGAAAGTGAGACCTTGGCTACATACCTGATTCGTCGTCGTAAAATCCAAGCAAAGTTCTTTCGTATTTCCTCAAATTCAGCTTAAGTTGTCTGTTTTCTTTAGCTAGTCTTTTAAATGTCTTGAGCGCCTTCATTTCTCTTTGAAGCGCATTTTGTAAACGTTCGCGGAGTATCTTGTTTTCCGCTTTCAGTATTTGATACCTTTCGCTCAGGTGTGAGTTCTCTGGCATGACTCGCAAAATGTCCTGCAAATGTGGTGGGTTATCACTAGAAGAACGTGATATTGTGTTCATATTTTCGTCGGTGAAATGGCGGCCTCCACTACCAGGGCTTCCGTAGGTTAATTCATCGGCGAATAAGCTGTTATCGTGCAAGTTTTGATCGACATATCCTTGCCTTTGTGTCGTTCTGGAATTTGGTATGTATTCCCTTGTTCTTCGCCTTCTCAGTGGCGGCGATCGACCAGCTTGTGCTCGCTCAGCGATTCCAGTTCTTACCATTTCACGGTCCAACGACATCTCTTGCCAAAATACCTAGTAAAACACAGAATATGCCTGTTTAATACACTTGTATTTAACTCAACAATTGTTTCTTTCAGTGCTGATTGAATGAAGATCATAACAACATTTTATTGGCTTGTTGTTAAAGCACGGATATCTGCCCGACATAAAGATATTGTGGGAAATAGCCACTGCTCACTCAGTTGTACAGGGAAGGTGTATTTCGGTGGTTTGGAAAGAAAAAAGGTTGACAGATACACAACCTTAGAACTTGCACCCACAAAATTTAGTCTTGTTAGCATAACCTAACGTGGTAAACTTATGCTTTCAAGATCTAATTAATGTAATAAAGAAATATCTCGGAAAACGAAGGTTCACCTGTTTACGCTCACAACTTCTAGTCAATTGTGCTTCGATTCTAGTTGGTTTTGAAGCTGCATGAATGGTCCGTTACAGCTTTGCGCTTCGAACTCTTGTCCATTTTCGTTTCGATGAGGTAAAAGAAACACAATGCATTTGTTATTAGAAGTCCTTTTGAAACTTAAAATATGCAGGTAAAACTAAAAGGTGAGGCCGCTATTGTCGTCTTCTTTGCCTGCTTAGACGATCGATTCAAACCGCCGCCTGCAATATTCTTCGATGGTAATCATCTGGCGAATTTATTGTACACGAAAATTAGCGATTGACGAGCAAGATTTGACCTATTTTTCATTTCTTGCAGGATTGTGATATCTATAATCTTTGGTCTATTAGCAGAAAGGACGTCAGAGCGATAATAGAATGTTTAGTGTTGTCTCTTGGGGCCCGACGGACTTTCAGTTACCGCATACTGTCAAATTTCACTGGACAGCTCTAAACTGCTCAAGTACTCGACAGCTTATTGGTCAAATTAAAGTTATAGTCTTTTGTCTTCGCTCATACAGCTTTGTTTATAGGTTTTAATGAATTAGAGCCGGTTAGATCAAGTTAAAATTCCTTGAAGATCGATCATGTAAATACAAATATGATATCTCTTGGGTTAGTTTTCAATCTTGAATCAGTTATTACCTGAGTAGTCGTCATACGTGAACACTGGCAATCAATATCTGCTGCAACTCATCCGCTGCAAACACAAAAACATTTGGTTGTTAGCTTAAGTAACAAACTGTATATTCTAGAATACTAATATTGAATAATAACGCGGCTTATATCAAACGTCTGAAGCCAAAACGTAGCGCCTCCACTTTTGGTATTCAGAACTAGTCCAGTTTAAGATACTTATTGGTATGATGTTTAGTTTTTCGTACCGTGTATTCTGGTGTACTTGGAATGAAGCTCCAAAATAAGTTCTAACCCACACTTGAACCTCTCGAGGTCACAAGGACTACATCGTATACCTCATTTTCCCAAAACACCTCAATCAGTGTTGACACGGCTAAATGCAGTGTAAACCAATCTTCAAGAGGTTTTACCCTAAAACTTGAAGTGGAATTATGCCGTTTGGTTTTGGTGAAGAGGCCGTAACAAGGGGCTGTTGAATAGTCATACAAAACAAACACACAGAGCCAGTGAATTAAATTATTCGTTTGCATGTGCAAACTTAAAAAGTAAACAGCAACTTACGCCCCTTGAAATTCCATAGATTTACAGTGAATTCCGAGAAATACCTTTGCTATATACTGTACTAAAGTGGCCATAGTGTTAAAAAGATTGTAGGAGGCGTCTTTGTTGATAGCAAAATAGCGTGGTAGCATTGTGTGCGAACCAGGTGATTTGATTATGTCATAAGTGTTTAATTCAGTGATGACATTTGTTCAGAAACAGAGGTATATGGTAAGATTACCGTGATGGATATGTCGCTTTGTGTCTATATCCCTTGACAAGCTCTTAAGCGAAACACCGCCGTGCATGAAGGTACAAAGTTAATCAGTAGCGCGTACACATAAAACAAAACAAAGTCAATAACTCGGTTATTTTCTGGTTTTAAAATTCTCGCTCGTGCGTTCAGACAGTGCCTTTCTCAAAGACTCGTGAAATAGTTTTTCCTTTATAAAAATGAAAAGGAAGATTCTAGTTTTGATGGCAAGAATTTGCGCAGCGTCCCATAACTTTATTCATTAAATCCAATGCCAACATTGTCAAACATAAAACATGCATCGATCCAGTTTTAACCCTGTTCTAGTCTCTAGCGGCCAAATAGGTTTCACGGCGAACGTTTAACAAAGCAGTGTGGCGGTTTTATGTATAATCTGTAGGCAGAAAAAGCGAGCGTTGTTACGAAGTCAAACAAGTTTAAACTGAAATGCAGTAATGCTGGATAAATAAAGCTTCAAAAAAGCATACCGCCACCATATAATCATTAACAAGAAATACTCAATAATAAATATGCGATAGGATCACAGTAATCGACTTTGGAGGCGAGCTATTCAACACTACCTGTTTGCCAATTTCCCTTTTCCCTCCATTTGGCAATACATGTATGTATTTTCAAATCGTGTAGGTAAGAAAAGAGATTATGCCATTGACTTACACAGCATATCGAATACACGTTAGAACAGACAACCTAAATAACTGGACTTTCTAAAAAGCAAATGACTCGAAAGACAAAAGAAATATCCGCACAAGTATTCCAAATATTTCTGATTCTTTTCTTCCAACCCAAAATAACGCCATTACTCGAAAGCAATCCGGACGGTGACGCCATTGCCATGCACCCAGGTTGCTGCTTTTGACAATCCTTCTGGTGAAAACCGCTGACTTATCACTGCAGAATGTATGTACGACCACGGTTATTTGTCAGTTAACCAATGCGTCACGCAATGTTGTGTCCAATCTCAACAACTAACCATTAGCCAGAGCAATTGCTCCAATTCTACACGCATAGTCACATAGCCAGTGTGCATTGCAGTAATTTTAATCACTTTTATGGTGTTTTCCTCATCGTTACGAACACGATGCTGAGCAGCGCTCAGCTTGCTTGTTTGGCATATTCATGACGGGAGGAACTCTTCCTCAAAACACAAACCCTTGACGACTTAATCCTCGCTCACACCAGTCATAATTACAAAGTCACATTTGACTCTGATCAGCAGTAGTATATATGCCTCGTCGCTCAAAACGAGCACTACGGTGCTTACCCTTTTTAAAAATTGCGCTGCCTTCTTGTTATCTTTCTTTGAAACGAAAAATGCACCAAAATGAAAATTCTGAACCAAAAGATAATCGGATTTGACAATAAAACGAAGCAGACGGAATGTAGCAACTGCCAACTCTAAACAAGTAGTGAATTGATCAAAACTGTTCCATCTTTTTTTTTTAATTTCTAATCGCAAGTTTGTCTAGACTGTAGGCATATGTCCACTCCGAAACAAAGCCGGAGAAATGAAGTCAGATTTGAAGTAGTAATAATGTAAACTTCGTTCAATACGGAGACATTCAAGACACACTTCCTCCAAAGTACTTTGAAAGCAACGAAATCAAAGGAAACTGCTTTGCAGTTGCATGTTCAGAGACACGTTATAAATACCACAAATGAGAGAACGATATGAGATCGAAATGTTTTGTTTCTAACTTCTTTAGAAAGTAGAAGAGACGGTAAATAAACCAATGTATTCTTTAAGGGTTGGTTGAGAGCAAAAATTGTTTTCGATATTACATGCGCTTTTTACAAAATCAAGTCGACTCACCTTCTTTAACCAATGACTCTGTTCAGTTTTTGCTAAACCGATCTGAACAACTCTCAATCACAACTGCCATATGAATACGTAGCTATACACTTTTCATCTATATTGCAAATGGCGCTCATCCGTCTCAGAATGTTCCCGTAACATGCAACTACTATGGCGAAAAAAGAGAGCGAATGGATTAACACGACACAATACATCACGCTAGATGACGTGTGAAACAGGTGACATATGCCAGCTCCGAAAGAAATAAAAGGTCGGAACAGATCTCTTATTAAATTCTTCAGGCTTAATTGTTTATGTACATATTGGCGGCAAGGAAGTCAAAAGACTAGAATTTTTGTCGTGGTTTAAGAAGGAAAGTTTCTATATCCGTCAGATTTGAGATCTCTGACTGTGCCGAATGTTTATTATACACATTCGTCTTCAGTTAAAATTATGATGTTTATAAGAAAAAACAGGCTATTTGACTGGAAAATACAGTTTTAAACGTAAGTTTGAAATGAGTGGATGCCGCTCAACGAAGATTAAAAACAAATCGCCTTCATAGACTAACGTTAGTCGATGACACGAAACAGCTCTAATGCATGATGGTTTTTGGCCATAGCCCGACCAACATTTCCCAGCTCAAAGACTAGCTTTATCAGTAAAAGGAAAACTGAACTACATTCGCTAGTCAGCAGTAGCCTGTTTATTGGTCGTTTCGTTTATCAAAGTTTACCCAAGGTTTAACAAGATCGCTGAAAGGAATGAAGTTTCTCTGCAGGAGGTGATTCGTTTAATCCAGTTGTTTTTTGGTCATAATCAATTTTGTGTTTTTGAAGTTAGTTTAGTAATCTGCTGTTAAAAAAATTATTTCTTTAGTCGACGAAGGTTAAACTTGTTTGGTCATAGTTAATGGTGGTTTAACGACAACAACGAAATAATCCAGTATTATTTGCAACCTGGTTCACAGAAATTCACTTGAAATATTGACAAGGTGAATCCTGATTCGAAACATTCATAACGAAAAATGCTTTATCGCTTCCGATTTTAAAGAATAGAAATCATGATCTGTAACAGTATTGTTGTAATTCTATGGAAGAGGACTTGTTACCTTTTATTTTCTGTGTGAGATCAAAATATGCCGGAGCAAATGTTTGTCTTTAGACAGCGTGTAGTTAGTTTGATTTACACTAAGTAATTACTTCTAATTGGTTGTTGCGGTAATGTAGCGTGCTGCATGCAAATACGTGTGACACTTGTAGTCGAGCCTGGACAAAAAAAAAACGAACATAAAAAAAAAACAAAACAAAAATCATTTACTTTGATCTAATGGAAGCACTTTAAACTCACTTATCATGTTTCTCATGTCTCGGCCCATATCTTGATTAGAAGCCCTTCTCTCGTTGCGTGATTCGTGCTTTCAGTGTTGGCTGTAGTGAACGTCCCCAAGATCAATGAAATAAGAATTCATGAAGCAAATTCAATCATTTGTGAGCTAACCAAGCAATACCCTTACTTTGATTCGACAATCACGGAGTTTCGCGAGTTTCAATGCATTCCAATTTAATAACTACTTAAGTTAGGCACGATTGAAAAGAATTGTTAAGTTTCGGCGAATTAGGTCTTCCAAAAGTAAACATCTTCTAGATTAACAATTATTATTACAATCCCCACCTAATTCAATCACGCAGTTTTATGAATGTCTATTGCATCCAAAAGGAGCACAATGCATTCTTATTGTTCCTATATTCGTTTCAACACTGTCCTCGACAAAAAAGGTAAGGTAGGTTTAGCACACCCATAGAAAAATAAAATTTCAATGATTAGAAAATTTAATGACCTGTTTAATTGAAAAATAATTTTATTGTTTTAACAACAAAACGTCAAGTTCTGTTTGTTTTTTTGGGTTAAGTGCCTTTGAAAAGCAGTTGTGCTTGACTCTCTTGTTCTGACTAGTAATTTCCGATCAGAAATAATTTATTGGGAATCCGGATATGTATTATATGTTCATAAACTTATAGTTACGAACGAAAACGAAAACTATTTATAGAACCGTTAATTGCACTAAAGGCAAGGATTGTATAAGCTGCGTTCTCAACAATAAAGCCTGGTTCACACTAGCGACATAACGACATAATGACATGGACATAACGACATAAAGAAAAGTTCAGTTCTTTCCTTATGTCGTTATGCTTATGTCATTATGTTCCTACTATGTCGTTATGTTATGTTCTTAACACTGGTGACATAAAACAGCAACATGAAGTGTTTTTCGCATTTGCGTGACCTTGCCGTTATGTCGTTATGTCGCTAGTGTGAACCAGGCTTAACTCATGAAGGTCATGGGTTCTACTCCCGTCGTCCCACGCTCGTACTGGTAACAAAATGCAGTTACTGACTTCATATAGGAATGTAAGTCGGGAGAAATAAAAAAAATATGATCATCATAGAAAAAAGGTCCTAAAACAAAAACAAATTCTCCAAGAAGAGTTATAGGAAATGTTTGGTGAACATTTCTATCCTAATGTTAAGTCACAAGTTTTGGCACTCAGTAGTTTGGTTTCGTAATGTGGTTACCCGATCGAGATTTCTTGAGACTAATCTAACTATCCCATTGTTAAACCTGATTTAAATATTTTATTTGACTGAATTGAACAAGCTGCGATCTCCTAACGAAACTGTTGCGTGCGGCACAAAAGGCAATTAGGCAGGTTTTGACTGAGTGGCGTAAACAAGCCGCCAGATGTAAACTATTTCGCGATAATATGTCTAATATATGCAACTTATAAGCAGTCCTTAAACTAACTTAACTTCGAACTTGTGGCTGAAAAGCTGAGGCATTGCAAGAACCAAATCGTTAAATTTTACTCTATTGTTTCGTTTTCTTGGTTTTACGTCCCCTAATCACACCGATTCTTCCATCTTGCGAACTGAGTCAACAAAGTTCGATACTAAAGTAATTTGCATTAATGTTGCGAACTGAGAATTACTGCCTTAAAATTTTCTATTCACGGTAGAAACTTATTTTTAACGTTACGTTAATTTAAGTTTCCAGGTTTCCATCACTAAATTGATAAAACCTGTTGGACAAAATAAAGATATACATGGCTTGTAACAAGTGCGGAGTTTAGTTAGGCATAAAGGGCTGCGGGGACGATTAGAACAAAAACAACAAAGAAGACCACAAAGGCCAAATGTTCAGGTTTATTCGGACAGCTGCTACATGTAACAACCCATCAAATGTATCCTACAAATACATGTAGCAGTGCTTTCCCAAATACTACGAACGGTATCTAGCATTCTTCACTTCTTGTCTGCAAAAACTGACAAACCCTGATTTACAACACTTATATACGGATATACGGTATGCTGCTTCGTCTAAAATTCGAACTCATTACTGATTTCATTCAACAAAACATAAAAAACACTCCGCTGTTGCTTAATATCAGTTTACAAAAGTACTGAGTTTTGGTAGATGGATCTCATGATTAAAGTGCTGAATTTTTTGCCCCTTAGGTGATTGTGTTAATCCTAAGTGAAATGCAAAATGAGCGTACGTTTCGGCATAATATCACAATGACCGAGATGTTTTTCACCCGAGGTATCAAAAACAACATTGGAAGAAAAACTACTAAACACAGTTCAAGTGTGTGTAAACAACTCTGGACACGATTGCTGTAAAAAGACAAGATTAAACAGTCTGTTTCTTACCTGGCTCGCGCGTGAACACCGCTGCTAGATTCACAGATCGAAATTTAAGACGAGTCTTCATCACAGTTATTTTTCTTTCGGTTTGCTTGAGCTGATTAGTTTCTATATTTTTCAAACGAGCTGAGTGAATTTAAATATCTGCCGGCTGTTAGCGATACATAATTCATGAATTACATGTTAGCAGACGCTGGCAAACAAAACTATAGTTACACAGATCACGTTAGTACTTTGAACGTGATTCTTTGTTCAACGATGAAAAAAGATAAAATTTAAGGCCCTTTTTGCTGTCTTAATCGTATTTGTATTTACGAAATGTCTCGAAAATGGAGCGCTATGTTAAAATCAGATAAAATAATCAAGATTATAATTATCGCACTTTCAGTATTGAAATTAATGTTTAAATGCAAGAAAGCTGCAAACAAAATTTCTTTGTTCCTTTTCAGTATCATTTTTAAGATCCCCTAGTCTTGGAATATGCTAAATGAAATAATCTCTTGCCTCACCATGATAGGATGCTATTGAGTTTTAAGGATCGTACCTTGACAATTTAACCTGCAAGGTTATGTTTACAAAATAATAAAATACATGTCACGTACCAGTTTATTTTGAAATTCCCTCCTGCTAGGTAGCGAACTAAAAATCAAGCTATGCTTCACTCGCAAATAATCCAATTTGTTTCTCTTCCTATCCTGTGATCATAAACACGGATATTTCATATTTCTTAAGTACAACAGACTGGCAATAATTCAGTTTACAGTATTCAAAAGACATTTCTTCGTCGTGTCAATATTTACTTCGTTGAATTATCAACACGGCTACAGTTCTTGTCATTATAATTGTAAAATTTGCTTTACGCATCTTATGAATTTCATTTTCATATATTTGGTCTTTCTAGGGAGGAGTTATTTATATGACTACCTTTAAATACTACGATTTTCACTGGATTCAAACCTGTTGCTCCCAAAAGAGCGGACAGCATATAGCGAAGGTAAAACCACTTTTCGAGGCGAGAGTTTTCCGAAGAACAGCCGTAAATATTCTCGAAATGAGATAAGCGCCAGAGAAGAATGTGGAGAATCCTTCAAAATTTGTTTTTTTTTTTTCTCAATTCCCTGAAGACAAACTCTTTCTTAGTCTATTTGCACCCCCTCCCCCCTCACAAAAAAAAAGAAACAGATCGACAAAGGATTTTCAGTTGGTAACAACTGAGTTGACGTGAAAGTTGATCCGAAGACTTCCGAAGTTGACACGAAGTCTTCCGAAGATTCTTGAAGTTGGCCAGAAGGCTTACTGGGATTTCCAAAGTTAACCCGAACTACATTGTAGTTTGAAGAAGAACCCAGGAGTCATAAACCCTACAGTATTCATTCATTAACTTATAAAACATCACTCGAACCTGTATTTCCCAAATTGAAATCGAGGTCGTTCGTTTTCCTATATTTACTTTACATTTAACTGTTTGATAATTTTCCGAAATTCGTTCAAAAATTACTCTACTCAGGAAGGGCACTCAGGAATCTGATTGGGCAAGGGCCAAGTCGGATATCGGCTCTTGTCGATTGTGGTTTAATTTAGGGACTCAATAGGAACTGAGAATAATTGACTATGACAAGGATGAACACGGCTTACAAAATACCCAAACGGGAAAATCTAGGCCACCTTATTATAAATTGGAGTCTTATTCTTTTAAATTTTTGCCAAAATTCTACTGTATTTGTTGTATTTAGTAAGTATGCATGTTTGTTTTCCGGTCCGAGCAACCGCTCGAAACCACAACTGACAGGGAAGAACGTTCGCGAAATTTACCGAATTTTTTGTTTTAGCAACGTTTAAGCAAAGGATGACCACAGGTTGCCAAGGCTAATTGGAAGCAGTGAATATTATACGATACTGCGTAACCTTATACGGTGAAACTAAAACTCGCTGGAATCGCTTTGAAACGGCCCTAAATCACCACGGAAACACAAGTAAAACTCAGAAGAGAAGAAGCAAGTCGTTTAAATTGAACTTCTTTTCCATATTTCGAACTGCTTTAAACTATCGTCACATCCCATATAAACTCTTATATCAGTTTAGGATGCTATGCAACGTCATATGATGTTCACAGCTCGCAAGGAGCTTGGGCTACCTGTGGACTGACTAAAGAAAAAACTACGATTGTAGACGACTTTGATGCTTTCGTCTCTCAGCCATTTTTCTGAAACGGTAGTGCTTTATGCTTCATTGTCGATGCTTGCTGCCCCCAATTCCAATAACCACGCGCTTTTGTTCATTACCACCAGAGTGCAGAAACACGGTCAAGTGGCCGCATTCACTAGCCGTTTTTTGACGTTAGTCAGCTGAAACTATAGACGCCAACGTGATAATAATGTATTCATGTATTGCTCGAATGTTTAAGTGCTGCAGTAATTTCGTATTCACGTTTTGCGGCATAAAACACACTTGACATAATATCACAAAAATAATGAAATCGCCTCAAAAACAACATTTTATAGCAAAAAATCTGTGAATATCATCTATCAGTTATAAGAAGTTCACTTTTTCTAGAGCATGGAAATATTTTGCAAAACTAAATAAACATTGTCAGATCTAACTCGTTTTGTTTTTGTTTTTTCCAATATCAGAGCGCGGTTAATGGGCGCACGACAATCATCAAGGCTCTCTCAGAAGGCAGCAGGAAAGTTCAATAATATCACGAAAGCACTAAAAAAAATTGCACTAACAGACATCTACGCTTAGGATCTCGTTTTCAAAAATTAAGTACGAAACTAATAAAGGCTTTCGTTTTGGCGAGACTTTCATCTCAATTAAAAATTATTTAATATCGCAAAATGTCCCATTTTGCATTCATTTGCATGGAGCACTCTCCAAACGGAAAAGTTCACAGGAACAATACCGTTTTTACCAAACATAAAACAAACAAACAAACGAAATAAAATCTATAATGTTTCATATATCAGTGGAGCGACTGATTAACCAGCAAAGAAAAACCTCGCAAGAAGTATACATAAAACATTTAAGAGAAACATTGAGCAACGATAAAAATCAGACAAGAGAGTAATAGAGGTTACCTTGAGGAGGACGGTGCACATTGCAACACTGATCTTTAACTGCTGCTGTATTCGCAGGCTACTGCTTTTAGAGCTGTGAGGTTTTAAAATAATGACGAAGCTGCGCAGGTTTTGTTTCACAAAAATTTTACCCTCCGCGACAAACAGGACAATAAAGCAGTTATGTTAAATAATGTTCGGATGTAGCAGCGGATGTTCTCGAAACACTTAAAAAGAGGAAATTACTGAGAGATGACAACATGGTGTTTCACAGTTCACGCAATCAGGTAGAAAATCCTTTTATGACTTGTCGTACGTCACGAAGTCTTTGTAGGTAGGCATAGTCTGCATACGAGCCTAGTGGCCCATCAGGCCGGAGCTTATCCCGGTTTCCGTAGCATGAAGCGACTAGGAGTATTTCTACTCCCCCCTGGATGGGATGCCAGTCCATCTCAGGGTTACCCCAAATACTAAATTCGCCGGTACCCATTCATACACCTCGGTGGAGAGAGGCACTATGAAAGTAAAGTGTCTTGCCAAAGAACACAACGCAGTGCCCGGCCAGGGCTCGAACCCGGACTGCCCGATCCGGAGTCCAGCTCACTAACCATTAGGCCACCGCGCCTCCCGAAGTCGTTGTAGTGTTCATTTATTGTCAAAGCATTGTGTATAAATGATCCTCTCGCCTGGCCTTGTTTGTCTGGCCAATTAACGCTAATCGAATATCAAGACCAACAAGAATGCCACAATGCAGATACAATTTACTATTTATATTCTGTTCAGCAAAGAAAGTAAGTGGTAGCGAAACAGTAACCACCAGAGGCCTGATGGGTAGTTCAAAGGAGTCGCGCTTGCACAGGCCCTTGACCGTGCGTAGCTTGTTGTTTTGATATTGCTTTAATGGTTATACTATCCAGAGTAAAGTTCGTAATTTGCAATGTAAACATATTTTAACTCCACAGACGCACTGGGCCACTTTCTCGAAAGATGATTTAACACTTATACTAATCCAGGATTAAATCAACGACACGCATGCATGCACGCGACGTTTTACATTGATACAATTAAAGAAATGGCAACTTCTTCGGCATTTTTATTTTTTATTTGTTTAAACTACAAAACAAGACCATGCATTTTGGCTGGCGTGCGTGTGACAAGCATCGAAAAGTTCTGCTCGGAGGCCTTGTGACAAGGCAAGAAGAAGGCGGTGAAAACATCGAATACATCTATGGAAGACGGAGCAAGGATCCAAGACGAGAACTGGAGTGGAAAGGTTTGGAGCAGAGAGGTATTCCGCCCCGCTCATCTCCTCGACATGTTCAATCAGCTGAGTTTGAACAGCTCCGCTCAGAGTTCCTCCTCGGATTCCTCTAGAGCGAGGAAACTTAAAATTGTACTGAAATTCGTCACAATTTGCGAAGCGCTTAAATATTTACTAGGATTCTGCCAGAACGAATTTCCTATTATTTCTTAACTTTAAAATTTGAAGCACCTAAACACTCTCTTTTACAGCACGTTGTGATGGCTTGCTCTAAACCGCCGAAAAAAATACAGTTTGACTTGTTCTCCCAATCTTGACCGCCAAATAGCATACTTGTAGCTATTGACTGCCTCGGACCGAATTCAAAAAGTTCTCTTCTTGCAAAACATAATCAGTTGTCTATCACCAAGAGTAAAAACAAAACAACAATTGCCAATTAGTAGGCAACTAAAAGGCTTCTCTGCTAACTACTATTTCTACAAAGAAAGTGGGCAGATTCACAATCATTTCGCTCACTCTTGTTAAAAACGACGGTCTTGTGAATCGTTTAAAGTCATTTTAAAGTGTTGCACGTCCTACCGTTGCCACTTGATATAATAGAGTTTTTGATTAATTTCCGACACCTTTTTGACACTTTGTTAACAAATTTCCAATGGCTTTTTTTAACTGGCCAAACGAAGTGCAAGGAACTATGAGTGGTGGAATTGTCTACCTCTACGTCGCTCTCCAACAACTGTCAACCACTTCTCGTATTCTGATTGGCCATTCGAAACGAAAGTCATCAATAGTTTGTCAATAATATGACAAGTGGCAACGATGCCGAGCGAACATTATGATAAGAGTTGCACAGTGTCACCTTCAGTTGGTGTTTGCGCCTTGTTTTCTTTTCCCTGTTGCAATATCTCCCTACTCCACAGTGGTAACAAACAGCCTATGTTGAGTATCTCGCTAAAAAATCCCGCCTTGTGGGCTGTTTATCATCCTATTCCACACATACTCGCGTGGCAGTTGTTTGAGAACCAATTTCAATCTAACGAAACTCGGTGATAGCAAACTGAAAGCACAAAAATCACGCTGGGATAAAATAAGCTCTGAGTAGTTTTGTTACCGGAACGTTTAACCTCAGCATGTTCACAAAACAAGTTTAAACATATTTAACAAGGCAGGTTAAAGCCCTGTTATAAACAAGATAATAACGCTAGACCTACCATTAAGCCGATGTACTGTCATCGAACCCAGCTGTAAAATAATTCACTGTCACTTTCTCACTTCTGGAATTGAAACGAAAAAGAAAGAGTATCTTTACTGCACGATTCAGACCGCACTGTTCAGAACCGAAGTCTTTGTTTGGGAAGAAGCGCTGCATGACGAGCCAAATAACTGCTGCGAACGTTTAATTACTATAAGTAGGGGAAAGCACTAGAACATTCAAGGAAGACGCGCTTATGTATACATAATGTTGTTTTTACGACTCAATAAATTGCATATAAAGCTATAGTTACAAAAAAAATTCAATTAAGCTGGATATTTTATACTGTTTAAATAAAAACCGATGACATGTATGTCACCAACGGTATAACAAATGTCAAACATACTGGGTAACAAGGGCGTAGTTGCTTAAGCAGCTTACGAGTTGTCCTCTTTTGGTAAGCGATTAATAAATAATAGATCCATGTTTTTTATTCGAGAATATTATGGTTGGTCTCGCTACCGTGAAACGTACTGTCACTGAAACAGTTTGAATTGGACTATCGCTGCAGCAGTAAAATATCTAAATAAATATTATATATTAACCATTGTCTTTACAGTGTGTTTTTAATGGACGTCCCTCATGCAAACCGGTGGACTACGTCGTAAACACTTTAAGGCACAGCAGGGCGACCTCGTAATTATGCAAATAGAAATAATATAACTAATCAATTCATCTCGGCGCAAACTGAACATCAAGAAAATAGCCACCTGCACACTGATAAAACTGAATTATAATATGCTTTATCCTTATGCTATCCATGTTAACGTTTTATATGTTAATATTTTCATACGGTTTTCTCGATAATTTTTTTTCCCAATTAACCAGCAATCTTGAACCGATTGTTCAGAGTATACTTTAACCCGTGTCAAGATTCTCTTGTTCTACCTTACAAAGGAAAAAGACAATCGAATTTTCTGCCGAGATGACGAAGCTATATTGCTATCTGTGTGTCCGCGCGACTAACAATATTATTTCTAAAATCGTGCGTGCGTCAGCCCGACCGATTTTTGAATTTTTTTAACAGTATATTATACAAATGTACAATGTTCTTAATAAATTAGCAGTTACAAGGGAAAGCCAGATAGCTTAGGTCATTTTTCAAATACCCCAATAAAAAAATCCAGTTTTACTAACACGGCGATTATGGCTTTCAGTCTGAACACGAATTTTGTTTGCCAACCAATATATCATTTGAGTATTGTTCAGGCGAATCGGTGGCATCACATTGATAAATTTTGCTGTTAATTTTTAAAAGACCTTCTTACCTCATTTTCCTTGCCTTTATACAAATTTGACGTTCGATAGTTTAAGCCTTGTTTCTCCAAGCATTCTAAACGTTGCAAGGCAAATTAAAAATGCAGTCAGTCAAAAGATCAGCTTCAACTGGTGACGCGAAATGACGGAAGCAAATTATGAGAATAATAGTAATTTGAATAGTGAAAAATGTTTATCATTTTTAACATCTTATCCATGTTAATATGTTACTCCGGTTACGCACTTTTTCTCACTGGATGAAATTTTTCTCTAACGTTGAAAGGATCAATCATTTTGTTATTGAAAAAGTCACTTATTGCTCATATCTAGTGACTTCAAAAGAACTGCGTCTTCGAACGTTTTATCCTAGTAATTTACGATCAATTTAAGCTGCATCATTTGGCAACCGAGTTGTCCAGAACGGTGAAACCCATGCAACAAAACTCTGAGTAGGGCTGTTCGATCGCAAGAATAAACTAACCACGGATTAGCGTGAATCTAAATTATTTCAGTGCGCGATCTTTTGTTTATATTTTCTGTTTTCTAGTTTTTGACGCTGGCTAATCTCAAACTCCAGAAAACATAAAATGATAAACACTTTTGTACAGGAGAAATGGAACCTCGAACAACTTTTAATCCTCGGTTAGTGTTAATCGGCTATTGAACAGCCGGGCCCAGTAGTAGAACCTCGCAGTAACAGGACAAAGGAGAGGTGAACGACTCTTCGAGGAGCGGCTTATCATCAGCGCACGCCTCGAAGAAGAAAAATCCTTGTCGAGCTGAAGATATCCGAGGGGTATTGGTGTTGGATCTAACACCCGGTGCACGGTTAATTGGGTCCCATAGGATACTCCCATAGGAATCTCGTGTTAGTAATCATTTGCATTTTGGTTTTGGTATTATAATTTCCGACATCGCTCGTAGTTTTTTGTTCACCGTTAGCTTTCAACGAGCGCAGATTTCTGCAGTCAAGCCTGTTGTGACAGAGTTACTCTTTTGCGGCCACAGCGCCAGAACAATGTAAGTTTTAAGGTTTCGCTTGTTTTCACCACTGTATGTCAATTTGTATATTTCATAGGTTTGTTTATTTTATTTTCAGTTTAAACCTCATTGCATCGGCTAATTTCATCACATCTACCTCGTCGATCTACTTCATCTATGTCATCCATCGTGATGTATCCTGAAGTTCAGTAATTAAATGGTTAATGAGCGTTTATAATGTTGACTGCTGTATCGGCTGCGAAAGGATTCGTTTTGTGACAGTTACATAGTTTAAAATTGTTGAGTTTGCGTGGGATGGATACAATAGACGCGAACGAAGATGTGCCTGGAGATTCCGGCGATCGTGTAAGCTCTCGCTCTAGGACGCCGAGTAAACGTCTCGATCAAGAAGGTGTTCTCTTCAAAAAACTTCGCCGACTCAAGAATGAGAGATCTGGTTATCTTTCTGCGGTTAGTGCGAGGAGGAACGAAATCGACGCGCTGTTACCAAACGAGGAAAATATTCAGCTTGTAAAGGAAAAGTTGCCCAGTTTTCTGGCTGCTGTTGAATCATTTAAGGAAGCTCATCTTGTTTATTCGTCGAATCTTCAAGACGAGACTAGCGTGGTTAGATGTCAGGAACAATTTAATTTCGAGTCTTTGCAAGTAGACGACTTCTGTCAAAGAGTTTAAGAGTGGATTAGAAAAGCAGAAGAAACGCTATGTTTAAACCCTCAGATCAGCCCTGAAGATTCAGCGAGTCAGATCGCTTCTCGGACCAATTCTAAGTCTTCAACAAGACAATCACGGCGCTCGAGTCGTAGTGGTTCGCATAGAAGCAGTACTTCGTCATTAACGGTTGCAAGAGCAAAGGAAATAGCTCGCATTGCGGAGCTGAAAGCAGAGGCAGCTGCGTTTAAGAAACGTCAAGCATGAGAAGAACAAAAGTTGCGACTACAACAGGAGCAAGATCGCTTAACACTGGAAGTCGAAATTGCTAAGTCTGAAGCCAAAGAACAAGTTTTAGCGACTATTATGGAAGCCGACCCACGTCCGTTTGTACCGTGCCCGACAACTTTGGCGCCCAACGTAAGCAAGGGAAATATTCCAGTGCCGAGCGTCGGAGAAAATAAGCCGTTACCAGTCATCGTAGGCCGTTCGATCGTTGATCCCGAACCGCCAGAATGGCCCCAAAGTTCAATGACAGCCAACAACAAAGCATGTGTTGCAGAGTCTGAACAGTAGTATAGCCGGTATTAAACAAATACCGCTTTGGGTGCACCTAAATTTTTCACCTCTTCAGGAGACTAGTAGTCAGGGGAACCAAACCAAACCACGCTCACACAGCTCGCGTGGCCCGGTTATGGCCCCTGACTATAGTCTCCTAAAGAGGTGAAAAATTTAGGCTTACCAAAGGTAGTATTTGTTTAATACCGGCTATACTACTTAGGAAAAAGGACGCAGGAAACATAAACAAAGGGCGGCAGGGACAAGCAATTAGAGGAATGCAGCAGTAATGTAAACAAATCTTTCAAATAGAAAAACACAACATTAAGTTAACAACAATTATAAATATCTTTCGGATGCAGCTCGAAACGAGTCATTTGAATAGATGGGAAGAAGTAAACAGGATGATCAGACAAGCACCAAAATGCCCGCACGAAGGGAAAATAGTGATAAGCCGCTGCTGCCCAATCTGCAAAAAAATTGAGCACAACAACAACGGGTGCAACGAATGCACATCAAGCGAAGATCTGGAAAACGATTTGTATATATACAATTACGACCCGAGTTGGGTCTATTTCGTGAAACGGATCTGCAAAGCCTGCAAATTACGGAAAATTCAAAACGAAACAAGCGCGGCGGCGTGACTAGTACTAAAGAACACACCTATACAACCAGAACAACAAGAAGAAATATACGACTTAACAGACATGGAAGAGTACGATTTGACGGGATCAGGAGAGCCGGTTTACGAAACACCAATCATGACGCCGCAGCTGTACCGCAGAATAATGGCAAATGAGTTTAACCGGGACCAGGTAGAGTACATAATAAAGAAAAGTTTGCACCTTTAATCGCCAGCAGCGTCAAGAATAGCTTCCACAGCTTGAGATGTAATAAGTTTGACATCATTTACCCAAGAGGGGGAAGAAAGGTCTTTGATAGCGCACACGATAGCGTGGAACAACACAATCATATTATATAAACCATATTTTTTTTTGCCACCATTTGGAGAAAAGCAGCAGATCGTAATCAACAATTAATACTTTTCTACTAACGTAACACATGGACGTAAAGGTAAACACAAAAAATATGGCGGAATTAATAAAAAAATACCAAGAATCTCCATACTTTTTTTTCAAAGGGAAGAAAATTAAGAAGACCCTAAACCAATATATCCCATACACGACGGAAAAATGGGAAGAATACAAGCGGGACAAAGCCGACAGAGACAATAAACAGCTAATAAACTTCATAGATAAAGTTTTTTTCGAAGACGGTGCGCTGAATTAGAGAAACACACCAGCAAGTTAACAACAATTAATAATTAACAAATTTGCAAAGAGATGGATACATTAAAACAGATAAAAGCACTTCCGGCTGAACTTCGAGAAAAAATCTGCAAGGAGTATGTAAAAATAAAACTCTGGCAACGTAAAATGCTTGGCTGGAACGACGTCAGAAAAGAAATCAATAAAGCGTACACTTCAATGAAGCTCAGACAGCGAAAAGCTCTTGGCTGGGATGAAGTTCATGCAACAATCGAGGAAGCACCATTTTGCGAACACAATGAACAAATTGTAAGGGTCTTGTTCTGTTATAAATGTGACGGAAGATGCGGACTGAATGATCTCTGTAATCTATGCCACAGAAATGGAGAAAGGCACTATCTCGGCTATCCATATTATGACGCAGAAGATTATGATGAGTGTTTCAAGAAATCTTTCTATGCGGAGCCGTTGCGTGACCTTTTTCTCAGAAAGACCGGAAACTAATATTTTTCTAGTCGAGGCGGGGGTTTCCCTGTTTGTCAAAGCGGGGGTTTTCCCTGTTTTAAGAAACAGGTAAGCAAAGGGGTTGTAAGACAGAAAACACAACAAGAGTGTAAAATGAATTAATTTTATTCAAGTAGATTATAAATTTTATGCAACTACAACATGACGTCACGACACAGCTGTGTCGGTCCACAACAATGGAAACAAGATAGAAGCTGGTGATTTGCATAAGTCCCACGCCGGGGGACACTCACCAAATAAAAATTCGGTTACGGCGTAACCCATTTCTATTGTTTTGAATCAACAGTTCTTCAGTCAGCGTAGTTCAGCGTAAATCTTAGCAACTCTTCGAATAGCGATTTAACCTCTTCACTCCCGTTTGAAGCATTCACGAACGCATCTCACAGCTTCCCAAGATCAGTTCGAAAGGATAAAACCGCGTCTTGTTCATTTTTTTTTTTTGTTCTAACCAAACGACAAGAACTGTCTATTCGCTAGAAGATGAAGCAACTGAATAGATTTTAAGTGTGTTGTACTAATAAAGCAACAGGTTTTCACGCTTCGCCAAGCATGTCAATCAAAACACGTGAAACTTGTCTCTAGAACGTTCTGTCACGTGCCAATAACACGAGGCAAAACACGTGAAACTTGTCTCTAGAACGTTCTGTACACGTGCCAATAACACGAGACAGGAAAAACTACATGCATGGTTACACGTCGGCAAACTTACTACCTAAAAGAAAAATCGTCCATTAAAATTAAACTTACTAATACACGTTTTGTATTACCTAGGGGTGATTCTGGGTGGCTAGGCCGAGATAAACTAAGTGCAAAATATTGTCCCGAATCTAATCTTATTCTTGCACCGTTAGAACTTTGGGGTGCAGCATATTGGTATTTTAAACCATCAGCATTACGTACGCTTGTAAATGGAACGTCGGCTAACAAACTGCCGGGTATTCTAAAACCAAAACCTATTCTTTCATAAGTTCGAGAGGCACCCTTTAGTTCGACAATTAAAGCTGAGACACCCTCAATTAAACAAGGAAATGGCGCCATTACACGAATGTTATTACCGAATTTAACAAAAGTTCTATCACCTCCTTTATTTTCATCGTAGTTCCATTCTCCAGTTATTACTATTCTTGGTTGCAAATTTTTTACCGCATAACCACTTAGATCTAAATCTTTTTGTAATTTGATAGTATCGTTTTCTATTTTGTACCCTCGATCATAATTTTTGAATGAAAACCCGTTCATATCTAAATCTGTCTGTAGCGTGATTTCGCCATCATCGATAACGAAAGCCTGATCGTAAACAGTTCCGTCTACATCTGTTTGATAACCTTTTACCCCATAAATAATCAAAGCAGCCTTTTCAAGTGGCGAAGAGCCATCATAACCCGAATTTGAAATATCAAGATAGATTGTGTTATCATTGTCTTTGTATTTGCGCGTGTGAATAATGGTGCGTGAATATTTTGGGCTGTGACTGTTGAAGTGCTTGGTATGGTAATTAAGAGTATCAACCGGGTTAGGGGTTGAAGCACTTATAAACCAATTAGTATCAACTTTCGGGATAAAGAACTCGACACATATAGTGTACTCTCCCTCGGGCAGAGGTTTTTTATTTAGCTTTAAGCGTGAGTTGAAAGAATTGACACCAGTTCTTACGAGATTGAAAGTATAAGCTTTTTTATTCACACTGTGAAGGTTGGATGTAAAGTCTTCTAACGTAACAGAAGTAACATTGTTTACAGCTGTAACGCCCGACCCTCGCTCCAAATAGGCTAAGGCATTCTTTTTATGTGAGTGTCCTGCTGAAATAGAATTTGAGCCCACATATTTTTTCATTGAAGTAAGATTTACAGCATCTTGATCGCCGACAGGATTCGCAAGTTGCTTTATCGCATGATCTTTCATGTGAATATCTCCTGAAATATTAGCGGTTGATAAATCCCCACTATCACCCTTATCACCTTTTTCACCTTTAGGGCCACGCGCTCCAGTTGCGCCAGTTGGACCAGCAGGGCCGGCTTCCCCTCGGGTTGAAGTAGACTCTTCATGTGTTTGAGTTGCACCCGTCGCACCAAAAGATACCCCATCTCTATATATTTTCATCAAAATTTTTAAGTGTGGTTTTTTTTGGTTTGTCGTGGTATAAAAAAGAATATTTAGCATCGGTAGCCCTTTCAAGCAGCTCTCTGTCAATTCCCAATTCATCAGCAATACGGTTATTTTCTCTGGGAAGAAAGTTGAAAATGCAAAAGTGGCTACAATTATCTCGGATGTTTTTGGGGACCTTAAAATAGCTTTGAGAAAGATAAATGACGCTGCAATTGCGGTGGCGACCGTTGATAAAATAATCGATAATGTCGTTTTGGTTGCTTTCACAAACCATGTCATCGAAAATTACAATCTTTTGGTTGTCAGTGGACAGCATCTCAAGAGGAATAACATCGTTGGCGCCTTCAATAACATTATACCCAGCCACAGGATTGACTCTTGTGTCGAAATCATCAATCAAGTATTGGTACTTGTCTTGATGCAGGTTCTTAGCGCAAAGGTAAATTTTGTCGTAGACCAACAGCCTGTAAAGCATATGCATGAGAATATTTGTCTTACCAGAGTTGCTTGGCCCGCAAATAAGCATCCGAAAGGTATCTGCTGGCATACAAGGGTGCCCCCGCTTGTAATTACTTTTTGTAGTCAAACTGGGGTCGTAATTGGGAATTTTCATTTTTTTCTGTTATATATACGGCAAAAATATGTCCATGAAGAAGTGGCAAAAACTTGTCAGCGAAAAGGCTGAAGTTGAGCAGCAGAACGACAAAATTCTCGCGGCAATAAAAAATAACAAAATAGATAAAGAGTTTGGCCAGCTATCAGGTGAGGATTTGTTCAAACCTATCACATCGCGGCTTGACAAACTCCAAGTAGGGGCGGCACCAAAAGAAGAGGAGGAGCAGATCCCAGACTATGGTATGGAGGATTTTGATTTAAACAACCCCTTCGACGGAGATTTTAACCCGGATGCGGAAACACCACTACCAACACCAACACCATCACCACCACCATCACCACCACCATCACCAACACCAACACCAACACCAACATCATCACCACCACCATCACCAACATCAACACCGTTGCCGCCTTTAGCTGAAGAGGAAGAAACGGAATTAATGGAAGAAAGTGGAGCAAGCCCAGCGAAAAAACCGAGTAAATGGGGGCCACCAAAAGAACCACGTATCAAGGGATCAGAGTCAGTTGATCTGCAGACACTGAGCAGCATGTTAACAAAAAATAAAGACAATCCGAACTATGTTGTAAAAAGCAAAAAATCAAAATTCTATGGCTACACATTGGAAGACATAAAAAGTGCAAGAAATGAAATTCTTGCCAGGAGACAAGGGCAGTTTATGCCCCCCGCCGATTGGATGCCCCCTCCACCTGATGAGGATGAACTTGAAAGAGAAATGGAAGGAAGCGGAAGTGTTGATCCAAACGCTTTGGTTGAAAGGCTACATTTAAGCTTGGCGTCTATACAGGCGGGCAACACTTCACTGAAGCTGAAAAAACAGGTCCAGCAGATGTTGGGGTTGCTGGTAAAGCTGAAGGAAATAACACAGAAAGAAGCCCACAAAATTTTGGGAAGTATTATATAAGCAACATGTCAACCCATTTTCATTTCAACCTGTTGCTTGACTCGCAGCTGGCCAAACAAAACAACGCCAACAACAAGTCACATGACTTTACAATTAACTTTGACCCGCCAATCGCTTTAGATCCCTTCAAAAAGTACAAGGCGGCGTTAAATGAGCTGGTATCCATGTCTTATTCGTGGTACAACATCGCGAAACGGTACAACAACAACGAGTTCAAATGGCGGAAAAAAACAGAGGACTGGAAAACCGTGACAATTCCGGATGGAATGTATGATTACGAGGGCCTCAACACCACCATTCAGTCACTAATCGGAAGAGTGGATCCCAAGGATGAAAAATCCGAGTTTATTGTCCAGCTGTATTTTCACACCACAACATATCGGGCGGTCATTTTGTTGCAGGACGGCTACGAGCTTGACCTAAGTGGAGGTGAATTTGCCGCGTTGCTGGGTTTTGACAAGAAAACAATAGACGGAGCGAACAATAGGAGCGACCGCGTGCCAAATATAACAAGAGGTGTCGACTGGATCTACATCCATTGTGACCTCATTACAAGGGCTGTGGACAACATCGGGGGTGACGTTATGTTCTCTTTTTCAACCGCCGAACTCACAGTTAGCTACCCCTTTTCAAAAGAACCCCACCGCCTCCTGTGGCACCCGGTGAACAAAAACAGAATCAATGCGATAAATATCAAAATCACAGACGGACGCAACAACATTATAGATCTGAATGACCAAGACGTGGCTTTAAGCATCATCATCGAAGAAGAAAAAGAAAAATAATTTACACCTAAGTATAATATGAATCATCCGAGTGAGTGGACGAGATATTACGACGTGCCAAGCGGTTACTATAGATACAGACACAAAGGTACGGGGGTTGTAAGAGACACCCTGATGAATATAGGAAAGCGGTTCAAAAAGAAGGTCACCCGTCAGACGTTGAAGAAGGCTGTAAATGAAGCCTCGAAGCAAATGCTGAAAAAAGCTGCAGAAAAAGCAGAAGAAAAAGCGGCTGACAAGATACAAGCGGTTTTGCGAAATAGCAACTCAGTTGCTACCCCAAGTGTAAAACCCAAGGGTAAAAAGACCCCAAGTGTAAAACCAAAGGGAAAAAAGACCCCACCACAGAAACTTAGTACAGAGTCGAAACAAAAACTGAAGAAGATGATGACAACGCAGTTAAGCGGGGATTCACGGAAAAAGTTGCAACAGATCTTAAATCTCGGTCGGGCTGCAAAGTTGAAAGTAAACCAATTGATAGCAGAAAATTAAAATAATTTTTTAAAAAGATATATAGGCCGCAAGATGTTCAGAAGCGACAGGCATTTGGAAAAAACAGAGTATGTTCGTATCATGTTAGACAAACCGATCACTATCCCTGGAAACAATCAGCACCAGGTAAAAACAAACTATAAATTCACACTCACCGACCGAGACAACTGGTTTGACTGGTATAACGCCTACTTCCGGGCTGATTTCACTTTCGAGGCAACCGCGGATGGCGCGCAAGTTGCAGCAGACGCCCGGTCAGCGCCCATTAACGGCTCATTTTCACTGATAAACAAACTTGTGGTAAAATCATCGGGCAAAAACATTTACAACGTAGACAACATTCACAAGCTCATATTTATCAAAAACTTGTTGGATTTTTCTGATGACTTTGCAAGGAGCGCAGCGAAAGATCAGTTTTGGTATTTGGATACAACGGATAGCAATGTAACGGCCGTCGCTGCCACTAACCAAGGAATTAGACAAAGAGGTTTGCTTGCCCATGCCGGACTTACGGTTGAAACCCTTATACCACTTAACAGGTACTCATTTTTCGAAGAGTTGGGTGACAAGCTTCTCCCCCCAATGCAGATGGAGTTTGAAATTGAGTTACAATCGGATGCAGAGCTGATTTGGCAAAACGATGGCACCAATCGTAGGGTAGTGGTGAGAAACTTCGAACTGTGGGTTCCAATGCTACGTTTCACCAGTGAAGGACAAAAGCTCGCAAACGAAAACTTTTTGAAACCCCAGAAATGGACGTACCTGAATGAAATGATCCAACCCAGCAGTAGCCGACGTGATGCTTTTGGTTCGTGGCAGATAAATCCCGGCGTAAAAGATGCAAAACATGTTTTCATTTTCATTCAACAGTCAAGGAAAAAGGACGCCTTGACCCAAAACCCCTACTTCTTTGACACCTTTAACATTGACGGTGACAATTCAGCCAAGCTATCGACCTGCCGGTTGCAGTACGGCTCTTCACAGTACTATCCGGAGCTGGACTATGACGAAAACTTTAAACTGCGCATTCTTAATGACTTAAAGAACTACCGGTACCGCAAAAACGACTACAACACCGGTGTTCAGCTTCAGCCCAACAACTTCGGGACGCTATACCCAGTACTCTATTTTGACTTACGTGAAAACAAGGATAACAAGACCAACGACCCAAAACAGATGGTTTTCCACTACAAGCTCAACGAGGCGGCCAACGCGCAAGACTACACCATTTATGCAGGAATTTTGTACGAGTCTGAACTTGTTCTCAGGCAGGTGGGTAATGAGCTGGTGATGGTTTAAAATAATTTTTGAATGAAATATAAGAAATGACGACTTACTATCCGCACAAGATTTCGCTTTCCGATGGGCAGAAGGTAAGCCTCGCGCGAGCTTTTGGGTCAGGAGAAGCTGTTACAATCAGATTTAAAAACGAAGCTATAACCAGGGGTAGCGACACTTTGCACTTGACCGCCAGACAGATCAAAAAAATAGAGCGCGCTATCAAAAACAAAACGGGTGTGGACATAGACATGAGCAAGACACAAATCAGACGTATACGCAAAATGGCAAGTGGGTCCGGCATGCGGGTAAAACCTCCAACAGGATCAGGTATGCGTATCAACCCTCCACCATATATGCGCCCGCCACCATTTATTGGTTCTTGGGGTGATCAAAAAAAAGCCCGCCTTCGTTGATGTCCCCTTAACTGATTATGACTTGCAGCGATGGTGCCGATACTTGAAAATCCCCATTAAAGGTATATTTGCGAGAGATGAGATCCACGTGAAAAACCACTCTCCTTGTATAATCAACATGGATGATCTTGGAGGGCCAGGTACCCATTGGGTATGCTGTTGGGGTGGAACTGAATACTTTGACTCTTTCGGTTTACCTCCACCCGCGGAATGGGAAATTGAGTTAATTCTCGAAGGTGGCAAAACCTTTTTACGAAATGACAACCAGCTTCAGTGGGAATCCAGTGTGCGCTGCGGCTACTACTGTTTGCTTTTCCTGAATGAACGTAACAAAGGGCGGTCGTTTCGAGATATTTTGCGCATGTTTTCAAAAAATACACACGCCAACGAGGCTGTGGTGAAGGATTATTTTACACATAATGTATAAGTGGGCCACACCCCATGAATTTTTGGTAGTTATATAAGATGGATGTTTACTGTGTGAAAGAAAAGCGCTTCACACCCAATGTGGTGGGAAGTGAAACATTTGCAACCGCAAAAAACGGCAGAAGACTGCTTAAAGTAAAATGCGCCAGTTGCGGCATTACCAAGACAAGATTTGTCAGTGCTCAAGAAGGAGGTAATATTTTGGATCCATTATTTAAGTGGACCAGAAGAGGTTTACCCAAAAAGAAGAGAGAAGAACTTGCACGCGCTGAAAAAAGAATGTTTGGAGGTGGGGTTCTTGATACAGTTGGAAATACAGCAGCTGAAGCTTTCTTTGAGTACGGAGTTCCTTATTTAGCAAAGCAAGGTGTTAAACAAGGAAGATACTTTGCAAGCGAGTTTCTGAGACAACCAGAGTATCAGAAGAAGTTAGCCAATAAAGCCAAACCAATCGCGAGAAAAGCTGTTAATTACACAATTGATGCTTTGTCTGGGGATTTGTTGACTAAAGCCTCAAACAGATTAAGACCAAAAGATATGATACCGGGAAATAAGTTGAAAGGTGGGTGTCACACAGCGGCCTGAGAATTTTCTTTAATTATATAAGATGGAGGTATACTGCGTGAAGGAAAAGCGTTTCACACCAAATGTGTCAGGAAGTGAAAAATTTGCAACTACAAAAAACGGTAGAAGGCTGCTTAAAGTAAAATGCGCAAGTTGTGGCATTACCAAGACACGCTTTATTAGTGGGGGTACCCCACGTGGTGGTAATTATGATATGAGAATTTATGCGGGTAATCGGGTAGATGATCCAACAAACCCTCTTTACCAACGTGGTGGGGCTTTTGATTTGCATAAAGCTATTGGTAAGCTGCCTAAGCCAAAAAAGGGGTGGACGCTTCCTGGTCATAACTACACAGGACCGTACAATCCCCTCGAAAAACAGCTTTCTTACGACCGCAAGACGGGAAAGATATTAAAGATTTACCAGCAACCCACAGGTGCCACGGACGCAGTTGCAATGCAGCATGATGTTGATTATGCCGTCTGTGCAGGTAAGAAAAATGAAAAAGGTTGCAAACATGATGCTGACAAAAAAATGGTGAAGGCGCTTGACGCTATTCCCAAAAACAAACGGCAATGGGGTCACGCCGCGGCGCGCAACGCAATCAGCTCGAAGCAAAAGGTGGGTTTGGGTGTCGGTGAAACGATCAATAAAAAGATCGGCGAAAAAATTCCGGGCTTTCAACCGGCTCAAGATGTGGCTGCTGCAATCATGGCTGTCACAGGTGGTGATAAGGATTTGTTTAAAAAGTATTGGAGTGGTGACATCGCAAAAGGTGCCTTTAACACGAAAACCGGTCTGTTCAGCAAAAAGTTTTGGACACACCCTAAAAAAGATTGTAGGATGGAGCTAAAGAAAATTAACGGCAAATGGCATAATACATATAATTGTTGATAACCCCACACCCACGAAATATTTTTAACACATATATAGGAAATGGATTCTGTAACAAAATTCCGGCTGGCTGAAATAGAAATGATGAAGAAAAATCTTGAAAACCAGTTGGCGCATTACTACCAAACCTCAGCCAAGTTTAGACGGTGGCACACGCGTTGTCAAACAGTAAGCGGGTTAACGGGCGGAGTTGCTGCCCTTCTTACCGGCTCTGGGCTGGGCGCTTCACTTTCTGCGGTTGGCATTGTTGTTGGTGGGCCTTTAATCGCAACTGGCCTCTTGTTTTCATTGATGTCAACCTCCTGCATGGGCCCCATCAAATTTTTCCGGCGTAAAGCGAAAAAACACAAAAAAATGCAGACTTTGGCTGAAGCTACGCTGAGCTCAATCAACACTCTCATATCGACCGCTCTTGACGATGGTGAAATCTCTGACGGCGAGTATCAAGATATTGAGAAAAAGTACAACACCTTTACTACTAAAAAAACAAAACTGCAGTTTTCCAACCACACTGACAGTGGAGACACCTCTAAGGTAAAGGGTTAACAGAACCTGTTTGCCTCCAACCACCATTCGTTGAAACTTTTTTCGGCTTTATTTCTGGTTTGTACCATCTTCGGTAATCTTTTCGTGAGCTTTCCCAGTATTGCCTTTTTCGCCGGCCAATCTCTTGTTGAGACCTTTTGAAAATAGTTGTATAAAAAACAAACATAGTTACACGATCCGAGATTTACCTGCTTGAATTGGTGAATGATATTACCCAAAAAGGTCAGCCCCATTTCGTCACCGACCTGTTCTAAAGAAATGCCGGTTTTTTTTAATACTGCAATTAAATACCATAATTTTGGTTTGGGAGGGTGACCCATCTCTTCGGGCTCAGGGTAGAATTCCCCCTCATAACGGTCGTCAAGATCTTTTTCGGGCTTGATTTCTTTTATTTTCGCTTCCTGCTGTTTTATCAACATTTCTTTTAGCTGTTCTCTGTGGGGGTATCCCGCACCCCTTAGGTAAGGTTTTGTAGCCATGTATATATGCCCGCGCATAATTATTTAAATGGACAGAAAATTGGCGCGGCGTTACTACAGTCCGCAGGGTTACTGGAAAGGCATTTCTGCCATTAAAAAATTAGCGGTCGCTGCAAAGGTTCCTGAAGTTGTTGCCAAAGAATGGTTGTTCAAACAAGCGCTCTGGCAGATTTACCTCCCCGCACCGCGCTATATTCCTCGCCTAAAATTCGACGTGCCTACGCCCAACAAAGTGCATCAGGCAGATCTTCTTTTTCTGCCACATGACAAAGTGGGCCGTAGCACTTACAAATACGCACTTACCGTTGTTGATGTTGCCAGCAGATTCAAAGAAGCTCAGCCTTTAATCTCTAAAAACTCTGATGAGGTTGCCAAAGCTTTTAAGACAATTTATACACGTGGACCTCTGAAGTGGCCTCAGATGTTGCAAGTTGATCCTGGGCGTGAATTTATGGGCGCTGTTACAAAAGAAATGGAAAATCACAAAACTTCTATCAGACGTGGTCACCCTGAAATTCATAGAGACCAAGCTATTGTTGAACGTTTCAATCGTACCTTGGCTGAGCGTTTGTTTGGCCACCAGTACGCAGTTGAAATGCGTTCGCCTGAGGGCCCGCGATCTACTGTGTGGGTAAAAAGGCTCCCCAAAGTTGTTTCTGCTCTGAACAACCAAGTCACTCGATTGATTGGTATGAAACCTGCTGCCGCAATCAAGAAAAAAAATGTTTATGCGGAGCCATCAACTAAATATTTGAGACCCGTTGGTTTGAACGAAAAAAAGCTCCCATCCATCGTTATGCTTCGGTATTTGTACGAACCTGGTGAGCTTGAAGGTGGGACGAAAAGAGCCACCGATCCAATCTGGTCCTTGGATGTCTTTAACCTTGAACGATCTTTTACCAAACCAAATCAACCTGTTCTCTACTATTTGCGCGACGGGCCTAAACGTGGTTTTGTACGTGAAGAACTGCTTGTGGTACCTCCGGATACAGAATTACCTCCAGCTGTGGGGTAAACCTCCACCTAAATGTGATATTCGATAGGTTCGGTGTGTATCCCATCTGGCAGCACCCATCGTTTGTCGTAATATGCACTCAGCCCCAGCTTCTCCTGTTCGTAAGTTACTATATTCCCATCCCGCATTCGAAAACCCCTGTTTGTTGCCATATCCTTGCTTCCTTCCAGCGCTGTCTTGAAACGATGCCAGTTTATTTCGTTTTGCTTCTTCGACATTCCCTTTGTGCTAAACTTCTTTTTTTCTCCTCGATCGTCTATATAGTAGCATTTGGAGCAGAGCGCAATCATCCGGTCCCCCTCACATTCCAGCTTAAACAGACCAGGTGTTCTACCACTCCACTTGTCCCATGCCAACCAATTCTTTTTTTGTTTTTCGAATTCTGCTTTCATCTCTGGACGTACAATGTCTTCGAGTTTCTTGCCGGAGATTGTCAAGTAGTTGCTGTCTGTGTCCATTTGGATCAGCTCGAAATCTTTTCTGTCAAAATATCTGTCAAGGAAGTCGTAATAGAATTCCAACATCCTCAGCTTCGCCAGCTGATATACCGCTATTCCAATCTGAAACGGTCTTCTGATTGTGATTCGCGGCTTCCGACTTTCTAACTCATATGCCTCACCAATTTCATCAAGATCTGAGAAATATGCGCTTCTCAGAGCTCTGTCAACTACCTTCTCATCTTTGGTGTAAATGACGTTTGTTTGCCGTTCCAAGGCTTCGATTAGCTTTCCGTACCCACTGTTTCCCAGCAGTTTGAACACCTCAGCCAGCAGTGCTTTGCTTTTTTCCACGTCTCCTGTCCGGCGAGCCTCCGTAACTTGTTCCACGAACCAGGGAAAGATCTTTGCTGGTTGGTAGTCAATTGTACGATAAACCTTTTTGATAACTGCCCCGTGATTCACGTACCAGAGTAGTAGAGGGGCGTATACAAGTATCCTCTGCGCTGACAACGTTCCCATTAGTTTCTTGTCTTCTCCTCGTTTTCTTCCTGTAGCTCGCAAGTATTGGAGCATATGCTCGGGAACAGCTTTGGCTGGCACCGTTTTGTTGTGAAAGAACGGGCACATTTCCTCGAACTTTTGGTGTAAGTGATTTGGAATCTCAATGTCTATTTCAGCATATCCGAACCAGCTTTTTTCTTTGAGTCTGTGCGTTAGTACTGGTGCGCCGTCTGTTTGGTACTCACCTGTATAGTGAACGACCCTTTCTTTTCCACAAGGCATATCTCTTAACATTGTTGAGAGATACAGGGCATTGGCGTCGTAACCGAGAATGTTTTGGCAAAGTTTTGGTTCTGCTATTTGATGTGATCTTATTCTTGTTTTTCCAACTTCGTGGTATCTTGTGAAAACGAGGCTTGGACCCCCAACAACTGCTTCTTTCAGCATATCGTATGCTTCTTTGCTTGGGCTGTAAAGCTCCGCGTTGCGTTCAATAGCTCCTCTTAGAAGGTAATGTAAGCTCACACCTGGGATGCTGACTGCGTCTTTCATGATGTCGATTCCCTTCTCAGTGTAGAAGTTTCTCATCTTTTCCAGAGCCTCAAGTCCGGGGGCGACATCGAGATTATTGTAGTAACGCACCCAGTCTTTGAAGGTTTTCATTCCCTTTTCTCGGAACAACTGTTTGCAAGCTTTCCATTCTGACAGTTTTAGTGTGAATTCATTTTTCAACTTTGAGTACCAATGCGGGTAATCCGGCAATCCCGGGTAATCCAGCTTTTCAGGTCTGTCAAACCACTCGTATGGAAACCATGATTTCGTTGTCTTGCAGTCGTATGCCTTTACCCATTTCTCGTAGCTGGTTCCTGGGCCCAAGTAGTTGATTATGTCAAGGAAACGGAAGCCAGAAGTGAGTAAGAACATGATTTTGTTTCCGTGCTTTGCTACTCTGACTTTGTTGGTTGTGTCTGCAAGTTTTTCCGCGAAGTGTTTCTTTATCAGATTGAGATCGTAAGTCCCTGAGTTGAAGCCCAGTACTGGGACCTGATCACACCATTCTTCAATCTTTTTTCTCTGATCTTTTGGTAGCAGGTTTACATCTGCTGGCATAAATTCATCTCTTACTTTTGTTCTTATGTTTTTACCGCGTCTCTCCAGCTCTTTCATGAACTTGCGGATCAACTTTGCGGGATCTTTTTCACAGATATGGGTTGGCTCTCTTTTAAGAGTGTCACCGATGCTTACTGAGATTGGAACGTGTACGTTCTCGATTGTGAGTGAGTCTGTCGGCTCCTTCCGCTGATTGTTGTCTCCGTATGCCTCAAAATCATACAAAATAGCGTGTGGGTAACTTTTTGTTTTTGGTTCCGGTAGTTGTTCAATATATTTGTCTCCGACTTCGCAGGCCCAACACTCAATCACTCTGTAGCCTTCCTTTCGGAGATAAGCTGTTCTTCTCTTTGTTGCTTGGAAGAGATCTTCTCTTGTTCTGTCACCGCGTTCAATTATTTTGGCCCGATCCTGGTAACATTTTGGGCAACCGTGCCAGTAGCAGCCGTGATACTGTAACACAAGCTTTTTCTCATGGTTGTAGCCATCAACTGGTCTTTTCTCTATCCAACGCTCTCCGCCGTGTCCTGACATTGCGTGGTGAATGGGGATTTTCCAATGCTTTGCTACGTACTCAAGCCACTGAATTGATTCTTTTGAGGCTTTATGTTTCGGATAAAATGCTTTTTCATAAGCTGTCTGCGGCGCTTCGACCTTTTCTCCTGGGCAATCTATTACGGTTTTCCCTTGGGCGCATCTTTCTGTGTGACGTTGAAGACTGACGGATTGGGTAAATCTTGCTTTGCAGTGGATGCATGCATAAGTTTTTCCCAACTTTTTAATGTCTTTTATTAAGAATGCGTGCTTTCCAAAAATACCGATTGTTATAACGTTTTTAAACTGTGGTGCAGGATTTCTTGTCAGATGCCATACCACTTCTTTATCGTCTACACGCTCTGGCACATATACCCTGATTCCTAGCCAACCTGAGAAAGCAGTCCCCTTATTCAGATGCATTTCTACCTTTTCCAATTCATCCAGTGATGTTTTTACGCAGTTCGTCGGTGTATCTCGGAGTTTGAAAAAACTCTTGGCTAGACCTTGTGCCGCTTTTGTACTTCGATCTGGTCTAGCTCCTTTGTGTACGGCGATACACCGCCATAGACACATGTTATCTCTATAGGTATCCAGTGCTACCATTGAACGACTATGTGCAAGGTTGCGCAGCCAGTTTGGTAAGGGTCCTGTTCCCATCAGTGGTTGACGGTCAAGTACAACCTTTACATCAGCATTAAAATGAGCCTCGAAGATCCACTTTGTGTTTGGTCTTTCGATACTGTCCGCATCCAGACGTACAGCCTCCCTATTTCTTAACCAATTCTCCGCTTCTCCATATGTATTCATTCAAGGAGAGCCTTTATTTTGGTAGTAGAAAATTATGGTACCGTCTTCAATGTTACGTAACATATACGAATAAACGTGCCTCATGTAAAATGATGTCCTCACGTTCTCTCTTATTTTTTCCATAAATTTTGGTGTGAGGTCTTTATTCAGTTCTTTTATGATGCGCCATCTCTTGTACCGCCTTCCGTTGCTCTCTTCACCTTCAAATTTTGCGTCTCCGTACAGATCCAGAATCTCATTCTGGTAGTCTGTCACATTTCTTATGTTATTCGGTTGAATGGGATCAAATTGCCTCAGAAGTTGTTGTCTTTTGTTCTTATTTCTCGGTGGTGGTATTGGTTGGAAAGGTTTTGGTTGTAAAGGCGGTCGTAAACGCTTCTTTGCGGTTTCTGAAATTGGTTCTTCCAGCACATTCCTTATTATCTTTTTAACTGCGGGTACGTTTTCTGAAAGAAGTTGCGATAAATGACGCAGTTCTGCGGGGTCTATTTTTGCAAGTTCTTGTTCGAGAGATTCGAGGTCTACATTTTCAAAAGAACTGAGGTCTATTTCGTCCATTGTATATTATGCAGAAAAATATTTTTTTATTTAATTAATTGTTGTTAACTTAATGTTGTGTTTTTCTATTTGAAAGATTTGTTTACATTACTGCTGCATTCCTCTAATTGCTTGTCCCTGCCGCCCTTTGTTTATGTTTCCTGCGTCCTTTTTCCTAAGTAGTATAGCCGGTATTAAACAAATACTACCTTTGGTAAGCCTAAATTTTTCACCTCTTTAGGAGACTATAGTCAGGGGCCATAACCGGGCCACGCGAGCTGTGTGAGCGTGGTTTGGTTTGGTTCCCCTGACTACTAGTCTCCTGAAGAGGTGAAAAATTTAGGTGCACCCAAAGTGGTATTTGTTTAATACCGGCTATACTACTTGAACACTCTGGAGCGTCATCGACGCCGAGCGAGAGGGCTTTCCGTGAAATGCTGGGGCTCCATCAGCACCAAAACGCCCTACAACGGCAGCAGAATAAAATCGTGGAGATGCTTGCGACACAACAGAAGAAAAGTAATCTTCCCCAGCAGCGGGTTCAAATTTTCGATGGCGATCCGATGGAGTACGGCCCTTTTGTTAGAGCATTCGAAAACATCATTGAGACTAAAACTTCAAGTAGCAGTGAGAGGCTATACTATCTCGAACAGTTTACCAGCGGCGATGTAAAAGAGCTTGTTCGTTCATGTCATTTTCTTCCACCGGACAAGGGTTATCAAGAAGCCCGACGGCTGTTGAAGAGGAAGTTTGGTGACGATTATCGCATTGTAACCGCCTATGAAAGCAAGGCACTGAATTGGCCTGAGGTGAAACCAGAGGATAGCACTTCCCTGAACAGATTTTCTATTTTTCTTATGAGGTGCAAAAACGCAATGGCAAGCAGCAAATACCTGTTAGCTTTCAACGAGCGCAGATTTCTGCAGTCAAGCCTGTTGTGACAGAATTACTCTTTTGCGGCCACAGCGCCAGAACAATGTAAGTTTTAAGGTTTCGCTTGTTTTCACCACTGTATGTCAATTTGTATATTTCATAGGTTTGTTTATTTTATTTTCAGTTTAAACCTCATTGCATCGGCTAATTTCATCACATCTACCTCGTCGATCTACTTCATCTATGTCATCCATCGTGATGTATCCTGAAGTTCAGTAATTAAATGGTTAATGAACGTTTATAATGTTGACTGCTGTATCGACTTTAAAATGTTATCTTTAAATGTTCGGAGGATTCGTTCTCTTGACAAAAGAAAAGCATTGTTTAATTGGCTAGCAAAAGATAAATCCGATATTATCTTTTTACAAGAAACGTACAGTACCCCGGAAGTTGTTAATATTTGGAAGTCACAGTGGAGGGGCGATCTTTTCTTCAGTCATGGTTCGGAACACAGTAAGGGAGTTATGATTCTGTTCAAGGAAAATCTTGACTATGAAATTAAGGTTCATCGAGAAGATGAGCAGGGGAGATTTGTTATTTTAAAGAGCCTTATTCAGAGCCAACCGTTTCTTTTTGTTAATATTTATGCGCCAAGTAAAATTAAAGACCAGTGCGTTTTTTTCGAAGAAATTAAAAAACAGCTTGATGAAGTAGAATTAGTAGAAAATTGCGAAGTGATTATTGGAGGCGACTTTAATGTTATTCTTGATGCTAATTTGGATGGGACCGGCGGTAAGCCTCAAGTAAAAGAATCTTGTAAAAAGATCGAGGATTTGTGTTCATCTTTAGATCTGATTGACATATGGAGAATTAGAAATCCAGATGTCAAGCGTTTTACATGGCGACAAAAGAACCCAGTAGTACAGCGCCGTTTGGATTTTTGGTTAATCACCAGCAGTATTCAGGAAGAGGTTGAGAATGTAGATATCATTCCTGCAATAAGAACCGATCATTCCGCTATTTCAATGCACATAAATGGAATCGAAGAAACAGGACGGGGCTCGTCTTTTTGGAAATTAAATTCCAGTCTTTTAGAGGACGAAGATTACATTAAATTAATAACCGATAAATATACTATTTGGCTGGAAGAAGGAAAAGATATTCAAGATCCCAGGGTCCTTTGGGACTTCATTAAGTACAAAATCCGGTATGAGACTATTACCTATAGTAAGCAGAAGGCTAAAAGTCGAAGGGAGAAATTATCAGCGTTAGAGGAAAAACTCAAAGAATGTACCGCAAAGTGTGATGAAAATCCTAATTCAGAAAATATAAACGATCTGGAAATCCTGCAAACCGAATATAATCGGCAATATGAATACATAGCTCAGGGATCAATAATCCGATCAAGAGCAAATTGGTACGAAAACGGAGAGAAAAGCAATAAATATTTTTTGAATCTTGAAAATCATAAAAAGAAAAAAAGCTGTGTTAGAAAGTTAGTGGTAGCAAATGATGAGTGCACGACTGATCCGAAACGAATAATGCCGAAGATTCATAATTTTTATGCAAATCTTTACGATACAGACACTCGTGATTGTGACGACCTATCGACTGACCAATTCCTTAGAAATATAAATATAAAAATGTTGACGGATGAGCAGCGGGGACTGTTGGATAACAAAATTACAACCAACGAATATTTCGAAGCATTGAAATCCTTTCAGAAAAACAAAACACCAGGAAATGATGGTTTGACTGTGGAATTTTACCTCGGCTTCTGGCACCTAATATGGAAGTGCCTTATCAACGCCTTAAACTTCGCTCACGAACAGGGACAACTATCCAACTCGCAGAAACAGGCTATGATTACTTTGTTAGAAAAAAAAGACAAAGACAGACGATTTATCAAAAACTGGAGACCAATTTCTTTAATTAATGTTGATGTTAAAATTGCATCCAAAGCAATTGCAAGAAGGTTAGAGTTAATTCTACCTAATATTATCCACCCAAATCAAAATGGCTTTATCAAGGGGAGATCAATAGTGGATGGTGTCCGAACGATTGAAGATGTACTTGAATTCGCCAAATTTACTGATTGTTCAGGTGTTCTTCTGGCAATTGAATTTGAAAAAGCATTCGATTCTTTAAACCATACTTTCCTTCTTAAAGTCTTGAAAAAATTCAACTTTTGGAACATACTTTCTACAGTGGATCAAGACGTTTTATGCTAATGTATCCAGTTGTGTTTTAAACAATGGTTTTTCGACTGATCTATTCCCAGTCCGTTGTGGGGTTAGACAGGGTGATCCCTTGTCACTTTTATTATTTATCTTGGCCCTTGAAATACTCGCTTGCCAAATCCGAGAAGATAATGAAATTAAAGGCATATTAGTTAAGGAAGAAGAAATCAAACAAACACTCTTTGCTGATGATATGACTTGTTTTCTTAGAGATACTGCGTCATATCACCGTTTTGTGGCGACTCTGCAGCTGTTTTCTAGGTTCTCCAACATCAAGGTCAACAACGATAAAACGGAAATCTTTACCATTGGTAGCCTTCGTCTTGATCAAACTAATTATTCTCATAAAATACGAACGTCAATTAAAATTCTTGGAATTGTTTTCGACTATAACAAGTCATCAAGGATGAAAGCAAACTTTGAGTCAATTCTCAAATCTATCAAAGATATATTATTGCACACATGGAAATGGAGAGGGCTCACATTATTAGGTAAAATACAGATTGTTAAATCCTTTATTATTCCAAAAGTGTTAAGCAAAGCGTCGTTGATTACAGTTACAGAAGATTTGATCAAAGAGATCAACAGTCTGATTTACCGTTTTGTTTGGAAAGGCAACGATAAAATTAAACGTGCAGTTCTTATCAATGATATCGAGGATGGTGGGCTTAAGATGTTGGATATTCAGTCGATGATCCTCGCACAGAGGGTGATGGTATTAAAAAGATTTGCGGATAAAGATAAAACTAGCTCTTGGAAGATAACATTGAATTACTTCCTCTCTCAGATAGGCGGCGAATTATAGTAATTTTGATACTAAAAAGTTGCCTGTCTGCCCTCCGGACGTGATGAGTTTCTGGTTATTAATGTAGTACATATCCTTGCAGTGATACCTGCTACATCGTGTTCAGCAGAACGATCATTCAGTGCGTTGCGCAGATTGAGAACTTACCTGCGCAACACCATCGGGCAACAACGTGTCAGTAATGTTAATCGCACTTATTAACATTGAAAGGGCATATGCTAACTCTGTAGTCAACAATGACATGGATCGTATCATTGATATCTTTGGCCGTCGAAATGGCCGCGACAGCTATTTCTTTTAACGTGTTTTATGAGCTCATATGATAGATTCATTTGTAAGAATATTTTCACTTCGTAAGTAGGCCTATGTTAGAGCATCCGTATGACCCTCGTTTCTTTTCGACTTTTTCGTAAAAATTTGGGCAACTTGCGAGAATTTTTTGGGCAAATGGTTCACCGCCCCCCCTCGTAAAAAATTGCCCGTACGCCTATGCTTGGCTTGGTGAATGTAAGGTTAAATTTCAACCCTTTACATTAATGGACATTTTTTTTGGAGTTTTTAATACGGAAGAGGACTTTTGTATTTTAAACCACCTGATACTGACAGCTAAATTTTATATCTAAGTGCAAATTGAGTTCTATGAATCCCTCCTTACGAGTTTATAAAGCCAAGATCCGGGATGTCTACCAAGTAGAAAAACAGATAGCAGCGAAGCAGAACAAACTACTAAAGCATTTTCAGAAATGGGAGAAGTTTTTGCCACATGTTGGCTTATAGTATGGTGTCCTGCACATGTATCCCTCTGTTTTACGTATAACTTTAATCCTTGAGCTGGCTATTGTAAGTTATATATTGTAAGCAATGTAAGTAAGTTATTGTAAGTAATGTATTGTAAGTAGTGTAAAGTGTTGTAAAATATTATAAATAAAAATAAACAAATTACAAAAAAAAAACTGTCCAGAAAATGCACCGACTGTGTTTTTAGAGGTAAAAAGTGATTTTTTGCACCTCTACTTCTTTTGTTTTTGCCGACATGCAGAGCTCTTATTTGCGGTACCCTTTATAAAAAATAGTACCCCGTGGGTACAGGAGTCTAATGCGTCATGGATTGTTAGTGCGGTTGAAATATGTTGAAGTAGTTTCGGTATTTACGGCATAGAGCAAGAGGTGTAGCAGAGGTTTGGTAGTAAGAGTGGTTCAGAAGAAGTCGATAATATTTGTTCTCTTAAGTATATATATTTATATATATTTATTCATGTTAAAAGATTAGTGCGTTGTAGACCATAGGAAGATCGTACAGATTTAGAGGGGGGGGGGGGGGGGGATCCTGAAAAATTTGTTTGCAAAAGCAAAAAAAGCCCAAATAAATTTTTTGCAGGCATGAAAAAAATTGTCTGTAGGAAGATGACACCGGAAAAAATGTTTTCACAGACAACGATACAGAAAAAAAATTGTTTGTCTTGAAAAATTTTTCATCCCCCTGCTTCCAAAAAAATAATGGTCCGCCCCATAGATAGACAAGATACAGCCGCTTATTTAGTATTCTAAATACCCTAAATCACATCAAAATAAGCCAAAATATATTTTTTCAATTCCTTTGCAATTTATGCAATACTGCTCAACAAAGATTTCAATTACCTTAAACGTTTCCGCACAGGGGAGCAAAGAAAACATTGCGTGCAGAATGTAACTTAATTAAGCGAAATATTTTCACGTCTATTAAACAGTACAAGCAGTTGAATGAAAGAGTTTCGTTTTCATGACTGAGAACAGCTTCCAAATAGTCAATACATGGAAATAACTATCAGATCGGAATTCAATAACTATTAAAGCGAGTTTTCATTCTGTCTTAACTACTTTTTTGCAAGTTTCAATATTTATGCAAATTTCGCGCGAAGTGTAATTTGATTACACTGTCTTGTTTTCAAGCTCTAGATTGAATCTTGAATGGTGAAAAAAACTCTTTTTAATGAAAGTTACATTCTGTGAATGAAATCCTGCATCAGTTGAATTGAACAATCAATTGCTGACTACAATTTTTTTTAATTTTTCATTTTTTTTCAAAGTATATTTCTTGTTTATGAACACAAATGTCACTTCCGGATTTTTTTCATCAAAAGATGTCGATTTCACGTTGCGTTTCCCACGGATTATAAAAAAAGCATGCAGCTGGAAAGAGAACATTTTCAGTGGCTTCACGCTTAAAAACGAGGATTCATATTATTTTGCACTGTAAAACATTTATTCCAATTACATACATGACAATTTCTTTTACAAGTGCATGTCGTGCTCGAGCTCCGATCGACCGTTGCTTCGTTAACAACATCCTTGCTTCCTGATTGGATTACGATCACCGCACCAAGCCCGCAATGAGGCGGGCTATTGTTTAAGCACAATTACACCGGACGATCCCTTGGGATTGCTAACAGCTTTTTTCCACGACATAGTCTAAAGCGCATGCGCATTAGACTCAAAAATGAAATTCAATCACACCTTTGTATTGATTCTTCCAAACACAAGAAATAACGCAAAAAAAAAAACACTGTACTAATTATTGATATTGGATTTTTTCTCCAAATTTACAAAGGGGCGCCCTTAACGGCGACAATACTGACGACAATAAACGGTACTTCTTTGTTTAACGTATTTAATTTTTATTTTGTTGTTGTTGTTAAATCGGTAATTTCAGGTTTTTATCGGGGTCATGGTTGCTGCCTTTTTGTATACGATCACACAATGCCCGTGTTTCAGTCAAAGGTTGTTGTTTGAATCACACCTGTGAATCGTAACAAATCACCATTACAATGTTACTTCGGCACATAAAATCATCTCTCAATCACAAGCATGGTGCATGGTGTGCACATGGAATCATCAATGGAATCATAACCGAGATGTCATGTGAGCACATAACATTATTTCTGGAATCATTGCCGTGATGCATAGTGTTAATTGGCAAAACATATTTCTGGAATCATAACTTTGATGCAAAGTGTCAATTGGCATCACTTTTGGAATAGGCATAGCCTTTAAAACCATAAGGTGATGTTACTTGGGTACTAGGCATGATTTCTGGAATCATATCCCTGATTCCTTTTGTTGGCCTTGGTTGTTCAAAGGATTTACAACACTACCCACTTATGAGTGTTTGCATTAAAAAATCATCTTCATGTTGTCAATAATTTATAAATTTAAATACCTATTGTAACAATGTTTCCAGCAACCTCCTCAGCTGTGGATAAGACTTCTCGCGCTGGAAAAGATAACAGTTGTGTTTCTTATTATTTTGACCCACTCTAGCATTTGTGCATCAGTCATATAAACATGGGGTGACTGTGATTCAACTTGTGAGTGTTACTTTGCATTATAAAATAAAACATCCACATGTTCTCAAGAATTTATAAGTCAAAATTCCTTGTGCAACAATGTTTCCAGCCGCCTCCTCGTCTGTGGATGAGACTTCGTGATCTGGGGAAGTTAACAGTGTGTTTCTTCTTAGTAAATATTCCAGAAATGAAATCTTATTCACATTTTGTAAACCCACTGTAGTATTTGTCCATCAGTTTAATATACAAGCATTTGGTGACTGTGATTCAACTTGTGAGTGTTCGCATTAAAATGTCAATTTGTCAATTTGTCTGGGTCAGACAGGGGAGTAAGTGGGATACCAATACACCTGAAAACCTTACTGCATGAACTGGAAAAGTGCATTAGTTACTTTTTAAGTTAGTAAATATTACAGAAAATAAACTTCATTTAAATTGTGTAACCCCAAAGTACTGTTAGCCAATCAGTCACTTAAACGTAGGGTGACTGTGATCCAACTTGCTATTGTTCTCACTAATTTATCATGCTCACAAATATTGTAAATCGAAATAAGTTTTGCAAGAAGGTTAAATAACTATTATAAATATGTACAAAGGTTAGAATTAATGCATATAAATTGTTTTTTAAATTTTATTTTTATAAGAAGATAAACCATTTTTTCGTTCCCGCGAAATGGCTGCAATCCTTTAAAATAACATGTCAGAAAGGTGCTAATGTGCGATATCAAACGTTCAGATATTTGTAAATAGATGTTGAAAATTATTTCTTTGATGTCTGGAAAACCTTAAATATCAGTTGATTCAAATTAACTTCAAGGCTTTGAATCTCAACAAAGCCGTCAAAGTGGAGTGGGTTTTCCTTTTTTCTGATGTCCGCCAAATGTTGCAATCACGACAACTCAAACAGTAGCGCTTCTTGAAACATGATCTTTCAGGATCAATTTTCATAAAATTCGACTTAAACCCGGCTGGGCATAATTTAAAAAGAGAATAGTAAAAGAAGAGGTTGATTTAGTACAAATTTGATGTTGAATTAGGACATCGTAAATGTGCTTTAACGGGCGACCCTATTCGGCGGAATGGCGGAATGACGGAATATTCTAAAACACGGAATGACAGAATATCCTAAAACACGCGAAATGACGACAATTTACCCTAAACACGGAATAATTAGAACAATGTATATATTAATGCAAAATAATGTTTCGTAAATCGAAGCGTCAACATATGCAAGAGAAAAACAACTTTTGTAAAATGTAGGTATTAAGAAATAAATTGGAAGGGTAACTAAGTTTGGCCAAAGGAAATAACCTCGTCGAACAAATCTGCAGGAGATGCAAAAGAATCGTTGCGCGATATTGCGAGTAATCGGATGTGATTGACTTTTCGGGTTTGTTAATTCTGTTTTCCTTTTATCCATAATTATGTTTATCTCCTTTCCTTCCTATCTTGTAAATAGCCCTCTCCCAATTAGCTGCCTTGCCTGAGCTCTGTTTACTGGGCAAAAATAACCAAACAAGTGTCTGGAGTAAAATGGCTATGGGTTAAGACCCATAGCCGCTTTTATTAAAATATCAAATTCAAAGCATCATTCATACAAAGTTAAGCCCAGTAACAACAACAACAACAACAACAACAACAACTTTATTTACCCTAATAAATTACAAGAAAGAAAATAAATATAGTATAAATAATAAGTAATTAGGGGTCTGGCTGCCTGAAATAACTGTAGAGTTAAAAAGGGCAGGCAGCCAGTGTTACAATTATGTGATACAAATTTAGGTCGGTAAAGCACACAACAACACAGAACATTTCAGAACATTACAGAACATTACAGTGAGCAAAATGAAAAAAAGACAAAAACATATTAGAAAAAAGAGGAAAATAATCGAGGAAAAAAATAGAGCAAAACAGCCTTAGAGTTGATCAATACAGGCGCTAGCTAGTATCTTTCGAGATACTCAACTTGCATTTTTTTCTTAAACATTGATGCAGATGATAACTTTATATGATCATCAATGGAGTTCCAAATAGAGGGGCCTTGAAACCTAATGTTAAACTTGCCATAATTAGTTCTTACAGAAGGAAGATAATAAGATTGTTTTGCTGCAAGCCTAGTATTATAATTATGAATATTAGTTACTCTAGTAAAAAAAGAATGAAAGGCAATAGGAAGGAGCTCGTAATGAAATTTATACATGAATATAGCAATATAAAATGTGACAAGATCAAAGAATTTGATAACTTGAAGAGATTTGAACAAAGGGCTGGAAGGACTATCAAATTGGGAAAAAGTGATAGTACGCATGGCTTTCTTTTGTAGTATAAATATTGGTTTAAGTGTTGATTCATATGTATTGCCCCAAATGATGATACCATAGGTCAAAAAGGGGTAAATTAAGGCGTAATATAATTTTAACAGAATATTAAGATCTACATGATGTCTTAACTTAGATAAAATGCCTATACTTCTTCTAATTTTCCCAGCTATAAATTCTACTTGATGTTTCCAACTTAGGTGTGAATCAATTAGTATGCCAAGATACTTAATACAATACTCTCTTTTCAATTGTTTGTTGTTTAAAAGGAGATTAAAAGTGGAATCCTGTAATCTTTTTTGAGGCGGATGAAAAAGTATGAAATTTGATTTTTCTATATTAAGTGAGAGTTTGTTAGCACTTAGCCAAGTATGAATATTAATTAATTCCGAGTTTATCCTATTTTGTAGTATCTGGAGACTATTATTCTCACAGAATAAATTTGCATCATCTGCAAATAAGTGAAAATCAAACAGATCTGAAGAATAATGGAAGTCATTAATATACAATAAAAACAATAAAGGACCAAGAACAGAACCCTGTGGGATTCCGCATGTCAAACTGCATTTCGCTGATGTGACATTATTTACCATGACAACCTGTTGCCGATCAGTAAGATAAGATTTGAACCAATCATTTGCAACTCCTCTTATGCCATAATGTTCTAACTTTCTAAGTAGGATTTTGTGATTGACTGTATCAAATGCTTTACTAAAATCAAGGAATATTCCACAGGAATAGTTTCGTTCCTCAATTGCCTTTTGTATTTTATCTACTATAGATAGTATTGCATGATCAGTATTATGTTTAGACCTAAAGCCAAATTGCTTGTCAAATAATACATTATGTTTATCTAGAAAACTAGTAAGTCTATTATACATAAGTCTCTCAAGTAGTTTATGAAAAATTGAGAGCAATGAGATGGGGCGATAATTTGATAAGCAGGTTTGGGATCCCTTTTTAAAAACGGGTATCACATTAGCTAATTTTAGTTCACTTGGTACGGTACCTGACAAAAATGAAGTGTTAAATAGTATTTTTAGTGGTGTTGACAAGACGGATTTTAATAGTTTAAGGATGTCAACTGATACGCTGAAAGGGCCTGTAGCTTTTCCTGATTTTAATTTGGAGATCTCATTTTCAATCTCATCCCTAGTTGTTGGGTAAACAAAAAAAGAATCACAAACTAGATTATGTAAATATTCCACAGGAGATTTTTCTACAATAGGTATTGATTTAGTTAAATCATTGCCTATGCTAGAAAAGTATGTATTAAAAGCATTAGCCACCTCAATTGGGCTAGCAATTTTTCGGTCATTTACTTTAAGCTCAATATGTTTTACACTAGTTGGAGGTTTGAAGTTAACTATTTGTTTAACTCCCTTCCATATTTTCTTACTATCATTAATATTATCGAAGAAATAACTGTTGTAGTATTCCTTTTTGGATATTTTGAGAAGATGGTTTAATTTATTCCTATATAATTTAAATTTTGTATGGATATAAGCAGATCTGGTCTTAACAAATTTCTTATATAAATTATTCTTGACATATATTGATTTTCTCAGTGCAGAAGTAATCCATGGCTTCGAGAGGAATTTGCGTTCCCTCTTGGAAAGTTGCTTGAGAGGGATATGTTTATCAATAATAGTAGACATCAAATTATAAAAGGAGCTGAATATACTTGAAGAATCTTGTTTAGGTGAAAAAACAGTTTGCCAACTGATAGACTGAAATTCACTTATCATACCCTGTGGATTAAAATTTGAATAATCTCTTTTATACAGTTTAACATTGTTATGAAGAGTTGAAAATTTATCAAAGATGAGAAAATTAGGCAAATGATCTGTGATGTCATATATTATATTTCCACTGATTGTAAAATGTTCTAGTGAATTGAAAAAAATATTGTCAATTAGTGTTTTAGAGTGATCTGTTATTCTTGTGGGCTGCAGAATATGAGGCTGAAAACAAAATGAGCTAATAGTATTTATGAATTCATTAGTTGGATTATGATTTTCAAATTTGAGAAGATCAAGGTTAAAATCACCTAATATTGCACAATACTTGGTTCCTCGATCAATCTTCTCAGCAGTGGAATTCAAATACTCAAAAAAGCTGTCTAGATTACCATTGGGATGTCTGTATATAATGCCACAAAGAACATTTAAGCTATAGGTATTATGTATTTCAATCCAGAGAGCTTCATAATCAACAGTAGAAGTTGATAGCTCTGATATGACGGTAAAATTCAAATCATTTTTAATGTAAAAACCAACACCTCCAGCATTTGAGAGGGTAGGTTGTGAAAAAAAAGAGTACCCAGGCAAATCAATATTTAATAAGGGTTGTTGATTAACCTTAATTTTAGTTTCAGTTAAACCAATAACTGAAAAGGGAAAATATAGCTCTGATAGCATAGTAGTCAAATCCTCAAAATTGTTAGACAAACTTCTAATATTAGAATTTAATATAGAGAATGCATAATTACTTGAAAGACAATCAAAGATATCAGGATTGCTATGAAAATCGTGAAGGGTATAGTAGCTAAAGTTAGTATCTACTGGCATGTTCAGGTCAGCATCTAAATTTGTCAGATGGCACATATTGTCAGTATAGCTAATGGTTAGCGATGGTAAAGAAGAGTACTCACTGGCTATTACTCCATCAGAGGCATTAACAGTGCCATCGGAACATTTAGGGCAGTTACTCGTAGGCACATCTGTAGGTTCGGTTTCTATGGAGTTTATGTGGAAAGTCTATCAAAGATTCCATCATCCATTTTGCCCTTGAGCTTCTGGTCCTTGTGGTCCTGATCTTCTATTTTGATTCCTGATTTTTTTTACAAGGTCCAGGCTGTTAATGAAGATGACTGGAGATACCTCAGTGGCTCTCAAGAACACTCTTCCATTTGAAGTCCAAAGAAATTTGTATTCCAAATCCTTCTTCAATTTATAAGCTTCATTAAAGAGCTCACGATTTGTGGGAGAAAGGCTTTCAGAGATGTACATTCTATGCTCACCCGGGTAGCCCAGGTCATTGGATTTTATTTCCTTGAGTTTCATTCTTGCCTGATAGAACGCATCTTTTGTGTCACGCCTGACAAACTTGACAATAATGGGCGACGGGCCAGGTTTTTTGCCTTTGTAGGATTTTGATGGGGGAAGGCGGTGGCTGACTGATATATCTGTGTCAGTAATATCAACACCAATAGCTTTTCCCATATCTTTCACAATTGAATTCGTCGATTCTTCCGGTATCTGCGGAACGCCTCGTATCTCCACACACTCCCTTCGAGTATATTGTTCCAAGTCATTGTTTGCCTTGGTCACAGACTTGAGCGAGGTATCCAGTTTATCCAGAGTTTTCTGCAATGTCCTGTTCTCATTTCGTAGCTTCTTGTTTTCCTCCTCGCACACTGTAAGTCTTTTAAGTAGGGCATCATATTGTTTGCTAGTGAATGATAAGAGCTCTTTGGCCTCCACTACAGATTTCTTTAACTCATCGAAAGTCGTCTTAAATGGAGCTAGCTTTTGCTCCAATTTCTCCTCCAAGATAACAACTAGCTGCTCACTTGTAACAGCGGACATGACAAAACGACAATACAAACATGTAAGAAGTAGTAGAAAACAAAAATTGAGTAGTAACAAGGCCACTTGGCTATGATATTTTTTCGAATTTCGGAGCTCGAAAAAACACCGCCATCATGGCCGCCGACCGCTGACCGGTTGTGACCGGTTGTAAAGGTGCGGGCAAAGAAAACGCCACAGAAAAATATGGCCTACAAATAAAACAGGTGGCCAAGAGATGGGGAGGAGGGGGGATGAAAAAATCTTGCAAGATGAAATGAACACCATTGCACTCACAATATGGCTTGAATGGTCACGTGACCCCCATTTGTCCTTTAGAGGGGGCAAGCCTAAATACAATATACTCCTCCCCAATGTCATAGCCGCTTAATGAACCTATAATAATGCTTAATAAGGAAGAAAGGATATAAAAATCCTATTTGCAGGCAAATATTTTGTTTATGCCCTTTCCTTCCTATCTTGTAAATAGCCCTCTCCCAATTAGCTGCCTTGCCTGAGCTCTGTTTACTGGGCAAAAATAACCAAACAAGTGTCTGGAGTAAAATGGCTATGGGTTAAGACCCATAGCCGCTTTTATTAAAATATCAAATTCAAAGCATCATTCATACAAAGTTAAGCCCAGTAAAGGTGCGGGCAAAGAAAACGCCAAAAGCATATGTGCAACGAGCACAAATGCCGCCCCACCCCAGGCAAGCGCAGCACAGAAAGGGGAGGAAATATTTTAAACAAGGAATACCGGTATAACAAAACCGGAGAAAAAGATATGATGGTAAAATACAGTGGAACAGCCGCCCATGCTAGCTGAAGCCACTATCATTATGACTAGATATACTCTGTTGATAACCTGTTTAATGAGACAACCTGTCGCTGCCAACAGTTTAAGTAAAATTGACTATCTCATCCAACATCATGGCATAACAACTGCTACAAATTACAGTCGTACAGACTGATCAAGACAGTGCAATTATAATGATGTAAAATCCTAAACAAGGCAACATGCAAACTGCTGCTGACAAACTAATACAAAAGGAAACTTAATAAATATTGTAGGAGAACATCAGTTGCCCATGCTAACTGATGTGAAGAATCTACTACTCGAGCTGAGGAAAGTAGCTCTAAAATCTCACGGCAAGAGCCACCCAAACAAACTGATTTAGTGTATACAACTATATAGACAACAGCTCCCCAAGTCTGCCAGGAAGAGCCGCCCATGCTAACTCTCCCTCTGCAGACAGTGGGAGAAACTGTTCTTTAATCAACATGGGTAGCCAGCCGCCCATGCTAACCAGCCTACCATGATGAGGGTCAACTACATATATACTGTAATCTACACAAAGAAAAACAGCTCCCACAGTCTACTAAAATTAATCTACACAGTGAAAAGCAACTCCCACAATCTGATAGAAAGAGCTACCCATACTAACTCTCCCCCTTCCAACGGTGTTAGGAACTGTTCCCCAATCAACACAGGTAGCCAGCCGCCCATGCTAACCAGCCTACCCTGATGAAGGTTTAGTCTAAATTAATCTACACAGCCATTAACATTGCCAAAATTAGATGCTGAAACACATGCAATAAGCAATCTTGTTAAGAGCTAAGGCCTTGCACCCTTATGTATTTTGTGAATGCATTAGATTTCCAACGACCTAACAAACGGATCTGCGTATCTGTAAACCGATGTTGTGCTGCATGAGATGCTGCACCGATACGAAAACTGTGACCTGAGGAAGTAGGTTTTAGCTGGCGAGTGACTTCAGCTGTGACCCTAGTGACAATGGCACTGATGAGGTCCTCAGATATGGCCCCACCTCCATCACTATCACTGGACGGGTTAGCACCAGTTCCCGACTTCCGAGCACGTTTCGCAGGCTTGGATGCACAGACCTCTAGGGCCTGTGTAGAAGGGCGTTTAGAACGACGGGAGCGTCTAGGAGGCATCTGCAAAAGAAATAAAAACAACGAGGAACCTGACCATCCAAACGTTAAAAATATAAGTGTAATGGCAAAAGCAACAGGCAAACATTGAACATGGAAATTAACGCATTATTATAATCATTATTATTATTTATTTATTTATTTATTTATTTATTTTTATTTTTATTTTATTTATTTTTTTTTTCCGAGCAACTGGCTCAATTGTAAAATAAACACGAGCAACTGGCTCGATTGTAAAATAAAAACGAGCAACTGGCTCAATTTAAAATAAACACGAGCAACTGGCTCAATTGTAAAATACACACGAGCAACTGGCTCGATAGTAAAATAAAAACGAGCAACTGGCTCGATTTAAAAATAATACACGAGCAACTGGCTCGATTGCAAAATAAAAACGAGCAACGGGCTCGATTTAAAAATAAACACGAGCAACTGGCTCAATTTAAAATAAACACGTGAGCAACTGGCTCGATTGTAAAATACACACGAGCAACTGGCTCGATTGTAAGATAAAAACGAGCAACTGGCTCGATTTAAAAATAATACACGAGCAACTGGCTCGATTGTAAAATAAAAACGAGCAACTGGCTCGATTTAAAAATAAACACGAGCAACTGGCTCGATTGTAAAATAAACACGAGCAACTGGCTCGATTGTAAAATACACACGAGCAACTGGCTCGATAGTAAAATAATCAAAGGCCCTTTGGGCTGTCTCGTGTCAGTCAAAAAGAGATTAAAATATACTTTACTAAATAGTTATTACAAAAGTAAATGTTTTGCTAAGCCACAAAAAACTTGTATGTTATTTACGCTTGCAATATTTACAGGAAGTTCATTAAAGACTTTCGCGCCACTAAAAAAAATACGTGTTCTTAGAAAATTTACCATATCCGGGGATAGGGAAAGCAGAGACGGGGGAACATTTTGTTGGGATAATATTTAGTCTTCTTTTTCCATACGCGGGAAAACAAAATAACAGAACACATATTATTTATGATTTTTACCAAAAAACGTCCGTCCTCTCTATTTCCGACGCAAACTGAACGCAAGAGGAATTGAGCGTTACTCGAAGCACTCGTCCCCCACGTCACCTCCTTGCGCCGACGTTTTGCGCTGTTTTCCATTTCTTTTGTTATTTATTGCCCGTTTTTAACGATCAAAGAACAATATCAGAAAATAGAGTATTTCATACATGTTTCTTGTGACGAAAACGCTTAAAATAGAAATGCCGATATGTTTGTAACGAACGTTTTACACATATCCAGGCAAATAGCATTCCCAAGGTAAATAACACCAAGGTAACCTCACTGCGGGAATACGTTACCGAGGTGTTTGCGGTCACACACTTAACACTTTACGAAGGTCAATTTTTTCATACTGGTTTCGGCGCGAAATGCGAAAATGGGTAATTCGAGGGTGCTTGCTTAGCATCATCTCGCTTTTATTATTTATACTGTTTCGACAGTCCTCTACTGCTTTGTTAACAACTAACAACTCCGTTTATATAAATCTCTTTGTTGGATTTTTCTAAACCTTGAGATGAAATCGAAATACATATAACAAAACGCACTATAGATCATCCTTGACTAGTGTTGTATTTAAATGCCAAATTTCCAAAAAAATAGCATTTACTTACAAATCAACAAGCCATCAAGCTATGATTCTAAGAAAGACCGCGTTTTTGCTGCCTTGAACACGCAAAGTTGACCTCAGGAAATCTAAACCTCATGCCATCATATTTAATTTCAAATTTCTCTGTTTGTTTTATTTGCTTATCTTTGAGGTTTGCCTCACGATTGGTCATTTTATCTTGGGGTACTTGGAAAACCTACCTATTTGCCTCGGTAACTTTCATAGGCGATTCTTTTGTTCTTTTTCACACCGCCATAAATTTACCTTGGGGGAACATTTTGCTGAGATAATTTTTAGTCTTTTTTTTCATAAGCGGGAAATAAAAACGGTGAACAGGCCTTGAAAATGACAAAACACCCGGGAAAACAAAATTACAAAGGACGCGGAAAAACAAAATGACAGAGCACATATTATTTATGATTTTTACCAAAAAAACGTCCTCTCTATTTGTGAGTTTCCCGAGGTAAAGAGCCCTTTTACCATGTTAAAAGGACGATGTGTAACCGCAACTATATAAATTTGACACACTACACTATTAACCTATTCCGTACTTGAAAGCCTACACCGCTACACAGATCAAGCAATTTGTTCCAGTCAAATTTTGTTAATTACATTTTATGCAGTTACCAAAAAACTTTCCGTAAAGATTCTCGCATCGCGACTGCATAAAAACACAAAATCCCGCTCCGGCACTTTCTTGAAATTCCCGCTTACCGCTCCTGTTTTCAGCTCCCATCCCGGCCGAATATCACCACATCTTCTTATCTGGGTTTCTTAGCGTGAGGTCTGTCTTTGACCTTGTTAAAGGGCAACTCTTGGGAAATTTACCCCGATTTTTTTTATTTTTTCTATAAGTTGTTTTTAGCAATAGGAATCTTTAGAAGGTAAAATTTTTTAGATATCGGCCAAAATGAATTTACTACGAATTTTCTTTTATGCCAATTTGGCGGCCATTTTGAAAAGGTTCGGATTTTGGTACGTCACGTGATGCTACGTCACAGGTGTGGAAGGCAGATTTGCTTTTACTTCTGATAAGAGGAAAACACGCCAAGCTTCTCTTCATAAATGAGAATGACAAGGAGAGAAAGACCCTATGCTGTTCAATGATGTCCAAGATAAAAAACAGTAGTGCTTCAGTGCTTAAATATGAAAGGAAATAAACTTAAAAAGAGTAAATCATGTGTTTGTGAAACGAAACAAATCCGTCAGATTGATCGGCCTTCTAAGGTCAGCAAATGTACATAGCTTTATAATACGATGCATCCTCTCTTGCACCATATCGTGATAAAGATGCCTTTTATCTGGAGTAGATAGTAAATTCAAAAGGGTCTGCGAGTGCTGACTCCCATAATTTGTCAGAAATCTCTTCATTTATGAGCAGGAATACTGAGCCTCTATATGTCCTATATGTAAGCGAAATCCACGTGTTCGGAAACAGACCGATATATTTTGATTCTGTTGATGAGAAATTTGTAGCCACCCTCAGATTTCTCCTGCTGTTAATTGGCAAAATAGAAAGCAATTCCCACCAGCAAATGCAGTGTTTCTTTGACGTATATGCCTTCGAAAGGCGCGCGTGATTTGCGTGCAGGTCAGTACTGCGCAATAAGAAGCCACTACCCCGCGCGCTAGCAGAGGCGCTCTCGCGGGATATAAAATTATGCGAAGAAATGGGGAATCAAATATAAAACAATATCCGGATAACTAAGAGAAGAAGTGTTGCGTTAAGTACTTATTCTGTGATTCCTTTTGAGAAACAATTGTTGTAAATTAGGCAACCTGGGATGTAGCATGAAACCCGGGTATGAAAGCGTGTCACGCTCTTTCCCTTCACCCTCCCTACAATGTAGCCTGACCACGAAAGAGTTTCGTGTGCAGATTCGAGCAGATGTCAGTTGACGAGATAACTAAAGGAAAACATGCCAAAAGTTGTAAGACACGAAGAGCGCAACGACCATTTCAAATGCAAACCATGAATTAAAACGCAAGCAAACGCGAAAGTAATAAGGAGCCAAACACAGCACAATTTTCGATTTTCGTGGGGGTGCTTTTCGCAAAAAGATAAGAAATTGCAAAATAAAAACATGACAACTTAATTATACCGATAAATATAAAATCACGCACTGCAGGGTCGTGTAATAGTCCCGGTGGCAGTAATCAGTTAACAAAATCATTCTACAGTTTTACGCATACAAGCATGCACGTACAACCTTGAACAAAGTGTCCTCGAGGCAAGTTGTTTCAACTACAGAAAGCGCAAACTCCCTTCTCCCAACAAAAGGAGTGAAGAGACCCAGCAGAGTTTTGTCCACATTTAACTTCAAGCCTGAGTATGTTCTAGATAAAATCTGCCGCAGAATTTCGAGCATTATAGTCTAGTTTCGGTAGCTGGCATTTCGCCGCCAGAATTCTTCGTTTTCGAGCAGAATTTAGAAAAATCGGTAACACAAAGGAGACAAAGAATTTAACTTGCGTTTCTGTATTTGCAAGCTTTCAAACGCACAAGATAGATAGTGTACATTAGGCTGAAGCTCAAAACCTATACTATTGTGATAACTGTGATAAACATGAGCAAAAATATTTGAAGACCGAATATAAACAACAAAATGCAGCAAACAGTTTGGTTGTAGAAAAGCATGTTTAATTAAGCTTCTCGCATACATGCAAATAATAACAAGGCTTTTCAGGTTTGACTTAGCTCACAAACAACTGGCCGAGGTAATGGAGAAAGAAACTGTACATTTAGGACTTCAATTCACTCACCATTCGTCGCCGTCGGCGGTGAGGAGGTTCGATATTTTATTTCCTTTCTCTGTCTCGCTGTTTTTCCCTGGAGGCTCAAAACGCAAGGGTTGAAATACCATACAAGGTTCTTAATCATCCCCTGACATATCCCCTCCTATAGCTCTCTAAAAATCAGTGGAGTCGCTAGCAGAAGTTGAGCTCTCACTGCAAGAATTTGAGTCAGCCATGTTCGTGACTTGTTGCGGTTCCACACCTGTGACGTATCACATCTGGTGATCATAATCGAAGCATTCATGGCGAAATGTCACAAAAGCGGTAAAATACGAAGTTTTACGTTAAAATTAACCGGTAAAAAAGCTTCTGAATTCAAATTTTTTGCTTCCTGTGTAATTTTGGAAACATTCGGAAGCTTTTACTGAAATATAGTTTTCTAGCCAAGAGTTGCCCTTTAACTTTTGAGATGTTTGTAAGATAAGTCAAGCTTAAGGCTTTTTTTAGCCCCCTAATGCAGCCGACTTAAAATGATTTTATCTCAGCGTACTGATAAACATTTCTCGATGATCACCAATTCTACTGGGAAGAAGCATGCCATCGCCTCAGTCTTCAGTTGCAAGTGATGTCGAAGTACTTGCTACGGCAAACACAAAACGAAAAAACCTCGCGTTAAGTTTGCTGACAGGACTGAGAAAGAAACGCACGAACTTCTTGAAGCGTGGGCCCCCAAATTCAGTAAGCTGTGGGGAGTTTCACAAAGAAAAAAATCAAAATCTGGAACGATATCTATTCTTCGTATAAAGAAAGGTGTCCAGAACGCCAGAGAATGCTACAGAAGGTGAAGAAACGGCAGCAGAATCTAGAGTACGAGTTCAAGCAGCGATCTCGCTCGACTGGAGAAGATGGAATTCAGAAAATTAAAGAAGGCTTCCCCTATTTCAACATCCTGAGTAAAGAAAGGGGAGAAAGTACGACTCCAGACTGGCATGCAGAGTTCTTTTATTGAAATGTGTGAAAAGAGTTTGGAACAGGACAACGCAAGATGTGAACGATCAGCTGAAATGTCCCGTGATGCCCAGAGCAGGCAAATGGAACAAACAAACGCCATAGTTGACATTTTTAAAGATTTAGCATCAAAATAATTGTCTTTATCTAATCGTTTATCTTCTGTTATTGAAACGATACATACAATTGTTGTGCAAAACTCACGTAGCAATCATAGTCTTTTTCATAACCTTTTTCAACGCAATTCTCCAACGAACTTTCAACATGCCAAATGCTCGTTCCACTACAGATCGTAGCGCACCGAACTTTAGGTTTTAAACTTTCTCTGCTCCTTAGTCAGGCGTCCTCTGTCCGGCTAGGGTTCACTAGCCAGTTCGTTAGTGAATAGGCACTGTTGACAGCTAAAAGGGGCCTTATTTCTGTTCCATTTATATTGCCTGTTGGACCACTAAGAATTTGCGTTCGCTGCAAGTTCATAAATCAAACACTCTTTCCTAATTGTCTCAATCATTCCATTTAAAAAATGTACAAAAATTTCATCTAATAAAACTGCTCAAATTTAATACATCTCTTTCACTGCTTTACATTCTACGCCGTGATTTTCCCTTAAAATAAAGTTCAATTCTGTTCAACTAAAAAGCCCTTTATAATAAACACTCCCATCCGACAAACGATTAAAATGAACCAGCAGAAAAGCAAAAATCTTTCAATGCAGCAATATTTTTGAACTCCTACTTATAAACAAAAATTATTTGTTCTTTCACAACACGCGCACGCGCGCACAAAATCCGGCGGCCTCACAAAGCAAATCTTGACATGGCGGGAAAAATATTGACATGGCGGGAAAATTCCGCGGCCTCACAAAGCAAACGCGCATGGAATGCACCTTGGAATGCACCTTCTCCCCCTCGCATATTCTCGTGTCGTCATGACAACGTCATGACGACACGAGACAAAAACGAGCAACTGGGTCGATTTAAAAATAATACATGAGCAACTGGCTCGATTGTAAAATAAAAACGAGCAACTGGCTCGATTTAAAAATAAACACGAGCAACTGGCTCGATTGTAAAATAAACACGAGCAACTGGCTCGATTGTAAAATACACACGAGCAACTGGCTCAATTGTAAAATAAAAATGAGCAACTGGCTCAATTTAAAATAAACACGAGCAACTGGCTCGATTGTAAAATACACACGAGCAACTGGCTCGATAGTAAAATAAAAACGAGCAACTGGCTCGATTTAAAAAAAATACACGAGCAACTGGCTCGATTGTAAAATAAAAACGAGCAACTGGCTCGATTTAAAAATAAACACGAGCAACTGGCTCGATTGTAAAATAAAAACGAGCAACTGGCTCAATTTAAAATAAACACGAGCAACTGGCTCGATTGTAAAATACACACGAGCAACTGGCTCGATTTAAAAATAAACACGAGCAACTGGCTCGATTGTAAAATAAACACGAGCAACTGGCTCGATTGTAAAATAAAAACGAGCAACGGGCTCGATTGTAAAATACACACGAGCAACTGGCTCGATAGTAAAATAAACAACAACAACTTTATTACCAAAAAAAAGACTTCATACAATGCTTCATAAAAAAAAATAAATTAAAACAGGATATTGGTAGCAACACTCAGAAAAACTAAAAAGCTTATCGAGCTGAGCGAAGTTAAATTAGATTAAAACTAGGACGGTGGTTGGCAATAAAGCAAAATTAAATAAATAAATAAATAAATAAAACGGTTAATGGAAAACGTTAATAGCTAACAAACATTCTACAGCAATGCACAATGCAATGCAATGCAATGCAAAGCATTCTACAGCAACATTCTAAAATAAAAACGAGCAACTGGCTCGATTTAAAAATAATACACGAGCAACTGGCTCGATTGTAAAATAAAAACGAGCAACTGGCTCGATTTAAAAATAAACACGAGCAACTGGCTCGATTGTAAAATAAACACGAGCAACTGGCTCGATTGTAAAATACACACGAGCAACTGGCTCGATAGTAAAATAAAAACGAGCAACTGGCTCGATTTAAAAATAATACACGAGCAACTGGCTCGATTGTAAAATACACACGAGCAACTGGCTCGATTTAAAAATAAACACGAGCAACTGGCTCGATTGTAAAATAAACACGAGCAACCGGCTCGATTATAAAATACACACGAGCAACTGGCTGGAATATAATAATAGAGGACAAAGCCTCTGACTAATGTTATTTGGCCAATACAGGCCTGGCTGACAAATGTCGCCGGAATAATAATAATCTTTTTCTTTTTTTTTTTTTTTGATAAATAAATATAATATGAAATAAATTATATACTAAATTTAAAATAATAATAATAATTTATGACAGAACATTACATAGAAAGAAATACATGTATGTGCTACAAAATAATACATGCATTACACTGGGAGCTGATTTATAACATGATACATATAAAATAATATTTACAACAATGGGGGACAGTCCCCAAAGGTGTTTATGACCAAATTGGGGAGAGGGGGGGGGGGGGGGGGGAGAGCAAGGTGGCATATCAAAATGCACATAACCAAACCTATTACAGCACTGTGGGATTAGGAATTTGATGTACTCATGACTTTAGGACAAAACAAAGATAGATTTATAATGCAAGATCAGTGGAAGTCGAATTAGCATTGTGCAATTGTAAACTGCAAATGTTAGCTTGTCAAATTGTTAGACATTGGATTCGAAATATTTTGAAATGAAGATTGAATACTATCACCTTGACCTAGCTCGAACAGGGGCTTTGGAGGTTCACAACAGGAAGGAATTAAGTTATAGAAGTAGACAAAAGGAATGAATCCAAGTTTAAACCAGATGAACTAAGTTAAAAAACTAGTTCAGTCAAAATAATTTACATGTAATCAGGCAGTAAAAGTAAAATGGCAGGCAACACCAAAATTAGATATGGGTAATAACTCCAAATAAAAGAATGGACCTCTAAGTACTACATGTATGTAAGATAGGAACAGCAGAAAATTCAACAAATTGGTAACATGTGTGGCAAACCAAAAGATTAAGATGTCGCCGGGAGTATGCCACACTGCATAAATGCTGGAGATATACTTATAACAAAGTGGTCCTTTACAACCTAATCCAACATGCTGAAGCAGTTAGCTTGCAAGCTTAAGTGTAAGTGGATGCAAGGTTTTAAAACAAGGCCTGTGCTAATGCTCGTCAAAAATTAACTGTAAGTTGTTTGGAATGTATCATGTCATTGCTTGACTCTTGTGTACCACCTCGAGGTCAAAACATGTACAAACCACAATAAAATAAACTGGTAAAACTTATGGTCAACTAATAATTAAGGACACAATAATGCCCTTAAAGAATTAAATCAGACTAAATTCAGCAACATGTTGGCAAATCACATAACGAAAAATGCCGCCCAGAACTTGAAAAAATGATCCGAAACTACGCGGCGGTAATCGACTGACAAGAACACCCACTGGCAAACCAGGTAAAGTAAGCTTATATGAAAATATCAAATATGGAGCTAGCGGGAGCAATTGAACGAGAAACTAAAGGAATAAACAGGCCACAATTTGGCTAGCACTTATCAGTAAGGAAGTAGAGACGATTCTAAGGAGCTACATGTACTGTAGCTGAGCAAACCAAACGAGTTTGATCGTGCCAAGAACAGCTGTAAGAAGCACCATGCCATGTAAATAGTTGTACTTAAACTCACTGAAACTCAGCTAGCCATCGAACAGAAATCGTGCACTTATCTTATTAATGAAGAGTAGCCTCTGAACATCTCGCTCATGGAAGGTTGCAGACGGCAAACCGTAGAGGATAAGAGCAAAACAGGGTAGTAAAGAACTCGCCACAAAGAAAATTGTCTTGACTTTGATGAAAAAATCTTGCAAGATGAAATGAACACCATTGCACTCACAATATGGCTTGAATGGTCACGTGACCCCCATTTGTCCTTTAGAGGGGGCAAGCCTAAATACAATATACTCCTCCCCAATGTCATAGCCGCTTAATGAACCTATAATAATGCTTAATAAGGAAGAAAGGACATAAAAATCCTATTTGCAGGCAAATATTTTGTATATTTTTAGTAAATCGTGAAGTAGTAAAGTCGACCTCAGACTGGAAAAAGAGTGTTTTCTACAGCGCCTGTTCTGGAAAAAAATCACACTGAAAGTACCTTAGCTTTCTGTTTTTATGCAAATTTAAACATGCACAAATGTAATCCTTGATCGAAAACGTACCATGTTGATGTTTTTTTCTCTCCTTTTTTTAATCGGCGCTCTCCGGTGTACTTCTATTATCAGAGCCATTACCGCAGGGCGATTGTTTTTTCGAATCCCTTCTAAAAGAATCGGATGAATCACGAATTCTTGAAATAAAGATTGAGAATTGGAGTCCACTTGAAGTGCGGATTCTTTGGTTTGATAATCCATTTTAGGGTTTTCAGGCTCAAGAATACGGATTTAGATTTTCCCAAACGTATCCATGGCCCAAGACGCGGCCTGCACGTGCGCGTGTACTCTTTTGCAGTTTGCGGTTTTATAAAGTGTGGGAAAAATAGAAACTCCGGCCGGTATGCAGCTATCAGTGTAATGATGAGCACTGTTTTACTTTCATCATTTACCATCGGCCATTTACGTTCATGGCTGGTATTTACGTTCACAGATGGAGGGGAACCGTCAGTGTAATTGTGAGCACTGTTTTACTTTTATCATTTATAGGACATTAATGAAACATAACAGCGGCCATGTAGTTACGCCTGGTTTCAATGTGATCCCTGCGATCGCCCGATCACCACAAATTGCTAACTATCACTATTGCACGAAGTCAAGAAGTTTGGATTAAAGTAACTGTGTCGTGTTTTCAAACATAATTTTGCTGGTTTTTTTTACTTTTAAAGAATTGTCGGCGATCTCATCACCCTGGCCCTCTTAACCCAAGGACTTGAGACTAGCTTATTCTCACTTAATTTCAGGAGTACTTAACTTCGCGATTAATTTTTTTCAAAATCGCAAAATTTAATACTCGCGAAATTAAATTAAATTTCGTTGATACCACTTCAATCACCACCATCTGATAATTAATACTTAGTAATTTACTTTGCCATTTCTAGAGAAACCGTTCTAGGGTCACTGCAAGGAACAAAAGTACCTAAAAATAATCTAAGCGTAGTTAAAAATTTCCCTTCTTTACTGTTTCACAATTCCGTGTTTTAGAATATTCCATCATTCCGCCATTCCGCCGTGCCGTTCCGTTCCGTCATTCCGCCGAATAGGGTCACGCGCTTTAACCATTTCATTCACTCACGCATCGTCACACAACATGGCTGCCATTCCCCAAAGACCATGTAACCAGTGGTCCAGTGTCAACTTGAACTTGGATTTGTTTTCATTTCAATTATAAAAATTGGTGCTTCGATATCTGAGAGACTTCACATATCAATAGGCACAAATTAACTTCAAGTTTACGAGACTAATGGCTCACTTGCAAAATCACGTGATTTTGTATTCCGGGCCCATAATGGAAGGACAACTATTTTCAATTTGGATGTACCTTACTAGGTTTACAGGGTTAACTCTACGGAAAATAGACTGTAATTGCCTAGGATACTTGTAAATATGCTGAGCAAATTCAAGTGTGAAAGAATTCCAACTTCAACTTTTTTTTCTGATTTAGCTTGTGTATTCTATGCGAAGACGTTTACCCTTGGAAATACGATTAATAGATAGCTTTAGTGATAAGAAGATCATGGAACGTAAAAGTTGTAATAAGAAGGCATGAAAAACGAATAAACTGTTATTACAAGCTGGGAATTTAAATTTTGTCCTTCCAATGTGAGCCCTTGCTACTTTAAGTCCGCAGCAACCAAACAATTTCACGTGATTTTGAAAAAGAGCAATTAAACCTTTTAAAGCTGAGTGTGTTTTCGTAGATCACTCAAGCTGAGGAACGAAAGTAATTTAATTTAGAAATAAATAAAAATTATCGCACCTACACGCTGTGTTCGCCTGCAGCTTTTCGGTAAGAAATTGATCGAAAAAAAAATACATATGAAGTTTTTTCCTTCCCAGCTGTTTACGTGTTGTTCGTTGAAATGAAAGGTATGGAAATGGTTCACACAATGGCAGAAACTTTTTGTATGTGTACTGTTTTGATGCTGCAGCAAAGACGTCCATAGAATTTAGCGTTTTAAGTACAATGTTCTGCTGGGACACTGCAGTTTTCCAAGCATGCAAAGAAGGAGATTAATTGTTCTTTTTCCGGACAGCAAAAATGTTCGGAAAAAATTTAACGACTTCACCTCCAGTAATATAGATATTAAAGCAAGCTGTCTTGTTAAGGTAAAGAAATTTTATAAAGCTTTTTGTTCTTCATTTCGAATGATATTAATTAATTTCTTACTTCTGTAATTTAAGCGAGACCATAGTAAAAAAAAGTAATGGACTTTTTTGTGATGTTTGGCTTTTTACCAAAAAAATATAAGCATCCCAACAGCCTTTTTGTTGTTGTTGTTGTTGTCACTTCAGGTCGACAGTGGCAGAGAAAATTCCCAGATAACGGATTTTCAAAATAATGGATAATATGGCCTTGTCTTCTGCAACTCTCAAACCAGAGGAACCTGAAGATGATGAGGTGCAAATCCATGCAATATTTGCCTTCGCTTGGTATTACCCACTGCAGCTGAAACTGCTCCCACTATCCTAAGGTTGCAAAAGTGTTAGTCAACCTAGAAAACAATGATATCTGCAGTAGTGCAACAAATGACGAAAGTTCTGAATCTGGAAGTGATGATAGTCCTGAGCAACATGATCAGCTAGCTACGGCTATGGAAGAATCTACTATTGATGTATTGTATTTAAATCGAAAGAATGCACATTTCACGATGATTTTCAGATTGGCCTCAATGAGTGCCAAAGAAAACGAGCCCGCAATGAAGAAATCGACTTAAGAACGCATTTTCATCAGATTAATGTGATGAACGAAAATGTGATTGTAGTTCAGGCTTTCTTTGACAATAAGTGGCAGTCGCTTGGTTATGTGCCAAAACAAAAATTTCCAGAAGTTATCAGGGCAATCCAGGCTGAAGAAGTGCAAGATGTTAAACTGGAAAATGTGTTCCAAAATTTTATTTGTGATTTGAAGCAATACAGATAAGTTGGACAGGTTGTTATAACAAAAAAAAATGGGCGCTGGGAACAAGATGACAAAAATTACAAATATAATGACTTACCCCGGTAATTTAATGACATTTATAGTTTGATGTCATTGTGACAGCTTGGAGTGATTTCATTTAACCCGTGAAACACTATCTGACAGTTTGCGTGTAAATTGAAAGTTACATTTTAATTGGAATTTGTGTAAACAGCTTATAGTGTGTATAGTAACCAGATTTCATCGATTAAATTAAATCACTCAGTAGCTGGGTTGTCTTTACTATCATCATATTTGCTTATATCTCGAATTTATATAATTTGTGCATGTTGTTTCATAAAATGTCCATACCTCTCCCACTGAAGATTTTTGGTTTAATCCACTCATACCTCTGGAAATTCCAGGTAAGCTCCACGCTCGTCTTTAAAAATTTTGCGTTTTGAGACCCCACATCTCAAAATTTTTATTTTACTTTTAATTTCATGGGCTATGGGTTTTCTGGAACACTCAAAATTTATACAAGTATCACTACTGTTATGTTATAAGTGAACAGAAATGACAACAAGTAAGTAATTATAAATGCATATAAAGTTATATGACTTAATAAGGCCTCAAAGATTCGTGATTCAGATGCGACATTTTAGATTCTAGAATTTTTGAAAATAAAAAAAATCATGATAACAATTTTTGGTAGTTTCATCTCAATAGGATAAGTTACAAATTATTTATTAAATAGAGAGAAGGTTACTCATTTGACTGTGAAGCTATAAAAGTGTAGTTTTAGGAAATCTCCATAACGGATGAGTTATTATTTATAAAATGGGGAGAAGGTAGTCCCCGATTCCCTCTATGAATCATGCGTGCAGGGAATCATGGTAGTTGTATTCATCCTCGCCAGCCATCATTTCACCAGTTGCCTGAAAGGTGGGATGCAGTGGAGCAACCACTGAGACTGCATCAGCTGCGCAGAAACACGCGTGAGGACAGTTCCATCTTTGTTACTGGGAGATCATTTATGCCACAAGAAATCAAACGACCATCATGCAACGTCTTCACAGGCCGGTTGTCGACCTCCCTCCAATACAATAAAAGTCGATCAGTTTGTAAATTAGTAACAAACTACTTAAGTGCCATTTATTCTTAAACAAGCCATGTTTATTTCTTCAAGGCACTCGACGTTCACGATACATTTGTCATTTTTTGTCTATTTCGTTTTTGATTAGGAAGATGTTTTTCAGATGTAGGTGTGGAGATGTGAGTGAACTTTTACAAGAAAATATTTCATTTTTTAATGTCAAAAATTCTTGCTTTTAACGTCTTGTTAACTCGTAGTTGATTGAATTGTGTATATTAATGATATACTGCTAACTAAAAAAAAAACATTCGTTTCCTTGGGAGCAAAAAACATAAGCCTTAAGTTACACCGGTTATGTATAACCAAAAAGAATACGCAGAAATATGACTAGTGCAAATAAATGTTATGATGTTTAAAAACAATATCGATCTTCCCACAAATAAACGAACCGTTTCATCTGTTGTCATATTTGTGCATACCCATTCCATTATCAAAAGCAATTGGCGACATGTTCTCGGTTTCAAAATATCTTTAATGAATTTTCTTTACGATTCATTTAAACTGCAATCAATATATTAAATGGTGGCGAAACGCATGTCACTAAACGACTACCGACCTACACATGTACGCCCTCGTAAAAGTGATATGTTAAACATATTGTATTACTTAACAACTCACTGATTTGAAGAATACTCTGAGCAACGTTCCTAGCAAAAAGGACAGCTATGCGATCATTCCTCGGTTTACAAAAGTGAATGCTGAAAGCAATCCAAAAACTCAAGACTACATGCAAGGCGCTCCTGAACACTGCCACTGTCAAATGCAAGGTCACTTGAAAAGACGAATTTTGTATATATGTTTTACTCACAAAGCACTGTGGGACGGCCTTCCACTCCCACCCCCCTGAAAATGCAGCGTCAAGAAACGCCAGATGCACTCGTGCATGAAACATGTCGTGAAACTTCAATGGTGTCTCTCTTAAATTAGTACCATTATCCATTCTCTTTTAGGAAGTAGCTCTGTCTGAGGCCATTCCTCTGGCCAATCCACTGTCAAATGTTACAAACAAGGTGAGCTTTCAAACAACAATAGGCCTTTTAGCTAGCAAGCTGAACAGTGCAAAAAATGACACTAAACGAAAGCCACTCAAGGTGTTTAGGTGAAAAATGATTTCTTTTTCTAAGGCCCTGTCTTGTATGGTCTCGGGTACCCGAGACAACCCTCCCCCGAGTAACCCGGGCGAGCTAACTTTTCACTAAAATGTTGAAAGATTCCACCAACCGTTTATATGATCCTCCCCAAGTTGTTTCGGGGGGGGGGGGGGAGGGGGGCTCAAATGCTGATCGACTGGGTGGAAGAGCCAAAGAGTCCGAGTCGGACGGAATTGTAGATTTTAAAGATGTATCAAGTTCTTCGATTATAAACACTCATTGGAAGCGAGCAGATAGTTGGTGTCAGTAGTGGACGCAGGAAAGGCACCTCTAACTACTATGCGAGGACGGACATGAATATGGGAGGCCAAACCATTCAAAAGTGGTATGAGCTTACGATTGATGATTGAGAACACGATCGCTATGGTTGAGATTATCGATTGATGATCGAGAATGACGATCGCTATGGTTGAGATTCACGATTGGTGATTGAGATTGACGATCGCTATAGTCCAAAACACGATTGATGACTGAGAAAACGATTGGGGATCGAGAATATCGATCGCTATGGTCGAGAATACGGCGATCGAGAATATCGACTAAAGGGGTTGAGAATATCGATTGGTGATTGAGAATTGAAAAGGACTGGAAACAAGTGAGGGGGTAGCGAGGGATAAAACACTCGAACTTACATGAAGTAGTATACGAATTTCGCGCCACAAGCTGTTCTTCGCGGAAAACATGGCGTCCAACTCTTCGTCTTCGGATGCTGGAAAAGGAAAACGGATACTAGAAGAACTACAACAAAAAGCGTCGGAGCTTTCAACTCTGCTAGGCAGCGAGACGGAAAAGGAACCCACAGCCACTCAAACAAATCTAAACAATTCTGTCAGCAGCCGCACTTACATGCCAAGTTTCAGAAGGTGGTTTTACAATTCAAGTTCCAACAGTTCGAACAGTTTCCGTGGTATAAAAGGAAAAGGGAAAGGGAAAGGAAAGTCCTTAATCACAGGACCGTTTATGAGAGATCTTATATTGCTTCCAGGACCTGATGTTGATAAGGTACCGAGACAAGGAAAACGGGTATGGCTCATGGAAAATGGGTATATGATTTCAGGATTCCAGTTGCAGAAGGAGTGGTCAGAGTACGTAGTTGAAGCCTCCCTACGAGAAGCATTTCAAGAAAAGATTCCACCCCTTGTAGACTTCGAGATTCTTTTGCCTGTTCACAGCAGTCTCGTCAAACCCACTCTGGCACCGGTCGCTCTAAAACGCAGACCACGCAGACTGCAGACTGCAGACCGTGCAGACTGTGCAGACTGGGTAATTTTTTTCTTCTCTTTTTTTAACACTCAAAACGCGGGCTCATCTCAAAGACTCACGTGTTGCTTTTCACGCGCTTTTGTTCACACATCATGGCGAGGGAAAGTGGCAGCGACAGTGACGGTAAGTAGCCACAAATAAAGCAAAAACTACGTTTTAAAAGCTTGGCATTGATCCTTATACGTTCTGCTATCACCTCTTGATACAACTTAATTTTTTTGCTTGTTGTAGAGATCGACGCTTGCATCATTAGTGAAGACGAAGGTAGGCTTGTAGGCTTGTTTTGTTACGACCTTTTTTGATGTGGGCTTAACCTTATCGAAACGCTTTAAAATTAAGTAATCATTCGATTTTTTTGTCCCATTCAGATGTTGTCTGTTTAAGTCAAATGCAGCTGGACGAGAAGAAAGGTTTGCGTACTGAAATATTTATTTGCATTAGTCGTAATTTAATACGCTGCTCAGTCTAAGAGCTTTTGTCATGATACCTAAGTTTTTTGTTTGATAACCGTTTTTTTTTGTCTGTTTTGTAGATGTGATATGCGTGGATATATAGCGACCTAGAGGTAAGAAATATATTGCTTTCACAGTGAAGTGCGTACTATATATTTTAGTACTGATTCTTTAGTCAAATTCGAAATAATAGACCACTTTGCCGACTCACTCGGCACGCATCGCGCCATTAGTTCGAATTTGTGTGGTCGCGTGTAAATATAAGCTTAACCGAAATAAAGTGCTTGTATGTGATTTCCGAAATATTTTCAATGTCTAAACTGAACTCCAAAATGCTTTCATGTCTAAAGCTGTCATTTTTCCGATTTGATCCTTTCGGCTAGCAATATGCAAATATTTTCTGCATGTGTGTATTTTACAGTGGAATCCCGAAAAAACGAAAATCCGTTCGAGAAATCTGGTATTTTGAGAAATCAGCCGGTAAAATGTCAGTATTTAGCAGAGTGAGGCAAATCAAGTGGAAATGACTTTTGGTTCGAGCTATATCTATCGGGAGGTTCGAGAAATCGGTATTTCACTGTTTTGTCTCGACTTACCACTTTTCAGTATTTGTTTAAGTAGTATAGTCGGAGTCAAACGAATACCACTTTGGGTGCACCTAAATTTTACACCTCTTCACGAGACTATAGTCAGGGACCAAAGCCAAACCATGCTCACATAGCTCGCATGGTTTGGCTTTGATCCCTGACTATAGTCCCGTAAAGAGGTGTAAAATTTAGGTTTACCAAAGTAGTATTCGTTTGACTCCGACTATACTACTAAGGAAATGAAAAGGGTGTGAAAACCCCACCACGGGGACAAGCAATTAGAGAATTGACACCGTGCAGTATAAAAGTTTTTCAATTAATTATTAAAAATATTTTTCTACATAATATACGATGGATAAAATAGACTTCGAATCATTGGAAAATGTCGACCTCGAATCTCTCGAACAAGAACTTGCAAAAATAGACCCCGCAGTGTTGCGCTATTTATCGCAATTACTTTCAGAAAACGTCCCTGTGGTTAAAAAGATAATAAGGAATGCGTTGGAAGAACCAATCCCAGAAGAAACAAAGAAGCGATTAAAACCGCCTTTAAAACCAAAACCTTACCAACCAATAGCACCTCCAAGAAAAAGGAACAGAAGACAAAAAATAATTAGACAGTTTAAACTTCTGAGGGAGTTTGATCCCATCCACCCGCAAAACATAAGAAATGCGGCAGACTACCAGAATGAGGTTGAGGATAAGTACAAGGACGAAACAGCTGAGGGTGTAGAAAAGATAAAAGGTAGGCGTTATATTCGGTGGCGCTTCAAAAAGAATCTGGAAAGAGACCAAACATCAAAATTCATGGAAAAAATAAGAAAGCACGTAAGAACATCATTTTACATAAGGTACGACGGAACCTTTCTTACCTTCTACCAAAATGAAAAAGGCTCCCGATGGATAAACAAGCTAAAAGACGCGGAAAAATGGCTGAGGGAAAGGGAGTCTGAACGTCTGGAAGTAGAAAGAATCGAAAGACCAAACACAAAATGGGTCTTCGACCACTACTATGCTGTTGATGTAAAAGTTGTGCTCGACCGGCAACCTCTGATGGGAACAGGCCAATTACCAGACTGGCTGCGCAACCTTGCACGTGGGAATCATGCAATGGTGACACTGGACACCTATAGAGATAACATGTGTCTATGGCGTTGTATCGCTGTGCACAGAGGAGCAAAGCCAGATCGAAGCACAAAAGTAGCACAAGGTCTGGTCAAGAGTTTCTTCAAGCTCAGGGATACGCCGACGAACTGTGTAAAAACCTCACTTGATGAATTGGAAAAGGTAGAAATGCATCTGAATAAGGGCACTGCTTTAAAAGAATGGCTAGGAATCAGAGTATATATGCCAGAGCATGTAGATGATAAAGAAGTTGTATGGCACCTCACAAGAAATCCAGCTTCACAGTTTAAAAACGTTATGACAATCGGTATTTTTGGAGAGCATTCATTTTTGATAAAAGACATTACAAAGTTGGCGAAAATTTATGCATGCACCCATTGCAACGCAAGATTCACAAAGGTTTGCAATCTTCAACGTCATGCAGATAGATGTGCCCAAGGAAAAACTGTAATAGATTGCCCAGGTGAAAAGGTAGAAGCGCCACAGACAGCTTACGAGAAAGCATTTTATCCAAAATATAACGCGTCAAAAGAATCAATTCAGTGGCTTGAGTACGTAGCCAAGCATTGGAATATGACCATTCACTACGCAATGTCGGGCCACGGAGGAGAGCGTTGGATAGGGAAAAGACCAGTTGATGGTTACAACCATAAGAGAAAGTTAGTTCTTCAGTATCACGGATGCCACTGGCACGGCTGTCCAAAATGTTACCCTGATTGGGATAAAATAATTGAACGTGGCGACAGAACAAGAGAAGATCTCTTCCAAGCAACAATGAGGCGCACAGCTTATCTCAGAAAGGCAGGATACAGGGTAATAGAGTGTTGGGCATGCGAAGTCGGAGACAAATATATTGAACAACTACCGGAAGCAAAAACAAAAAGTTACCCGCACGCTATTTTGTACGATTTTGAGGCGTACGGAGACAAAAATAAGCGAAAGGAACCGACAGACAACCTAACAATCGAGAACGCACACATACCAATCTTGGTGAGCATCGGTGACACTTTTGAAAGAAAGCCAACCCACATCTGCGAAAGAGACCCCAAAGAGCTGGTCCGTAAGTTTATGGAAGAGTTGGAGAGACGTGGAAAAAACATAAGGAAACAAGTAAGAGATGAATTTATGCCAGCAGACGTAAACCTGCTACCAAAAGACCAGAGGAAAAAGATAGAAGAATGGTGTGATCAGGTCCCAGTACTGGGATTTAACTCTGGGACTTACGATCTGAATCTGATCAAAAACTACTTCGCAGAGCGCCTTGTGGACACAACCAACAAAGTCAGAGTGGCAAAGCACGGAAACAAAATCATGTTCTTGCTAACTTCAGGTTTCCGTTTCCTTGATATAATCAACTACTTGGGCCCAGGAACCAGCTACGAGAAATGGGTAAAGGCATACGACTGCAAGACAACGAAATCATGGTTCCCATACGAGTGGTTTGACAGACCAGAAAAGCTGGATTACCCAGGATTGCCCGATTACCCGCATTGGTACTCAAAGTTGAAAAATGAATTCACACTGAAACTGTCAGAATGGAAAGCCTGCAAAGAGACGTTTCGAGAAAAGGGAATGAAAACCTTCAAAGACTGGGTGCGTTACTACAATAATCTCGATGTGGCACCCGGACTTGAGGCTCTCGAAAAAATGAAAAACTTCTACACTGAGAAGGGAATCGACATAATGAAAGAGGCAGTCAGCATCCCAGGTGTGAGCTTACACTACCTGCTAAGGGGAGCTATTGAACGCAAAGCGGTTCTTTACAGCCCAAGCAAAGAAGCATATGATATGTTAAAAGCAGCAGTTGTTGGAGGGCCTAGCCTTGTTTTCACAAGATACCACGAAGTCGGAAAAACAAGAATAAGGTCGCATCAAATAGCAGGTGGGGTTTCACCCCGCACCCCCCAGGGTATTCCAAAACTTTGCAAAAACATCCTCGGATACGACGCCAACGCCCTGTATCTCTCAACCATGCTCAGAGAAATGCCCTGCGGAAAAGAAAAAGTTGTACACTACACAGGAGAATACCAAACAGACGGGACACCAGTACTAACGCACAGACTCAAAGAAGGAAGCTGGTTCGGATATGCAGAAATAGATATAGAGATTCCAAATCACTTACACCAAAAGTTCGAAGAAATGTGTCCATTCTTTCACAACAAAGTGGTGCCAGCCAAAGCTGTCCCCGAGCATATGCTGAAATACTTGCGTGATACAGGAAGAAAACGAGGAGAAGATAAGAAACTCATGGGAACGTTGTCAGCACAGAGGATGCTTGTGTACGCCCCTCTACTACTCTGGTATGTGAATCACGGGGCAGTTATCAAAAGGGTTTATCGTACAATTGACTACACACCGGCAAAGATCTTCCCCTGGTTCGTGGAACAAGTCACGGAGGCACGCCGGACAGGAGATAAGGAAAAAAGCAAAGCACTGCTGGCTGATATATTCAAACTGTTGGGAAACAGCGGGTATGGTAAGCTAATAGAAGCCTTGGAGCGTCAAACAAACGTAATCTACACCAAAGATGAGAAGGTAGTCGACAGAGCCTTGCGAAGCGCGTATTTCTCAGATCTTGACGAGATTGGGGAGGCTTATGAGTTAGAAAGCAGGAAGCCACGGATCACAATCAGAAGACCGTTTCAGATTGGAATAGCTGTATATCAGCTGGCAAAGCTGCGTATGTTGGAATTCTATTACGACTTCCTTGACAGGTACTTTGTCAGAAAAGATTTCGAGCTGATACAGATGGACACAGACAGCAACTACTTGGCTATCTCTGGTAAGAAACTCGAGGACATTGTGCGACCAGAGATGAAAGCAGAATTCGAGGCACAAAAAAAGAATTGGTTGGCTTGGGACAAGTGGAGCGGGAGAACGCCGGGGTTATTTAAGCTGGAGTGTGAGGGGGAGCGGATGATAGCGCTCTGCTCAAAATGCTATTACATTGATGACCGGGGAGATAAAAAGAAGTTAAGCGCAAAAGGTATGTCGAAGAAGCAAAACGATATAACCTGGCAACGTTCCAAGGCAGCGCTGGAAGGAAGCAAGGATATGGCAACAAACAGAGGTTTTCGAATGCGGGATGGGAATATAGTAACTTACGAACAGGAGAAGCTGGGGTTGAGTGCATACTATGACAAATGATGGGTGCTGCCCGACGGAATACACACCGAACCAATCGAATATCACATTTAGTTTGCTTTAGCTGGAGGAAGAGTAGTGTTGGGAGGTACAACAAGCAGTTCTTCACGTACAAAACCACGTTTGGGCCCATCGCGTAAATAGTAGAGAACGGGCTGATCAGGTTTGGTAAAAGAACGTTCAAGGTTGTAAACTTTCAAAGACCAGATTGGATCAGTGGCTCTTTTAACACCACCTTCAAGCTCGCCAGGTTGGTACAAATATCGAACCATAACGATGGATGGGAGCTTTTTTTCATTTTTTCCAACAGGTCGCAAATATTTGGTTTCTGGTTGGGATACCACAGCCTTTTCTTTGATAGCAGCAGCAGGTTTCATACCAATCAAACGAGTGACTTGGTTGTTCAGAGCAGAAACAACAGAGGGAAGCCTTTTCACTCACTCTGTGGACCGCGGCCCCTCAGGCGAACGCATTTCAACTGCGTACTGATACCCAAACAAGCGCTCAGCCAGGGTACGGTTGAAACGTTCAACAATGGCTTGGTCTCTGTGAATTTCAGGGCGGCCACGTCTGATAGAAGTTTTGTGCTTCTCCATTTCTTTTGTAACAGCACCCATAAATTCACGCCCAGGATCAACCTGCAACATCTGTGGCCACTTCAGAGGTCCACGGGCGTAAATTGTCTTAAAAGCTTTGGCAACCTCAGTAGAATCTTTGGAGGTTAAAGGCTGAGCTTCTTTGAATCTGCTGGCAACATCAACAACGGTAAGCGCGTATTTGTAAGTGCTACGGCCCACTTTGTCGTGCCTGATGCACTTTGTTGGGTGTAGGCACGTCGAATTTTGGGCGAGGAATGTAGCGCGGTGCGGGGAGGTAGATCTGCCAGAGCGCTTGTTTGAACAACCATTCTTTAGCAACAACTTCAGGAACCTTAGCAGCAGCCGCTAATTTTTTAATGGCGGAGATACCTTTCCAGTAACCTTGTGGACTGTAGTAACGCTGCTCTAATTTTCTGTCCATTTAAATAATTATGCGCGGCCATATATACATGGCGGGAAAAATGAGTTTGGGTGACCCTTACGGTGGGGTATTTGCAACTGAGTTTCTCTCCACGCTTAACGAAAAGTTGCTGGAAGAGGAGGAAGAGTTAATAAAAAAAATAAAAGAAATCAAGCCGGAAAAAGATCTTGACGACCGTTACGACCTCGAAGGGGTGTGGGTTTTACCCCACGAAGAGATGAGCCACCCTCCCAAACCAAAATTATGGTATTTAATTTCAGTACTAAAAAATGTCGGCATTTCTTTAGAACAGGTCGGTGACGAAATAGGGGTGACCTTTTTGGGTAATGTCATTTGCCAGTTCAAGCAGTTTAATCTCAGGTCGTGTAACTACGTTTGTTTTTTATACAACTATTTTCAAAAGGTCTCAACAAGAGATTGGCCGGTGAAAAATGCAATACTGAAAAAGCTCACGAAAAGATTGCCGACGATGCAACAAACCAGAAATAAAGCGGATAAAAGTTTCAACGAATGGTGGCTGGTGGCAACTCAGTTGCTGATACCCCACCTCTAAACAGCAGTTGTCTTAGATGTTTTGTTAACCTTTACCCCACTGTCAGTGTGGTTTGAAAAACGCAGTTTTGTCTTGGCGGTTGTAAAGGTGTTGTACTTTTTCACAATATCTTGGTACTCACCGTCAGAGATTACACCATCTTCAAGAGCGGTTGATATGAGAGAGTTGATCATGCTCAGCGTAGCTTCAGCCAGGGTCTGTATTTTTTCGTGTTTTTTCGCTTTCCGCAGGAAAAATTTGATGGTGACCATGCAGGAGGTTGACACCAATGAAAACAAGGTGGCAGTTGCGATCAATTTCCCATTCCGCGGGCGGAGGTAAACCGAAAGAGTCAAAGTATTCCCGCCCGCCCCAGCAACAAACCCAGTGGGTGCCTGGCCCTCCAAGATCATCCATGTTGATTATACAAGGGGAGAAGTTTTTCACGTGGATCTCGTCTCTCGCAAATATACCTTTGATGGGGATTTTCAAGTATTGGCACCATCGCTGCAAGTCATAATCAGTTAAGGGGACATCAACGAAGGCGGGCTTTTTTTTGGTCACCCCAAGAACCTATAAATGGTGGAGGGCGCATATATGGTGGAGGGTTGATGCGCATTCCCTTTCCTCCTGTTGGGGGTTTTACCCGCATGCCGGCCCCACTCGCCATCTTGCGCACATGTCTGATTTGTGTCTTGCTCATGTCTATGTCCACGCCCGTTTTGTTTTTGATAGCGCGCTGTATTTTTTTGATCTGCCTGGCGGTCAAGTGCAAAGTGTCGCTACCGCCGGTTATGGCCTCGTTTTTAAATCTGAGTGTAACTGCTTCTCCTGGCCCAAAGGCCCGCGCGAGGCTTACCTTCTGCCCGTCTGAAAGCGAAATCTTGTGCGGATAGTAAGTCGTCATCTCTTACATTTCATACAAAAATTATTTTACACAGTGGGGGTACCCCACACCCCCAGGAGTTTTAAACCATCACCAGCTCATTACCCACCTGCCTGAGAACAAGTTCGGACTCGTACAAAATTCCTGCATAAATGGTGTAGTCTTGCGCGTTGGCCGCCTCGTTGAGCCTGTAGTGGAAAACCATCTGCTTCGGGTCGTTGGTCATGTTATCCTTGTTTTCGCGAAGGTCGAAATAGACTATTGGGTACAGCGTCTCGAAGTTGTTGGGCTGAAGCTGCACACTGGTGTTGTAGTCGTTTTTGCGGTACCGGTAGTTCATCAAGTCATTAAGAATGCGCAGTTTGAAGTTTTCGTCGTAGTCCAGCTCCGGATAGTACTGCGAAGAGCCGTACTGCAGCCGGCAGGTCGCTAGCTTGGCTGAATTGTCTCCGTCAATGTCAAAGGTGTCAAAGAAGTAGGGGTTTTGAGTCAAGGCGTTCTTCTTCCTTGACTGTTGAATGAAAATGAAAACATGTTTTGCGTCTTTTAGACCGGGATTTATCTGCCACGAACCGAAAGCGTCACGCCGACTGGGGCTGGGCTGGATCATTTCATTCAGGTACGTCCATTTCTGAGGTTTCAAAAAGTTTTCGTTTGCGAGCTTCTGTCCTTCGCTGGTGAAACGCAGCATTGGAACCCACAGCTCAAGGTTTCTCACCACTACCCTACGATCTGTGCCATCGTTTTGCCAAATCAGCTCTGCATCCGGTTGTAGCTCAATTTCGAACTCCAGCTGCATGGGGGGAAGAAGCTTGTCACTCAGCTCCTCGAAGAATGAGTACCTGTTAAGCGGTATGAGGGTTTCAACCGTGAGGCCGGCGTGGGCAAGCAAGCCTCTTTGTCTGATTCCTTGGTTAGTGGCAGCGACGGCCGTTACATTGCTATTATCTGTATCCAGATACCAAAACTGGTTTTTCGCTGCGCTCCTCGCAAAGTCATCAGAAAAATCCAACAAGTTTTTGATGAATATTAACTTGTGAATGTTGTCTACGTTGTAAATGTTTTTGCCCGATGATTTTACCACAAGTTTGTTTATCAGTGAAAATGAGCCGTTAATGGGCGCTGACCGGACGTCCCCTGCAACTGCTGCGCCATCCGCGGTTGCCTCGAAAGTGAAATCAGCCCGGAAGTAGGCGTTATACCAGTCAAACCAGTTGTCTCGGTCGGTGAGTGTGAATTTATAGTTTGTTTTTACCTGGTGCTGATTGTTACCCGGGATAGTGATCGGTTTGTCTAACCCGATACGAACGTACTCTGTTTTTTCCAAATGCCTGTGGCTTCTGAACATCTTCGGTTATATATCTTTTAAAAAAATTATTTTAATTTTTCGCCAAATATTGATTTACTTTCAACTTTGCAGCCCGACCCGCGTTTAAAATCGATCTTGGATTTTTCATCCTTAGGATCCACTCTTCCGATTAGTGACTGAATGGTGGTGTTGAGACCTTTGTAATCATACATTCCGTCCGGAATTGTCACGGTTTTCCAGTTCTCTGTTTTTTTCCGCCATTTGAACTCGTTGTTTTTGTACAGTTTTGCGATGTTGTACCACGAATAAGACATAGATACCAGCTCATTTAACGCCGCCTTGTACTTTTTGAAGGGTTCTAAAGCGATTGGTGGGTCAAAGTTAATTGTGAAGTCATGTGACTTGCTGTTGGTGTTTTTTTGTTTGGCCAGCTGCGAGTCGAGCAACAGGTTGAAATGAAAATGGGTTGACATGTTGCTTATATAATATTACTCAAAATTTTGTGGGCTTCTTTTTCTGTTATTTCCTTTAGCCCTACCAGCAGCCCTAACATCTGCTGGACCTGTTTTTTCAGCTTCAGTGAAGTGTTGCCCGCCTGTATAGACGCCAAGCTTAAGTGTAGCCTTTCAACCAAAGCGTTTGGATCAACACTTCCACTTCCTTCCATTTCTCTTTCTCTTTCGGGTTCCTGTTCCCAGTCGGGTTCATCATCCTGGGTGTGGGGTAACCTTACTGAAGGCTGTTTATTCCCTTTTCTCCTGTCTAGAATTTCTTCTCTTGCCTCTTTTATATCTGCCAATGTGTAGCCGTAGAATTTTGATTTTTTGCTTTTTACCACATAGGCTGGATTGTCTTTATTTTTTGTTAACATGCTGCTCAATGTCTGCAGGTCAACCGACTCTGATCCCTTGATACCCGGTTCTTGTGGTGGCCCCCATTTACTTTCTTTGGGTTTTATCCCGCTGGGGTGTGGGGTATCCCCACTTTCTTCCATTAATTCCGTTTCTTCCTCTTCAGCTAAAGGCGGCAACGGTGTTGATGTTGGTGATGGTGGTGTTGATGTTGGTGATGGTGTTGGTGTTGGTGATGGTGGTGGTGTAGGTGATGGTGTTGGTGATGGTGTTTCCTCATCCGGTTTAAAATCTTCATCGAAGGGGTTATTTAAATCAAACTCATCCATACCATAGTATGGGACCTCTTCTTTCTCTTCTTTTGGGGCCGTCCCTACTTGGAGTTTGTCAAGCCGTGATGTGATAGGTTTGAACAACTCCTCACCTGATAGCTGGCCAAACTCTTTATCTATTTTGTTATTTTTTATTGCCGCGAGAATGCTGTCATTCTGCTGCTCAACTTGTGCCTTTTCGCTGGCAAGTTTTCGCCACTTCTTCATGGACATATTTTTGCCGTATATATAACAGAAAAAAAATGAAAATTCCAAATTACGACCCCAGTTTGACTACAAAAAGTAATTACAAGCAAGGCCACCCTTGTATGCCAGCAAATACCTTTCGGATGCTTATTTGCGGGCCGAGCAACTCTGGTAAAACAAATATTCTCATGCATATGCTTTACAGGTTGTTGGTCTACGACAAAATTTACCTTTGCACAAAGAACCTGCATCAAGACAAGTACCAATATATGATTGATGATTTCGATAAAAGAGTCAATCCTGCGGCTGGGTATAATGTTATTGAAGGCGCCAACGATGTTATTCCTCTTGAGATGCTGCCCACTGACAACCAAAAAATTGTAATCTTCGATGATATGGTTTGTGAAAAAAACCAAAACGACATTATCGATTATTTTATGAATGGGCGGCAGCGCAATTGCAGCATCATTTATCTTTCTCAAAGCTACTTCAAGACCCCAAAAAACATCCGAGATAATTGCACCCACTTTTGCATTTTCAACTTTCTTCCCAGAGAAAATAACCGTATTGCTGATGAATTGGGAATTGACAGAGAGCTGCTTGAAAGGGCTACCGATGCTAAATATTCTTTTTTATACTACGACAAACCAAAAAAAACCACACTCAAAAATTTTGACGAAAATATATAGAGATGGGGTATCTTAACGGGGCGACGGGTGCAACTCAAACACATGAAGAGACCACTTCAATCCGAGGGGAAGCCGGCCCTGCCGGCCCTGCTGGTCCAACTGGCGCAACTAGACCCGCTGGCCCTAAAGGTGAAAAAGGTGATAAGGGCAATACTGGCCCGCAAGGACCCAAAGGAGATAAAGGCAATGTTGGAGAAAAAGGATTAAAGGGTGAAACGGGCTCACAAGGAGCGACCGGACCTGCTGGCCCTGCGGGAGCAACGGGACCTGCAGGACCAACCGGAGCTACAGGACCCGCGGGGCCTACTGGAGCAACTGGACCTGCGGGTTCTAAAGGCACTATTGGTCCAAAAGGCGATGCCGGCCCGAAAGGTGATAGTGGGGATTTATCAACCGCTAGCATTACTTGCGACATTGTCATGGACGACCATGCAATCAGACAGCTTGCAAATCCTGTGGGCGATCAAGATGCTGTAAATCTTGTTTCAATGAAAAAATACGTGTGCACCGCTTCAATCTCAACAGGAACACATAAAAATGCCTTTGCTTATTTGACACAAAGGTCGAACGTTTCAGCTGTTAACAATGTTACTTCTGTTACCCTTGAAGACTTTACCTCCAACCTTCACAGTGTTAATAAAAAGGCTTTTACTTTCAATCTTGTAAAAACCAGCGTCAATTCCTTCAACTCTCGCTTAAAGTTAAATAAAGCACCACTGGCCACAGGCGAGCACACTATATGTGTTGAGTTCTTTTATCCGCAAAGCAATTCTGACTGGTTCATCGACGCTTCAACCCCTAACCCGGTCGATACACTTACATACCACGTCAAGAGATTCAAAAACCACAACCCAAAGTATATGCGTATCATTATTCACACGTACAAGTACCAAGATAAGGCTGATGACACTATCTATTTGAATATTACAAATCCAGGATATGATGCCTCGTTGCCAAATGAAAAGGCCGCTTTAATTATCTATGGGTTAAATGGGTATCAAGCTGATGTCAGCGGGTCTGTTTATGATCAGGCTTTCGTTATCGACGATGGCGACATTACTCTACAAACAGATTTAGATCTAAACGGTTTTTCGTTAAAAAATTACCAACCTCCAAAACAACAACCCCAAATGGTAATAACTGGAAAATGGAAACCTCCTACAGGGAGGGCATTAACTGTTCATGTTAAATTCGGTGATGATGACTTAATGGCGCCATTTCCTTGCATCGTTAAGGGTGTCTCAGCTTATCTTCTCAATAAAACGGGGCCCTCTTATAATAAAATAGATATTATCATCTATTCGTCGAATGGCGGCAGCTCATATTCTCAAATTGTTGTTTTAAAAACCACAAGTAATGCCCAAAATTTTCAATACCAATATCTAGAACCTAGTAAGAGTATTAAAATATCTGCGGGACATTTAATTCGACTTTTTCCAATTAAGACGGATACTAAATATTTTATTCAAAGTGACATAGGTGTAAAACAGATAGTAGTTAATTTAATTTTATTGAGTGATGGGTTGTAAGACGATAAATACAACTGTTTTTTATTTGGCGCCGCGCAAATTCACCCCTAGTTAATACAAAACGTGTATTAGTAAGTTTAATTTTAATAGACGATTTTTCTTTTAGGTAGTACCGTATTTACCCGTGTATAAGTCGACCTTTTCTTACCTCAAAATCGGTCCAAAAAATCGTCCTCGACTTATACATGGGTCAAAATTTTCGACCCAAGCTCCAGTTAAATATATTCTGCACAATTAGCATAACAATTGTTTTTATATGTTATCAAACATCGTGTAAACAACAGTACAGGTTACAATGTCCTTTCGCTTTGCTGTGTCGTTAAATTGGCAGTTCAAGTTGGAATTCCCTACGATTTTTCCGCTTAATATAAACCTGAATGCTGTAGAGACTCACTGGCACAAGGTTTGAATAAAGGGCTGACAGTTTCCACTCTTAAAGCTGTAAAATCCACTAGAGAAAAACATCTTTCTGCATGATCTTTCTCGCTTCGAACTTCGCTACTTAGTAACCTGGCATGATGCAAGCACGTGTAGTTATTAGTTACCAGTACCTCACCAATTTTGTAGCTTGGTTACCAAGTACCACGAGCAAGCTTGGCACGTTGAATTGTTTATCGAGTCGTTTTCAAAGGTTTTTGGTGTAACTTTGTGTTTTGCTTGTCTTCTAAAGCTGCTACTATCTCTCCACAATTACACAGGTTCGTTTCTGATTAGTGTGTTTGATTTTTTAAGCCTGTTTTAAAAATTATGGACAAAATGCCTGATAAACGTGTGTTGCAAAAACGCTCATGTAAGCACGATAATTAACTTCACATTGAAACTTGCTGTGACTTTTTCATTAAGTACCTCTACATGAAAGGAAATTCTAAGAAACACAGGGTTAGTTTTCCAGGAAAATTCTTACCCAGAAACGAAAAAATGTTAGTTTATGGCCTCAAAAATAGGGGGTCGACTTATACACGGGATCGACTTATACTCGGGTAAATACGGTAAGCCTAGTAAGTTTTGATGTTCCTTTCTGCTCGCTTGGCTTGGTAATATATGTAAACAGCTTGAATTTGTATGCTGTGTGGTTATTAACGCAGCCGTGACGTCAATGCTTTGAAATAAAAACAATATCCGCACGTGCGCTGTCAATCAATTCTTATTCTGTGGTTTTACCTCCCACGCAAATCTTTTGTTTTTACATTCTTCAGTGCTAAAATTCTGTGGTTTAGCCCCAAAAAATTTCAGAACAATTAAATCTATTGTTCTTTCGTGATGGTCTGCTTATTTTTTAAAAAAACAAATTAAGACCTGTCAGTTTTCTATTTAAACATTAGTAAGATTATGTAAATACACAAAGTTCAAGAACTTTCTTGAATATAATTACACGGGAAGACACGCAAAATGATTTCACTATTTCATGCACTTATGTATGTTATAAACGAAATTTCAACACCTGTTTGGCAAAACGAGGTCAGACAGATAGCACGTCAAGTAGTGGAGGCTATGAGAGAGGTGGAAAAAAAATAAACTGTCTCGCTTGGTAAGTTAACTTCACTCAATATTGGGCTTGTGTAATATAAATGGTTTCCGCTCTTCTTCTCAGAAATATCACCAACCTACGTCGAAAGATTTCTTGAAACACTCATCATAATCATCTTCATTATAAATAGGATAGCCGAGATAGTGTCTGAATCCATTTCTAATACACAGATTACAGTGACCATTTCGCGAACATCTGCTTCTGTCACATTTATAACAGAACAAGACCCTTACAATTTGTTCATTGCGATCACAAAATGGAGCTTCTTTGATTGCAGCATGAACTTCGTCCCAGCCAAGAGCTTTTCGCTGTCTGAGCTTCATTTTAATATATCCTTTGCGGATTTCTTTTCGAACCTCGTCCCAGCCAAGCATTTTTCGCTGCCAGAGTTTTATTATAATATACTCCGTACAGATTTTTTCTCGAAGTTCTAGTGGAAGTGCTTTTATTAATTCCAATGTGTCTGCCATTCAGCGTATACACTGTCAGCATAACTCTCTAATTGCTTGATAAAAGAAGATTCATTACATCTTGCGGACTCATTTTTTCATTTGCGCGATCGGTCGCTCAGTAAAATTTTTGAAAGATTTCTCGCGTTGGGTCTAAACCCCTTAACTTACAAAGGATCCAAGTGTGTTCAAGTTCCTCTTCACATATCTCAATACAGCGTCTGGGGCTGTTGTATTCGTCTATGTCTGTGGAAGCGTAATGATAGATGGAGTCGTTTCGTATACACGGAACACATATACCATCAACGCCGCAATTTGCGTGCTCAAAACAAAACATAACTTTCACAAGCCTTTGCCGTCTTTGACAAAAAGGGGTTTTCTGCAAATCTTGGTGTACTTTGTCCCAGCCAAGATCTTTTCGCTGTCCAAGTCTATACCAGATTATCTGTTTTAACCTTGGTTTGGTTTTTAATCCCTCGTTTTGCTTCCTCTCAATACAGTCGCAGTAGAATTCCAAATTTTGTTCTTCCAAAGTCTGCTCGACAGTTGCCATCGTATATTAGTAGAAAAAATATTTTTAATAATTAATTGAAAAACTTTTATACTGCACGGTGTCAATTCTCTAATTGCTTGTCCCCGTGGTGGGGTTTTCACACCCTTTTCATTTCCTTAGTAGTATAGTCGGAGTCAAACGAATACTACTTTGGTAAACCTAAATTTTACACCTCTTTACGGGACTATAGTCAGGGATCAAAGCCAAACCATGCGAGCTATGCGAGCATGGTTTGGCTTTGGTCCCTCACTATAGTCTCGTGAAGAGGTGTAAAATTTAGGTGCACCCAAAGTGGTATTCGTTTGACTCCGACTATACTACTGTTTACGTTGCATTATTATAATTTCTTTAAAAAAAATCCTTTAGTTGGCTCACATTACAGGTAGTTATTTGTATCGAGAGTAAAATAACTGCAATCTTCCTGTCAGCTCTTTGCAAAGACATTTTAAGATAATTCATAGAGTTAAAACGAATGAAACCATGAACCGTGACGGTGGTTTCCCACGATCTGATCTAATTAGAGAAGCAGCAATGTATTTTTGATGAACTTCAAGGTTTTCATATAAGGTTATCTTTCCTGCTCTGTTTTTGGAATGTGATGCATATAATGCACTTAAGAGGCTCTGACTGAGAAACCCGGGCAAGTGGTCAAAGATTGGGGTTGGCCAATTTGCTTCATACTAACACCATAGATAGGTTAGGTGGACTTATGGATAAATATACTAAAGTTAGCTCCTCAATCGTTTTGGTATTGGAGATACGACATCCGCCCTGTATCACCCCCCCGGCCCCAATTTTTCTGCTAAATTTGACAAAAATTCAAAAGCTGGTAGAAACTTTGGCATTATACGAACGAAGTTCATATTTTCTGTTTAGCATAAACAGACATAGTACTTGTATAAATCCAGAAATGGGGGAAATAATCACAGGTCAGTCTACACCGTTCACGTTTTGAAAACCTATTTTTTGTATCTTCGAATGAGCAAGAAATTGCCCATTTTTGAGTTCGCGTAGAACCCACAACTATAACTTTAGAAAGTATTGAATGCCACAGACAAATACTCTTATCTTCCCTCTATCATAAACAGCAATCATCTTTTTGGGCCGCTGAAACAGCAAAATGCTAGAACTCCTAGATGTTGTCCATGCACGCCATACTGTCCTCAAGGGCACACGAAGTATTTAGTGTTTTTTTTAAGCCGCTCTTCGAGTTCGCTTTGAGTTTCTCCATAGCTAATCATATGCAGTCGACCAAAGATATTCCCAAAAAGTTGTCAGCTTTTCTATTTTCCATTTCAAGTAAAGAAATTTAGAAAACACGAAATAAACTGAGTGACGCTACCTTGCATTTCATGACTGGAAAGGAACTGGGAACTAGTTGTTTCACCAGTTGGTGAGTGGGGCGAACATTTGGGCTATTCTCGGTATACGTTGTTTAAAAAAAATTGTGGCATGTTGAATTAGTTTTACAACGAAACAGCGATTTTAAAATAAAGTCACTAAAAAATGCCGTTTAGGAATTAGAAATATACGTGTTTTGAATAAAAATGAAATTTCAGTTTGAATAAAATTTCAGTAACAGTGCTTATTTGTTGTACTGCTTTCTGTTTTCTGTATTTATGAGTAACTAAAAAAAATGAGTAACTAAGAACAGCTTATTTCGATTTAAAATTCGTTTTTGAGGACAACATTTAATAATTCGATATTGGTAAAGTTCATAAGGGTTTATGTTCTAATTACATCGACGCGTGATGCTTGTACAGTACCAGGCTTTTGCGACATTGTTTACATAGCCAACTGATGAAGCGAACTGTTCGTCGCAAAATGAGTTGTTCATTCTCAACTGAAAACAGTGTATGCGGTCCCAACTCCATATGCTCCAAATGAGCTTCATGTCATTCCCCTAGAAGCATGCAGGAAGGATTTAACCGAGTATCTAACCAAACTTGGTGTCAGTGGAAGTCGTGGCATAGGGACACGAATAACAGAGTGTGAAGTTATTCTCAATCGCGCTGGGCTACATTCGCTATCGAAGGAAGAAAGAGAAAGGATAACAGTGTGCCCAAAGCACAGATACGAATTAACAACACATTACCAGAAATTGCCATCCAGTTGCTCTTATCCATCTCACAAAGGGGAAACCAAAAAACTAAAAAATCCTCGTCGGGTAAACAAGCAGGTGTCGGAGGAAATCTATCACACGTTTCATATTTCAGTGCCAATTGGTTCCGGTAAGTACATTGCAGTACAATTATTCAGTAAATTTTCTTGCCATGTACTCATTGAATACTTTCGCAAACAAAGAAAAACATGTTATTTTTGTTTTGTTCTTGGTTATTATTTTATTCTCGTATTTTCTCGTTCCCTATCAGCTTGGAAATCTTTCCTTATTAGATTTATACGGTGTTTTGTTTACAATGTCGCATTCCAATTGAAATAAGCATGTTTTGCTTGGCGCCTTTTTATTCAGAGTATATTATTTATACATTATCACTTTTTTACAGCCGTATGTAACACTTGCCGGAAAGGCCACTCAAAAGCTGATGAAGAGGACAAGGTAAATAATTTGAATAACCCCCCGCCCCCCCTGCACGGTATATAAATTTCGGTTTCACCCCGTAATTTATTTTCTATCTCATGAAACATTTTTGTTGAGATGGCAGTACAGATAAAAGATCGATGAAATTAGAGTACTGTAATGCTCATGATGCAGACGAGGGCTGCTAATTTAATATTTAGTTCATAATCACCCAAGGGAGATCTTAGTTTGTTTGAAGAAGTTGTGGCTTCAGGGACGTAGCTAGGATTTTTAAAAGATTAGTGCGTTGTAGACCATAGGAAGATCGTACAGATTTAGAGGGGGGGGGGGGGGGGGGGGGGAAATCCTGAAAAATTTATTTGCAAAAGCAAAAAAAGCCCAACTAAATTTTTTGCAGGCATGACAACAATTAAAAAAAAATTGGCTTTGCAGGAAGATTACGCCGGAAAAAAAAATGTTTGTCTTCGAAAAATTTTCATCCCCCACCTTCCAAAAAAATAATGGTCCGCCCTATAGATAGACAAGATAGAGCCGCTTATTCAGTATTCTAAATATCCTAAATCCCATCAAAATAAGCCAAAATATTTTTTTTTCAATTCCTTTGCAATTTATGCAATACTGCTCAACAAATATTTCAATTTCCTTAAACCTTTCGACACAGGAGAGCAAATAAAACATTGCGTGCAGAATGTAATTTAATTAAGCGAAATATTTTCACGTCTATTAAACACTGCAAGCGGTTGAATGAAAGAGTTTTGTTTTCATGACTGAGAACAGCTTTCAAATAGTCAATACATGGAAATAACAATCAGATCAGAATTCAATAACTATTAAAGCGAGTTTTCATTCTGTCTTTACTACTTTTTGGCAAGTTTCAATATTTATGCAAATTTCGCGCGAAATGTAATTTGAGTACACTGTCTTGTTTTCAAGCTCTAGATTGAATCATGAATGGTGAAAACAAAACTCTTTTTAATGAAAAAATGCATTCTGTGAATGAAATCCTGCTTCAGTTGAATTGAACAATCAATTGCTGCCTACAATCTTATTTAATTTTCCATTTTTTATTTTGGTTATGGACACAAATGTCACTTCCGAACTTTTTCATCAAAAGATGTCGATTTCACGTTGCATTTCCCAGGGATTATTAAAAAACATGCAGCTGGAAGGAGAACATTTTCAGTGGCTTCACACTTGAAAACGAGGATTCATATTATTTTGCACTGTAATACATTTATTCCAATTACATACATGACAATTTCTTTTACAAGTGCGTGTCGTGCTCGAGCCCCGTTCGACCGTTGCTTCGTTAACAACATCCTTGCTTCCTGATTGGATTACGATCACCGCACCAAGCCCGCAATGAGGTGGGCTATTGTTTAAACACAATTACACTGAATGATTATCGATCTCGAACCATTCCCTTGGGATTGCTAACAGCTTTTTTCCACTACATAGAGTCTAATGCGCAAATTATCTCACAAAGGGGAGGAGGGGGCGTCACGGGCACCCAGGACCCGCTTTGGCTCCGCCTCTGCGCCCTTGCATGGGAATAACGCGCGGATTCAGATCGGTTTCAACCGTTTTACGGAAATCAGTCAACATCTTGCCCATGTGTCTAAAACTGGGAAATGGCATTTTGTGAGTCAATGATTAAACATTTTCATTGGTGAACATTCCCGTGGACCCCTCTACAGGCTCGCGCCTTTGACACTCGTGTTATCGGAAAATGGTCAACATTTTTCAAGATCCGTGCCTGACTGGAGATACAGGAGAAGGCCATTTGTTTCGAAATGCGGAAATGATGTGGAAGGAGTAGGGGAACTTACATAGTAGGGTTGCGTATTGCTAACAAGGGCGCAACTAGGAATATTTTTGCTATTTTACAGTGCCAAAGGGGCGCTTTTCGGTAGGAGGGCGCCAATTCAAATTATTATTAAATACATGACAATGCTCTGTGATCTTTACACTCCAGCGGCTTCCTCTTCTACTCTCCTGTCAATGCATCCACGTTTGTCTTGGCATTTTGCCCTAAAGCTTGGTCAACAACAACTACATTATTGTCAATTTAAATGTATTTGTACCAGAGGTTAATAAAAAGATTGAAGAGGACCTGCGCGTGGAAATTCGTTATTTTTTATCACAAATGTATCTCTGGTTCCTCGTGCTAACATACAAACGTAGGAAAGCAAACGTTTAGCCGAAACTGTATATATTTTCTATTGACTATTCCATCCCTAATTATATCTATCTAGGGTAAAGTGGAGAATGCTGGAAGTGGAGAAATGCCTCTGACGGAAAAAGAGTCTCCAATCAAAGTATCTAGTGAGTTCAATTCAACTGATTTGGACTTTGACGACAATATTAACTTATCATTACTCAGCTCCTCCGACTTTGATTGTACACTGGATAGTACTATTGCCGACAACGGAGAAGAAGATGAAGATGTCAGTTTCTGGGTAGATGAAGAACAGCACCAGCACGAAAAACGCGCAGTCTTAAATGAAGCAGTAGAACATATATCAGATGGAAGAGTCAGTCCAATTGCTTCGACTCTCAATTCGAATTGGGAAAGTGTATCAAGTACACAAAAGGCCTACTATCTAAGGAAACTGCGTCAAGTTGTTACTGCTGTGTTGACAACCATTGCACCAGATCAAGAAGAAAAATTATTTGATGCACTGATTGAGAAGCGTTCTTCAGACACGATCTTTGACAAAACAGGGGGCGAAGACAGCAAAAATGATGTCAAAAAAGAGATGAATGGAGACGAGCTGTCAATTCTGCTAGGAGTGTACAACGAAGCGGAAAGTCGTCAAACTCGATTGCAAATACTGTCAATGTTTGCTAAACATTTTTCAAAGAGGAAGCTCAGGGAGATGATTCCTGGACTTAGCAAATGGCAAATCGATCAAGCCCGTCGCCATGCTACAGAAAAAGGGCCAGGACAACCAGTGATATCAGTGCCCATCAAAAGAACACGTCTTGATCCTGCCAAAACAAGTCACTTTGTGAACTTTATTTCAAGAGCAAATTTTGTACAGGACGTAGCTTATGGAACTAAGGAACTAAAGCTTGACTCTGGCGAGAAGGTCATCATTCCAAACGTGATTAGGACGATGGTGCCTTCACGAATAATCAAGCAGTACGTTTCGTATTGTCAAGAGAGCGCATTTGAGCCAGCCAGCGAAAGAACATTATATAGAATCATTGATGTCTGTGCCGCTTCCATGCAGAAGTCGCTTCAAGGGCTAGACTACTTCTTAACGGAAGGAGCGCAAGCATTCGAGACTCTCGAAAGCGTAGTTAACACACTTGTAGAAGGTGGAGCCACTCCAATTTGGGGAAAAGAAGCGAAGACCACCTTGAAAGAGGCAAAACGTTATCTCAAAACCGATTTTAAGAGCCATATCGGACCTGATGAAAGATGTGTAGACCATTGCACTGGTTACAGTCTTAGCGACCCGCAGAACGGCGCCTTCGCTAAACAGTGCCATCATAGCCATGATACATCTTGCATCTCGTGTTGCCAGCTGGATGAGGTTTTACTCGATATTGTGAACATGATTAATTCTCCAAAGCTAACTCTAACCGACCAACAGCAAAGTCAAATTAAGTTTGACGTTACCCATGCAGTGGATGCAATCGGTAGTTGGAAAGCCCATATGCTTCGCACTATAAACCAAGAGCAAGCAAAGGAAGAGATGCTCGATGCACTTAACGATGAAAGCGTTCTCGTCATTATGGACTGGGCTATGAAATATCTGCTCCAGCGATATAGAGAGCAAATGAGCGACTTTTACGGCAAACGAGGAAAGAGCTGGCATGTTTCTTGCGTTGTATGTAAATCCAGTGAGAACGCGTCATACAACGTCGAAACTGTTGTGCACGTATTTGATAGCTGCACACAGGATTGGTTTTCTGTGGCATCCATTGTTGAGCACCTTCTTATTACAATTAAGCAAGAGCACCCTGATGTGAAGGCGGCTTATCTGAAATCCGATAATGCTGGATGTTACCATAACGCCTCGCTGATTCTTTCCCTGAAGTCCATTGGAGAAAGAACAGGCATAAGCGTTTGAAGGTATGACTTCTCAGATCCACAATCAGGAAAGGATGTTTGTGATAGAAAAATCGCCCCAATGAAAGGTCACATAAAGAGATGGATAAACGAGAAGCATGATGTCGTCACTGCAGCAGATATGAAGGAGGCGTTGCAATCGTATGGTGGCGTACGTGGGTGCAGGATCGCAGTTGCAGAAGTAGATGTAGCACATGCGGCTGAAACCATGGAATGGAAAGGGATAAGTGCTCTATACAACTTTGAGTTTCTTGTCTCCGGTATCAGGGCTTGGAAAGCTTATGCTGTGGGTGAAGGTCAAATGCTTCCATATGATGAAGTTGGTCGATCTCTGCAAGGTCCGACAGATCTCCGCATCATCATGCCTCTAACAATTCCAACTCCGTTGTCAAGGCCTGGGTTGATGGTAAAGAAGCAACATACCAACAGTTTGCAAGATCTTTTCATGTGCGAAGAGGAAGGTTGTGTGGCCACATTTCGGACGCAGGCGGATCTCCAAGCACACATCGATACTGGGCGGCATTTAAGGGTAACAGAGCGGGAGACTGTTTACGACTTGGCACGAAAAAAGTGGGCAGAAAATGTCACCGGAATACAGTCATCTCACGTTGCAGAACAAACAAGGCAAACACGAGCAAGTAGCCAATCAAGTCCAACGAGAAAAGAACCACTTCAGGGTTGGGCTTTAAAACGGCAACGAAAAAGTAAAAGAGCAACGGAAAGCGTTAAGATGTTTCTGCTGGAAAAATTTAATAGAGGAGTCGAAACAGGTAATATGTTTACACTTACGTTTTCTCGATCCCCCTGTATAGTTGAAGCAATTTCCTCCATTCCTGGCTTCAATGGGTGTAGGAACTATGGCCAAATCGACAAGCAGGCTTCTGGACTTGGCAATTCCTTTCTTTTCAACTCCTTTACAAACTTTTGCTAAGTGCATGTAATCAATGTTTCTCTTTTTACATTCGCTTTTCTCGTCAATACTACCCTTTCTTTTATCGTACGAATGTGTTTTAAATTTAACCTGCTGATGAGAGTCATATGAGCGCTAAACGGGGCTTTGAGCAACGCAATCTAATCGCATATTAGCATATTGAATATATAAAAAAAATAGATTTTAACGCTTTTTCACCAAGAAATGTTAATTTCTTGAAGGAAACAAAGAAGATCCAGAAAAGGTGGCAAAAGAAATGAAAGTCGCCAGGGACGCGAGTGGTAAGCTCCGTTTTGCTCCAGAAGAATGGCGAACAGCCAAACAAATAAGCAGTTATTTCTCAAGACTTGCAGCAGCGCAACGTCAACAGAAAGCACCCAGCGAGCTACTAGTCGAAGAAGCTGAAAATATCAATGAGGATGACCTTGAAGCGTGGGAAGAAGAAAAGCAGCTGCAGGAGTTGGAGAAAGCAGTGTACGAAGAGATCGACCTGCGACATCCAATCGAATTTGATGGTCATAACATCTGTGGTCTCGTTAAACGTGGCAAGTTGAAATCAAAATTTAGGATTTCACAGCTTAAAGAAATTTGTATTCTCTTTGGATTAGAAATCGAAGGATCCGCTGGCCGAAAGGACTCCTACGCGAGGCCAATCAAAGATCTTGTACAATCCTGCAGTTGTTGTTTAGGATGAGTTTCTCTAAAGTGACCAGACACGGTGGAAGTTTAAAATCAACAGCATGAAGTACTGAAATTGACGGGGAATGCCAAGAGCCCAAAAGATTTGTCTTTTATTATTTACACGAGAAATCAAGCGCTTTTACCAAAAGCAATCACCTATAGGGGGTTCCCTTATAGTCCCTTAGTTTCATGAAGTTTACTTGTTATCAACCAATATACGTAAAGAAATTAGAAAAAGGAGTTGCATACCCTGAGGCTGTTTTCCTTTTTTAATGAAGGGATTCCCCTATAACAATGCATGTCCTTGATCAAGCGTATTTCACTAGCTTATATTCAATCTGACGGCATTCTAACGTGTGAATTAGTTGAGATAATGATCGATGATTAAACGAAGGGATCGTTTACGGTTATAATAAAATAACTACAGTATTTACTGCGGTAATAATTAGCTAAAGCTGTTACATAAAAACAATCAGCCACAGCCTACCCTCGTTGGGAAAAAAACTGGTTCCCAGTCCCTTGCGAATCATGGAATTCAAGATGGCGTCGCTCTGTTTATTTTCGTGTTTTCTTAATTTTTCTTACCGTAAAATTGACAATCGGAGTACTTACAACTTTTGGAGAAGCCCTTTGGTAAAATACATATATTTAACTACTGAAAAACTCAAAGCAGACTCGAAGAGCGGCTTAAAACACACTGACTGCTTCGTGTGTTGTCGAGGACGATCTGGCATACACAGACAACATTAAGGAGTTCTAGCATTTTGCCGTTTCAGTGGCCCAAAAAGATGATTGCTGTTTATGATAGAGGGAAGATAAGAGTATTTGTCTGTGGCATCCAATACTTTCTAAAGTTATAGTTGTGTGTTCTACGGGAAATCAAAAATGGGTAATTTCTTGCTCTTTCGAAGATACGAAAAATAGGTGTTCAAAACCTGAACGGTGTAGACTGACCTGTGCTTATTTCGCACATCTCTGGATATATGCAAGTAGTTCTATGTCTGTTTATGTTACACAGAAAACATGAATTTCTTTTATTAAATTCTGAAGTTTCTACTGGGTCTTGAATTTTGGTCAAATTTAGCAGAAAAATTGGTGCCCGAGGGGGTGATACAGGGCCCATGTAATATCTCCAATAAAAAAACGATCGAGGAGCTAACTTTAGTATATTTATCCATAAGTCCACCTAACCTATCTATGGTGTTAGTATGAAGCAAATTGGCCGACCCCCATCTTTGGGCTTTTTTCAATTTTGCCCGGATTTCTCAGACAGAGACTCTTAATACATGTATCGCCATGTAGCCCAGGAAATATACATAAACGTACATGGTATATATCGCGATAGATAAAACGATGCTCAAAAGGGACGGATAAATGCTCTCAAGGCAGATGTAGCTGAGTACATGGGTAGCCCATTTGTTAGACTAAAACCATGGTCACAAGTGTTGGAAAAAATTTGCCCCTCCCCACCCTATGCAATGTTGACAAAGAACATTCATCTGACACATGAGAGCGTCTTACTATTTGCCAAAACTGAAAGAGGAACGGGGGTACTGACCCGTATTAAAGAGTTATTACGTTCATAACTTCATGTTTTTAAGAGTTTTCCAACAAAACATGCCCATGGTTGTCGCCGTTTCAGAGTATAGCGCAAAAGATATGTTAAGTTTCACAAAAAGTTTTTTTTTTGTTTAATCTCCATAATATGTTATATTTATAGTTGGAAGTAAGCGTATTCGAAACAGAAGTGAACAGCCCTGATGCAAAGAAAGTTAAAAGGGGCAAGAGTGCGGAGATGGATGGAGATGAAAAAAGAAGGTGAATTAACTTAATTCTGATGTATTAATCCCAAAACTAAAATTTTGATGCGTTTTACATTTCCGTTATTCTTGTGTGTATTTTTTTTTGGCTAAACTTCAGAATACCCGGCCACTTTTTTGTGTCTCCTAATCCTGCTACCGCGGTCCCGAGGTGGCCATAATAAATTCAGTAGCTGATCACCTTGGTTTACTGTAAGGCACTGCTACCGCAGTCCCGCAGTCGTTGCTAACTTTGTATAAGCGTCACGAAATGTTAACATGTGATTTTTCTATTCCTAAAAATGTCAAACCAAAATCTGCCTTTTATCTAACTTTGAGCTTCGCATATAAAAATGAAAGCCTCACAAACAGCCTTGTAACTGCCCATAACAAATAAAAACCGCACAGACAAATGACACTAATTCAAATTGCAAATATTTATTTACCTTATAAAACCTAACAAACAGTTCACACAAATATACCATTCGCGCAATAACGGGTGTGGAAATAATGTTCTCATCTTGCTAGTGCCTATTTTAGCGTTCTTAATTCGCTGAATAAATTGTCTTCACATCATTTAAAAAAACCGCGAACAAGTCTTCGCCTCTATGCGTATATCGCCACATAAATTCGTCCACAAACAGTTCACACAAATATACCATTCGCGCAATAACGGGTGTGGTATTCCTCGTTCTTCAATCCATGAACCCAAACAAACGCGCTACGCAACAGAATATTCTTCGTTCTTAAATCCATGAGCCCAAACAAACGCGCTAAGCAACTGAATATTTAATTTAATTATTCACCCACTTCGGGAGTGCGGGACCGCGGTAGCAGAACTTCAACACTACTGACTTTCATTATTAAATGACTTCGGGAGTGCGGGACCGCGGTAGCAGTAGTCAAACCCTTATTACTTTAAGTATTAAATCACTTCGGGAGTGCGGGACTGCGGTAGCAGTAGTTTAACACTTCTCACTTTAATTATTCCATGACTTCGGGAGTGCGGGACTGCGGTAGCTGTAGTTCGACACTTCCCACTTAACTTATTCCATGACTTCGGGAGTGCGGGACTGCGGTAGCATTAGTTCACCACTTCTCACTTCAATTATTCCATGACTTCGGGAGTGCGGGACCGCGGTAGCAGTAGTTCAACACTTCCCACTTAAATTATTCCATGACTTCGGGAGTGTGGGACAGCGGTATTCCACAACAAAATTTCTTTATTCTCCCTCCACTGCGGTAGTACGGGAGCACGGGAACATTAGATTTATGGACGAAAAAAAGTGGCCGGGTATTCTGAAGTTGCTCCTTTTTTGGGGGGGGGGGGGGGGGTAAACATAGTCATGGGAGAGAGGTGATCATTAAAATGAATGTGTTCTTTGGTGCTTTGATACTCAGACTTTGATGTCAATAAATCAATATTGTATTTTCTGGCCAGTCCACTTTACCCTCGGACGCACGGGGGAGGGGGGTGGTGCCCCCCCTCCCATGAGGTTTTTTCGAAATGTTTAAATTACATTTGACTGTTTCATACGGCCAACATTAAAACTGGGGCCAAATCCACAATAATTCGCAACTTTGTAAGGGTCATTTGTTTATCAAGGGCTTGGAGAGTTTTTGGAAAACCGCTTGACAGAGAAACAATTGGATTTAAGTCCCATTTCAGCGAAGTTAAAACATAGGCACGCTAAGCGTGCTGGAGTTATTTTTTCAATTGATTGGGTGGCTTAAGGTAGAACTGGGTGTTAGTCCTGTTGGGATGGTCTATTTCATGGGTTGAGCTATTTGTGCATGGTTCATGTGCACGATCTAAGTTTTTTCGCTTGCAGGAACACAGCGGGCGATCCCGAGCGGTCAAGATGGCTCCATCTTGACCGCTCGGGTAGCCAATCAGAGCACGAGATTCGCTTCATCTTGACCGCTCACGGACCTAGTCATATAATAAAATGACATAATAAGTAACTCAATCTGGTCCATAGACTTGCTGACTCACAATCCTTGGTAGGTGGGAAAAGCTGGAATGGTGGAATTCAAAATCTTGAGTGTTATTTATTTATCTAGCTTTACTTTTGTTTCTGTCACACTTCTCATGGACATGATTATGCAAGCCATCAAATATATATATATATTTGAACATTGTGAGGCAGATTGTTCAAAAAATGCAAAAAAAAAGCAATCAAATTCCTTAATTCCAGCCTTTCCAGTTTACCTTTTCTTGCCAAATTGCAACACATCAAATAACAGTCTGACAGGAAGGGATATAGGGCATCCACAATCACTTTTAATCTTGCAACCTGCTACCTTTTCACAATCTGGACAGTGCATACCAGAGTATGGGGGAAGCAATAAACTAATCACAACTGAAAGCAAACTACAGCTGTTACTAACACTTGCAGGTCATGATTGGTTTGACTCTGTTTCCCTCTTTTTTTTGGGGGGGGGGGGGGGGGGTCGGGGAGGAGTGCAAGCTTATTCCCCAAACAGCGGCTGGTAATCGAGCCTAGGGGGAGGGGGGTCTTTGAGCCTTATATTTTTCAGCGATAAGATGGGGGGAGGGGTGGATGCAGACTCTGGTTCTGCCCCTAGTTCCACCACTGGATTGACTGCATGATGACTAGAAGTCCAATCCAATTATGGAGTGCACTAAGTGCATCCAAATCACTTGGAAGTTTTTTCACATCTCATGGCAATGCTTGAGTACCGGTAATCAAGGAAGTTAAATTAAGGCCTGTGATGGCGAAGAAAAGGTAACAGTTAAACTATGGTTGGTGCACCTTTCCTCAAGTGTTTCTCAGACTGCAATTTTTAAAAATCTTATTTTAGTAAACTCAACAATTTACAGCGATATGCAATCACATGCGCGCTTCAGAGCAAAACGTTTAGAGAGTTTTAGTTTGAGATTTAATGGATGTCAATCACCTCTGCCTCCTGGGTTAATAACTGGTCTCAAAAATCTCAATACTTAAAATCCTGTGTTCAAAACTAGAAAAAATTGTTGTTTAGTTAACACATTATGAGTTGAAGTTCTGTTTTCATAACCTGAAATATAAAATAAGTACAAAAATAAATTTTGTGCATGTAGATTTGCTAGATATTTTGTGGTCATGCATCTGAATGACTGTTGATGACGGCTGACAACATCCTTCTTTAAGCCGATGGATGGAAATTTTGTTGCATTTAGTAAACCAATTACTAATAGTGAAAATAAGCAAGTTATTTTTTTAGGAATCACTTCAACTTAAGTTTTAGTTTTTTGTGCGTGATCAAAAACACATTAATTAAGGTTTGAGCCATAAAAAATATAGCCAAAATAAACATTGTCTGCTTAGCCCTTTTTGTATTATTAACCAGAACATGATTTTCGAAAAAAATTTCCAATGTTTTCACCCAGTCACCTGTAATGTATTCCAACATACATATTCCATGAGTTTTGAGACAACTGAGTAATCTTTCGTGTCAGACAGACCAAGATGATTGAAGTCCATCAATTCTCGACTTTTCTTCTGGACTACTGTGCTCTGAAGGTGTGTGATTGATCATCACCATGTGTGATTGATCATCACTGCAACTAAGGCAAGCTTTTAACTGATTTGATAACATCACAAACTCTGATGAAAAGATCAATTCCAGAGTTCCCATCATCCTCTAAGGGATCTGGCACATGGGTCTTTAGGATTGCCATTTCTTGTTCAGTCAGTTGGACTTGGTTTTCAGGAACAACAAGACCATCATCATCCAACTCTGATACACTGGATTCAAAGTCAATGCCATAGGATTCTGGTCCACAATTAAGAACTGCGTCATCCATAGTGTTTATAGTGCCAGCATGCCACAATGCCATTGGAGATTGGTATCCTGCAGTACGTATTCCATGGAAGTTCCACTGCTCTACAAATTGCTCAAGTGATGCATTGATCCTTGGTAGGTAGATATAATGAAGAGCAAAAAGATCTAACTCAGAGTTTGAGTCAAGGAGGCATGAGTCTTCCAAGAAATGAAAGATATCTTTGTAAAATGCAGTAACCACCCTATTCGTCTCCCGCCAAAGTCGCTCAATACGGACATTGTGGACGCTTCGTCCTGCTATGAAGCTACCTCGATTATCACCTAGATTGTCAACCATAAACCTTGCAACTTCAACATTTTCAACACCATGGTCTCCTCTCACCCGCAGAGGTAACCCAAAATCATGGGTTCCCTTGATGAAATATTGCAAAACTGTTCATGCTAAGTTGTTTGTGGCACATTTTAGATAGACTATTGCTCTGCTATACCCATCTGTGCATCCGTGTATGACAAACCTCCAATTCACTAATTTGTGGTTCCCATCCATATGCCAGAGGTAGGAGCTTTGACATTGTACTGCCTCCTTTGAATTGCAGCTCTCCTTCTTAGTGCTCTACCAACAGGATCAATCTTACTTAGAATCTCTCTTATGCGGTGTCTTTGAACAAAAATACCACGAGCTCGCAGTCCACCACTCACATAGGACTCGCCAGCATAAGGTGTCTGGCTCAACATTCCTACAACAACAGTATAAAGTTCTTCATCAGTTATGTCCACAAATGTCTCATGAAGGCCAAACTCTTGTCTGCGTCGATACAAAGTGCTCTCACTTATCCCAAGTAAAACTGCTATTCCTTTCCAATTCATCCCAGTTTCTCTCAGAGTTTCAATTTGTTCTTTAGTAATGCTAAACCTAGGCCTTCCTCCGGTACTGGCTTGTGTACTGGGAACCCAAGCTGGTGACCTTCTTTTGTTCATTTCTGACTGACTCTTGGCAGTGTGGATTTCCTGCCACAAGCTTTGTGAAACCGAGAGCAAGTCTTCCACAAGTTGCTTCAATTCACCACTGGCATTATTCTGTATTGCAATTGCTATTGCATGAACAACTTGAAAATGATCCTCTAGCCTACCCTCTAAAAAGTCTAAAGGAATAGAATTTACTTCATCATTGAGCTCCTTCTCCACCTCATCGAAACACTGCCTCATGGAGTCCAGAAATTCCTCTAAATCTTGACAATCTCGGTCATTGGCAGTGTTACGATATGTGTTTTTAGACTTATTGTTGTAAGGGTTTCGGGATGCCCGTATTGTGCCAGCTGTAGGCCAGCGGTAAGTCGTTGTTAGCTCGTACGATCCGAGCTGCAATAACTGTATACTTCGTTGTACAATTAAAGAGTTTTGGCAGCTATTAAACACTGTTACATGGTGTCAGAAGTGGCTACTTTTAGCTGAAGCCGTGTGGATCACAGGTGCAAAGTGTGGATTGCAACACGAACGCTAAAAGTGTTTTCTCGCCGAAGTTAATAGTTTTCTTCACGACCGCCATCTTGGATTTGGGCACGTGCGAATATGGCCACTTATCAGATTCCAGCTCCTGAGCAAATGAATTGCAGCGGGGATTTACCCACGAATTGGAAGATATTTCGTGAAGCATACGAAGATTACCTGGTAGCGACAGGGCTTGACAAGAAAGACAAGAACATTCAAGTCGCAACCCTCAAAAGCTTAATGGGAACCGAGTGTAAGAAGATCTTGAAACGCTTACAACTTACCGACGATGACATGAAAGATCCAAAGATCATCTTGGACATACTTCAAGACCATTTCGTACCGACTAGAAATATACTGTACGAACGATATATTTTCCATAACACGGAGCAGCAAACACACCAAACTATTGACCAATATTTGATCAAGCTTCGCCAACTTTCTGAACCCTGCCAATTTGGTACTCTCGAAGACGAAATGGTGCGAGACCGATTGGTGCTGGGCTGCAAGGACAGTGCAGCGAGGACAAGGTTATTCAGAGAGAAAAGCTGTGATCTAAAGAAAGCCATAGAGTCTCTTAGGATCAGTGAAGCGACCAGCGAGCAGCTAAAGAAAATTGAAGGGGATGGAATACAAGAGCCAGTCAACTTCATGGAAAAGCAAGGCACTAAGAAACCGCCATGGCAGAAGCGACCTGGAATACCAAAGAAAAGAAGTGGAAACACCACTGGCAGGCAGTTCAAGGAGGAACGTGAGTGCATTTACTGTGGAGGCCAGCATCAATTTAATAAGAACAAATGCCCAGCATTTGGCAAAACCTGCAGGAAGTGTGGGAAACCCAATCATTTCTCATCTGTGTGTTTTCAAAAGGAGAACCTTCACTATGCACAAGGGGAGTCAGCCTCAGAAGAGGAGTCAGTGTACTGCATTGAATCCGTGGGAGCACTGGATCACCAACAAAGAAAGCGGTTTTTTGCACCCCTTTGGTTCTTTGATGAAAATGGAGAAGCTCTGATTCAGTGTCAGCTTGACACTGGTGCTACATGTAACGTCATGTCATTTGACAGGCTATGTGAAATTAAACAAAGTGGAAAACCAGCTATGCAACCAAGCACAGCAAAGCTTAAGCTCTATGATGAAAGCCTGGTACAAGCTCTAGGAGAATGTGAATTACAATGTAAATACCTGGACAAACAACATCTGCTTAACTTCAGGATTGTCCAGGGATCCCTACAACCCCTGTTGTCGGGTGAAACTTGTACTAGTATGGGACTTATTACAGTACACATAGCAAACAGCGTCGACATTTCTCCAGCAACAGTGCCATTAGATATCATCATCAAGGATGTGTTTGAGGGTTTAGGATGCCTCCCCGGAGAATACCATTTAGAGGTCGACCCGAACATCACACCAGTGAAACACACTCCAAGAAGGGTGGCCATACCACTAAAAGCCGAGCTGAAGGCACACATTGAGGAATTAGAAAAGATGCAAGTCCTCAAAAAGGTTACTGAACCGACAGACTGGATCAGCAGTGAGGTTGTTGTACGCAAAGGCAGCAAACTACGTTTATGCATTGACCCAAAGGACCTGAACAAAGCCCTAAAGCGGTCACACTATCCGATGCCAACGATCGAAGAAATACTACCTGAACTCTCTAAAGCCAAGGTCTTCAGCGTAGCAGATGCAAGAAATGGATTCTGGCAGGTGAAACTTGATGAGCCAAGTAGCTACCTAACTACCTTTTGGACACCATTCGGGCGGTACCGCTGGCTGAGAATGCCATTCGGAATAGCAACTGCACCAGAAGAATATCAGCGCAGACAACATGAAGTACTTGAGGGACTACCTGGCCTATATGTCTTAGCAGATGACATCCTTATCACGGGACAGGGCGAGACCCAGGAAGAGGCGTTGCAAGACAATGACCGCAACTTAATTGCATTATTGGAGAGAGCCAGGGAAGTCAACTTGAAGCTGAACCCCAAGAAGCTGAAACTCAGACTGTCGGAAGTCCCTTTCATTGGTCACCTGTTAACACCAGGCGGAGTAAAGCCTGACCCAGAAAAGGTCCGTGCAGTCCAAGAGATGCCAAACCCAGATGGACGAACCAATGCAGAGAAAGTCAAAGCAGTACAACGGTTTCTTGGCTTTGTAAACTACCTAGCCAAGTTTGTTCCCCATCTGGCTGACGAGTGCGAACCATTGTGATGTCTGACTGACAAGGACACAGACTGGGTCTGGGAGAAACACCACCAAGATGCATTTGACCATGTCAAGCAGCTAGTAGCAGACTATCCTGTGTTGCGCTATTACAATGTGAACCTACCAGTCACCATCCAGTGTGACAGCAGCGACACTGGCCTGGGTGCAGCCCTACTCCAGGAGGGTCAGCCTGTGGCGTTTGCCTCGAGAACATTGACACCAACAGAGCGCGGTTATGCACAGATTGAGAAAGAATGTCTGGCCATTGTGTTTTCTTGCGAAAGATTTAATCAATACATCTTTGGGAGGGAGTCCATCAGCATACAGAGTGACCACAAACCCTTAGAGGCCATCTTTACCAAGCCACTCACAGCAGCCCCAAAGAGCCTTCAAGGCATGCTCCTTCGCCTACAGAAGTTTAACCTCAAGGTTGGTTACAAGAAAGGAGCTGAAATGTTCCTTGCTGATACACTATCTAGAGCACCACTGCCAAGTACTGCTCCCCCTACAAATTGTCTCAGACCAGAACATGAAGAAGTCTGTCGCCTCGACTTGGAAAATGTCAACGCGGCAGAATTCCTGACAATCTCAAATGATGGCCTGGAGAATATCCAACGCCTTACTGAAGCAGACAACCAGCTACAGCATCTCAAGATGACTGTCCTACAGGGATGGCCAGAGGCAAAGCAGCAAATTGAGCCACTGATTGCCGAGTATTGGACATACCGTGATTAAATCGGAGTCTACAATGGCGTGTTGTATAAAGGCGATCAAGTGATCATTCCAACTGCATTACGCAAAGAAATGATGAAGTCATCAAGGACAACAAGCTTGTCTTAGACGGGCCAAAGATGCTTTGTTTTGGCCTGGTATGAGCCACCAAATCAAGGAAGCTGTGAGTAACTGCAGCCTCTGTGCAGAGTATCAACCAGCCCAGCCGAAGGAACCGTTGATAACTCCAGAGCTGCCAACCCGGCCATGGAGTATAGTGGCCCAAGATCTATACAGCCTTGATGGTCGCAACTATCTGATAACAGTAGATGCCTTCAGTGGGTACTGGGAAGTTGACGAGATGCTGCAAACCACATCTCCAGCAGTCATCCACAAGACCAAACAGCATTTTGCACGTTATGGCATTCCAGACAGAGTGTACACAGACAATGGCCCACAATTTGACTGTGCTGAATACACAAGATTTGCCCACGACTGGCGGTTTGAGCACTACACGTCATCACCTTACCATGCACAGTCAAACGGGCTTGTTGAAGCTGCTGTGAAGACTGCTAAAACACTTCAGAAGAAGGCAGCGAAGGATAATCAAGATCAGTGGCTGAGTTTTCTTGATTACAGAAATACACCCACGGAGGGGATGGATAGCAGCCCAGTGCAAAGACTGATGTCCAAAAGAACCAAGACTACACTGCCAGTAGCACAGCACCTCCTTGAGCCTGAGATACAGTCAGATGTTGAAAGAAAACTGACAAAAAAGCAAAGAAGGGCAAAGAAATACTTTGGCCGAGGGTCCAAAGAACTTCCTGAACTGGAAATTGGCCAGCCCATCAGATTGATGCCATCTCCAAAGGACACAAGTAAGAAATGGAGAAGAGGTGTCTGCATTAAGAAGGTGGCCCCACGTTCCTACCTTGTAGAGGTTGGCGGGACGATATATCAAAGAAATCGCAAGTTTCTACGCAGCGCAAAGGATAGTGTCTCTGAACCTGTTCAAGCAAACCCTGCCACACAGGCACCCGAGCCTCAACTGGACCCCCCTGTTTTAACTGCTTCACCACCACGGACCACGACTGACATACCAACGACTTCACCAGACGTTCACCCTGCCGCGAGCAGTGGAGACCCAACTCCGTTTGAGGAAGAGCCTCCCCTAAATGTTCAAGAAAGCCCTCCTGTCCGGCCGCTCATGCAAATGACCCGCAGTGGAAGGATTATCAAACCTCCATCTAAACTGAACATTTGAACACTACGGCAATTGATCTGGAACAGATCTGTGAACACTGAACACGCTTTGAACTCAGAAACATTTACTAACCTACTAACTTTGTTTCAGTTAAGAAAAGGAAGATGTTACGATATGTGTTTTTAGACTTATTGTTGTAAGGGTTTCGGGATGCCCGTATTGTGCCCGCTGTAGGCCAGCGGTAAGTCGTTGTTAGCTCGTACGATCCGAGCTGCAATAACTGTATACTTCGTCGTACAATTTAAGAGTTTTGGCAGCTATTAAATACTGTTACAGGCAGTCGCCATCTTGATTATAAGAGGTTACTACTTCATGTAAGTTCGAGTGTTTTATCCCTTGCTACCCCCTCACTTGTTTCCAGTCCTTTTCAATTCTCAATCACCAATCGATATTCTCAACCCCTTTAGTCGATATTCTCGATCGCCATATTCTCAACCATAGCGATTGATATTCTTGATCCCCAATCGTTTTCTCAGTCATCAATCGTGTTTTGGACTATAGCGATCGTCAATCTCAATCACCAATCGTGAATCTCAACCATAGTGATCGTGTTCTCAATCATCAATCGTAAGCTCATACCACTTTTGAATGGTTTGGCCTCCCATACATGAATGCAACTGTGTGGGACACTTCACCATTTGCAACGAACGCACTAGAGTCGAAAAAGAACATTAAGTTCATTTTCTTAAGGGCTTTTTAGGATTACTGGTATTTAAATAGTGGTTATAATGGTTAAATTGGAATAAAGTAACATTGTCACATTTTGCTTTCTTTCAGATTTCCTGCGAAAGATATATCCCAAATCCTACACCATAGCAACTGTCAAATGCACAATTGGGAAGGTGGCAATTGAGACTAGCAGTGGACGGCACAGAACAGCAGATGATGTAGTAATGTCTATCCTGAAGAAGGAAAATTGACTGACATGAACTGGCTACATATAATCGGCAGGCTACTTAACTTTTTAATTCACTGCCATTAGTTTTAATATTTCAGCCACTTACTTTAAGTTTTAATACTGCACTTGATTTCTGGTATTGACATTACCGTTTTGTTATATGCTGTTTATTATGCCATCAGTGTTCATGGATGCCATCACCAGTGAAAACATTAAAATTACACATTTCTCTTGATTGAAATTTTAAGTTGTTGGATATGCCATTTTATAGGTAAAGTTTTTAATTTGCAACTTATCATAAGTCATACCAAAGTACAGAGCCCCAGCTAGACAATTAAACCAAAAGGTGATTAGCTAAGGTAAGCCTAATTATGTTTTTTAATCCTTTGTATTGTGACTTAAGGTAGCTTACTACAGTTTTTAGTAGCAATAAATCCATCCTCACGCGCGCGTCACGCAAGCGATAACACGCGAGCAAATATCACGCGAGTGACCAAGGGAAACCCCTGAACAAAATGGCGTCCGTACGGAGATTTTTGTTTCGGGCTCAGAGCCTTGAGAAGTTCTTAAAATTTCGTAGTCTTTCTCTGTATTCCAGAAAGCAAAATGTGTACTTACCTGTAAAAATGGTCAATAAGTGTTTGCAGGTGTCGTCTTTAGAAAAAAAATGTTCAAAGTACGACTCTTTGTATCGTGCGAGCGGGAGTACTTTGTTGTCGAAAAGCGAGCAATATCAAGAAAACGAAACGTCTTCAACTCTGTCATCCTGGTTCTTTTATATCGCATCTGCTGTGGTCTTCAGCGTTATTTACACGTCTACAAACACTGCCTATACAGCTGGGGGAGAAAACCAGTTGACTGAGTTCCGTTTGAGCAGAGTCAAAAGAGTGAAAATGAGCCCCCGAAAAAGCAGCTATGTAAGGACCTTGAGGATATACCGGTAAGTAAATGTGGTTATAAAAAGCAGCAGTCCGTATCTAGGTACACTGCAAAACCATTGCAAGCACTTAAAGGGTGTAATAAATTATTTGTCACGCGAAAGTGACTTCCCGGGGTTTTCCGTAAAATGTCAACAATTGCCTGCAATGCGTGTCAATAGTGGCAAACAAAAACGGATAAAAACCGAACAGTTTACTGATCCTGATCCGAATCCAGCTGTACAGTATATAGAAATATACTCGTTTGAAGTATTTTTAATTAAACTGTTGTCGCTGAGATACACAATAATTTCAATTCTAAACTTTAAATGTTCCTTTTAACTACAAAAGGTTCAACAAAATGTCATGCTTTTTCCAAAACGTTCGCAGAACATGTTTTTTCAAGTCACAAATCTCCGGTAACCTAGCTTGCAGGCTAAGAAACCAAGCCTGCTAACTAGTTTCCAGTTTTTTCGCGGGAACTCCGCGACAACTGTAATGAAAAAAAAATGTAAAGGAAGTTTTTTTTTTTAGACATTTTAAAAGTGAACACGTCAGCAAAATAAATCACTTTCAAGTAGCCTCAACAGGAAGAAAGAAAGTCCATCGGAGGAACGGAATTGGAGTAAAAACTGTACCTCTTTGCGCTCATTTTGTGAATTTCTAAAAACAACAGCCAGTGAAGTCCGCAAAAACACTTCAAAAGAAGTCCACACAGTCTTGATAGCACATAATGGGCACGTTTTCGACAGTCCCCTTCTAGTGAGAAGCCTGGAACAGTGTGATGGCATTCGACAACAAATTGAAAACGTTTATTTTGCTGATAGCCTTGTCTTGATCAAACAACTCCTCAAGGAAAAGAACCAGACGCTTCGAAACACTGACGGAACTGCACCAAAAGCAAATCTTCGAGACATCTACAGTTGTCTTTTTAAATCTGAATTTTGTAATCCACATCAAGGTTTAGCCGACGTAGAAGGTCTGCGTAAAGTACTTTTCCAGTCTGATCTAAAATTAACATCTAACTACATTGTAAACAACAGCAACGTGATGAGCTTTGCGACACTTGAGACCGACGTGAAATACCTTGACAATTCGCATGATAGACTTTTAACATTTCGTAACCAACTTTATGACGAGAGTGACCGATCGGTGATGTCAAAAAGCCAAGCAAGAAGGCTAGCTGATTCTGGATTAACGATGAATGACCTGAGAAAGCTGTACACTTCCGCTGGTGTGCGAGGCGTTGCAGTTCTGCTATCGAATCCACCGTCCAGTTCCAAAGGAAAATCGCCCTGAGGAACAAAACCATCCATCACATTGCAAAAACTAATCGACTTCTTAAAGAAAGACTCAGATGGCGTATAAACGTTGGTGAATAAAACATATATAAGCTTGCGTTGACCCATTGTAGATCGGGAATGACGAAGTTTCAAAACCAGTATGATATCTGCAAAGCCTCCGTGCCGAGTAACACTTCTTTTACTGAATAAAGGCATCACCAATGACGAATGGTCGTCTTCTTAGCCCTCCTTTTCCTCGATACATTTAGAATCGTGTTATTTACCGGAGAAATATCCGTTAAAAGCATCGTAAACGATAAGGCAAAACACCGTCCTGCACGCTCGCTGTTTGTGTTATGCGCGTGCATAACGTGAATGGGTTTTCCCCTTGGCGTATTTAGAACCGCGCATGCTCAAGCTGGAGGTCGCGCGAAAAGGTTTTTGAGCATTAAAATTTCTCGAAATCCAGCCGTACGAGCGGTGCTCATTTTTTGATATTTTCAAATAGGCATTGAAATCTATCTGCAGGCAGTTTTATTTCAAAATCTGTAAGACAGATCATGAGATATTTTTAAAAATGTCCATTTTTGACATTTTCGTTGATATGCAAAGAAACCCCTTACAGATTTTTTTTATAACTTCTTAAAAGATTTATTCTTATTTTAAGATTAAATAATAAAATTTTGAGATAGGGTCATACGGGTGGTTTTTGAGTGAACCGGCCTTACAGATTAGAACCCAGTCCTCTTTCAACCGGCATGATCTCTTGTTTTGAGCCCCTTTAACAAAAACAAACGGTTAAAAATTGCGAACATCCATTGTGAGATAAGATGCCATAGACATCGCATTTGATGTTTTGTCTCTCAAACAGTCACCAGTCCCTCATACCATCATCAGCGTCTGGTGACCCCCAAAAACTGTAGTAAGCCACCTTTTAAAAGCTTTTAAATCCTGATCCACTTTGGAGAAGAAAAGTGGAAAATTACACATGTTTGTCATACATGCAAGTTTCTATTTTGCTGCATTCAGCATTCACTGTAAATAGCTAACTGGTATACATGTAGCAGTAGTCATTCGTTTTTTTTTTTCGTTATTTAGGCATGGAAAAAATTCTCTCAGAGCTAATTAATTAACTTGTCAGATCCTGTCACATGCATGCAGTTCATAATGGTGCATGCAGTGGATGTATAATTTATGTGCAACAAATTTTCTACATGTATGCACAATTGTGCCAATTTGCATGCAACATGCACGCATGATTTAGGAAGGGCAAAGCACCGTCGAGCTCCTTGGTGCAAATGTAGCTAGTTCATATAGCAAGGGTTTTGAAACTAAAATCAGTATCACCAAAGTCCTTTGCAGAGTACCATTCTAAAATAAATCCAGTCGAAAGTGTCCATGCTGCCCAAAACCACACCCTGTCGAATGAGCAGTTTTCAAGCAAGGGAATTCATTCAGAGTATGAGAAAGGAGACGAAAAACATAAAATCAGCATGGAACATATGGCAGACGAAGTACGAAAGTGCCAAGCCAATACACAGTATGGCATACGCGGCATCGGCGGACAGGAAAACGTCATGTTTACTGATGAAGAGCATCTAGTCACATTCCTAGGAAAGAATGAAAACCAAAAGACAGATGACAACCTTGAAGACCAGCCTATCAAAGCTGATTTATGGAGGGAGGTGTCTACTGTATGGGATATGAATGAAAATTATACTGGGAGTTACAGAGAAGAGAAGAACGGGATTTGGGAATTGTTACATTCACTCTCCAACCTGTCAGGTGGATTCAAACAGGTGGTGAACTGCATTACCTCCCCCGGGAGAAGGGTCAGAAATTCGACACGCAGGTTGTTACTGATACACCTGCAGTATTTCTTCCATCCAAAATTTTGGAAATTGAGGCATTTTACAAGGAATGGAATGTTTATTAATGACTTGCTTTGCCATATAAAATATGCTAAACTAAACGTGTATACAGACGACCATCAGACTTACTCATCCAACGTAGACCCACACGCACTGGAAGAGTGTATCTGTAAAGAAGTTAATGTTGCAAAGCAGTGGTATTAAAACAATGGCATGATTGTAAACGCAACAAAGCTAAAAGCTTTAATCCTGGAGAAAACTGAGCACACTTTTTGTTTCCCAGTAAATAGCTGACAATAGATATATTTGGGATGACAATAGATAATAAGCTCATATCTCTTTTGATAATCACGGATCACTTATCTGTAAGAAAATTAAACAAACAATCAATCAATCAATCAATCAATCAATCAATTAAATCAAATTATTAAATGGCTATACCTCAAAGAGACTAGGTGCTATGAAATACACAAATTTGACTGTTTCGAAGTTCTGCTATTCCTCTGTGCCAAGAGGATTATTTTGGGGCAACCCTAAATCCGGAAAACAAAATGGGAAAGACCAAAGAAAGCAAATTTTTTAACTCCGAAATATAAAGTTGCATAGTTTATTCCTGATAAGAGACCGTTCATTTTTTATGCGGTAGGGGAGGGTGGAAAAAGGAACAATAATCAAGTGAAATTAAAATATATCAAGCCTTATGACCAAATAATGTATCAGTTGTTCAGTCATAATAATCGACAAACTACATTCCCCCAAATAGCTGACATTGGCTAAACTGTTTATTGTGGATGCCGTTTGTTAGTATGGGTTGACTGCATTTATAACCAATACTGCTGTTGGGTTGAGTTAATAGTGTTTTGTACATAACAAAGGACTAAAGCATGCACTAATGAATCACGCAGGAATGTCAAACCCATGTTATGCAGAAGACCTACAAGCAATGGTTGGACCTGATATATTTTTGTTAATTTAGAGCACCCAAGTCATTCTGCTGCCAGCTTTGTGTTAAATCTTTTTAAAGCATATAAAAGTATGATTCCATTTTTAATTTTGTAACACATTTTGTGTGGCTTTACCAGCTAAAAAGTAGGAAAAATAGGAGGTTTCTTCTAAAAAATAGGAGAAAATAGGAATATGCTCAAAAAAAGGAAAAAATAGGAACTGGACACTCTGCACAGGTAGGATGGGGTCATCCACATACCTCTTACATTTTCTCACAATGGGCCCAAAGAAAAAAAATTAACCTTCTTACTTGCACTTAGACATCCGGCTATATTTTGGTCTGAGAGCTTGTTTTAAATGTTAGAATGAATTACCGTTAGAACACATTGAGGCCCGGCAAGCTGGCTATATTTACCTTGTGGAAGCCATGTTGGATTTGGAAACTTGTTCCCAGTAATACTCAAAAGTCAATATTCGAGAGACACTGGTTTTGAGGTATGCAGGTCTGCAGTCCTTTCACATTGGAGTTAAATTAGGATTTGTTCCCATTAAGCTTTCACAAAATCACATTTTTCTCCGGAAAGATGGAACATTTTTTTCGTGAAACTTGGCAGAATACTTCCAAGCGAAATATCCAACAGATTCGTTAGGAAGGAAACATGGAGGAACCAAACGTAACCGTATTTGAGAGTTTATGAAGTTCGCCTTGAAGTTTATGAAGTTCGCTGCACAAAACTACTCAACATGACTTGTATTACCAGTATACTATATATATTTAATTTTATGTCTATAATAACAAGATGCAGTGGCCTAGTTTTCATATTATCATGTTAGCAGCAGCCCATTAAGGTTTTTAAATTGCATTTGTCAGAACTCGCTTTATAAACTTTATAAAATGTGTGCTTCAACTTTTTTATGAACATATTTGTTATTTTCCCACATACTTTAATGAGACCTCCAAAGATGCCCAGAAGTCTGCTCAAGAAGAGCGCATCAAGGCTGTTATGGCAGCAAGGTCTCTAAAAATGTTGCAGGAAACTGGATCTGGGCTATTTCAGAGCAGTCAACTTCAAAGTATGCAACAGCAACAACATGATCAGCAACAACAACAACAACGTGCTCCATTCTACTCCGCCCAGCCTCCACCCGGCATCCCTGCAGAGCACTCATGAAGCATTTACACCACCTCCACCATGGTTCAATTCCACACCACCAAATTCATTTTCATCCTTGCTCCAAGATGTGCATTTGAGTTCAGACCACTATGAAGCAGATGAATTTGACGACTTTGAGCCCCTTAATTTAACAAGCACTCCAAAAGTTCCGTCAGTTGTACCTATATGGATAGTTTTCAAGAGTTGCAAGAGGAACTCTGCCTGTTAAAAACACAGGTAAAGATACTACATGATGAAAAGCGCCATTTAAAGAAGAAAGTAAAGGTAAAGGATAATTTTTATATGGCATAAAAAAGACCAGAAATCTGCCGATGTCGTTCACAAACGACTTTGCGACCTTGGATGAAAAATCGATCATGAGTCGCAGCCAATCTTTACAAGCAAGAAGATCGCTGATGACCTGAGAGAAACGGAATTGAAGCCTCCCATAGTCAACCAACAAAGCGTGGTTTATGAATATAAATGTCATTTGTGCGATACAAATTATATTGGGTACACACGCCGCAATCTACATCAACGTGTCGAGGAACACAAACATTCTGTAATTGGAAAACACCTAAAGGACGAACACAACTTCACCATTCTTAAGCAGGAGTGCAGGAGTTATTTTTTCAATTGATTGGGTGGCTTGGGGTAGAACTGGGTGTTAGTCCTGTTGGGATGGTTTATTTCATGGGTTGAGCTATTTGTGCATGGTTCATGTGCACGGTCCATCGCGCCGACTAAGAGCTACTTTTGGAAAAATAACTTAAAAGCAATTTAAAAAGAAATTGTGCAAATGTTCTAAAATTAGGCTGCTTTCCCTTGTAAATATGACTATGGTGTGCAACCGATTGATCAAACCATACTGTTGAAGACAAAAAATACGTCAGTAATTTCCTCAAAAGTAAACAGAAAAAAATATCTGGTAGTCACTTTTAAGGTTACCTTGATGTTTAACTATCCATCCCCTTTCATTCCAAGCCGAAAGAAAACCGCTAAGTACATCAGAACATGGATTGAAAACGTAAAATTTATCACAAAATTGCAAACACGCTCACTAAGAAAGCCAAATTGACCCAGAAATTGCAAACGAATAGCCAGATGGAACAAGAACAAAGTATTCTCGGGTTTCTGAAATGGCTCCATTATTTTCATCATCAATATAAAACAGAAACCTTTCTGCAAGCAAGGAGGAGTTTCTTTCGACGAAAGCGAGAAACAAACTCTAGTCACCAGTGCATTTCGGCCAAACCACGTGACGACTTTACTTGCACTGGTACAGAAACGTGCCCTAACTTGTAAGCGTAACATCATCAGTACCGATATTCCCACGGCCGTGCTAAAAATAGCTGTCGATGAAGTTGTGTGACACGCTCGACTGCACACCCAAAAAGCTAGTTTTCTTTTCAGCCGTTGTTTTTTGCGTGACGAGCCCAAACAACGGCTGCAAAGGGGACTACCAAAAAGCTGGCCGTCTTTTTTTTCTTTTGCCTATGAGTAAACGTAACTGCAACCGCTTTGCGTTGGGAATATTAAATACACTAAAAAGTACAGTGGCCCACAACTGTCACAGCAAAAGAAAAAGACTTGCGGCAAAAGAAATAACTTCACGACAAAAGAAAAAACCTCATGGCAAAAAGAAAAACCTCACGGCAAAAAGAAAAACCTCGCGGCAAAAAGAAAAATTTCGCCGCAAAAAGAATATTAACCTCACGGCAAAAAGAAAACTCCTCACGGCATACAGAAAAACCTCGCGGCGAAAAGAAAAAGAGAGCTTGGGGATTTGGTCGAGTTTTCGAAGTGCACCATGGGATAAGAAAATGCAGTACAGGGGTCAGCAGTTGATCATCGCTTCCCGCCATCTTGAAGCACTTGAAAGAGGAGGAGATGTTTTGCTGCAACTGCGGTCAACAAGTTGCAGATGGCGTGCACTTTTGCTCAAACTGTGTAAATGGAAGGGTATTTTAACGTACCTTATTGTCTATTATTTTTTTACTGAAAAAAAGCAGTCAAACTGAGGTTCGGGAGATCGAGTCTTCATGCGTTTGTTCATGTTATGATACAAGCTTGCCAAGTCAAGTCATAAGTAAGAGCTTACTTTATTTTCTCAACATTAAAGCTGTGCTATACATGTAGTTTTCTGACAGAAATACTTAAAGTGGACCAGGATTGAGCGAGTGCACTCTAGCTTGCATTCGTGGAGAAGATGTATTTTACGCTATGCAACATTTGCAGACTGCAGATTAGAACCGAATTATTTTGTTCTTTTAGCTTAGCTGGTTCAGTAGCATCATCAGCTTACCTGGTTAACTTTCAGATGGAGGTTTGGGTTAACCATTTATGTTTGCACATCACAAACCGTGCATTTTTAGGACACTCAGATTTTAAAAATACTATAAAAGCGGGGGGGGGGGGGGGGGGGGGGGAGGAGTAATTAATAATAGAGGGAAAAAGTTGTGTATAGGTTCTGCTGTAACAATTATTTAGCGAGCGAGCGAATTATTGATTGATTTATTGATTGGTTGGTTGATTGATTGATTGATTGATTGGACTCATTGATGGATGGATGGATGGATGAAAAAGGAATGAATCAATGAACGAATCAATGAAGAGGAAATATAAATCAATCAAAACAACATAAAAAAGAAATAAGAAGTGAGTTTAAAAAAAAGTAATATTAATATTTCTTTATTCTGTTACTAGAACTTTCTTCAACTGGAAATGCTGGTCAAAGTCCACCTTCTTGCACAGGTAAGAAACAGATAGAAGAGGCACAATTAATCAGGCTCAAGGCTCTTTGAGTTCTTTCCCTGGAATGTGAATGAGAATTGTGCATGATTTCCTGCTGCTTGGTCAAAGGATTGCAAACCATTCTTTTAAATTCAACATTATGGTACTTTTTAGGGCATGTGAATCCCACATGGAATAAATTTGAACTATAGCCCCAATATATTGAAAATTAAAACCTCCACAGATCAGGGCTATGTAAGAGTAAGTGCAATCTTACTGAGGATGACACTAAACAGTGCAAAAAAGTGCCATCCGAGAACCTGTGGCCCTTGCAACCTCAGATTGAGGAAAAAGGCTACTCTGATCAGTTAATTCATCTAGGGCCAACAACCACGCCGAATGAATAAGCAAGCAATACGATGGTGCAAGTGCATGTGCCCCCTTTTCAAGTGCATGTGTCAGTGGTAAAGCCATCAAATCATTCTCTGCTTATCGTAAATTGAAAGGACATCAGTGGAAAGAGCGTGAGTAAGACAACAGCAAAAGACAAAGAAGAAGAAGAAGTAGCAGTAGCAATTGGCCTAATGGAGCTAAAGCTGGTTAGAGGGAAAAGAGTTATGCTCCAGAAGTAGAGCTGGTAGTTAACGAATACCACTTTGGGTTGGCAAATGTGTTAGCATATATTAACCAACCCAGCAGCCAATTAACCCCGCATCCAAAGCTCGCGGGGTTAATGCATGCTTGGGCGGCTTAATACACGCTAACCCCTTCGCCAACCCAAAGTGAGTATTCGTTAACTACCAGCTCTACTACTAATAAGGTAACCATTTAAAAAAAGGCGCCACCCCGGTTATATCAGGAGAAAGCACGGTTCGCGGAGCAAACAACTGCGGGTGGTTAATGTTCAGTCGGAAAGAAAAATGCGGAAAGAGGTGTGTCGGGGAGTTTTGCAGGCAGCACAACTATCAACTAAAGACAGGAAAGAAAAGGCCAGCTCCATGTCGCAGCTGCGGAGTAGGGGTTGTGTGTGATTACCGTCTTTGCCTATCATGTGGAGGAAGTAAGCTAAAACACCGGCTAATCAGCAAACACAAAAAAGCAAAGAAAAATTTTGAACAGGTCTTGGTTGAGCTTAAGCTCAAGCAATTAGAGAAGTGACACCTTGCATTATATTGAATTCAAAATAATTATCTTACTATTGTATACAATGGCTACTGTCGGGCGAAACATTGGACAGACTTTGGAAGAACAAAATTTGGAATTCTATCGCGACTGTATTGACAGGAAGCGAAACGAGAAATTAAATGAGGAATTATTAAAACCATTACTCGGGTTAGTTGCTCAAAACTTTGAAGAAATTTTGAAAGAACAACTGGCGAAATATGATGCAGCCACGTTGAACTATAAACTTTTCGAGCTCATACAAAATGGTCTCTCTTCAGAGCTTCGTGAAATAATCTACAAGGAGTTTTTTGCCCTAAAACTTATTCGTCAAATAATCAACAAGGAGTATCTTGCCCTAAAACTTAGACGGCGAGCAGCTCTTGGCTGGGACAAAGTACACCAAGAGCTGGAGAAGACCCCTTTCTGCCATAGACGGGAAAGGCTTGTGAAAGTGATGTTTTGTCTCGAGCATGAAAGTTGCGGCGTGGACTGGCTCTGTGTTCCATGCACATGAGAAGAGTCGATCAATCATTACCCTTTTCCGGACATAGACGAATACAACTGCCACAGACGCTGTATTGAGATATGCGATGATGATCTCGAACATGCTTGGATCCTTTGTATCACGCACTCACTCATGCCCTTTACGCCCAAGTGGCATGTAGGGCAGCAACGTGCTCCCTCCACATCTGGATCCTTTGTATGTTAGGGGTTTAGACCCAATGCATGAACTGGGCATTTTCTTTTCAAATTCTGACGATGAAATCTTTCAGAAATTTTACTGAGCGGCCGATACTAACCTTCGTTTGGTTGCAATATTTTTGTTTTGAAATATGTGAGTTGCGTGACATTTTTCTAAGAAGAAGACCGGAAACCAATATTTCTATTTCCCAGGCCCCTTGGATGAGCAGAACAACACAAACATGGCGGTCGACTCACGATTTAGTGTTTGGGCCGAACAAAACGAAACAGAACAGATATTACGAAACAAATACGCAAAGTTAACGCGCTGTAAGTTTTTTTGTGCCCCCACAGAAGCTGGCGAAGTGAAGCGAGGAGAAGAAATCGAGAAATAACAGTATTTGATCACAGAGTTTTATCGATTGACCGATCAAAAGTTTCTTGAACAACTGACTCAAGCGAGACTGTTTAATTTTTTTCTGCTTCTCACATTGCTTCAACGACTTGATATGTTATCCGTCTGACCTCATTCTGCCAAATGGGTGTAGAAAGTTCGGTTAAAATAAAGCAAATTGCATGGAAAAGCACTAACATTTTAGCCTTCTGATATATTCTATTTACCAATCTTTATCAAGTCTCTAAATAATGACATCATCTGGCTGCCCAAAGCACATCCGTACATGCTCAAATATTGCAAAATTTAGGTGAAGGCCAAAGAAAAGGGTACCACTAGCAAAAGCGGGGCAAATCGGATCAACATATATAGGTGGTCGTGCCAATAGAATAGTTATCTCACTGACTGGTGAAGCCTTAGGGAGGTAATGGTTGGCCACCATTTGAATCCTGTTTGAGGGCTTGTGCCACGGTGGGTTACAGGGTATAGGGGAACTCCTTCCAGTGGGAGAGTACCCTCGGGATGAGCCCGCCTCGGCCCTACTGGTAACAGGGGGGTGCTCAGAAATCCCTCGGGATTTCAAACCTCGCTCCCAGAGGTAAAATGGGAAATGACAGCCAACGAGCACCCCCCCAACTTGGGTTTTGCCCTTTCCTGTGACCTGTCACGCAACGTCACGCGTGAAGGTAACACGCTTGTAACGCATTCATCAATTATTTGTAAGACTTAGAGAGAATTTTGTGTTTTTTTCCCTCAAAAGTTAATTCAAATTTGTGGTGGAACGCCACGAGTTTTTTTCTAAACTCTTCACTTATTTGATTTTTGATCTTTTTAAGATCTGGCTCATCTGGCTGGCGTGAAGTTGTGAGCGTAAATTTTGTTTAAGTTTGGCGATATTTATGCATTTCACATGTGATCAGTTGAAACTCCATGTCAGAAACATGATTGTCATTCAGAGCTTGTGAGACAGAGCTGTTTATCGAGTCATGTTTTGCACCAGCCAGAGCATGGATTCTTGAGTGGTTACTAACTTTACATTCAAGCTTTTTGTTGACAACTGACAGGCCAGCAGAGGCTCCTTCTGAAAAAATTGCAATACCACCTAATGGCATCCCAACCAAAATGCCAAAACCAGTAAGTGATGTTCCGACAGCGCCAGAAGACAGAACTGTGGTCATAGCGCCAAGACAGACCACGGAGTAGTGAATAACTTTCCGGACTTTTTTATATTTTTTCAGCACAAGTCTGTAATGTTCGATCTCATCGCATAATTGAAAGGCTGTGAAAGAAAACGTCCCCATCGAATTTTGGCAAAATTGAACATTGTCAAAACAACTCCAAATTTTGCATGCAGCTTTGTTTACGTCTGTTAAACATTGCCCGGTATTTCTTCCGCTGTTTTTTGGTCTCTTTCTCCATAAATTACGCATGCAAAAAAACACGGCTTTTGCTTGTGACGTCTTAATTGGATAAGGAATAAACAAAAGAAGCCTTTCATTTGTTGAAACAATGAAATCAGCGAAGGTTAACCGGTTAACGAGCTACTGTTTTAAACCAAGCTCTAAGCCCTAGCCTAAACTTTAACTCTAACCCGAACTCCAAGGTTTAGGGTTAGAATTTGGGATTAGGGGAAGCATTTGAGCTATAAACCAAACGCTTAACCCTAGGCCCGCGGTTAGCCTTGAGTGCAGTTTGCTTGCGGTTAGCTCTCACTCCGGTTTGCTTGCGGTTAGCTTTCCATCCGGTGTGCTTGCAGTTAGCTGTTTTTTTTCCTTGTTTGGCTCCACAACACTCGACTACTTTTGTGACACGACACGCGCCCTGTCAATCCGATTTAACGAACGCGAAGTAAACATGCATGGCGGTCGCTGTCAACGTTAAATTACGCTGGTTTTCATACTACATGTTAGTTTTGCTTTCAGTAAAGCACTGTTTGCTCTCACTTCTCCAATCCTTGCATCATCGCATCACACACACTACAAAAAATCCCGCGAAATCAAGACAGGACTTCACGCACTGTCTTGTTTTCGGCTGCATCGATCAATCGATGAATATTTAATGAGGTACCAGGAATCTTTGTCGACAGGAGAGGTCCTGCCCGCAACACTCCAACAATTTTCATAAGTCTAAAACCAGGTCGCTTATCAGCAACTTTGATGCCGAGCATCCCAGCGAACACTGCAAAACTCGTGCTGACAAAGTTCCCGACAAGAAACCTGCCTTAGACTTTCCGCCCGGATCAACCTGCCTGTCGGACAACTTTCAACTCCAGTGCCTAAAATAGCGCTATTGTGCAAACAAAGTGCAGAACAACCCTCAGTTCTTCGAGAGATGCTATTGACTTGCAAGTATCCAGACTTTATGATGTCCTTCAACCACCAGACGGCTGCAGTCGAAGCATTTTATTTTCAAGAGCAAATCGCCATCTTTTTTCCTTTTCTCACACGTCAGCTCAACCTCACAATGTGGTATCCAGTCCCTTTCTAACCCCCCCCAAATGCAAATCAAAATGAAAACATGGCTGCGGCATCGCAAGTTCGTGTAATGGCGCGTTTGAAGTTCTTTTCGCCTTCCCGTTACACTTACAAAACCCTACGAAGAAAGATTACCACGCATTGTGTTGAAAAGCTCATACTACTGGCTGACTGTGAAGAATGAAAACTGCAAGCACTTTATTTTCATTTCTGCATACGATAATTATCGACAGGAAAGCAAAGACACGCGAAATGAGATACAGGTCAGTGTAAAGCACACGTAAACAAACCTACATGTGAAATTTGGAATGTTTTTGACAATGTTCAATTTTGCCAAAATTCGATGGGGACATTTTCTTTCGCGGCCCTTCAATTTCTCTCAAATATTTACTAATTTCAGTTAGCCGGAAATTCTCGGCATTTGGCGTTGTGAGGAGGTTTGGATAGAGTGTCGTCTGCGTTTCTGTTTCGCCATAAGCTGGGGCGCTTGGTAATACGTTGGAAGACATGTTTATATTTACAAAAAATTTTTTTGTTTAATTTATCTCGATTTGAAACTGAAGAGGCCAGCCGTTGAAATCTAAAAGGCCATTAGTTTCATTTGTGACTGAAAGCATCATAAGTGCAACGTGATTGTCAGCAGAAACTTCGCAAAACGTTAAGATGTGTATTTTGGTAATGAATTTTTTCATACGGTTTTCCTCATATGTCAAAGCAAGCTAAAAGGCCTGAAGGCTTGCCATTTAGCAAGCTTTGTTGCTTGTCAATAAGGTCACAGTTGATGAAGTAATTTTTGAGTCTAATGCGCATGCGCTTTAGACTCTATGTAGTGGAAAAAAGCTGTTAGCAATCCCAAGGGAATGGTTCAGGATCGATAATCGTCCGGTGTAATTGTGCTTAGACAATAGCCCGCCTCATTGCGGGCTTGGTGCGGTGATCGTAATCCAGTCAGGAAGCAAGGATGTTGTTAACGAAGCAACGGTGCAACGGTCGAATGGAGCTCGAGCACGACACGCACTTGTAAAAGAATTTGTCATGTACCGTAAAATTCCATGTATAAGCCGCACCCATAGATAAGCCGCACCCCCGATTTGGAGGCTCAAATTTCGAAAAAAAAATAAACACAATAAAGTTTGAAGTTCCTTTGAAGTTCTATTTGTATACAAACAAGGGCAAACAAGCACGATTTCAAAACACCATACACGGTGGTTGTGGCAAACTTTTATGCAAACAAAGTCTTTAAATGGCGAAATTTCACTTATCATACCTTAATTTCTGTTTTTATTCGCCATATCTTATCTGTTGATGCCACTTTGTCAAGATTATCACTTCAAAAAACTCCTTGAAGTTGAAATTCCGACAAATTCGTACGCGTTTGGAACGAAACGAACGAATGCTTAGCGGCCAAGCTTTCAAACGTGGAGAGTAGTCTGGGTCTCGGCGAAACAGCAAAATGGATTGCAAAATGGCTGAATTTACTTTCGATTCGGCTGTTCGGGGATACCATGTTTGTCAAGATGTTTGGAAACCCGCAGTAGGGGAAAAACTTCACGCTGAACAGGAGTTTCACAATCTGAAGGATAAATCTGCAGTGAAAGTCACGAAAAACAGCGAAACGGTCGGCCATACGCCTCGGGAGTACTCGCGAATATCCTGGTATTTTCATGATGGAAAGATACGTGTTGAAGTGACAGGCCGCAGGCTCCATTCCAAACAACTTTATGAATATTAATTAGGCCTTTAAGAACTCCAACCACAGATGTTTCCGTAGATAAGCCGCACCCCCGATTTTTGACTTAAATTTTGAGGAAAAAGGTGCGGCTTATACATGGAACTTTACGGTATGTAATTGGAATAAATGTTTTACAGGGCAAAATAATATGAATCCTCGTTTTCAAGTGTGAAGCTTCTGAAAATGTTCTCCTTCCAGCTGCATGTTTTTTTATAATCCGTGGGAAACGCAACGTGAAATCGACAGCTTTTGATGAAAAAAACCCGTAAGTAACATTTGTGTTCATAAACAAAAAATAACTATGAAAAAAAATGGAAAATTAAATAAAATTGTAGTCAGCAATTGATTGTTCAATTCAACTGAAGCAGGATTTCATTCACAGAATGCAACTTTCATTAAAAAGAGTTTTTTTTTCACCATTCAAGATTCAATCGAGAGCTTGAAAACAAGACAGTGTAATCAAATTACATTTCGCACGAAATTTGCATAAATATTGAAACTTGCCAAAAAGTAAACTCGCTTTAATAGTTATTGAATTCCGATCTGATTGTTATTTCCATGTATTGACTATTTGGAAGCTGTTCTCAGTCATGAAAACGAAACTCTTTCATTCAACTGCTTGTAGTGTTTGATAGACGTGAAAATATTTCGCTTAATTAAATTACATTCTGCACACAATGTTTTCTTTGCTCCCCTGTGTCGAAACACTAAAGGTAATTGAAATCTTTGTTGAGCAGTATTGCATAAATTGCAAGGGAATGAAAAAATATATATATTTTGGCTTATTTTGATGTGATTTAGGATATTTAGAATACTAAATAAGCGGCTGTATCTTGTCTATCTATGGGGCGGACCATTATTTTTTGGAAGCAGGGGGATGAAAATTTTTTCAAGACAAACAATTTTTTCTCTGTATCGTTGTCTGTGAAAACATTTTTTTCGGTGTCATCTTCCTGCAGACAATTTTTTTCATGCCTGCAAAAAATTTAGTTGGGCTTTTTTTGCTTTTGCAAACAAAGTTTTCAGGATTCCCCCCCCCCCACACACACACTCCTCTAAATCTGTACGATCTTCCTATGGTCTACAACGCACTAATCTTTTAACATGAATAAATATATATAAATATATATACTCAAGAGAACAAATATTATCAACTTCTTCTGAACCACTCTTACTACCAAACCTCTGCTACACCTCTTGCTCTATGCCGTAAATACCGAAACTACTTCAACATATTTCAACCGCACTAACAATCCATGACGCATTAGACTCATGTACCCACTGGGTACTATTTTTAGGACTTGAAACATCATTTGTGACCTTCCACGGGAAAACGTACACTAACGATAACTCGTTAAACGGGCAAAAACTAACGACTAACGAACAAGTAACTAACGACTTTTCACAATGCTCTAACGACTTGGTGAACGAGTTGAACGATCAAGCAAAAATATCTAACGACTTGCAAAAGTATTCTAACGAAGAGCCTAACGACTTGCTTAAACGACACTAATGGGCGGACTTAACATTTCTAACGAATGGAACGAATTCGAACTATCAACTGGCTAACTAAAAGTAAAACGTTTGACTAAAACATCCACCTTGTGTACTCATTCTAAAAGATGAAAAGTTTGGCAAGTAAAATCACTTCGCGTAGACAAGGCATTACTTCGGCATTGTTACGAGATTTATTATGTGCCTCGCCCCAGGCCATCATGTATGCATAAATTAGCATTAATTGAAGTTGTTGTTTTGTGCTCCAAAATGGCGTGTTGATGAAACATGGTGTCAGAAGTGCGTACGTCTCTCGTTGAGTAAGAAAGCCTCCACGAGTTTCGTGACCGACCCACACGCCGGAAAACACATCCCTGAACATCCAGTATACAGTAAAGAAAGCTACAAAGCCTGGATGGTTCTGTGAATCGAGGATTCGAAAGGATTATATGATGGCCGCGAGCAACTTCCCGACTCCAGCACCGATGGACATGAAGGGGGACCTCGCGCACAATTGGTCGTTTTTCCAATCCCAGTTTGAGAATTACGAGATTGCTGTCGGTCTGGATAAAAAAGATGAAGCAATCCGAGTCGCTACACTGTTATCCGTCATGGGCAAAGAGTGTTTCCGAGTATTTAAACACATCGAAATGGCGGATGATGACAGAAAAAAGATCGACCCAATTTTGCAAGCGCTACAGGCGCATTTCGAACCAACCCGAAATGTCATTTACGAGCGCTACAAGTTCAACACTTGTGAACAGAGCCAAGGTGAAACATTCGCACAGTACATCACAAAACTTCGGCAGTTGGCATCAACATGCGAGTTTGGTACTCTCGAGAACGACTTGATTCGAGATCGGTTGGTGTTAGGTACCATAGACGCGAGTGCACGGGCCAGAATGCTTCGAGAACCCAAGCTAACCCTACAAAAGGCAACCGACATGTGTAGAAACAGCGAAATCACGAGTTTACAGCTACGAAATCTGAACAACGATAAGGTATCGGAAGTAAAATTTGTCAAGAACGACAAGAAAGGAAAGAAACCGAAAGGCACGCCCTCAAAGCATCATGGGTCAGAAAACGCGAGAAAAGAAACGCCCCACGCTTGTACATATTGTGGTGGAAAACATCCAAAACAGGGAAAGCACTGCCCAGCATATGGTGTAACTTGTACAAACTGCAAGAAGATGCATCACTTCGCCAAAGTCTGCAAACAACCCAAGAAGCCCAACAATGTAAACATGCTTGATGCGCCTTCAGATGAGGCAGATTCATCATCAGATGAGTCAGTGTACAACATGGAACACACCGTGGGCTCGGTTAAAGCTTCAGGCGAAAAGTGGTTTGCAACACTTTCTTTGAGTGCCAATGGAAAGACTCCATGTGACATACCGTGCCAGATGGACTGTGGCTCTACATGCAACCTCATTAGCTATGCTGACTACTGCAGGATTACTCAAGATGGAGACCCTAAGCTGCAGAAATCTAAAGCCAACCTACGTTTGTGCGATGGGTCAGTTATATTACCAAAAGGAACATGTACTTTACATTGCAGTCGACAGGGAAAAGAGCAACTGCTAGACTTCCAAGTGGTTGATATTGATCAGAAGCCCTTGCTGTCAGCAACAACATGTGAGGAACTCGGTCTGTTAACAGTTAATCTGGATGAGAGAGTTCACGCTGTTGAGGACGCGGGGCCGCAAAGAAACCCCGTTGAAGCACGAGTACCAACAAGCCCTTTAACTCTCGAGTACATAGTAGCAAACTATGGTGATGTGTTCTCAGGATTAGGATGTCTACCAGGTGAATACTGCATCGAGATCGACAAGAGCATCAAACCAGTGCAGCACCAACCTCGCAGAGTAGCTGTGCCCCTGAAGTCAGAATTGAAAAAGAAGATTGAAGAACTAGAGCAGAAGCAGGTGCTGGCCAAAGTTACCAAACCCTCTGATTGGATCAGCAGCATGGTGGCAATTCGAAAACCTTCAGGCAAATTGCGGATATGTATTGATCCCAAGGACCTCAACCAGGCCCTGAAGCGTTCTCACTACCCTATACCCACTATCGAAGAGGTGCTGCCACGCCTATCAAATGCCAAGGTGTTTTCAGTCTTAGATGCAAAGGATGGCTTCTGGCAAGTGAAGCTCCAAGAAGAAAGCAGCTACCTTACAACCTTCTGGACCCCCTTTGGCCGATTCCGCTGGCTGCGAATGCCGTTTGGCATATCTACAGCTCCCGAAGAGTTCCAGAGGCGGCAGCACGAGGTACTGGAAGGTCTGCCTGGAGTGGAAGTGATTGCTGATGATATTCTGGTCTATGGATCAGGAGATACCAAAGAGCAAGCAGACCTAGATCATGACCGCAACTTAACTGGTTTGCTGGAAAGAGCTCGACTGTGTAACCTGAAGCTAAACAAGCAGAAATTGAAACTGCGCTTGACTGAGGTGCCCTATATGGGACACTTGCTCACCTCCGATGGCCTTCGCCCTGATCCTCAGAAAGTACAAGCGGTTATCGACATGCCAAACCCGGATGGAATAAAAGCCGTACAGCGTTTCCTCGGCTTCGTCAATTATTTATCCAAGTTTCTGCCTCACATTTCAGGCGTAAGTGAGCCACTTCGCCGTCTTACCGACAAAGACAGTGTGTGGTGTTGGCAATCACAGCATGATGAAGCCATGGAAAGCATCAAGAAGTTAGTGACGGCCCAGCCTATACTCCGGTACTACGATGTCAAAGAAGAGGTAACCATACAATGTGACGCCAGTGAAGTTGGCCTCGGGGCAGCACTGCTCCAGAATGGACAGCCGGTGGCCTTCGCCTCAAGGTCGTTGTCAAGCACAGAACGCCGCTATGCCCAGATAGAAAAGGAATGCTTGGCCATAGTATTCTCATGTGAGCGTTTCGACCAGTACATTCATGGCAGAGCGAGTGTTAACGTCAAAACAGATCATAAGCCACTGGAAATCATCTTTAGGAAGTCTCTGCTCACTGCACCCCGACGACTACAAAGCATGTTGCTGCGCTTGCAGAAATACAATTTGAATGTGACTTACAAAAGAGGCAAAGAAATGTATTTAGCCGATACACTCTCCAGGGCAGCTCTCCCACAGATGCCGACAAGTGACGCTACACCTGGTGACCAGATCTTCAACATCTGTGGGCAGACCGAATTTGAGGAGGAGATTGAAAGCATCAACCAAACGGACTTCCTGAAAGTCACAGACAGCAGGCTCAAGCAGATACAGCAGCAGACAGTACAAGACACAGCCCTGCAAGTCTTGAAGTCCACCATCCTATCAGGCTGGCCAGAGACCAAGGAGGAAGTGCCAGTGATCGTTAGAGAATACTGGGCATACCGGGATGAGCTGACAGCCCAAAATGGAGTTCTGTTCAAGGGATCAAGAATTATTATCCCCAAGTCCATGCGTCCAGAGATGTTGGTCCGCATACATTCAAGCCACTTGGGAGCCGAAGCATGCTTGCGTAAGGCCCGAGATGTCCTTTACTGGCCAAACATGAGCAATGAAGTACGGGACATGGTCGGACAGTGCAGTGCATGTAATGAGTACCAACAGTCACAGTGTAAGGAACCTCTGATGACTCACGAGATCCCAGAATGCCCATGGAGCCGTGTAGCGATGGACATTTTCACCCTGGATGGTGAAGACTACCTCATCACAGTTGATTTCTACTCCGACTTCTGGGAGGTTGACACTTTGCCAAACATGACATCAGAGACAGTCATAGAACGGAGCAAAGCACTCTTCAGCCGGTATGGAGTACCAGAAGCTGTAATAAGCGACAACGGTGGACAGTTTGCGAGTGAACAATTCACAAACTTTGCCCGCGACTGGGAGTTTGAACACATTACAACCTCGCCGTATCATAGTCAGTCAAATGGCAAGGTAGAATCAGCCGTCAAAATTGCCAAGAAGATAATAAAGAAAGCTAAGAGAAGCGGACAAGATGTCTGGAAAGCAATCCAGGATTGGTGAAACACCCCAACAGAGAACATGGGTAGCAGCCCGGCGCAACGCTTGATGTCTCGTCGCACACGCACCCTTCTGCCAACCACAAACCGACTACTGCGACCACAAGTTGTAGAAGGAGTAGCAGAAAAAATCAAGGTGCGGCGTCAGAAAGCAAAGCACTACTTTGACAGAGGCTCAAAGGAGCTGCCAGAGTTGAAAATTGGGCAGTCTGTGCGAGTAAAACCATCACCATCACAGAGAGAGAACAAATGGCGACTGGGTACATGTGTGCAACAAGTTGCTCCACGATCCTACATTGTTGATGTTAGTGGGCGTGAATACAGACGGAACAGGAAGTTTCTAAGAACCACTCTGGAACCAGTCCAGGAAGAGCCTGATACAGTGGAACTGAGCACTCCAGATACACCGGAACCAGAAATGGGACCGAGAGCCCCTCCATTACCTCCAACCCCTAAAGAACCTGGTTTATCAGTCCTGGATGAACCCGATGTAGTGGAGCCACTGCGACAGACCAGAACTCGGACGGTTAGACTACCGGAACGTTACAGAGACTTTGTTTGTTAAGAACTGTGCGATCTTGGACATTCGAGCTATGGACATTGATCATCCTAGTTCCAGAGACTATATTAAGAACTTTTGATTTATGGACATTACTCTTCATGAATGTTCCTGACGTTGTTGTTACGAGTTTAGACTGAAGTACTTTCTCAAATGGACATTGAACTTGTTGCTAATTATTATTAACTTGTCGTTTTGTTGCGAGGGGAGATGTTACGAGATTTATTATGTGCCTCGCCCCAGGCCATCATGTATGCATAAATTAGCATTAATTAAAGTTGTTGTTTTGTGCTCCAAAATGGCGTGTTGATGAAACAGGCATTACGACTGAACCAAGTACTTCAAGTATAAATCGGACGGGAAATAAAACATAGCCAGTCTAAGAATTAATCTATTGTAATAATTTCTGGACTTCTGAACTTTCTATGATGCCAACAAAAGAAATGATGAGGAGAATTATTGTATGGCTTACCGGTTTGTAAATTAAGCAGTCGAAGGGAAAGGACTTAACCTGCTAAACAACTGAAACATTTTATGTACCAGGCGCCATGTTCGATCGACAAGCATTGTCTTACGCGGACGGGATGTACGGAATCAGTTTATTTGGTTTATTGTCAGTTACAGGTAAATAGCTAAGTAGTTGTTTGAGTTTCAATGCTTTTATTAAAAAAAATGTTAAGGAAAAGATAAACTGTACTGTTTGCTTGCTTGCCTTCGTGTTCGAATTTCTCGTAAACACAAATTGAATACACTGATACGTTTGAGGTGCGTTTGTCAAACAACTGGACTAACATTACGATTTAAACGATAACAGAGGGATAGTCTAACGAGTATTTCTTTCTTTAGCGTTCAAAACGACTTCAACGGTAATTCTAACTGAGTTTTCTAACGTTTCAAATGACTTGAAAGGAAATTCTAACGATTTTTTCTAACGCTTTGAACGACTTTTCTTGACGCATCTAACGATCTGCAAACCTTTTTTTAACGATTTTTCTAACACTTCAAAGGAAAAGGAAAATTTTTCTAACGACCATTCTAACGCTTCTAATGATTTCCTAAGCCGTTTTAACGATTATCAAACGACTTACAAACGATTTCAGTCGTTAAACGGAAAAGCGTTAGTGTACGTTTTCCCATGGAAAGTCACATTTATTATAATTTGTGCAAAATAATCCTTTTCACTACTTGCCGAATTCGTATACCCAGGCAAATTAAAGAACTTAATAAGACTTTCATTTAGTCCAAAAGTTTTAATTTTGGGCTCTTTTGCTTTTATTATCAAAGAACGACCTGTAATGCCTTTTTCTACAGAAAACAAATTTTTCTCTGGAAATCCTTTTTCAAAAATATTCCCAATGTCATCCAGTGAGTAGTTTCCCATTCGTAAATAACGTGTTTCTTCCTCTTCCTTGTTAACTTTTTTATAAAAAAATATTCCATCCTTTTCCAAACTACTCCAGCTGTTGTAAAGAGAACAACTTAACAGCCTGATATAGCTTGGGTTTGGAATAGGCTGATCAAAATATACCGTGTGTGGATTTTTTGAAGTAGTTAGCGTTAGAGAAACCATTTTATAATTAGAGAAAAATATTTTGTTTAAATATGAAACATGTCTGCTCTTCTTAAATGGATACAAACACCGGAAGCTGACAAAATTGCCAAAGTAGCAGAACAGAAGGCTTGGAAGACTTTTATTGCAAAATATCCGAATGCTGAAAAATCTAAGTTTGTTACACACACCGATTTCGCCAAAGACTACACAGCAACCTCAGAAATTTATTTCAAAGCAGGGCCAGGCCATTTGATAAACGTTTTTAGCTCAGACAGCAAATACTGGAGCCCGGAAATGAAAAGTGCGCTAGGTGTTGACCAATCGTCAGAAGGGTTTCCGCAACAGCTTACACCAAGTGGTTTAAAAGGAGACTCTTTGCCCATTCCTGCTGTTGGCTTTCATGATACCGCACCGAGTTTGAAAAAAATATTTAATGACCAACTGAATATTTACGTAACAACGGACCAGTATTTCACAACAAAGTTCAGAGAGATATTTCAAAAAACCAAACTCGCCCACCATTCAGGAAAAGAGTCCAAAACATGGCTAGCCGGCCCAAATATTAAATACTGGCCACAGCAACTAAACTTAGCTGTCTGGTGCGTAACAACTGGGTGTGGTATCAGTCATGAAATTTTCGATGACAACTCTGCTATCCCTTTGCCACCGAATGTGCGAGCTTTTTACAAGTTCCATATATATTTTACTGTCAGGTGAATATTGTTTCAGATGGGAGGAATAAAAAGCATAAGCGCTTTGCCTGGCGACCCTACTTTCGACCAGTTTAACAACAGGTATGACGTGGCTTCATACAAAAGAATATACGCTCACTTCGGAGTCGACCCGTCAAGCAATTTTCGTTTCACAAGAGGCGCAAACCACGGCCTGGCCCTGGCCCTATGTCACAAACCTAGGACCAGATAAAACTTCAGCCAGTTACCCTGGTTTCAATAAATTTTCTGACGAAGGCGGTTCAGGCTCAAAAGGTAACTTGATTTATTATTTCGAGCCGGATGACGCCTACGCACAGGCAGACTGGTTTTGTCCCAATGTAGCAGAAGGTCTGACCCAGGCGGGTTTGGCGCGAGTAAACAAGTCGATAGAGGCGTTCGTTTACTGTGTTTTGGGTTCACAGGTGATCGTTAGAAGCAGCATACTTGGGTCAGGAGGGCGCGCAAAGGAAGCGCAAAGTGAGTTCCTTGTGCTAGTGGAAGACTCAATAAGGCAACTGGATCTGGCAAAGTCTGTTCAAAGATACCAACTTACTGTCGACGAGGCAAAAGTGAGGCTTAACCTTGCCGTGTGTCCGGGGGCCTGGCTGATGCCTGCGCGGATGGTGATAAATACTCAGAGTACAATTGGTAACAACACACACATATAAAGTACTGGTTCTGGCGCAATATGGTATGTGAACAATTTAAAAACAAAAAATTAGGCCCTAAAGGGCCTCATTTTTTGTGTTAATTTTTTTATACCATATTGCGCAATAACGCAGTACTTTATATGTGTGTGGTGGTATTTGAGAGAAAATAACGCTAACATGGAAGTTATTATGAGAGTGTTGTGTTTAAACATCATAAAACAAAAAAAATGCGCTTCTATAACGCAGTACTTTATGTGTGTTGTTTGAGAGAAAAAACGCAAGCATGACCCCGAGCGAGTGGGTATGTCACAAAAAAATAATTATTTTCTATTGAAGAAATGTATGCACTGTCTATATACAAAAGTGCGCTAGAATTATTTTCCATTTGAACAATTATCTGCACTTGCATATACGTCGAGATGGGTAGAGGTAGAAGAGGTCCTATCGATCAAAGCAGCAAAAAGCCAAAAATTGGTAAAAACAAAGAAAGAGGAGGCAATTGGAAAATGTATATACGCCATCACCATTATGAAAAAGATAATTCAGAATTTTTATTAGAAGGCTTAATTGCAGAAATGAAAAAAATGAGCCCACAAAAATTAATGGATATTCTTTTTGATGATCAAGAAATTGCTGATAAATTCCCAGAAGGGACAAGAGAATCAGTCCAAAGTTGTAATTGTCAAAGACAATATTTTGGTTGGGGAGAAATGAAAAAAATGAATCAAATAGAATTAATGGATAATTTTTTGGAAATAAATCAATGTCAGGGTTGCCACTAGGTAATAAAACAGCCACCACAATGGCCTAAACGTTTCTTTAGAATTCTAAATAATTGTTTCTATAAGTATACAATGGAAACGTTGGAAGCCATACAAAAACTTCCCCCAGAACTTAGTAAAAAAATCTACAAAGAGTATATTACCATAAAGCTCAGGCAGCGAGCTGATCTTGGCTGGGACAAAGTGAATGATGCCATTACCAAAGCACCATTTTGCGAACACAATGAACAAATTGTAAAGGTCTTATTTTGCCATAAATGTCGTGATTGCAGGCGAAATGGTCTCTGTAATATGTGCAGCAAAAATGGAGTCGAACACTTTCTCGGCTATCCAGTTTATGATGAAAATGATCACGATGAAGTTTTCAAGAAATCTTTCTACTCGAGTTGGTGCGGAGCCGTTGCGTGACATTTTTCTCAGTTTCTGCCTCTCGCATCGCCTCCACGACTTGATATGTTACATGTCTGACCTCATTGTGCCAAACGGGTGTAGAAAGTTCATTTATAGCATACATAAGAGCATGAAATAGTAAAATCATTTTGCGTGTTTATATTTTGTAAAGCAATCATTCTTTAATAAAGTGAAAGAGTGTGCGCTTCGATTGAATTTTTATTTCGAAACGTCGCTGATGCTGCCAAGAACCTTTTTTTGCATGCGCATCCTTTCTTCATGCATGGCTTCTTGTCGTATTTTTTCTATGTCAGGGCTGCTCTGTTTTATTTTTTCCTTTGGAAGTATGCCTTTCCGTAGAATCTCCTTCTGAATACGATAGCTCTCTTTTTCATCAAGAATGCTTTGAAACTCAGCATCGCTTATTTTACCGTCAATGAGTGATTTTGACAGTATGTGGTTGACAGTATCACATTTTGACAAAGCCAGCGTCATGATTTTGCAGTGTTTGATAAGTTTGGGCTCTAGCTTTTTGTAAAAACCGGTTAGCCCAAATAAAGAAGCAACACAGCCAATTGGTATTGCCGCTGGAATCCCAATGCCTGTAAACGCAGCTGCTACTCCACCTGCAGATGGAAAACCAGAAATACCGCCAGCAGAAAAGCTAGCGTAGTTGATAATGGTTTTAGTTCGTTTATATTCTTTGGCAACAAGCCTATAATGTGAAACTTCGTCACTTAAATATTTTAAAACTTCGTTTGCTTTCTGCATACGAAAATTGTTATCTGGTTGAGTTGGTAGAACTGGATAGAGTGTTGTCTGAGTTTCTGTTTGTTCATAAGCTGGTGCAGTTGGTAATACGTTGGATGACATGGTTATATTTACAAAATTATTTTTTGTTTAATTTATTTCAATTAGAAACTGAAGAGGTTCCTGATTGAAGTTGAAATGGTCATTATTTTCTTCTCTGACTGATATTGTCAAATTTGTGATGTTTATCAGCAGAAACTTCGCGTAAGACATGTTCTGGGCCACTTTGATAAAAAACTTTTTGATATGGTTTTCCTGTTATGTCAAAAGTTTGTAAAACAGTAGACGGTTTTCCATTTAACAGATTCTGTTCTTTGTCAACTAAATCGCAATGAATGTAATAGGTCGTGGGTGACTTTAAACGTTTGACATATCTCATAAATGGTAAATCTTGATCAATGCCAAGCAGTTTGGATAAGTTCTTATCGAACTTTATTTTTTCATTAAATGGATCCACTTTTGTATAACCATCTGACCGACAGGAGTATTGATTTGTGTTGTTAATACATCACCATATTTTTTAAAAGAATTTTGAAGTGTTTTTGCCATTTCTTCGATTGTGTAATTACCTGGCAAAATGGATTCAGATCTTTGATTTTTTTTATCATCAGTGTAGAATATTTTACCACCTTCCTTTAAGTTAAACCACGAATTGTAGAGGGAGCATGAAAGCAGCCGTATATAGCTTGGTTTAGGAATAGGATAGGGTTCAAAATAGACCGTATGTGGATTTTCTTTTGTAACAACAGTTAGAATGACCATTTTATAATTAGAGAAAAATATTTTGTTTAAATATAAACATGGATGCTCTTCTAAAATGGATTCAGACACCACAAGCTGACACCATTGCCAAAGTGGCAGAACAGAAGGCATGGAAAACCTTTAATGCAAAATACCCGAAGGCCGATAAATCTAAGTTTGAGCCACAGACCGATTTCGCCAAAGATCACACAACAACCTCAGAAATTTATTTCAAAGCAGGGCCAGGCAATTTGATAAAGGTTTTTGGTTCAGACAGCAAATATTGGAGCCCGGAAATGAAAAGTGCGCTGGGTGTTGGCCAATCATCAGAAGGTTTTCCACAACAGCTTACACCAAGTGGTTTAAAAGGTGACTCTTTGCCGATTCCTGCTGTTGGCTTTCACGATGCCGGCCCGAGTTTGAAAAAAATATTTAATGACCAACTGAATATTTACGTAACAACGGACCAGTATTTCACAACAAAGTTCAGAGAGATATTTCAAAAAACCAAACTAACCCACCATTCAGGGAAAGAGTCCAAAACATGGCTAGCCGGCCCAAATATGAAATATTGGCCGCAGCAGCTAAATTTTGCTGTCTGGTGCGCAACAACGGGCTGTGGTATCAGTCGCAAACTTTTCGAAGACAGCTCTGCTATCTCTTTGCCACCGAATGTGCGAGCTTTTTACAAGTTTCATATATATTTTACTGTCAGGCGAATATTGTTTCAGATGGGAGGAATACAAAGCATAAGCGCTTTGCCTGGCGACCCTACTTTTGACCAGTTTAACAACAGGTATGACGTGGCTTCATACAAAAGAATATGCGCTCAGTTCGGAGTCGACCCGTCAAGCGATTTTCGTTTCACAAGAGGCGCAAACCACGGCCTGGGAAGCGTTTACATCTATGTCACAAACGTTGGACCTGATAAAACGTTAGTCAGTTACCCCGGTCACGATAAATTTTCTGACGAAGGCGGTTCAGGCTCAAAAGGTAACTTGATTTGTTATATCGAGCCGGATGACGCTGCCTACGGACAGGCAGACTGGTTTTGTCCCAATGTAGCAGAAGGTCTGACCCAGGCGGGTTTGGCGCGAATAAACCAGTCTATAGAGGCGTTCGTTTACTGTGTTTTGGGTTCACAGGTTAACGTTAGAAGCAGCATACTTGGGTCAGGAGGGCGCGCAAAGGAAGTGCAAAGTGAGTTCCTTGTGCTAATGGAAAACTCAATAAGGCAACCGGATCTGGCAAAGTCTGTTCAAAGGTACCAACTTGCCGTCGACGAGGCAAAGGTGAGGCTTAACCTTGCTGTGTGTCCGGGGGCCTGGCTGATGCCTGCGCGGATGGTGATAAATATGGAAAGTGTAACTGGTTACAACAACCAGCTCAAACAAGCTGTGCCAGGCATGAAGCTCGGGGTTAACGACGAAGTGAATAAGAGCACAAAAAAAGCAGCGCTAAAGCTGATGGCAGGAGGTCCAACAAAGATAAACCCACCAAACAGCCACCCCTCAAACCCGATACACAAAGAAGCAACGCAAGAAAAGGGGCCCGCGCCTGAAGAGCAAACACATGATGAGCCAGTACCAAATGCAAATAGCACTGAAACACATGAAAATAATAAAGCAGCTGTTGTTATTGGTGCCGTCGGGATTGCGGCTTTTATTTACTTTATGCGCTAACGCCGCTTCTTGATGTATTTTTCCACAAGAAAGGCAACCACAGCCAAAATAATCAGCCAGGTGTGCTCAGCAAGAAAACCGATAGCTTGACCGGCGGCTTTGAAAAGAAAGCTCACAATTGTGCCAATAACACCTGGCAGAGCTGATGCAATCTTTGAGCCAATATCTTTCAGACCTTTTCCCAACGCTTTACCGGTGGCTCTCAAAGCGTTTGTAATAGCCCCAATGACAGCACCAGTTGTGACCCCGGCAGCAAGAACGATAGCCGTAACGGTCACACCATATTTTTTGAATATCTCCTTTACCCTCTCACGAAGTGGAAGCGCTCTTTCTCTTTCATCAATCTGCGTTTGCAAACGAGCAAGCTCCTCTTGTCTTTCCGCAACTCTTCCTTCGGCGGCTTGTTTATCAGAAGGTGATGTGTCTGCATTGTTGATAACTGCCTGATCTTCCTCATTTTGACGCTGCAGTTCTGCTTCTTGTTCTTTAAGCTCATCTAACGTTCTTGTGTCATTGAGCCTCGCTTCCATTGTGTTTCTTTCTCTCTCTTTAGCGGCCAGGCTTGCTCTAAGTTCGTTGACCCTGGTTTGTTCTTTAGCTTTGGTTTTAGCTTGTTTCTCAAGAGCCGCCACCTCTTTTTTTGCGTTTTCAAAATCATTTTGAAGATTTTTTTTCAGTTGCTGCAGTCTCCGCAGTTCTGATTCACTTTCAACGTTTGACCCCAGTTGATCAATACTGGCTTGAGTTCGCTCGATTCTTATTCTAAGATCTTGCACTTCTTGTGCGGCTTTTTCTCTTTCAGAGGCTAGTTTTTCTGCATCTCTGAGTTGTTTTTCAGCTTCTCTTAATCTCTGCCGGTTTTCTCTTATTTCTTCATTGTCTTGAGAAATCAGAGATTCAGCTTCTGGACCAAGGGGTTTTTTGAACTTGTCTGTGAATTTTTTGAGAAGACCACTCCTATCTTTTCTCAAAATTTCAGTCTCGCCACCCTTTGTTCCAAATGAAACGATTGTAGTCTCATTGCCAGGTTTTTTGCTGAAACCGATTGGGCCTAATTTCCCGAAGTCAACTTTTGGAAACAATTTTTTAATGAATTCTTTTGCCTTTTCAAGACGTGCTGGTTTGTCATCTTCATGAATAAAGCCCCCCAACGAAGGGATTTCATCAAATGATGTTTCTGGCAATCCGCTCTGTTCGTGCTGCCTAGTTTGCATTTCATGTTGTTCACCACCATGGAAGGGGGTGGAAACCGTGCCAGGCTGAAATGGCTGGGTTCTGTTGGCCTCTTGTTTATCGTCATCATCATCATCATCGTCATCATAATCAAGTCTGTGGTCAAGATCTGGTTGGTCCATACCAAATTCGCCACCTTCTGCCATCGCGTGATTTTATATTTACAATTGAAATTTTAATTGAACATTTTTATATTTCTTTGAAATAATGGACGGTGTACAAGAAAACCTTTGACCAACACGTAGTGAGAAAACTCTCGGCGCTCTAAAAGCGGAGCGTGCGGTGAAACGCATCACTTTCGAGTGCACAGAAGCCAATCCGCAGGAAACTCTTTATGTTTCGGTGCCCAAGCTGAATGAAAACGAGGTCATTGTTCCCAGCTCACTTGCGCTGCGCTTCAACATCGATTTGAGCGGAGGCCATGCCAACAACTTTCTTGTTGACAATGGTGGTAGGGCGCTAGTTGAAAAACTTGTTGTGAAGTACTCTGAGGATCTGTGAGGATCTCTTCCTATCACAGGAGGAGCGCGACAACATGCTGCAAGATGGAATCCAGAGTGAGGGCCTCAACAAAATTCGCTCAAACGCGGGTGACAAGCAGACCTCTAGCGTCGATACAGAAAACAAACTGAACGGGATTTACGGAACCAAATACAGGATCCGCCTTGACCACCAGATTTTGAATGACCACGGGACCTTTTATCCGCAGGCTCTATACTACGATCTTGTGTTCGAACTGAAACTTGCGCCAGCCTCTCAGGTTGTCAGAGGCTCTGATCCAACAAAACTGAAATATAAGCTGACAAACATCCAGCTGGAGTACGAGATGATAAGAAGCAAAACACTGGCAGATGAAGCCCTCAGCACGTACTCAAGTGGAAAAGAATTTCCATATGACCACATTCAGCGTGACGAAGTGGTTATGTTTGCCAAAGGCACAGACACAAGGCTGAATATCAGAGTTAACCCGCAGAGAAGGTCCCTCAAAGGCATCTTGCTACTTTTTGTTGAGCCCTATGTTGCTGGCGCAAGGCAGGCAGAAACTTACTTAAACCCAGACCTGACGAAAGTCAGTGTCACAGTAAACGGCTCGCCCAACAGGATGTACAACAACGGCCTTGACGGAATTGATGTCTGGGAGGAGGTCAAACACTTCTTTCTCAAAGCTGAAAACAAAACACAGCACATGAATGCAACAAAGTTTTATACAGAAAACAAGTTTGGGCTTATGATAGATCTGCGTTCCATGGCTGTCTATGCACGGAAGCGGCACGCGACTTGTAAACACAAAGGATGGAGTACAGCTGGAGCTCGAGAGGAATGCAAGCGGCTCTGGCAATGTGAACTGCCACATTTACGTAATCAGCGACGCGCAGATGAATATATTAGGAAGGCAATTAGAATCTGTGCAGTACTAATAGAAATGGATCCGAGCAAGATACCCTTCAACGCTCTGATTGTGGGCCCAACAAATTCAGGCAAATCTAAATATGTGGTTGACCAGATATACGGCCCTTTCCGCGGCAAGTTCGACTACATTGTGCTTATCTGCCCAACATTCACGCACAACAAGACCTACCACCGAATTGGTGAAAATGATCCAAGAATGATTGTGATAATATGCAAGCAGCATGAGGTTGAAATTTTTTTGAATATCGTGACCTGGCTGTTTGAGGGCACCAACACGCTCATAATACTCGATGACTGCGCAGCCTCCAAAGATGTGAAAGGGCGCACAGGCCAGCTGGTGAATCTTGGCTTTTCCGCCCGACATATCGGCATCAGCGTTTGGGTGCTGACCCAGAAGATAACCAGCATAACACCTTCCTTCCGGGAAAACGTGGCGGCTATCGTTTTATTTTACACTCCCTCAGCCAAAACTACGAAGGCGATCTTTGAAGATTACGCTGGCGAACTCTCCCACGATGAGTACAAATCTCTGATTTCAAAGCTGAAAGAGCGGAAGTTCTCTTATCTCGTGTTCTCGCTTCGCTACCCCTACGGTATTCATTTTGAATTAAAAAAATAAAAGTTGTATATAGTTACAATGGCTGAACAAGAGTTCGCAGAAGTTGTAAACCTACTGGAAGCTGAGCCGTCGAGCATCCCAGCTGGTAGTAGCATTGTGCCAGACTTAACAAGCTTAACCGTCCCCGGACCTAACATTCCTGCTCTTCGTGAGCAGCTGGCCGTGCTTGTATCAACAGGCAAATCCAAAGAGGCCATCGGAGTGCAGTTAACACATGAGCAGTTGAAACGCTTGACTGATAAAGAAGTTGAAAAGTACTACAAGAGATATGAAACCTTCGTTGGCAGCAAGACAACCGAAAGCATGGTTGACAGCCTGCTTACGCTTCTGACAAGAGGCCTGCAAATGGTTATTGAAATAGATGACGTTGATGCAATGAAAAAAGAACTAAAAGAAGACTTCATTATTAACAAAGAAATGACAGATTTTGTTGGCAGTCTCTCTTTGAAAGATGGAAAATTTCTTGCTCCTATTTCTGCTGCTTTGATAACGGCGAAGCACATTGATTTTAACTCACATTTGCAGAGAAAGGATGAATCAAAATTAGAAAAAATTTCTGAGCATACCTCACCAACTGCTGAACAATTACAGACAAATTCTGAGTAATTTCTAAGTATTATTTTATTTGCTTAACATATACGCTTTGTTTCAAAATGTCAACCGAACAATCCGAGCAGGGTGATACCCCTCAGGTCGATATCACACAGCAAGCAACAACTCCAACTCCAACTACAGCCCCGCATCGTGCAAAAAATCCCAAGCGTGTGGCTGCAGGCAAATTGGTTGCTGAAAGAACGTGGCTAGCCTGTGAACAACAGAAAAAAGCAGCAGCTGAGGCTGCTATTATAATCGCAAACAACAAGACAAAGGCCACTGCCCCGGTTTCTGAGCCAGACCCGCCTATTGCAGACGAAACACCAAAGAGTACCGAAGATATCAACAAAGTTGATAATAGCAGTCTCAGCACCACACAATGGATTGGTGTTATCAGCATAGTTGTTTCACTGATTGGGATTTATTACAAACGTGAAGAGCTCAAAGCCGTATTCAGCAAAAAAAACACACCTGAGCCACAACCTGTTCGCAAAAAGACACCTGAGCCACAGCCTGCTCGTGCAACACAGCCCAGAGGTGTAAAACATTTGGATTGAATATTTACGAATTACTGTTATACCTGCCTACTATACCATGAAGAAAGTTGATGTTCCACAAGTTCTTATCTCAACCGCAGCCATTTTTGGAATCGGACTGATATGGTACGACTTCAACGTGAAGGTTTTTAATACGGTCCGCGATCTTTTGAATGCTACATTGTATAACCCGGACGCAGAAGAGACAAATTAATTTTGATTTAAACTTTGTATGTTTCCATTTCTATACTTACAAAATAATGTCAGACAACAAGCTTGTTAAAACAATCACAGATGCTGCTACTATCACTGGTTTTGCTGCCGGCATCGGCTGGGTCGCAAAAAAGGTTGTAAAAGAGAATTTTACTTCTGACCCCAGCAGCAGTGCAATGAACTACGTGAAGTTTACAGCCGTCGTGGCGGGGAGCATTGCGCTCAAACAGTACCTCGAGGACCAAAAAATCCTTCCCACCAGCGTCTGAAATTAATGATTTGAAAAAAACTCTGCTCTGTTATATATCACAATGGCAAGTATCGCGATTACGGCTGGTGGGGCTATTTTGAATGCTGCAGCTTTTATCGGTGGCAATTATCTTGCGAAGGCACTTGGCGGAGGTGACGCTACACTTGATGAAAAAGTACGACATGACAAAGCTCTCGAGGCGTATCAAGCGGCTTACGCCAAATACTCCCGTGACCGAACCAAACTTCTCGACTGGATTGCGACTAACACGCAAATAAAGGAACAAGCCAAGCAGAACTTTACTAACACTGACTACGCCTTCAAACTGTATAACCAAGCGCACCCTGACAAACAAATGATACCCCCCAAAGAACCCAAGTTCTCAGATTTCTATCAACCAAGCCAGCAGCAAAAAAATGGTGAACTTATGTTCGTGGGCGCCGGGGCTCTTGCTCTGGGCTACGCTGCCTTCCGTTTCCTTTAGTGGGGTAAACCCCACACCCCAGAGTTTTAAACTTTTTTAATTCCTTACTTATATTACACAATGGACGCCAAACTCGCAAAGTCATACTATAGTCCTGGGGGCTACTGGAAAGGTTTTGCCGCAATCAAAAAATTATCCGAAGCTGCTAATGTACCAGAAGAAACCGCAAAAAAGTGGCTGTTCAAGCAAGCACTGTGGCAGATATTCCTCCCAGCACCAAAGCGCATTCCTCGGCCGAAATTCGACGTTCCTACACCAAACAAAGTGCATCAGGCGGATCTTCTTTTTTTGCCACATGACAAACTACCTCGCGGGCGCAAAGTTTTCAAATACGCACTCACCGTTGTCGACGTGGCCAGTAGATACAAAGAAGCTGAACCCTTAACCTCTAAAAACTCTGATGAAGTTGCCCTTGCTTTTAAGAGAATTTACAAACGCTCACCTCTGAAATGGCCTGAACTGCTGCAGGTTGACCCTGGGCGTGAATTCATGGGCGCTGTTACAAAAGAAATGGAAAATCACAAAACATATATTCGGCGCGGGCGAGTTGACATTCACCGTGACCAGGCCATTGTTGAACGTTTTAACCGCACCCTGGCTGAGCGCTTGTTCGGGCATCAGTATGCCGTTGAAATGCGCATGCCTGAGGGACAGCGGTCCACTGCGTGGGTAAAAAGGCTTCCTGAAGTTGTAGCCGCTCTAAACAACGAAGTCACGCGGCTGATTGGCAAGAAACCCGCCGTTGCCATCAAAGAAAAAAATGTTTATGCAAAGCCATCGACACCTTATTTGAGGCCTGTTGGAGAAAGAGAAAAAAAGCTCCCCTCTCTTGTGAATGTTAGGTATTTGTACCAACCTGGCGAGCTTGAAGGTGGTGTGAAAAGAGCCACTGATCCAATCTGGTCTTTGAAAGCTTTCAACATTGAACGATCTTTTACCAAACCGAATCAGCCCGTTCTCTACTATTTGCACGATGGGCCCAAGCGAGGCTTTGTGCGTGAAGAACTGCTTGTTGTTCCTCCAAACACACAATTACCCCTTGAGCAACTATAACATCTCTTTTAAAGCTTCTTCTATTTCTTCCATTTCTGTATTTGTTAAAGCTTCTAGATCTATTTCTTTTATTTCTGTAGTAGCGAATAAAGCTTCTATTTCTTCCATTGCACTGTTGTACCCGTAAGCTTTTGTATTTACCCCGTCGTCAGCTATCCAGCGCTTTGAATCAAACGGGGACAGTGAAATTTTATTTACATGCATGCCGTAGATCTCGTGCCCCTCACTTCGCAAAATGTTCATTCCGTGCCACATCTGCTCTTTGCTGAACAACGCCTGCTTGTACTGCTCGTGCTTGATTTGCTTCTTCACAACGTTCTTTTTTATGCCTTTCGCTTTTCTTACGTTTATTTCGTCCACTTTTATAGTGAATACGTTACAGCATTGCCACACTCTTGCTTTCGGATGTTTCTTTTTTATTTTTTTGACCAACTCTGTGTCTTTTGTCATTATTGCCTGCACTTTATTTCCTTCGCAGGCGCACTCTTTTATTTCCGTCTCAGGGAAGTCTTTCTTTATTTTGTTTATTCCATTTTTGCTTTCACCTTCCGTCATGATTGAGTACATCTTTGACCTCAGGCCCACATACTCCAATATTGGGGTCCCCACGCACTCGTCTTTCATTTTTCCCAGTACCTTTTTGTTCACTGTTGAGTGCAGCGGATGCTCCTTCGGGTAGTCTGATGTATCATAGAAGTTTTCGTTTGCTTTTATGTCTTTGTAGACGTCCTCTGTTTCTATCTTCAGCAGCAGGCTGTCCGTGTACAGGAGCTCACATTTCTCACCGTACTGCTTTTTCAGGTGGTTGTAAAAGAAGTCGTACATAAGTGTCTTGCTTTTGTCAAGGATTGTCATTCCTGTGTAGACCGGCTTGTTTAGCAGCAGGCGGCTTTTGTGCATGTCAATGCCCACAAGGTCGTTTGTAAATATTACGTGCCTTGCGTACAAAGGGCTGGCGACCAATTTCCTTATTTTGTCTTTCTCATTACTGCGAACTATTTTTATATCTACTCGGTTGCGCAGGTTCTCCATGGTTTTGCCAAAAACTGAGTTATTCATCAGCTTGTAAAAGTTCTTTTCAAAGTCATTCTTTGCTTGCTTCCTGAATTCTGTGTTCATACGGATGTACGGCTCCATCCAACACTCTTGTTCGAACTCCAGCACCCTTTTTACACGCTTCAGTTTCATTCCCTGCTTCAGATAGAACTGTAGGTTACTATAGTGAACCACGTAGTCATTTTTGTCCTCAAGTGTCAGTAGCAGCTTGTTGCTGTTTGGGATTTTCAGGTCCAATTCTTTTATCAGATTATTTTGGTAGTCCGACATGTTTTCTTTTTTCACGACCTTTTTCCCAGGCGCCAGCGGGTAGCTGTTGTGTTCTTTATGCAGCTCCGCCGGGTACTCCAGGTCTACTTCAAGGATCCAGCCTTTCTTGGCGTTTTCTTTTTTGTTCATTATTTCCTCCTCTGTCGGCATCACGCGTTTCCATTTGAATCCGCTTTTAGGGAGAGGCTTGCTCATTGCCCAGCCATACAGGTTGTTTGCATCTAGATACATTATGTAAGTGTTCGGTTTGGTTGGGTCATAATCCGATACCAAAGGATTGTTTGCCTTTGCGTGTCTTTTGCTTACCATCGAGATTCCTCCGCGAATTCCTCGTTCCACGAACATATGCATTTCAACGTCTGTAAACAACTCAAGCTCTACACCTGTCTTTTTCAAGAGTGCGTCCCATGATAGGCCTGGTGATGTGAAATAGTGCACCGGGTCAAGACCGTACTGCTGCAAACACAATTTACGGAAATTTTCAAATACATCTGCCAAAAGAGCTACATCCGTTTTCACATAAAGGTCGTGGTAGTCTCCCAATGTTTTGCATTTGAATGTCTCCCAGACTGTCTTCGCGTGTGCGTATTCATCTTCTGTAATGTTCTCGTCATTTCGTTTGCTGTAGAAGTCTTCTTTTTTAGGAAGACTTGTTTCATTGAATTTTTCAAATGAATTCATGTACTCGTATGGGTAAATTCCCTTTTTGTAAAGCAGATCACTGCCATTTGTTATTGTTGATGTGATTTTTAGTGCCTCCTTTGGCGTTGCTTTTACCAGCGAGTCCAAGCTTCCTTGCAAAAAGTTCAAGCTGTCTATGAAATGCAGACCATCGACCGAAAAGGTTATGTACTTCTCCATGTTGTTTGCGACGCACCTCTTTTTGCAAATTTGCCATCGCTTGCATTAAATGGTGCGCATCGTAGCCCCTCAGGTTGTGAAATACAACTGGTATCTGGTCCTTATTGGGATTTATTCTCAGTTTAAGATTGCATGAGTTGTGCGCCGCTCCTCGGTAGTTACCCGTTAAGTGGCAATGGTCTTTTACCGCGTCTCTGTAGTATTTTTGAAGCAGTGGCTTTTGACATAAATAACAGTTGGTTTTTTGTTTTGCTTTTTGCTTGTCCTTTTGCTCCGGTTTTTTTAGTATTATAATTTCAAATTCATCTTCTTCTGTTCCTTCACATCCCAATTGTTTTAATCCTTTAATTTGATTTTTTTGCTCGTTGAAAAAGCACCTCTTGTGATATTGGCCCTGGTATTTTTCTTTTTCTGATATAAGACCTTTAGTGTATACCGGCAATGAATCCAAATAGTTTTCTTTTACCAGTTTCTTTTCACAGATATGACAGTTATATGCGTTTTTGAAGTCATACCAGTCTTCGTGTGTCATTGTTATAGGTTTCGGTTTGGCGAGCATTTCTCTTATTTTTTCCTTTTCCTGCATTATTCTTTCCAAAAATGAATTTACCGCTCCCTCACCCCTAAAAACTTTTTTAGCTGTTACTTCTCCGTCGCTTTTCACGACAATGTATGAATACCCGCAAGCTTCATGGCACTCGGTCTTTTCTGTGTAACTTTTGCATTTTTTTTCCGGGTCTCGCTCACAGCCGTGCATCTTTTTTACCAGTGCCTCAAAGTCCGCATATATAACGTACGGAGCTTTCATCTGTTTCTGATGATTTTGAAAAGCGAGTACGTTTTCTCCCTCTTCCGGCATATCTATTTTTGTTGGTCTGCCATTCACTCCATTGCAGTACTTTTCGTGTTCCACCAGCACGTGCGCTCTTGTGAAACGTGTTAAGCACCTCATGCAGTAGAAAGTTTTATTGTTTATTGCCTTATCGAACAACAAGGCGCTTTCTCTTTTTACCCAACAGTAATGCTGTATATCCCTTAACTCAATCAACATAAGGTTTATTCTTTCCACGCTTTTTTCTTTACTGCTTATTCTGTACACAATCACGGTGTCTTTTTCCCATCCGAACACGTTTATTACCAGGTTTGGGTTTTGTTTTTCAAGCTTGTCGATTTGTTTACCGGTGTCGGAAAATCTATCCCCTCGTAATTTATCCCGTCATTTTTGGGGTATTTGCTTGGTCTTTGCGGGTCCTTCCCATCTTTTGGAGGGAATAAAGCAGCTCTTAGAGCCCACTTCAGGCATTCGTTGTCTTTGTTTTTCACATTTATTATTGCCTTCTTTTTTGCAAGATCGGCTGGAAGTGGCAAATAGGTTCCTCCACGCAGTGGCTGATATTTTGCGACATTCACGTATGCTATCTCTATACTTTCAACTTCCCATCCTGATCCTTTCAATGACCAGTTTTCTATTTCTCCCTTTATTCTTCCCATGAATTCTTCATATTTTTGTTCTATCAGTTCTTTGTTATCCCTGTTAAAAACGTGCGGATGGTCCTCTTTAAAATAGTGCGACATTTCTTGCGTTTCACCGTTTCTTTCTATTTCAAAATTTACTTTTAGCCCGAAGCTCACCTTTACGCTGCCCAACTTAAGGATTTCCTGTTCAATCAAATTAGTGTACTGTTCCTTATTTTCTCTTTTAAACATAAAAATATCTTTATTGTTTGGATTTGTTTTTGATACATTCATTATCCAAACACGAAGCCATTCCTGGAAATTACTTTGGCTTATTTTAAACACGTCACGTACAGGAACTAGTTCAGGTTGTAATGGTTCAGGTAGGTTTCTGTTTTGTCCCCTTGATAATGGACTGTAAAAATTTTCTAAAACATTAGACGAAAATCTTGCGGCTGCCATCTCGACATATATGCAAGTGCAGATAATTGTTCAAATGGAAAATAATTCTAGCGCACTTTTGTATATAGACAGTGCATACATTTCTTCAATAGAAAATAATTATTTTTTTGTGACATACCCGCTCGCTCGGGGTCATGCTTGCGTTTTTTCTGTCAAACAACACACATAAAGTACTGCGTTATAGAAGCGCATTTTTTTTGTTTTATGATGTTTAAACACAACACTCTCATAATAACTTCCATGTTAGCGTTATTTTCTCTCAAATACCACCACACACATATAAAGTACTGCATTATTGCGCAATATGGTATAAAAAAATTAACACAAAAAATGAGGCCCTTTAGGGCCTAATTTTTTGTTTTTAAATTGTTCACATACCATATTGCGCCAGAACCAGTACTTTATATGTGTGTACAACAACCAGCTCAAACAAGCTACGCCAGCTATGAAGCTCGGGGTGAACGACGAAGTGAATACGAGCACAAAAAAAGACGCACTAAAGCTGATGGCAGGAGGGCCATCAAAGATAAACCCACCAAACAGCCACCCCTCAAACCCGATACACAAGGAAGCAATGCAAAAAAAGGGGCCCGCGCCTGAAGAGAAAACACCTGATGAGCCAGTAACAGGTGCAGGTGGCAGCACTGAAACACACGAAAATAACAAAGAAGCTGTTGCTGTTGCTGCCGTCGGGGCTGCGGCTTTGATTTTCACCTTTATGCGCTAACGCTGCTTCTTGATGTATTTTTCGACAAGAAAGGCCACCACAGCCAAAATCAGCAGCCAGGTGTGCTCAGCAAGAAAACTGATAGCCTGACCGGCGGCTTTGAAAGGAAAGCTAACAATTGTGCCAATAACACCTGGCAGAGCTGATGCAACCTTTGAGCCAACATCTTTCAGACGTTTCCCCATTGCTTTACCGGTGGCTCTCAAAGCGTTTGTAAGAGCACCAATGACTGCACCGATTGTGACCCTGGCAGCAAGAAAGATTGCTGTAACAGTCACGCCATATTTTTGAAATATCTCCTTTACCCTCTCACGAAGTGGAAGCGCTCTTTCTCTTTCATCAATCTGTGTTCTTAAACGAGCAAGCTCCTCTTGTCTTTCTTCAACGCGGCCTTCGGTGGCTTGTTTATCAGAAGATGAGGTGTCTTAATTGTAGATAACTGCCTGATCTTCCTCATTTTGGTACTGCAGCTCGGCTTCTTGCTCTTTCAGCTCATCCAACGTTCTTGTGTCGTTGAGCCTCGATTCCATGGTGTTTCTTTCGCTCTCTTTGGTGGCTAGGCTTGCTCTAAGTTCGTCGACCCTGGTTTGTTCTTTGGCTTTGGTTTTAGCTTGTTTCTCGAGAGCCGCCACCTCTTTTTTTGCGTTTTCAAAATCTTTTTGATAATTTTTTTTCAGTTGCTGCAGTCTCCGCAGTTCTGATTCATTTTCAACATTTGACCCCAGTTGATCAATACTGGCTTGAGTTCAATTGATTCTGGTTCTCAGATCTTGGACTTCTTGGGCGGCTTTTTCTCTTTCAGAGGCTAGTTTTTCTGCATCTCTGAGTTGTTTTTTAGCTTCTCTTAATCTCTGCCGGTTTTCTCTTATTTCTTCATTGTCTTGAGCAATCAGAGATTCAGCTTCTGGACCAAGGAAGGTTTTGAACTTGTCTGTGAATTTTTCTGAAAATTTCAGTCTCGCCACCTCTTGTTCCAAAATGAAACGATTGTAGTCTCATTGCCAGGCTTTTTGCTGAAACCGATTGGGCCTAATTTCCCGACGTCAACTCTTGGAAACCTCTTTTTAATGAAAGCTCTTGCTCTTTCAAGAAGTGCTGGTTTGTCTTCTTGATGAATAAAGCCCCCCAACAAAGGTATTTCTTCATCAAATGATGTTTCTGGAAGTCCGCTCTGTTTGTGCTGCATAGTTTGCTTTTCATGTTGTTCACCACCATGGTAGGGGGTGGACGCTGTGCCAGGCTGACATGGCTGGGTTCTGTTGGCCTCTTGTTCATCATCATTGTCGTCGTCATCGTGGTCAAGGTCTGGTTGGTCCATTCCAAATTCGCCACCTTCTGCCATCGTGTGATTTTATATTTACAATTGAAATTTTGATTGAACATTTTTAAAATTCTTTGCAATAATGGACGGTGTCCAGGAAAACCTTTGACCAACACGCAGTGAGAAAACTCTTGTCGTGCTTAAAGCGGAGCTCGCAGTAAAACGCATCACCTTCGAGCGCACAGAAGCCAATCCGCAGGAAACGCTTTATGTTTCGGTGCCCAAGCTGAATGAAAACGAGGTCATTGTTCCTGGCTCACTTGCGCTGCGCTTCAACATCGATTTGAGCGGAGGCCATGCCAACAACTTTCATGACGACTATGTTGGTTGGGCGCTAGTTGACAAACTTGTTGTGAAGTACTCTGGCACTATCCTGCAGGACACAGTTGGTTACCACATTTAAAAGATATTCGAGGACCTCTTCCTATCGCAGGAGGAGCGTGACAACATGCTGCAAGATGGAATCCAGGGTGAGGACCTCAACAAAATTTGCTCAAAAGCGGGTGACAAGAAGACCTCTGGCGTCGCTGCAGAAATCAAACTGAATGAGTTTTACAGAACCAAATGCAGAATCCGCCTTGACCACCAGATTTTAAACGACCACGGGACCTTTTACCCACAGGCTCTATTCAACGATCTTGTGTTCGAACTGACACTTGCGCCAGCCTCTCAGGTCGTCAGAGGCTGCGATCCATCAAAACTGAAATACAAGCTGACAACCATCCAGCTGGAGTACGAGATGATAAGAAGCAAAACACTGGTGGATGAAGGCTTCAGCACGTACACAAGTGGAAAAGAATTTGCATATGACCACATCCAGCTTGACGAAGTGGTTAACTTTGCCAAAGGCACTGACATAAGGCTTAATCTCTGAGTTAACCCCCAGAGAAGGTCCCTCAAAGGCATCTTGCTACTTTTTGTCGAGCCCTATATTGCTGGCACAAGGCAGTCAGAAGCGTACTTAAACCCAGACCTGACGAAAGTTAGCGTCACAGTAAACGGGTCGTCCAACAGGCTGTACAACAACGGACTTGAAGGAATTGATGTTCGGGAGGAGGTCAAACGCAAAACAAAACACAGCACATGAATGCAACAAAGTTTTATACAGAAGACAAGTTCAGGCTTATGATCGATCTTCGTTCCATGGCTGACCACTTGATGCACGGAAGCGGCACGCAACTTGTAAACACAAAGGATGGGGTACAGCTGGAGCTCGAGAGGAATGCAAGTGGCTCAGGCAATGTGAACTGCCACATTTACGTCATCAGCGACGCACAGATGAATATAATTGGCAGGCAATTCTGTTCTGTACTAATAGGATGGACCCAAGCAAGATACCATTCAACGCTCTTATTGTTGCCCTCACGAATTCAGGCAAATCGAGGTTTGTGGTGGATGAGATCTGTGGCCCTTTCCGCGGCAAGTTTGAATACATCATGCTCATCTGCCCAACATTCGCGCACAACAAGACCTACCACCTAATTGGTGAAAATGACCGAAGAATGTTTATGATAATATGCAAGCAGCACGAGGTGGAAAATTGGTTGAAGCTTGTGAGCTTGCTTTTTGAGGGCACCAACACGCTCATAATCCTCGATGACTGCGCAGCCTCCAAAGATGTGAAAGGGTGCACAGGCCAGCTGGTGAATCTTGGCTTTTCCGCTCGACATATCGGCATCAGCGTTTGGGTGCGACCCAGAAGATAACCAGCATCACACCTTCCTTCCAGGAGAACGTGGCAGCTATTGCTCTAATTTACACTCCCTCGGCCAAAACCACGAAGGCAATCTTTGATGATTACGCAGGCGAACTCTCCAATGATGAGTACAAAGATCTGATTTCAAAGCTGAAAGAGCGAAAGTTCTCTTATCTTGTGCTATTGCTTCGCCACCCCTACGGGGTTAAGTTATTATAGAATTAAAAAAATGAAAATTGTATATATGTTGCTAAGTACACAATGGCTGAACAAGAGGTCACAGAATTTATGAACCAACTGGAAGCTGAGCTGTCAAGCGGGCAAGCTGGTAGTATTGTGCCAGACTTAACAAGTTTAACCATCCCCAGACCTGACATTCCTGCTCTTCGTGAGAAGCTGGCCGTGCTTGTATCTACAGGCAAAGCCAAAGAGGCCATCGGAGTGCAGTTAACACATGAACAAGTAAAGCGCCTGAGCGAAAAAGATGTTGAGAAATACATCAAAAGGTTTGAGACATACGTGGGCTCAAAGACAACAGAAACTGTGATCGAAAGCTACATTTTTCTTGTAACCAAAGCGGTCGGAATGGTCGTTGACATCAAAGACATCGACGCTTATCAAAAAGAACTCAGAAACGACTACGTCATCAACCAAGAGCTCTCCAATCTGGCCGGCAACCTTGCTTTGAACTGTGGCCGGTTTCTTGCTGTGGCCAACGCTATGTTTATCACCACAAAACACATTGATTTTAACTCGCATTTGGAGAGAAAGGACAAAGCAAAATTGGAAGAAATTCCTGAGCACTACTCACCAACTGCTGAACAATTCCTTTTGCTTAACATACCTTTTGTTTCAAAATGTCTAACGAACAATCCGAGAGCGCACATTCGCAGGGTGAGATCCAGACAGCACATTCGCAGGTCGAGATCACATAGCAAGCAACAACTACAACTCCAACTACAACCGCGCAGCGCGCAAAAGACCCCAAGCGTGTGGCTGATGGCAAATTGGTTGCTGAAAGAACGCGGCTGGCCCGCGAACAACAGAAAAAAGCCGCAGCTGAGGCCACTGTCATAATCGCAAACAACAAGGCAAAAGCCACCACCGCGGCCCCTGAGCGAGACCCGACCACAGAAGATGAAAGCCCAAAGAGTACCGGCGAAAAAAATAGCAGTCTCAGCACCACCCAATGGCTTTCTGTTGCCAGCTTAGTTGTTTCACTGGTCGGGATTTATTACAAACGCGAAGAGCTCAAGGCCTTATTCAGCAAAAAGACGCCTGAGCCCACACGTGTTGAGCCACAACCTGCTCGCGCGACACAGCCCAGAGCTTTAAGACATATGGATTAAATGTTTAGGAATTAATATTATACCTGTCATCATATTAATACGAAGAAAGTTGATGTTCCCCAAGTTATCTCAACCGCAGCCATTTTTGGTATCGGGTTGCTATGGTATGACTTTAACGTAAAGGTTTTTTATACAGTCCGCGATCTTTTGTATGCCACATTATATGACACGGATGCAGAAGAGACAAATTAATTTTGTTTTAAACTTTTGTATTTTTCTATACTATCAAAAGCAATGTCCAACAACAAGCTTGTTAAAACCATCATAGATGCTGCTACTATCACTGGTTTGGCCGCCGGCATCGGCTGGGTCGCAAAAAAGGTTGTGAAAGAGAATTTTACTTCTGACCCCAGCAGCAGAGCGATGAACTACGCGAAGTTCACAGCCGTCATGGCGGGGAGCATTGCGCTCAAACAGTACCTCGAGGACCAAAAAATCCTTCCCACCAGCGTCTGAAATTAATGATTTGAAAAAAACTCTGCTCTGATATATAACACCATGGCAAGTATCGTGATTATGGTTGGTGGGGCTGTGTTGAACGCTGCTGCTTTTATCGGTGGCAATTACCTTGCGAGGGCACTTGGCGGAGGTGACAAAGCTGCACTTGAAGAAAAAGTGCGCCATGATAAAGCTCTCGAGGAGTATCAAGCGGCTTAGGCCAAATACACGAGTGACCGCACCAAACTTCTCGACTGGATTGCGACTAACACGCAAATAAAGGCAGTGGCCAAGCAGAACTTCACCAACACTGACTATGCCTTCAAACTTTAAACCAAGCGCACCCTGACAAACAAATGATACCCCCTAAAGAGCCCAAGTTCTCAGATTTCTATCAACCAAGCGAGCAGCAGAAAAATGGTGAACTCATGTTCGTGGGCGCTGGGGCTGTTGCTCTGGGCTACGCAGCCTTCTAGTTCCTTTAAACTTTTTTAATTCCTTACTTATATTACGTGATGGATGCCAAACTCGCAAAGATATACTACAGCCCCGGGGGCTACTGGAAAGGTATTGCAGCGATCAAAAAATTATCCGAAGCCGCCAGGGTACCAGACGAAACCGCAAAAAATTGGCTGATCAACCAAGCGATCTGGCAGATCTTCCTCCCCGAACCGAAGCGCATTCCTCGGCCGAAATTCGACGTGCCTACACCCAACGCGGTCCACCAGGCCGATCTTCTTTTTCTGTCGCATGACAAACTGCCCTGCGGGCGCAAAGTTTTCAAATATGCCCTCACCGTTGTCAATGTGGCCACCCGCTACAAAAGAGGCTGAACCCTTGACCTGGAAAAACTATGATGAAGTTGCCCTGGCTTTTAAGAAAATTTAGAAGCACGCCTCTGAAATGGCCTCAACCGCTGAAGGTTGACTCTGGGCGCGAATTCATGGGCGCTGTTACAAAAGAAATGGAAAATCACAAAACGTACATTCGGCGCGGGCGAGTTGACATTCACCGTCACCAGGCCATTGTTGAATGTTTCAACCGCACCCTGGCTGAGCACTTGTTCGGGCACCAGTATGCCGTTGAAATGCGTCTGCCCGAGGGCCAGCGGTCCACGGCGTGGGTAAAAGAGTAGAGTAGAGTAGTAACTTTATTTAAACACGGTAAATTCATCAGAAATACAATTATAAAATACTAATGATAATAAATGCAATACTAAAAACTAAAACAATACTAATTTATACTAACTCTGCTTTACATGAATGCCGTGTGCTATAAAAGGTAAAAGGCTATTTTGTAACTAAGAAAAATGATGTCGGCATCAATTCGAAAACCATTGAGAGTTTGTGCTTGCCGCAAATCAGGTGGTAAGCTGTTCCAAAGCACCGCACCTTGGAAACTAAAACTGTTTTTTAGATAGTTTGTGCGGGGCAAAGGAACAGCGAGTTTGCCCACGGTGTCTCAGTTCGTATTGAGTTATATTACTCCTATCAGTAAAGAGAGATTGCAAATAGGTACAAGACCGTTAAGAATTTGTACACCATTATTGCTTCTTGTATTTGCCTTTGAGATTCCAATCCCTTCCAGCCGAGCTGTTCAAAGAGAAGTCCGGCATTTGTGTCATAGCTGGAAAAGGTTTGAATACGTGCAGCGCGGTTTTGCAATTTTTGTAGTTTGTCAGAAAGGGTCTTATTACATTGCCCCCAAACAACACTACAATAATCAAAATGAGGCTGTATTAAGGCACTGAAAACAGAATGCAGCCTGCTTTGAGAAACAAATCGTCTACACCTCTTTAAAGCTCCCAGGCCAGATGGAATTTTCCTAGCAATGGACTCGATGTGCACATTCCAAGAGAGATTTTCGTCAATGTGCACACCAAGAGATTTAGTGCTAGAAACTTGCTTTATAGATTTATCATCAATTGAAAGGCTAGGAGATTTGTCAAAAGTACTTAACCTTTGTCTCGACCCGATTAACATAAATTCTGTCTTGCTTGCATTTAATGTTAATTTGTTCGCGATAAGCCATTCATTGACCTTAGCTAGATCGCGATTTAAGACCTCATTAATCGTGTCGACACAGTTACTGGCAAAGGTTAAGTGAGTATCGTCTGCGTACATTCGAGGCTTACAGATTGAGAGACAATTAGGGAGATCGTTAATATACAGTACCGCCTGAAATCATATGCACATCGGCCGCGGTTTTCACGAGGTGGACGCACGGGCCGTCCACGAGGTTTGCCCGTGCATCCACCTCGGGAGGAACGAACGAAACACGAGACAAAACCGAGACGAAACCGAGGGAAACACGCATTCTTGAAAGACCGCGTCTTTGTGCCTTTAATTGGCGTTGTTAGCTCTATTGTTGTTGTTTTTGTCGGATTTAAAGCAAATTACCCAAGAGATTTGATCGAAACCTTGGCAAAACACAACAAACAACGTTGAGCGGAATTAGAATGTTCAAAAACTTCTGAAGCATTTTACTTAACGTCTGCTGAAAACGTGCAGGGTCGAAAAAAAAGGTTTCATTTCGTTCTTTGTCTGTATAAGACAAAGTAATGAAACATAACTTGAAAATTTTTTATCAAACCAATTGATCGAAGTTTGAGAGTGGTCAGATTTCACGAGTGTTCATAGCGTCACGCTTCGATTAATTTTGTTCCAAATTTGCATATGTGTTATCCACAAATATTTCGTCTCTTTACGGACAAATAATGATTCTTTCGCTTGCACTTCTCTGGTATTCAACTCAACTTTGTTTGCGTTCCAATCATTTACCGAAAACTTTAAACCATCCTGGAATTCTCGGCCAGTTCGCTTTTGCGGATAGTGATTTACATACTTGGTATTTTATTTGATTCACGTCCCGGCGGCATGATGTCGCGACATTTTTGTAATCAAACTTTAGATCTAAGACGAAAAGTAAGCAGCTACATTTCTGTCTGCTAGAAAAATATCACTGCTCAAAAACTGCTGGAATAAATACAGATCATGGAGGCAGCACACATATAAGTTTACTTGCAATATAATCCAAGCGACTCGTTCAGCGTGTAAACATTTATTTCTGATGACATCTGATGAACACGCGTTGCTCATTTGCGGAGTATTTTATTTTCCAGAAAACTATGTTCGTACGTCAGACTTTATTGGGTTTTGTCTGTTAAACCAAGGAGGAAAAATTTCGGAAAGAGTTTAAGATTTTCACGGAGAAGATGGAATCAAGTCTAGAAGTTTTATATGATTCAAAAGCTTCGCTACAGAAACTATCGCGAATATACGAGCTAATTCGTTTTTTGCTGTTACAAGTGAAACAAGTCCTGGTCGATTTTTGGAATTGTCTCAACCGTTTTTGTATGCCATTCATTGAACACTTAAGAAAACGAAGAAACTGCCGCTCGCGGTAAATTAAATTTCTTTGAAGACGATGCTTTTTGCGAGGTACGATGTGACACTTGTCGAAAAAGCGTGCCGTTTAAATCGGCAAGTGCAGTTTCAGGTGAGGTTTGGAAATTAAATCTCAGAATATCTCAGAATAAACTCATCTTTTACCGCTTTCTTACCTCGATTACAACTACTGTTTTGAACTTTACTGTGTTAATTAATAACTTAAATCTAAAGAGCAGTTATAAGTCAACATTGCGAACCGATGGCGCTGGATGTCGGTTACGCAAAAGCAAATGAAACGAAAGTAATGCGGTGGTTGTGTGTTAGCTCATTAAATGTGAGAAAAAAATCTATTCAACAGTAAAACAATAACTTAACAAAAGGCTATTGTGTCGGTGTTTCGTCCATTTGACCGAGAAAAATTTTCAACCTAGGTTTTCTTTCGTGAACCGCGCGGTTTCGTGTCGTTCCTCCCGCGTGCAATACACGCGTTCTGCCCTTGCGGTTTACGCGTCCCAATGTGCATATGTTTTCAGGCGGTACTGTAGATTAGAAAGAGTAGTGGCCCTAAAATTGTTCCCTGTGGAATCCCACAAGTTAGTGATTGGCTGTTAGAGAGCGAACCATTTACGAAACATTTTTGTTTACGATTATCCAGATAAGAACGAAACCAACAATGAGAAATTCCTTGTACGCCATATTCATGTAATCTAGATAAAAGAATATGGTGATCGACAGTGTCAAACGCCTTTTTCAGATCCAAGAAAACTACTGCGTTGACACTGCCTTTGTCAATATTGTAAGCCCAGTCATTCGTTACCTCAAGCAAAGCGGTAACCTAGAATGAAGGGAACGGAAACCAGATTGTTGATCTGATAACAACCCATTTTTAGAGAGGTAATCGTAAATTTGATCGTATATAATTCGCTCAAAAACTTTCGCTACGACAGGTATAATCGAAATGGGATTATAATTATTAAGATCAGAGCGAGCCCCCCGTTTAAAAAGTGGAATAACTTTAAAGCATTTCCACTCATCGGGGAACACACCTGAATTTATTGAGCAATTAAAAATAGAGCAAAGAGAATTGGTGATCAAGTCTGCACTTTCACGTAGCAGTCTTGCTGAAATCTTGTCAAGGCCAGTTGCCTTAGATTTACAAAGTTTTGATAGCAGCAAAAACACTTTTGAGGGATTTGTATTGTTAAGTATAAAGCGGTCTTGAGTACCCTTAACATATTGTAAATGAAATAAACCATTTGTGCCCGATTTAATTTCATTCGCGAGTTTGGGACCAGCGGTAGCGAAATGGGTATTAAAGGTTTCTGAAAAGAGCTGAGATGAATAGACTCACCCTCATTTTGGATTTCTTTGATATTAGAATTTGCGGTTTTCCTTGATGTAAGCTCATTTACAATACGCCAAGTTTGATGGGTAAAAAGGCTTCCTGAAGTTGTTTCTTCTCTGAACAACAAAGTCACGCGGCTGATTGGCATGAAACCTGCTGCCGTAATCAAAGAAAAGGCTGTGACTTCCAAGCCGTCAACAAAATATTTGAGACCTGTTGGTTTGAACGAAAAAAAGCTCCCATCCCTCGTTAATGTGCGCTACCTCTACCAACCTGGCGAGCTTGAGGGTGGTGTGAAAAGAGCCACAGATCCAATCTGGTCTTTGGAAGTTTACAACATTGAACGATCTTTTACCAAACCGAATCAGCCCGTTCTCTACTATTTGCACGACAGGCCCAAGCATGGCTTTGTGTGTGAAGAACTGCTGGTCGTGCCTCCAAACACCACTCTTCCTCCGGCTAATGTGAACTAAATGTGAAATTCGATTGGTTCGGTGTGTATCTCGTCAGGCAGCACCCATAGTTTGTCATAACAAGCACTCAACCCCAGCTTCTGCTGCTCGTAAGTGACCATCTGCCAGTCCCGCATCCTGAAACCTCTGTTAGTTGCCATATCCTTGCTGCCTTCCAACGCTGCCTTGAAATGCTGCCAGGTTATCATGTTTTGCTTCTCCGACATCCCCTTTGTGCTAAACTTCTTTTTTTCGCCCTCGGGTTCGTCAATAAAGCATTTTGAGCAGAGCGCAATCATCTGGCTGCCCTCACACTCAAGCTTAAAGAGACCCGGGGTCCGCCCGTTCCACTTGTCCCAAGCCAGCCACTGCTTTTTTTGCGCCTCGAATTTTGGTTTCAGCTCCGGACGAACAATGTCCTCGAGTCGTTCAGCAGGGATGGCTATGTAGTTGCTGTCCGTGTCCATGTGGATCAGCTCAAAATCTCTTCTGTCAAAATACCTGTCAAGAAAATCGTAATAGAATTCCAACATCCGCAGCTTTGCCAGCTGATAGACAGCGATTCCAACCTGAAATGGGCATCTGATTGTGATCCGAGGCTTCTGGCTTTCCAACTCATACGCCTGCCTGATCTTGTCAAGATCTGAGAAATACGTGCTTCGCAAGGCTCTGTCGACTACCTTCTTGTCTTTGGTGTAAATGATGTTTGTTTGCCGCTCCAAGGCTTCGATGAGCTTCCTGTACCCGCTGTTCCCCAGCAGTTTGAACACCTTGGCCAGCAGCGCCTTGCTTTTTTCCACGTCTCCTGTCCAGCAAACCTCCGTCACTTGCTCCATGAACCAGGGAAAGATTTTGGCCGGTTGGTAGTCAATTGTCCGATAAACCTTTGTGATAACCGGCCCGTGCTTCACATACCAGAGCAACAGAGGAGCGTATACTAGCATCCTCTCCACAGATAACGTTCCCATGAGTTTTCTATCGTCTCCGCGCTTTCTGCCTGTATTCCGTAAGTATTTGAGGATATGTTCCGGGACAGCTTCAATCGGCACCACTTTGTTGTAGAAGAACGGGCACATTCCCTCGAACTTTTGTTGTAAGGGCTTCGGAATCTCTATATCTACTTCGGCAAACCTGAACCAGTTTCCTTCTTTGAGCCTGTGCGTTAGTACAGGAGCCGACTCTGTTTGGTACTCGTCTTCGTAGTGAACGACCCTTTCCTTTCCGCAAGGCATTTCTCTGAGAATGGTTGAAAGATAGAGGGCGTTGGCGTTGTAACCAAGGATGTTTTTGCAGAGATGGGGTTCAGGAATTTGATGAGACCTTATCCCTGTAACACCAACTTTGTGGAGCCTTGTGAAAACAAGGTTTGGCCCCCCGACAACAGCTTCTTTCAGCATATCATAAGCTTCTTTGCCTGGGCTGTAAAGCTCCGCGTTCCGCTCAACAGCTCCCCGGAGTAAGTAATGTAAACTCACGCCTGGGACGCTAACAGCGTCTTTCAGGATGTCGATTCCCTTTTCAGTGTAGAAGTTTCTCATTTTTTGCAGTGCGTCGAGGCCGGGAGCCACATTGAGATTATTGTAGTAACGGAGCCAGTCTGCGAAGGTTTGCATGCCGTTTTCTTTGAACAAACGCTGACACCCCTCCCATTCATCTCACGTGAGAACGTATTCTCCCTTTAGCTTCGAATAACACTCTTCATATTCTGGGAGCCCAGGGCAATCAAACTTTTCGGGTCTGTCAAACCACTCGCATGGAAACCATGATTTCACTGTCTAGCATTCGTAGGCTTTCACCCATTTTTCGTAGCTGGTCCCCGGGCCAAGGAGGTTGATGATGTCAAGGAAACGGAAGCCCCAAGTGAGCAAGAACATGATTTTGTTTCCGTTCTTTGCCACTCTGACTTTGCTGGTTGTTTCAGCAAGGTGTTCTGCGAAGTGCTTTTTGATCAGATTCAGATCGTAAGTGCCAAAGTTGAACCTGATGACAGGGACCTGGTTGCACCATTCCTCTATTTTTTTGCCGCTGTGCTTTTGGGAGCCGGCTCGCATCTTCTGGCATAAACTCCGCTCTTACTTGGGTCCGGATGTTTTTTCCGCGCCTCTCCAGCTCTGCGGGATCTCTATCACAGATGTGGGTAGGCTCTCTTTCAAGGGTGTCACCGATGCTCACCGAGATTGGCACTTGCGCATTCTCAATCGTGAGCGTCGGCTCCTTCCGCTGATTATTGTCACTGTATGCCTCAAAATCGTACAAGATCGCATGCTGGTAGCTTTTTGTTTGGGTTCGCGGTAGCTCATCAAAGATTTCCCCAACTTCGCATGCCAAGGCCTCAACCACGCGGTAACCGGCCTTTCGGAGAAAACCTGTGTGTTTCTTTGTGGCTTTGAAAAGGTCTTCACGCGTTTGGTCGTTGTGGTCAATGATTCTGTCACGATCATGTGTGTAACATTTTCGACATCCGTTCCAGTAGCAGCCGTGGTATTGAAATACTGTCTTTGTCTCAGGGTTGTATCCGTCAACTGGCGCACGCTCAACCCAACGTTCGCCTCCATGCCCGCACATTGCGTGGTGAATGTGAATTTTCCACCGCTTGGCTTCTTGGTCAAGCCACGGAAGAGATTCTTTGGAAGCTTGATGGTTTGGGTAAAATGCTTTCTCGAAAGCTGTCTGCGGGGCTTCGACCTTTTCACCTGGGCAATCGATTACCGTTTTTCCTTGGGCACACCTTTGGGCATGGCGTTGAAGGCTGCCAGCTTGTGTGAATCTCGCATTGCAATGGGCGCATGCATAAGTTTTCCCCAACTTGCAATATCCTTAATAATGAACGCGTACCCCTCATTAACACCAATTGTCAGAATATTCTTCAACTGTGCTGCCGGGTTTCTTCTAAGATGCCATACCACTTCGGCATCTTTTTCACGCTCGGGCTCATAAACCCGGATGCCGAGCCATTCAGAGAAAGCGGAGCCCTGATTCAAATGTATTTCCACCTTGTCTAATTCATCCAGAGATGTTTTTGGACAGTTGGTCGCCATAGTTTTGAGCTTGAAGAAACTCTTGGCGAGACCACGGGCTACTTTTGTACTTCGATCTGGCCTTGCTCCTCTGTGCACAGCAATGCAACGCCATAGACACAAGTTATCTTGATAGGTATCTAGTGCCACCATTGCATGCCCCCCACGTGTAAGGTTACGCAGCCAGTCTGGTAAGGGGCCTGTACCCAACAGCGGTTGACGGTCAAGCACAACCTTCATATCAGCATTGAAGAAGCCTATAAACTCCCACTTTGTAGAAGGCCTTTGGATATTGTCTGAATCCAGACGTTTAGCCTCCTTCTCACTCAGCCATTTCTCCGCTTCTGAAAGTTTGTTCATCCAAGGTGAGCCTTGGTTAGTGTAGTAGATAATGACCGTCCCGTCTTAAATGTGGCGCAACTTATAAGAGTAAACGTGCCTGGCGTAAAACGCTGTTCGGACGTTCTCTCTTATTTTGCCATTAATTTTGGTGTGAGGTCTTCATCAAGATCTTTGATGAAGCGCCACCGAATATAACGCCGCCCTTTGCTCTCTTCACCCTCAAATCTTGCAACATCGTACAGATTCAGAATCTCATTCTGGTAGTCTGTCACTGTTCGGATGTTCTGTGGAGGAAAAAGATCAAATTTCCTTAGAAGTTCTTGACTTTTTCTTGTCCTTTTTTGCCGGGGAGGTGCTCTTGGTTGGAAAGGTTTAGGAAGTAAAGGGGGCTGTAAATGCTTCTGCGTTTCTTGCGAAATTGGTTCATCTAGGGCGTTCTGAACAATCTTTTGAACCGCAGGCACGATTTCAGGAAGTAATTGCAATAAATCCTGCAATGCTGCTGGTTCAATTTTCACAAGTTGTTCTGAAAAAGCTTCGAAGTCGATGGCATCCGTTGTATATAATGGAAAATAATTATTTAGAAAATTTATTAATATAATCTGGGGTTTTTATTCTCTAATTGAGAAGAACTTTTTGATATAATGCAAGGTGTCACTTCTCTAATTGCTTGTGCTTAAGCTCAACCAAGACCCGTTCAAAAATTTTTTTTATGTTTGCGGATTAGCCGGTGTTTTAGCTTACTTCCTCCACATGATAGGCAAAGACGGTAATCACATACTACCCCTACTCTGCAGCTGCGACATGGGGCTGGCCTTTTCTTTCCTGTCTTTAGTTGATAGTTGTGCTGCCTGCAAACCTCTCCGACACACCTCTTTCCGCAGTTTTCTTTCCGACTGAACATTAACCACCCGCAGTTGTTTGCTCTGCGAATCATGCTTTCCCTCGATATAACCGGGGTGGCGCCTTTTTTTAAATGGTTACCTTATTAGTAGTAGAGCTGGTAGTTAACGAATACTCACTTTGGGTTGGCGAAGGGGTTAGCGTGTATTAAGCCGCCCAAGCATGCATTAACCCCATGAGCTTTGGAAGCGGGGTTTAATGGCTGCTGGGTTGGTTAATATATGCTAACACATTTGCCAACCCAAAGTGGTATTCGTTAATTACCAGCTCTACTACTGCTCGGAACATCTAACAGAGCCCCATATGCTGATGTCCGTACCCAGGCAGAGGCAAAGTTTAAAGCCTATCATAGCAATTGTTACAAAGAGGGAGAAGGATACCAATTATTGTATGAGAGTGGCAAGGATGCCCAGTTTCTACCTGGAACAACAGAGTTCTTCAGCCTGAAAAGATATAGAGAAGAGATTGAAAAGGATTATAAGAGCATCGTGCTGTACCTATGTACAAATGAAGACTTGATTGCAAGTCAACATCCTGATACTGATTGTGAAGAAAGTCTGTACTCAGAGGATGAGCATGGTGGCCCATCTGAGAAGAAATTAAGAATCACCCAAGTTGAAAGTGACGAAATGCTTGCCAGGCAGCTCCAGTCTGAACTAGACAACACTAAAGATACTGCTCCTAATGACCAGTCCTCTCCTGAAGTAAACAATGGCCAAGACTCCATTATTGACAAGTCAGCAAGCCAGGAAACAGTGGAGAAATTTGACAGCTGCTCAGGTCTCATATCTTGCTTGAAAGAAAAAGTCAATAGCAAAGATCAGTTCTTTATTGTTGTGAGAAGGGGCTCCAGTCTACAACGGTACCTAACAATTTGGCAAAGAGAGGCTAATAGAAATTCCCCAGAAAATCTATTAAGAGTGCATTTTGCAGGTGAGGATGGCATAGACACTGGTGCCATGCCAAAGGAATTTCGATCATCAGCCATTGACCACATCAGAAGCCTGATGTTTCCAAATGGCTCTCCTACTGACTCAATGCAAAATGCTCATAAAGGGTTCTTTCACACATGCACACAGATTTCTTTGGTTAGCATTGTTCAGGGTGGACCACCCCCTTCTTTGTTTGAGGAGTGTGTGTACAATATGTTGATCAACCAAGAGGTAGATATGAATCAGCTTACTGCAGCCCACCATCTAACCAAGCATGAGAATGAAATGCTTGCAAGAATTGCGAATGATCCCAAAGAAATGCAGGATACAATACTGGAACACGGGTATAAAGGGATCATAAGTACTGACCATTGTGAGGCAATAACTGGTACAGTGATTCTGAGCATTGTAAGCAAGAGGTTATTGTACCTGAAAGAGTTCAAGAGAGGACTGGACCATTATGGTTTCCTGAGTACACTTCAGAACAATGCAGACCTGTGTAAAGAGTTCTTCCTCATAAATCAAAATGAAGTCGATGCTAATTATGTGGTTTCTCTCCTACGTCCCCAGTTCTCTGAGAAAGGGACGTCCAAACGACTAGTGGAGGAAACAGTGTTTGACCACCTTCATGACTTCATATTAACTACTGAAGATACCACAGTAACCGGATACACTGAAGTGCTTGCCTATGATCATGAAGACACAGAGGATGTGGCAGGTGGAGATCATAAGCCAGAAGAAGGTTCCCAAGTCCAGTTCCAGTCTGCTGACATAAGTCCCTCAGGCCTGTTAGGATGGTTGACTGGCCAAAGACATCGGCCAATTAATGGAGACAAGTTGCTTATCTCAGTCAAGTTTGACCATGAATGCTTGCAGCGACAACCCTCACCTTGCCAGTGGCCCACATGCAAGATGAAAAAGAGTTCAAAAGGATCATGCTTCTTGCTTCTTGCAAGGGACAGGCTTTTGCTAAAACATAACTTTTGTTTCTTGATCTATAACTGTGTGTGCCACGGCTAAGTAGGGAGGATGTTTTGCCACAGCATTTCATGTTGTTGTTCAAAAAGGAGGTTGAGCTTTGTCGATGTAATTTGAGACTGAAACATTTTACAAGCAGTTATTTTATTTTCAAAAGTTCTTGTTTTAGTGTTTGAGTATGTATGTATGCTCTTACAGTAGTTGTGTTTTTAAGATGTAATGTATCATTGATAAGAGCTTCAGGTGACAAACGTTTTGCCTGTGCTATGGAGGCTGAGTTTTGTAGATGTAAATTGACACTGGTGCATTTTATCAACCGTTGTTTCATTTCCAAATGTTGTTCAAGTTTGAGAGATTACAAGATGGTTCTATTGCCTTTATTTTCAATGAGAGATAATTGTTATCTATTAAATAAAGACAACTTTAACATTATTTGCTTCTGAGTAAACTAGATCAATAAGCCCCATGAATAATGAATGAAAATAATGAAAGACATAATTGACTAATCAATGGCTGAAAATCTTGCAAGGTATTGATTAGTCACTGATTACTCATCGAGTATTGGCAATACTCAATGATTAATAAACTGATTACATTGACTCAGTAACTTTACTAAAAATACATTTGAAATGTGCGGTCATGCTGGCTGGATACTGGCCAAGTTTATTTTGGTTTTATATGGACTGAGATGAAGTCAAAGTCCATAGAAATGCAATAAAAAGAACAGGGCCACTATCCAGTCATCTTGACCAAACAATCTTGGTCAATACAGGATTTATTATATGGCTAAGAGAACATCATAGGTTTACGTTCTCCTTGAGTAATCCTTTTTTGTTTTGCATGCCTCAAAACATTTTTTGCAATTTAAGAATGAAAACCTTGCTGAGCCGGCTTTGGAGAAACTACTGTTCTTTTTTTTTTGGGGGGGGGGGGGGCTGGAAAAATGTGGGCAGTCCCAGACAATAGACATCCGATACATAATATAAATACTCATTTCAGTCTTCCTTAGAAGAATAGGGGTTCTGAAATGCAGACTTTTTGGCTTCATGTCACTTGGAACCATACAGTATACAGCCATCGCTTTCACTATTATAAAGTATCTACCCAGTGTAACCATTTTTGGCTATAGAAATTAGTTTTTGAAATAACTCAAATGCACCTTGCCAAGCTGTGGGTTTTGATACCCCTAGACTGGCCTTGACATATTCAAAGTATTGCTCATAGACATTGTTCTCTGCTTCTTCGATGCAATGCTGTGAAACTTCATTGATTTCAATCACAGGCACCTTCAAAAGCAAATCCGTCGCACCCCCATGGTACTCTGGCAAGAAGAACAACGAATCTGGTCTTCCAGGCACAGTGTCATGCCTGGATTTCCTTATCTGATAAGTGTTCCAGTGTTCTCTAACATGATCACACTCTTTCTGCAGGACACAAGAGAAACAGTACCAAAGACACTCTTTGTGCATTTCAGATGTGGTATCAATTATACCTTGGGTTTCCAAGTCTTGAAAAAACTTCTCCACTTTGATGTCCGATTCTTACAAGAGACACTCCACCATCCTTCAATCCTTTGATTCCTTGGGGAGGGCACATACCTATGAGCATCGTTATTTTGTCTGCAACTAAGACATTCTCAGTACCCAGATCTGTCACCAGCTCAACTGGGACGCCTCCTAATTCAGCAATAGTTTCTACATAGTACCTTCCTGGATTCTCTGGCAAATTATTTGAGCATGCAACTTTAAGCCATAGTATGCATCTACTAAAGCCATCAATGCATCCATGTATTGGGAACCCCCAGGGTTTTAACTTGTCGTACCCATCAAGATGCCATGCATAGTTTGGGCCTGGATTGCTGTAAACTCTTCTCTTTAGTCGGTGTGCTTTACGTGCAGAGACACCTTCAGGATCTATTTCTTGAAGTAAGTGTTGTACAATTATTCTAGGTACTCTCAAGCCTTCTAGCTGAAGTGTATGACAGACAGACCGGTACCCTCCAGCTGTTCCTGGGCCACTAACAATTTCTTCTATACGTTTACGTACATCAGCAACCTGCACCTTCTGTCCATTCAGGTTCCTTCTAGACAGGCCATATTGCTTTAGTTTTCTTAATAGCGCAGGACGAAATTCCAAGAATCCGTAAACGGAAACGTGACAGAAACATCTGAAACCGATCCAGAAACACGACGGATAACCTGTGTTTCCGTTAGCGGTTTCGTGACGTTTACTCACGTTTCCGTTGCTGCGTATACAGCGGAACCGGACCACTTTTTGTGCATGTTTCCGTCAAGTTTCAGCTGAAGGAAACAAATGTTTCCGCAATCGTAATTCCGGGTTTACATTTGCGGAAATGAAAGCGTTGCGGAAAGATGTCTTTTCCATGTTTCCGTTAACGTATTCCGGACTTCCGAATGTGTGATGGAACCAGCGGAAACACAAGAAACCGTTCCTGAAACCGATGTCTGTTGCATGTTACTGTCTCGGAAATGTGTTATTTCAAAATTATCTTCCACTTGCGGAAACTATTCTAGCTTTAGTAAACCTTTTTTTTCTCTTGCTTCCTCGTGAACGCACCCTTATTAGGTTCATGGTAGGTAGAAAGTCTTCTTAACTCATGTACATAAGACCTCTTATGACATTTCCCCCGTCAGTCAAAGAAATACTACTGCTGTATTTTGCCAATAAGTTATTTATTTTCCTTCCATAAGGTAAGACTGCAGTTAAATAGACCTTCAACTGATCAAAGAGCCTATACTATTCGCAAAATACTTATTTTATATACATTTACTTTTGGTCTCTATGTCAGACTCGGAAAGAAAACTTTTCACCATTTAGAAAAAAGATCGCATTCTAAATTACTTTTGAACAAATGTTACAATGCATGGCTGTTCTGAGAATTAGAAATAAAAACAGGCATAGCGTTTGTCAAGAACAATGAGCCTCTATAAAGCGTATTCCAAAATACTTACTCTCCTGAGGAACCTCAGTCCACTGGCTGTTTGTTGCAGCCAGTTATTCGCTACGAATAGCCCAACGAGGGCCATTCGTGGGGCAGGGCCGTACAGATGGCTCTTCAGTTCTGCTCAAATGTGCAGTTGTACGACGTTGTCTTTCGCTAAGTCCTTCCAAATAGGCCTCGTCAAGTTTTGCTTTCAAATTCTTCAGTTTGCTTTTCTCCCACACCAGCTTACGTACTTTTCTTGGTTTTGGACCAGTAGGTTTGAGCAGGACCGTCGTTGTCACTTTCTTTCGATGACATGAAGTCGATCGCATTTGGCGAACAGAAAATTTCTCTTGCCTTGTATTTGTCGTTGTCTGACAAGATGGCCTTCTCTAAGCTTGAAAGGCGTCTTGATAATTTCTAAACGATATAAACAGAAACAAGTATCAAAAATGGGCAAGGAGCATTTTGGCTATCACCAATGAAACCTTGCTGTTATAAGATAATCATGTACTTCCCTGTGGTATAGAATACCTTTTTCTTACCCACGGGCCACCTTAAATTTTGAGTATTATACAAAACAAAGTGTACATATGAAAACTGATAATTTTCTTTGACAAATCAAAAAAAAAATGACATGTTATCAAGGACGAAATATGTATTTATCGTGTTAATCCATAGAAAAGAGCTCGAATACAGGGATACATTTATTGGAAATAGCAGTAATGCGATGTTGCAAAACTAGGATCAAGCTCGAACATTCCTAAACATGTGCTTATATGGTTCCCAATCTGATACTTACTCTTTTTAATCGATTCTGCTGCTTCACTTGACTTCGATGTTCTTCAAACGTTTTGTTTGTTTTTCTTGTTCTGTCATCCCGAAGAGATCTCCAGTATTTATGAACAGCGGCTAAAAATGAAACAGTGCTGATCATTACTGTCACGTTTCATATAAAATAACTAAAAGCATGACAGGTTCATCTGACTAGTGCAGAACGACAGAAAGTTTGAACAGCAACTAGCACGCTCTTGCAGTTCTGAAGGCGTTCTCTACATGTATCTTAACTAGAAAAATACGTATTTTATTTAAGTAGCTATATAGTAAGTTCTAGAGTGCTTTCCTTTAGGATGATCCGGATCAGGATCAATGAATCAAGATCACTGAGATCATGGTGCATCAAAGGAGCCATTGAATCCTTGTCCAGACTGGATTCGCCGGCCCCCTTTGACCATGATCCTGATCCGGATAATCCCAAATGAATGTACTCAAGTCAGTTTACTTTGCTAATAAACGTTAACCCTAAAATGTAGTGTAGTATTGGAGAAAAAACAAACTGGTACTACTTGCTTGGGATAAAAAAACCCCACAACTTACTCCTTATGACAGCCTTTGTCCACTTGTCCTTTCCGTAGACTGACCGGACTTCTTTTAGCACTCTCCTAGCCATAATCCTATTTTCTGAACTATCAAAACTGAATAAGGTATAGGATATTAATTTAAGAATTTTACTTGGCTAAATTAAAGGTGTGAGGGCAAAACTAAATGGAAGCGATCACATACTGTATCGCCAATCATAACGGCAGGTAATTAAAAGAGCGCTACAACCAAACAGCCAATGAGATTAGTTTTCGTATTATTCATCTGATTGTTGTTTGCGTTGTTTGCTTTTAGACCAATGCGAGGCTATTGTTTCCCTGTCGTGAAATTGTGCTTCTTCTTTGTAATAACCCAAGGAAACACTTGTAATGTCCCGCTAAACTACATGCATGCACTTCCTGTACCGTGTTTTGCCCACAAATGATAAAATTCAATTGATTATTTTTGCGTTGCAAGCATGGCCTAGGGTCTTTTTTAACAATAACTAAAAACTGAGCTCCTCCATCATTGCCGCACATCAGGTCAACTCGTTTTGAAGTTTAGGAAAAAGCGAATTCTTATAGTAGCCGGCCTACTACATCTCAGCTGTAACTATTAATTAGCTCCGTTTTGTTTTACCTGACGCTCAAATCAAAGTTAAGCCGATTCTCCTTATCTTCTTCTTGTTCCTCGCCCTTTGTTAGTTCCTTGCACACCTTCCTGACAGCATTCTTGTATTTTTGTAAAATAAATTAAATACAGTGTTAAAACAAACTAAAAACAGCAAGTTGATTATTAGCTGGATGCTGATAAAAGCAAAATTAATTGTAAAAACTGCCATAGCAAATTGCGACTTTCAAAAAGCTGACGTTTTTAACGTAACTTCTTCCTCGGAGTCGGAGCAAAGTGACCTAAGCGACTTTGCTCTGTGGAAGCAGTTATGCTCAATACGTCAGCGTTTTAAAAGTCAATTTACGTGCTTAGGCCATCCCGCAATAAAATGTTTCTTCTCCCATCGCCCGACCGACCCAATCTTTGGAAAAGTAAAAATAAAAAAACTTCCAGACTTGCTGTCCGAGAACAACCTCGTTCCCAGGGTCTCCCTCCCTCCCCCTCCCTCTCCCTCCCTCCCTCTCCCTCCCTCCCTCCCTCCCTCTCCCTCCCTCTCCCTCTCTCCCTCTCTCTCTCTCCCTCTCCCTCTCCCTCTCTCTCTCTCCCTCTCCCTCTCCCTCTCCCTCTCCCTCTCTCTAGAGGTACGATGGGCACTTTTGTAACTTGGTTCTCTCTTTTCATTTAAAACACCCATTTTTATGTTTTGAGACCCGGTTTTCACATTTTCTGAAAATAGACAGCGCCGTCTTTGTGCACTATGAAAATCGCTACCAGCCATCGGAAACGAAAGTTTTTATAGCCATTTAAACCGCTTTCAGGTTACAAAAATTCCCTATGCAAGGGTAAGGGCTAATTTTTCGTGGAAACTCGCCAAATTTTGGCACCATATGGGTATTTAGGAGCTTATTACATCCCATACAATTCACTCTTTATCCAACGTAAAATCTAAAGTAGTTATTGCGCTTGCAAAAATTTTAACAGTTTCCGTATACACTTTTATATCGGGTTAAGGTTTCCAGTTTGGTGAAAACGCCTTTTTGCACTAGGCAAAATTCAAAAGTTTATTTTATCTTTGGAATTTAATCAAAGCTTATCAAATTTATAGCAAAGGTAGGTCTACTATTGTACTTTATGATTCTAAAATTTTGCAGTGTTTGATTAAATCTTTATATTGAAAAATGGCTTTGATGTAGTGGTGGGTATAAGAAAACTGTGCCTGTTTTGCAAGATGTTCCGTCAGCGAGAGAAGCACAAATTTTTTTAACCAAACATCAAATGCTTTGGTGAAGAACAAGACCTAAATAAGGGCTTCCATCACTGAAAAACTCAGGGCAGGTCATCGACAAATATCTGTGAAATAAGCGTTTTTTCCTAAAATCGAACGAAATCGGTGTTCGCAAAAACTGCGTATACTCGTTAGACCGTATTTTATCTTGTCAAGCAGCAAGCAAATTAATATTATAAAGAGATTCAACAAGCCTTAACCTACCTTCGCTTGTTTAGAAAGCCAGTTATTAATCCAAATGTTCAACAACGTGATATTTGACTGCACAGGTTGCATGCAAGTTTTGCGCCGACATTGACGTGGTTTGAGGTATCATTTGTGGCCCTAACACTTAAAGTATTTCTGGCCTTTTGCTGAGACCAAATGACTTAAAAGGCATTAAAGGCAAAAAATACTTCTGCTTTGCTTAAACAATTAAATGAAAAAAGCACACTACGTCAGTCCAACAGTCTACCGTTGAAGACTCGTGGCGCGTTTTTCATAGTGTTTATTATAAACACAGAAACACTTGAAGTAACAAACGTCTGCTAAGAGACAATACCGGTTAAAGTTTGGTTTATTGAGTAAATTAAGCACAAACAATATTTTCCTTTTTTCTCTGTGGTTTGACAAATTTGACACGTCCAAATTTTGCATTGGTCAACGTGGGTTTCTGTTACACAGTTGCGTCGTAATAGTCCTTTAAAATAGTGTTTATACACATCGCTTCATATATATGGCATGCATAAAATGATTCTTTGTTTCTGGCTTGTACTTTTCTCAAGCTTAGTGCTTTTTTTGATCCCTTTTTCAACTGTTTCAGCAGGAAACAGTTCAGAACGGGAACCATATCGCACGGCATTTCTTTAGGCAGTGCAAAGCTCCCTCCAGCCATACAGTTCTGCAATTTTCCTCCGCCTTCTCTTGTCTTGTGCGCTCCATTAATACATCAACAGTATTATGCCGTCATGTTGACTTACAAGTGACCTTGGTTTCACAAGGTTTGCTATTTGAAAGGTTGGTTTTTTTTTGTTTCAGTCTTCACAACAATACGCTTTTCAATGCTTAGTAGGGGACTGGTTCCTACTTCGTATTTTCCTCAATCTAGCTTTGTCAGATGCGCGCGTCAGGGTAGGAAAGAAGAAGGAGATAAGCACAAAGTACCCTCATATGCCGAAGACAGAAATGAGCGTCACTTCAGCAATCAGTTATAACTTTGACCTCTGTTCAGGCGTATTTGTGATTTGTAATTGTCATTCGTTTCTGTTCGGAGTTGGGAGGAAGAAGATTCCAGTGGAGAAATGTATAATTATAACGATAATAATGATACTAATAATAATAATAACAACAACAACAACAACAACAACAATAATAATAAAACAATTTTAATAGTCAGCGAGTAACGTGCACACTTCCTGGACGATAGATGGGAAATTTTATATGAAGTAGCATTCTACGGCGTGGTCGACGAGACTTACACTCGAGCTCCTCGATAACACAGTCAAACTGCTGAATCGCTCATCATGGATTATCATGGCTTTCAAGCACATTTTAGAGATTTAAAGGCCCTGGAAATCCAGGCGATCAGACGTGGGAACAAAGGCAAAGCAAAACGTGTAAGTATTTGTAACGTTATTTGAATTTTTTTTAGCAAGTTTGGTTTACTTACATTTCAAAACAAAGTGGAGTGCACAATTGAACGGTCAAATCAAAACGACAGCAAACAAAACCAAGGGCTGGATTTGAGATCTATATCATTCTTATGAATATCTTAGTACTTCTTAATCGATATATCATAGTTTGGATTCGCTAAGATCTTTTGATTTACTATAATTAAGAAAATCGGATCGCCCGTCGTTTAGATTTTTCAACATCTGGGCGGTCTGCGCCAAGCGGTCGCAACTCGTGGATTCGTTTTCAGTGCCAAGTGCAAACCAAGGATTGGTTTTGGGATATATAGCGGCCTTCTGGACTTCTTAGCACTTCTTAATCGATATATCACAGTTTGGATTCGCTTAACTCTTTCCATCAACAAGAATAAAACATGGAGTGGTTGCCATAAAGTTTGATTTCCACTGTTACATATCTGATTATTTAGTGACTGATTCATCATGGGCGTGAATTAACTGGTTTTACTTGTGTCGAATGAAATAAAACAATTAAAATAGAAAAACAGTATGCACTTTCCCCGTCTGTGTAAAAGGTCAAAACATTTTTTTTTTAAAACTATTATTTTACACACAAGAAACCAGTTAAATACACCTGTGAAAGTAGATAATTTAGGCGACAGTGGAAATCTATCTTTAGTGTTTTTGAAGACATTAAACACAGCTTAGGGTCTTGTTAGAAATTAGCAGGGAAAGAGGGAGCTGGAAAATGGGGGAGGGTCATAACTTTTTGAGCTCCTGGAAAAGACAGCTTTTAAACAATCATTAGGTGAGGTTTTTGTGACATCTCAAATAATCAAGGTCGAGTAAGTGTTATCAGACGAAGCTGAAGGCTGGGGCTGATTAACACTTACAAGACCTTGATATCGCAAAAACCAAATCTAATAATTGTTTTATTATACTTTTTTTTAAAAGAAAACAATGACAAATGCAGTGCTGAAGAAGCAAATTGGCAAGCCATACTTTAACTTTGCTGTGTGTGTAAGATGCCGCTAGCCAACTGTGAACTTGACATTGCTCTTGAAAATCATGCATTGCACGCACAACCTAAAGATTATTCACCAATCTGCTAGCAGATTGTTTGGTTCCAGGAAATGTCCATTCTCCAGAAGGGATTGGAAATTCCTGGGGGTGGGGGGGATCGCAAAGGCCAACATTTTTAGGGAAATTTATGGAGCTTAATTGTAATTTTCCAGGGGGTGGGGGTCTTAGGAGAAATCCCTTCTGTGGGGGAGGTATGAATAATTTCTGGAACCACACATAAGTGAATAGTCTGTAGTTTGGACTGATTCCTATAGTTAACTGAAGGCTCTTAGCAAAAAATGTTTATTTTATTTTGTCTGTCTGTCACGTCTAGTTATCTGAGAAAGCCTTTGAACTACGGAACATGTGGACTGAGAGTTTATCCAGGATGCGCCACTCACGTAAAAGGCCTGCAATGGCAGTGAACAAGGGCGAAGAAAATTCAAGTGAAGACTGGCAACAGAAAGGTGAAGTTGGATATGAGGTTGATGAAGACGTTGAGTCAGGCGATGAAGTTGACTCAAAAGGTGAATGCGATGAGGGACAAGTTGAGTCAGGCAGTGAGGGCGGCTCTGAAAGTGAATATGAAGAGGTTGAAGGCGTTTGGTCAAGTGGCGAAGGAGTTAACTTAGGTAACGATAAAGAGAAAGATCAACATAAAGGCCAAGGAAGAAGAAAACGAGAGTGCCCACTTCCTTACTGTAGAAAGAAGGTGGTTCACATCCCAAGGCATCTAGCACAGGTTCATCAGTGGTCTCCATCTCGGTCTCGTGCGGCACTCACAAACTTTAACTTACGAAAAAAGTACACATTCAAAAGTCACAAAAATGCGGAAGCTGGCAACAGAAAGAGAAAATACGATGGCAATAAGGCAACCAAAGCCTACAAGGACTATCACAAGAAACGTGTTTGTCCTCTCCCGGGATGCTCATCATGCATTAAAAGATTGGCAGCTCATTTAAAGAATGTCCATGAAATTAGTCCCTTATCTGATGAGTATGAGCGCCTACTGAAGAAAGCTTTGCCAAAGAGGAAGAGGCCCTATTCAGTTCAGGTAATTGAAAACAGACTGAGGGAGAAAGTTGATGAAGATGCACTGATGCTGAAGAGAAAGAGGTCCAGTTCAGTTGATTCGAGTGAAGTTGATGCAGTGTCGCTGAAGAGTAAAAGGTGCAGTTCAGTTGATGTTTTTGAAGTTGATGTAGATGAGGGGGTTGATGAAAGAGCACCAATGGTGGAAAAGGCGGAAGCCGACGTTGATGATGAAGATGATGAGAATGGCCCTGCGTTAATTGTTAAATTTGCAAACTGGTTGCAATCACCGGATGGCGGAAAGAAAGATAGCAAAACTGTGAAACAGCATGCTGCGCAAGTAAACAGAATCTTGTCTGTCATTGACAATGACAGAAATGTGGAATCTCTTCTGGATTTTGCTGTCATTAAGGAGAAGTTTGTGAAATATGCTGAAGAAAAGTATGTGCCCGAAACTATCAAGTCCTATTTTACAAGTCTAGGACATTTCTATAGCTTTCTTTTGTCAGAAAGTCCAGAGGAAATTACAGCCAATAGTGAGGTGGTGACCCAAGTAAAGGAAAAAGTGAAACGGTGGTCGTCATCATACAAACGATCTAGTCTGAAACGGAAGTGGGAGCGGCAGGAAGAAGATAGACAACAACTCATTACTCCAGCGAAAGTTGAATTATTTGAGAAAAGCCAAATCTCAAGAGATGCCATAATCCTGCTTGGAAAGCTTAGTGGCGCACACAATGCGGAAATTATTACACAAAGTCAGTTCACCCTTTTGCGCGACTTCCTTCTGGTTGAAATCTCAATTGATAACGCCAACCGCGCCGGTGTGTTATCAAACATGACACTGAAAGAGTTCAGAAGAGCCACGAAAGAAGACGACAGGTTTGTTATTAGTGTCATGAACCATAAAACATTTCACATTCATGGTCCTGCTCAGGTCGTTCTGACAAGTAATCTTCACAATTGGATGAACGTCTTTGTTGAAGAAGTAAGATCAAGAGTACCAGGGGTAGGAACGGAGGGAGACCAGCCACTGTTTCCTTCTTTTAACGGAACCGAAATGCAGTCAAGTCAAATCAACAAAGCTATAAAATCAGTGTGGAGAAAAGCAGGGATTCCTGGAAGTATTCACAGTACCCTTCTTAGGAAAGGTGCCGTCACTGCCGTCCATAAGCATCATAAAGAAGCTGCAAGTGACCTCGCTGACTTAATGGCACACAAAGAGGATACTGCTGTTAAGTACTATCGTCTGACGGAAGAGATGGAGGCATCGGTCAAAGCATCCCAGACGCTCCATTCTATGATGAGGAAAAAGAATAAAGAGGAGAGCAAAGATGAAGAAAGTAAAGACGAAGAGCAACTTCATGCAGTAACGAGGAAGAAAGGCCAGGAAGATCGTGTCACGGAAAAGGGCAAGAAACTACTCGAGGTAGATGGCGAAGAGCAAGATGTACAGCAGAGTGAAGAGAAATCCCAAAGTCCATCTAGAGAACCATGGAGTAGAGTGGCGGTTGGTGAAATTCAAAAGCTATTTCAAAGTGAAATACAAGGGAGGAGCATAAGCCTTGACTGTGTAAAAGAAAGGATTACAAGAAGTGAAATCCTAAAAACCGAAGATCCTAAACGAGTCTATGACCGTGTTCGAGCTGAATGGAGGTTTCCTGACACTGGCAAAAACACAGTTAACGTTGTGTCTCCACCAACAGAAAGAGAGGAACTGAACGATAAAGTGGATCGTATGTTTAGAGGAGAAGCTGATGAAGAAGCATCTAGTGACATTGTACCACCCACATCACTGACATCAAGGGCAAAGGCACTTTTCAGTGAGGAGCAAGTAAGAACATTAGTACGATTATGTGATGATATGATTGGAAATAGCCCAATTTCAGGGAAAGAAATTCTTAAGAGACTTTCCAATGATGCCCAAGGAAAAAGCATTTCAACAACACTGACCTTAAGTCAAATTGTTAATCGTGTTAAATATGAACGGAGACAAAGAAGAGAGAAAAAAAAGTAACCCTAGTCAAGTTGAGTAGATAGAGTCTAGCATTTGGGTGGTAGATATTTTTTAATACTAGTCATTATTGCAGTATGGCATGTCTTCTTTCTGTTAACTGCTCAGACCTCTGTTATGCAGTGACAAAGAGCAAGACAAAGACAACTTTCAAGGCTAGTATGTTATTTACATGACTGAGTTATTTCAGTTTAGTTTAACATTTCACTCTACAACTACAGAACTAGTTTGTGTAACCTGATGCAATCATGAGTGGGTTTGAAGAAAATTGAAAAGCTTTCGGTGTGAACTTGAGCTACAAGCTTTGCGTTATTTAGTGCTTTCAAACTCACCCTTGTGTTTGCATCAGTTATGTTAATGTAGATGTGATGATTAAGTCAAGCTAAACAAGGAATTGTAGGAACTGGAAGCAACACAAGTATCAAGTTTATAAAGTATTATTTTGTTAACTGGTATTAACCCTTAAAGTCCCAAGGGTGATCAGCATCTGATTTCTCCTTCTGATATCAATACATGATGAAACATGCAGATTTTGAGAATTAAGGAAATGATTGCCACACAAATTATCTTGATGTTTAAACAACGTATCACAGCTACCTGTGATCTCATAAGAAATACTTATGACAAGTAAGGATAATTTGTATGTTGGCATGGGGCATGTAGGGTTAACCAGCAAGGTAGGCACACAAATGCAGGCAAAAGCTTGGGGAGAAGGTGTTTTAATGGAGAAATAGAGGCTGTTCTGCTGTTACCCTCCCTTGCATCTGTTGCTTGCATGTAAGCAGAGACAGAGGGAAGGAAAGCATAATGTTATTGCTCTGATTAAACCAGACCAGAAGTACATCTGCTGTGAAAAGTTTTCTTTCAGCATTTACATGTACTGTAGTTTGGTTACTGTATAGACTTCTGTCATGATAAAATACAAGTTAAACTGAGTTTCAAAAGAGAACTTACAAGATTACTTTGTGTAGCAAGTGTTACATGCATCCACTTTGTGAAACCTGATGCGAACACATAGGAGAGCATTTGGGAGAATTTGAAACTGTTTCTGTGGGAACTTGAGCCCCAATCCTTCTTTGATAACAGCTTTAAAACTCACTCTTGTGTTTGCATCAGATGTTCATGAAGCAATGTTTTAATTAACTCTTCAAGTCCCCAGATTGATCAGAATTTAAATTTGCTTAGTAATATAAATGCATGATCAAGCATAAAGGTCACAAGAATGTTAAGGTACAACAGTCTCCAAAAATCAATACAATGCATTGTATCGTCTACATGCTTTTAAATACGACCTTTCTGAATTACATGCAGTGCCATCAGAAGTGTATGGGGATCACTGGGGTTTGGAGGGTTAAGGTCTTAAAAATGGGCCCTTTGCAGCTAATGATCACATAGGACAAAATATGACCTTGCTGGAGGGCTAGGTTAGCCAAGCTATGCTCTTGGACAACCAAAACAAAGAAAAGTTAAGCACAACTGGTTGAAATCACTTTTTTTTGCTGTCCTATGCCATCCCAGTGCATAAGCTAGCTCTCCAGGAAGGTGGTATTTTATATCATGTGACCATTAGCCCCAAAGGGCCCATTGCAAAATGGATTCAAGTTACATGCAACATATTTGCTTTGTCTATACTGCTGAGATGCCAGAAATTGAACTGCATTTTTTTAAAACTGTTTTGTCGTTGCAGTTCATTAAAACAGCAGTATTAGATGTTGTGTTATTAAAGAGTTGCTGTTTTTTCCTGTTGTATATGGTTAGTTGTGACTATCCTTTCCAAGTTGTTGTTAACGGCCATCTTTTGTTTACCAACTACATACTGAATGTGCAAATAAATCTAATTTTCATGATATTAATAGAACAATTTTTAACATTCAGTCTGCAGTTGTTAAAAAAAATTGCAATACTAATTTTCTAGTATCGATTTAAAGAGTTTTGTATATCCTTCAAATGAACAAAAATGAATTTTTTATTAATGAATGATTGACAATTAAATTTCTTGCTGTGTTAGTTTGTAACTAAAGAATGATTATTAATTAAATTTCTTGTTGGGTTAGTTTGTAACTAATGAATGATTGACAATTAAATTTCTTGTTGAGTTAGTTTGCAACGTTGTTTGTTTACATTCACTGCATGAGTTGCATGCAAGACAGGCAAGGGGTTGAAAGTTGTCATAACTCCTTGGGGTCAGGGGGACATGATACACCACAACATTTGATTTTTAAACAAGGTATTTCCCGCTCATTCATCTTCTCAAAGTGTGGTTTGCAACCCCTTCAGCCCTGCCCTTGTCCTGTGGGTCCCAATTTCTCCCTACTTATTATCATACATTTCTTTCAATTTAAGTTGTGAGAATTTGATAGTACATCAACAGAATATCCCCAAGTTGATGCCTGTCTTATTCTTATACAGCAGTTGTCTGCTACTGTTAAAGGAACAAATTGTTTCGCATACAAGGCCGGCTACTTTGATATCCCCTTTCAAAAGCACGCAGTCTTTTGAGGTCAATTATTGTGAGTTGTCACCTCTGTCAAATCTATATCTTGAAGTCCCTGTTGAGATAAAGAGTATGCACAAGTTACTTTCTTTGCTTACATGCAACCAGGTACACAAGAAATTCTATAAATGAGAGAACATTAAGTTTTCGAGGGGGTATTGTGCTACTTTCAAAAAAGCTTATGACCATAAATAAACTATTTTTTCCGAAAAAATGCCCAACCCCCTCCAAAATTTAATGGTCCATTCCTAAAAACTGTTAAGACTGTCATTTAAAAAACTTAAAAAGTAAAAAAAAAATGAAAGGGACTTAAGTGCCCTTTTTGTTACCAAAGTGCCTTACTAGGTTACCAAAGTGCCTTACTAGGTTACAAAAGTGCCTTACGAAAGTTACCAAAGTGCCTCATGAGGTTACAAAAGTGCCTTGTAGGTGACTTAAGTGCCCTATGGGTTACGAAAGTGCCCGTTGAAGGTTACAAAAGTGCCTGGAAATGTTACAAAAGTGCCCGTACCTCTAGCTCTCCCTCTCTCTCTCTCTCCCTCTCCCTCTCCCTCTCCCTCTCCCTCTCTCCCTCCCCCTCTCCCGCTCCCTCTCCCTCTCCCTCTCCCTCTCTCTCCCTCCATAGGTATGAACGGGCAATTTCGTAACATTTTTCTCTTTTCCCAATAGCTCAGACAATTTTTCGTGGAAAACTATGAATTTCCTTCCAAGAATGCATAACTACATAAGCCTACTGCATGCAGGTTTTCAGCCAATAACACTTAAACCTGTCCGAATGACGACATGATTAGTGCTCAGGAGGTTACAAAGTAGCCCTATGCGTGGTAACGCGTAAAAAAAAAAGCTTTTATCAAACTTTCTGTGGCAATTTGTAGCTATTGGATTACCATTCATGTGCCACACCACCCTCTCGGTTACCACGATACTTTAAATAGCAGATATTGCGGCCTACAAAAATCTACCGTGTAAGTGTTTGACTTCTCATGTTGATGAAAGGTTTCACGATTCGGAAAAAGCCCGGTTTTTGTTCAGCGAGTTCGAAAAGTTTATTTTACCAGTTAGATGCAACCAATGCTGCTAATTTTTATACAGCAATTAGAGTAACTATTTGGCATTGTAACAAAGGAAAGTTGAAGGAAAAAGATAGAGATTCAAATTTTTTCTGAATTTTCTAGTTACCCCTGTCTAAAGGCCGCCATCGTTACAAAAGGTCCCTATTTGCCATAACTTCCAAATGGCACTTTCAGCATGATTTTTCAAGAGATAACAAAAATAACTTAGATCAAATTGTTCATTAGTGTGAGAGTAATTTGTGACCCAAAATTGAATTTTTTCCTATAAAACGTTGAGGAGTAAGAGCTTATCAAACGTTTTTCTCAATCGACGCATTTCACTAATGGTAGTTTAACTAAGCGCTTATGCAATAAAAGTCTTTTTTGACTCATTATAGCGTTGAAGGACGACGAAAACCCACAATATAAATAGTTCGATCAATAAATAACAGTTTAGTGCTGGGAATATCTCCAAAAAACGTGGTCAAGATCTGATGCTCCTTATACGTCAGTTGTATTAAGCACACTTTGCCCACGGCTTTCGGGGAGCGGCTGACTACCCAGATCAGCTTAAATGGTTTATTAGTACATAAGTAGTCAAGGTTGTTACAGTCTGTTAACATTAAACTTCTTAAAGGATGTAGATTTTCAGCGTTAACTTGATTGATGCGCGTTTTAAGGCGGCGATTTGAATTCTGTCTTTATGCCAACCGTTACCGCGCCCTACAAATGTATTTTTTTAGGTAATACTATTATATGTTCATTTTAAACGTTTATCAGTTTGAAAGGATGTTTAAAGCGGGAGTATTTTAAATGTCAGCTTACTGTTCCAAGGCAATTTCGTAACTTTTGTAGTCAACAAAAAGGATGAGCACTGCAGAAAGTGCAGCTGACGATGACCTGCCGTGGTGACATTTATCCTTTCCTCTTTATCTAATGGAGCCTTCTTCTCCTTGAGGAGTTAATTTTCATTATAAAATCGAAAAGACTTCATGGTTAGTCTGTCTCGAAACAATAATGAAATAAATGTGCTTTAAATATACTTTTATATATACACTAGTTGGATTTAGAATCCACGTGACCTTGAGCGTGACTTTCGTATCGCATGGAACTTGCAAAATAGAAGTATCGCAGCCGAAGGCAGATTCACTCCTTCCCTCCTTCGCTTTCTCCTGTTGTTAAACATTTTGTGGTTCAAAAGGTCATCATTAAATGAAATGAGCATTTTAACCCAATTTTATAAGGTAGACTCAAGTCAATAAGGGTTCGTAATTTTGCGGAGTAAAAATGATTATTTCATGCACTTTAATTGCAAAAGCTCTTTTGGTGAACCAGATCCAAAATGGCGAAAACTGAAAAAAAGTGATTTTTGTCCACCTTTGTAGTAGCAAACATGTTCTCCTAAATATTTACGCTTTCTCGTGCCAATGGTTTATCGTTTCTACTTATACTGCTTCTCATACTTCATACAAATAGTAGTAGTGTCAACGTGACTTTTTATCAGTTTGGACTTAAAAAAGGCAATGATAAAGTTGCATTTTACTACTAAGGTAAAGGTGAAGTCCCTTTTATCATTTATCTCATTACTGTATGCGAGGACCCTCTACTTTGCTGACATATCAGATCAATACCCCCGGTTGACGGGCGTGGGCTCGAAAAGAGGTGTGGGCTATCCTTTATGGTCAACCACTGGCGAATAATTCTAGAACCTGTTATAATTTTCGTTTTTCGACGCATTTATTTACGACACAGACTCAATTCTACTCAGAGTTAAGCAGCGATAATGTGAATAAAACTAATGTTACAATATAAAGTCACATCTCCTGCGCGCGTGGAAAAAAACAAAAAAAAAACAGAAGAGGTCATGTGACTAGCCTTGTACATTCAATTGAGGCCGATCAGACTCCACAAGGTTTCTGGCTTGTACATGTTCCGAAGAGGCTCAAGCTTTTAGATGCCAAACAGTTTCAATTTATCGCTAAGAGGTAAGTTAATTTTTTGTGAACATTCATAAATCTTCCGGGAAACAGCAATAAGTCTTCATTTACAATTAATCTTTACTCCGTTGGTCTGGATTTTCAAAATAAGCCCGATGACGATCAACTCTCTTCCAGCATGCAGTTGTCAAAATTTCCCGGGAAAATTTAAATCCAGACCTTATGTAGTTAGCTTTATGAAGACAGAAATATGTACAGTAATGGCTATCAGACTGTTAGCGTCATGCAAGAGCGACTTTTAAATATTTGCAATTCAAATCAATTGATCAAAACGAATCAATTGACAGTGGCTGATTATATGCCATCCCACTAGAGTTTGAGGAGCTCCGAGTTTTCACATTATGTATTTGGCTTGTCTCGTTTGAGCCAAACTGGTCACAGCATTATTCGAGCTTACAAATCGAAGCATTTAAATTTTTCAATGGCCAAGCTCTGCTGGAAGTTTCTCGGAAATCGGGAATGTCAGTTCTCGGAAATCAGGGAACGAACTTGACTAAATGTAGAAGTGTTGGAGTAATTTGGTCTCAGTTGTGCCAAAATATGCTTTTACTTATTGCCACAGAAAGTGTTTGAATGTGAAATTCATTGAGACATCTAACTAGTTCTTTATTGGTTAGGATTTCAGAGGGACTTTAGAGCAAAAGTGACTGCTCACTGTTGATGTGTTTATTGCATCGAGATGTCGATTACATGGTACAACTCGAAATTTGAGAGACTGAAGGTGATTATTGATTTATTGATCTTGAAGTGAAATGTAATGCACATGATAAGAACCTAATTCTAAATTAATTTAATGCTTTAAATTTGTTAATGTGATATATAAATTTACTGAGTAAAATACAGTTGTGGGTCTATAAGGGTGAGCACTTTGATTTGACTTTGTCATGGATTTATTTGATGAGATAATGAACAGAGGTCCAGGTTTTCTTTACCTAATCTCTGGAAAAGCATTACTGAAGATACATAAAAAGCACATATGCAGCTGCTGTATATGCTTTCTTGTATATCTTCAGTTGATGCTTTTCATATTGGTAAGCCAGTCAACTTTAAGATTTAAAATGCATGGATATAGGATATTAAGTGGAAGTGATGGCTTAAGAAAATTAATTTTTTGCCTTCTTTCTTCAGTGATATCTCTTCATATCTTGTATTGTGCTGTCTGTTGTATCAATGCAGAGTCCTTATTGCATTGAAACAAAATTTTTACTCTTAATATTTTCTCATCTTCTCCTGTTAGGCAAGTGAGTTTATAGCTGATCTTCTATCCAGAGGTTCTGATTCACCAGTAAGTTGTAGTTGCTTGTTTTACAACAGACAGTACCGTAAAAACTCGTGTATAAGCCGCACTTTTTTGCCAAAATTTTTGACTCAAAATCGTGGGTGCGGCTTATCTACAAGACCATTGCATGCACACAGGGCATCTGACAGGATGCAGCCGTGCGGGTCCACGTAGATCGCTCACATCTGCATCCTCCGCATCCTCTGGGCGTTTTTGCACATAAAACTGAAAAATTACTCCACATAAGCGAAAAAGCAGCTCTTTACTATCCTCACACACAAAAATAACAAAGAGACTGATCATTTTGAAAAAGTCTTTTCCCTCAAAACAGCGACGAAACCCTCGGATTTTGTCCGGGAACAATTTTCAACCTCCAGGCGTTCCACATGTCTTTTGGCGATGGGCCTGGATACTAGTTGTCCAAACGAGTGCCTGGTTACTAAGCTACGAACGTTTTCACGAACACAACGACTACATGTCCGTTCAGTTGGTGTAAAAACTGTGATGAATGAAGAAATACCTGTCAACGAATGGCAGAAAAAGATAAAAAATGTCAAAGTTGGCAGAAATGATGTTTATTCTATAAAATTGTGGGTAAGACTGAAGTGTTTTCCGTTTATGTGTTTCCTCGTTTATGCAGGTTTATGGTACATCCTGCACATCGGAAAGGTTCAAGGAATCAACTTTAGCTTTATTGATTGTTGAAATTTCCACATAATCCAGCATTTTTCACAATCAACTGGGCATTTTTCCGCCAGTTTTTATTTTTTTCTCAAAATCATGCTTGAAATTTTGGGGTGCGGCTTATCTACGAGTGCGGCTTATACACGAGTTTTTACGGTAAGTTATGTGGAACATTCCAGACCTGATTTGTTTGTTTACCTATGAGTAAATCATAGCAACTGCAATTTCTAAGGCAATTGTCATCACTTTCAATTATCCAGTTTTATATATCAACTGTAGTTATATAAAGTGTTAAAACCCATGCTACAAACTTTTCTTAATGACCAACTTCCATCATGGAGAAAACAAATATTGTGATAATGATTTATACTAATATTAATAATGTAGCAGCTTGTCAGTTACATTTTGATTTTCTGTGCAAGGTGTTATGTTTTAATTAAGCAGTAAGACATAAGCCATTAAAGTGCTTTAGGTTTTTCTTATTAATGTGAACATTATTTATTAAGCCATGAATTTCCAGTGGTAGTATGACTAAGTTTTAAACTGCAAGACTCTTTGTGACAGAAGGTGGTAGTAAATTAGATGTTTTGGTTCCTTTTATGAATTTCAATGCCTTAAAAATAGGCTAACATGTATAAATGACATTTACTGATTTAATAATTGTATTTAGGAGGGTGAATTTGATAGCATGTCATCAGATGAATCAGAGAAAACTAATAATCAGCTCAAGGAAAGAAGCCCAGTGATCGAGAAAATTGTTGTGGTAAGATATGACTTATCATTATATTCTGTTTGTAAATGAGTCCCCATGCAATCACAGGTAACCCTCACTGCAATACCCCATCCACATTCCATTGAACAGGATTTAAAGGGCTCATTTTCAGAATTTTACAAAAGTACCTTGATGTGACATTTACTCATGTGTGATAATTGTATGTATAGGATGACAAATCTGATGAAACATCAGATGAATTGGAGGAAACTAATCATCAGCCTGAGAAAACAAGCCCAGTGATCAAGAGAATGGTTGTGGTAAGATCATAAATTTACATATCATTGCATTTTATTTGCACAATATTCATTCCCTGTTCCTTTTTAGGTGCCTGTTTCACTTGTTTCTAGCAGCTGAGATTCACCAGATTTTTATATGTTGTTATAATGTACCCTGTGGCTTAGTATTAGTTTTTTACTGGAAGTGATGGTAATTTAATACTTTTTATTTTAAAGGAGGAAAGTGATCATGATATTTCTGGAGGTGATTCAGATGAGGAGTATGAACCTGGGGATGATAGTGATGATATGTCAACGTCAAGTGGAGCTACAGAAGACAGTGTAGAGGACGAATTAAATTCTTCAAACACTGAAACAATTAAGGTATTTTTTGAGTATTTTCTAAACATGTAGCCGCTAGTTGCTTTTGTTCTTCTAATTCAAATTTTAAATAACAAAGTGATACCGGTTGTCACATTTTCTCCAAAATATATATATTTTTAAATTCTATGGATGTAGATTTTTCCAACATGATTTACATGACTTAGTTTCTTTATATTATGTAAAAGACAGTGTAAGATGAGTTTAAAATGTAACCAGGATGTGGCAACAACAGTTCTCTTTTTTTTTACTCTTTCTGTCCAGGAAAATGTGGAAATTAAAGTCCAAGTGAAAATCGAAACTTCCAAAACAACTCGAGCAAAACGACCCTGTCCGTTACCGTTATGCAAGTCACAGGTAATTCACCTCCCACGGCATCTCCAAGATGTGCATGGCTGGTCCAAAGAGCATTCCAGAACGGCTTTAACACGCTTTGGCATGAGAAAAACATACACGTTCTCAGACCCAGGAAAAGTTCCTAACAAAAAGAAGAAAGCCACGGATGAGAAAGAAACGAAAACAGAGGCCAGAACGCGAAAAGATTATCACAAGTATCGGTACTGTCCACTCCATGGATGTACGTCCCTAGTGAAAAGGATCCCTGCCCATCTAAAAAATTTCCACCACATGGATCCAGCCTCTGAAGAGTACAGGGATGCCTTATCAAGAGTACGAGGCGCTGTTAAGGAATCGTATAGGAATCGTATAGGAGACCTCGAGCCCGTTTCGAAAACGAGTGCTGTCCTGTGATTGTTGAAGACGAGGAAGAAAATGAGAGTGAAGACCAAGAAGAAAATGCAAGCTCCATTCAATCCGCAGATTCAACCACGCCCAAAGTCATTTTCAAATTTGAAACCTGGCTCAAGTCTGCAGATGGAGGAAACCTTGACGATAGTACATCCAAACAGCACCGAGCACAAATTTCTAAGCTGCTGAAACTGATCGACAACAATCAAGATCTAGCTTCGTTGTTCAACGAACAAGTCCTCAACGAAAAATTCCTGGAAGGCTTTGCTAAAAAGGAGTATCATCCTAAAACAACAAAGTCATATTTGATGAGTCTCCGCCATTTTTACTCCTTTTGCCTCACTAACGACCTTGGAATAAACATTCCAACAGCGAAGATCCTTTCTCTAAAAGAAAAAATGGCAAGATGGTCTTCATCTTTACGCAAAGGCTGCTCCAAACGACATTGGGAGAAGATGGAAGAGGATCTTCATTCTTTAATCTCCCCCGAACAGATTGGAGAATTTGAGAGAAGTAAGGCTGCCAGAGACGCCATTTGCCTAATTGGTCAATTATCAGGTGCACACTCAGTGGTACTATCCCAGAGCCAGTACACTCTCATCAAAGACTTTCTGTTGGTTGAAATATCAATTGACAATGCCAATAGGGCTGGCGCCCTTGCTAATATGAAAGTGGGAGAATTTACAAGAGTATCCAAACACGACGAGGAAAATGTTGTTCTTGTAAAGAATCACAAAACCCTCCAAACACACGGTCCAGCACGAATTGTTCTCAGCTCGAAATTGCACAGCTGGATGGACATATTTGTACGAGAAGTACGTTCCAAAGTTCCTGGCGTGACTGGTAGCCTCAACGAAAGCGTGTTTTTAACGTGGAACGGAGAAACCATGGAATCCAGTCAGATAAACAAGGCCATTAAGTCTGTATGGAAGAAGGCTGGTATGGAAGGAAGTCCTAGCTCAACTCTGTTTAGAAAGTCAGCTGTGTCAAAAGTGCACACAAACAGCGAGAGTAATGAAGCGCGTGGAAATCTCGCAGACTTAATGGCCCACAATGTTGACACTGCACGGAGATACTACAGGCTGCAAGAGAAATCGAAGTCATCGGTACAAGCCTCAAAGCACCTACGAAATGTGATTCGTGTTGAAGCCGGAGGTGAAGCCCACGGAACCGTTGACCAGCTCAAGAGCGTTCCAGCTGACACCCCCAGTATTTCAGTAACGTCCAAATCTTCCAGAGATTCTTGGTCCTTGGAAATCGCAAGTTTAGTAAAGGACGTTTTCAGGAATGAAATTGAAAAGGAGGAGGTTTCTATGGAAACTGTGAAAAGTAAAATTTCTAATCACCCGCAGTTGAAAGATCAAGACCCAAAGAGAGTGCTAGATAAAATACGTGCACAATGGCGTTTCCGAAAGCTTCCTTCTCCAGACGTTACAAGGCTTCCAGAACTCCCTTCTGAAGAGGAAACTTTACAAGAACGTGTACAAAGAGGATTGGAAGTGGAGAACGAGACACCAAGTGAAATTATACCACCAACATTGACAAGCAGCGTACGAGGTGCATTATCGGAGTTCGACCTTGCCAGCTTACGGACTATGTTCAACGACATGGTAAGGAAATCATTTCCCATTGTAAAGCAAAGAATCAAGGAAACCCTCGAAAAAGATCCCTGGGGAAAGGATATTCTGAAGAAAGTTCCACTTGACACTATTGTTAATCGGATAAAATACGAGCGACGTGTCAGCAGGGCATCGAAGTAAGGCAGGCGGCTTCAGAAAGAAAGAAATTAAGGTAGCTAAACAAAATCTGAACAAACTTTTACCTTCCTTTATACATTTCTCAATGCTTTCATGATATCTGCTATGTACTATTGTGCCTGCCGATTTGCGTCACTGTTATGAGACGGAAAAAGAACTGTGGCGGCATGATTGGAAACGCCCCCATGGTTGATGTCAAAGTTATTTTTATCCACGTGATTAGTGTTCACTTTTGGTTTCTTTTAAGGTGATAAGATCTGTTAAGAGAAAGCACCCACTTTTTTCCTTTTGTTCAAAAAAAATTAAGAGATAGATTCAATCCAAGGTGGAACTGCAGAAATATAATTTTCTCGATGAAATTCATTTTGAGAGAGCATCATTGTTTCTGACAAAATGCTGTCATTAAACTTAGGGTAGCCTTGAGTAGTTCAAAACATGATTGAACACACAATAGTCCAAGGTAAATAGGAATTGAAGTTATTTCGTGCGTGCCAGTTTGAGTCACTGTTGTGAGAAGGAAAAAACTATGACGGCATGATTGGAAATGCCCCAATGGCTGATGTCAAAGTTATCTTTATCCACGTGATTAATGTTCACGTTTGGCTTCTTTTAAGAAAGTATCCAGCTTTCTGTTTTGACAAAAAATGAGAAGTAGATTCAATCCAAGATGGAACTCCGGAGAAGTTTAAGTAATGCATGATTGAACTCATGATAGGTCAGGGTACATGGGAACTGTAGTTGTTTTATTAGGTCTCGATAACTTTATAAAGTTACAGAGCCTTGTTTTTGCATACTAACTATGTAGTTGACAACTTAAGATAGTGTGCGAGGTTAATCCACTTACATCTTGCTCGTCAATTTCAAGAACGCAAGGTGAATAATTTTTCATTACCGCCTCTTTAAAGTTAAATGGCTCAAAAGTGTTAAAAGTTTAGCGAAAGACAATCAGTTGTAGATTAAGGCTGTATGAAGAAAAATATAACATTTTAAATTAAATCAAATACTTTTATTTTATAGTACAATCAGTACTAGTGTTGAAATTCAAAACTGTTAGATCGATTGTCTGTTCGCTAACTTGTTAACACTTTCGTGTGTACTCTCTTAACAGAGGGCTTATATATCACTGTTCCTGTTCAGTTAGTATTAAGACGCATCAGTGTCTTTTCAAGCAAGACTTTTAAAAGCTGTATTGTTCTTCGTTATAAGCTTTTAATTGAACAAATTGTTTCTTGGTTCCTGTTATCATGTTTTATTGCTTTAAAAATCAAAGTTGCCTGAAGGCGAATTTCTCTAAGAAGTTCAACCAGCTTTTTTCCTGTTGAGTTAATATTAAAATACATTTGTAAGATCATACACCTTTTCTTAAACAAATGGTGTTCAAAGAACATAAGTTAATCGTACGTTTTCGAGGATTATTCAAATTATTGTAAAATGTTGCCTTATAGAGCAGTTTTCAATTGACGGACGAAACCGAACCACAGTTATTACAACAATTAATGATGACGTTAACCAACCACTTTGAGCTGGTGGGAAGTTAAAGTAATAGCTTGTAGAGTAAGGTGAAGCTTGCCCTATCAAAAATTGTTTGCCGGTATTAAGGAAACATCACATTTAGTCTCGTCGCATAGACAAACTAGCATGGGAATGTTAGCCCAGGAAAACATAATAAGTTGCGATGTTCACTTGAAAACTGCTCAGAAACGACGTGCAAATAAGTCACTACAAATGCATGCTGCTTATACTTAACTTGGTATTTAACTGATAAATTTTAGTGACTACGTATCTCAAATAATCCTGTTTGCGTTGTTGGATTTAATATTGCTCATCATTTGCAAAATTGCATTAAAGAATGATTTATGTTGTTGCCTTTTCATCGACTATGATGTTTTCTTTCAAAAAAATGCTTTTGAATTTAGATAACTAGTCCACGTTCTAAGTGAATTTGTGTCATCCTCGACAGTTTTGACTTCCCTTTAAAAGCTGCGCTTCACTAAGCCCCATTTTATTATGGAAATTTCTGCGTAAATTGAATGAAATTATTCAGCCCATTTTTCTTTTGCTTTTTTACAGTATGTGCACTTCAGAAATGCTCTTCATCTTTGACTAGTTTCTTCCTTTTTGTATTCTACCTGTAAAGTAAATGGAATGTTTGTTGATAAAAAATATATAAACTAGAAATAAAAATATATATATATACTCATACACTTAAAAATAACTTAATTATACCTGAACAAGAAAACTTAATTACTTTTAGAAATGAGCTTAAATCGATCGTTACTAAAGTTCCCCCTTTGGTTACGAAAGTTCCCCCTTTGGTGACGAAAGTGCCCGGTTTGTTACAGAAGTGCCTCATAGTTACCAAAGTTCCCTTTCGAACGTGACAAAAGTGCCCTGTAAATGTTACGAAAGTTCCTCATGTTACGAATGTTCCCGATTTTTGTTACAAAAGTTCCCCTTTTTCGTTACAAAAGTGCCGATGCCTATGGCTCCCTCCCTCTCTCTCCCTCTCCCTCTCTCTCCCTCTCTCTCTGTCTGTATATGCCTCGTCAAGCACTTAGGTGCCAGGGAAAACTTGAGTATTGGGGGTCCCAAAAAATATTGTTAAACATCATACCAATACTTCAAACTTTCCACACTACTTCTATTTGCATTATTCTTCGCCATCCAATGCGTGGTTTTCGTTTTTCCATTCGTGCCATGAATTTATCGCTCTTTACTTTTGCAAATGGCGGGAAATCACCCACTTTACTCGAAAAAGACAAAAAAATCCCTGGAAACTTATTTTTTCGGCAAAAGTTTACCTTTGATGAGTCACCCTACTCCCCTAGCATTACCTTACCTTTCCCCCGTTGAAGCATATCCGAGTTTTTGACTTTTGAAAATTTTCCAGTGTACCTGCATGCTTAGTACTCGATTCAAAGCTCGAGAAAGCGCATTCATCATTTTTTTTCCAAACAGAATAATTCAAGCAAATATATCTTCGACACATTTAGAGGTAATGGACTACAAAAATTCACACACATTACGCATGCAATAAAGCACGTTTTTGCAAAGTTTCGGCCTATTTTATGAAATTTGGTTTTCGTTACGCTACTTTGAATTACAAAAAGTGATTTTTTTTTCGCGGCGGGAAATCAAACACGTTTTCAAATCTCGATAAAATTTGTCATTTTCGATAAATATACTTGAGAATTTGCAGCAGGGTGTAAAACGACATGTTTTTTAGGGAAATAGGTTCTTTTTGGCTTTACCTTGCATATTTTGAGCGATTTTTAAGTTCAAAGACTAAAAGCGGCGGATAATCAACCAAAATGCGCATTTTTCCCCATTGACGTGTATGAGGCCAGAAGTCGAACTAATTTTGCTATTTTGTTCCAAAAATTTACTATGTGATGGCGATGTTAATTGAGAGCACCTGTATAGATCTACGATTTCAGTAGTTTTAACGTGCAGACAAAATTGACCATTTACTGTAGCAAACAAAACAGATACAATATGCTGCTTCGTTTCTGGCCAGTTGGTTGTTCGCTTTTGGGAAGTATGACGGGGATTTTGTTTGTGTAGTTTCAAAAACTAAGAAACATTTGAGTGTTAATGGAAACCTTTAAATAATGGTCCAGATTCGTTATAAATTACTACCTAGTGTACTTAAAATGTCGACGAGTGTCTCTGGCCTTAGATGGAAAGGTTCAAAATGAAGTACAACTTGAAAAATCCTGGCGGAATTCTTCAACTTCTCGCCAAGGTCTCGCATTTTTGTTTCCAAATTATGCCAGAAACGATCATGATTTGTTATTTTTTCAAGAATTCGGTTGATATCTTTCTGTTGGTTTTCTGGCATTATTTTCTAAAGAAGAAGAGGTATTATAGCTCAGTTTCGACGAAAAACAATCAAAATCTCCGTTATACTTTTTCTTTAAGTGGAGTTGTCTAGGCTGGCGACGGCGGGATTCTCGGCAACATACTGTACTGTATGCATGGAAAAAATTATAAGGACAAAATAAATTTTTATTGCATTTGCTTCCAAATTCCGATTTTTGGGGAACAATCTGCCTCTTTTCCGAATACAACAACATCTACAAGTTGATATTCAAGCTTGGTGCAGCATACATGACGCAGTACAAGAACATGTAAACTTGGTGTAGCTTACATGACGCGTACATGGCCGAAGATCGAGGAATGGTAAGTCACGACTTTTAGTGCTCCCTAGTAATGCATTTTTGCCACCTTTAGTAAGGCACAGAGCCGCAAATCAACCACAGCAATGGTTACATAAGTACATAGTGTACCTGAAGTAATCGATTTAAGTTTTGCAGTTGTTTAGTTACCTTCGCAAAGAAGGTCATTTATAATTCTACCGATCAATATTAACATACTAGTTATACTGTTATAAAATTGTTCTTTAAAAAATCTTTCTAAACCTACAAACACGATAATATTGAACTTCTCAACATAATGAAGCAATGGTGAAAGTTGGATGAAGAGCCGTTCAATTGCCTTGAAATTATTAATGGTCTAATTTTGTTTTAAATATGGCGGATCTTCATTTCGATACCAGGCTTTCACAACACATTTACCGTTAATTAACTTGATATGATTTTATGCCTAGATCTCAGGATGTTATTCGTAACATTTTTTAAATATTTAGTCTTATCAAAACAAAACAAAAAACTCTGGATCTTATATTTGGCTCGGGGAATCGTTGTAATATGTGATTCTTTGGCCGGTTTAGTTAACACAATGTTGTGATGATGCAAATTGAAGATTTTCTGAATTTTTTGACAGGATTATTTCAGTGGGATACTTTTCTCAGTTGTTACTGCTTTACCATTCATGTACTAATTTTGGGGGAGGCCATTGCACCGTAAAGTGTTACAAAATCAAAATTATCATTTTTATTTGCAGTACTTTGTTCACCGTCGAACATGAATGAATTTCGGAAAGTTGTCAAATTGGCCAGCCAAGGGGATGAACTTGCCCTTAAGAAACTGGATCTCGACAAACCAGTCAAAGTAGATTTAGACCCTCCTTTTCCCGGAATGGGGATTATTCTCCTCACCGGCGAATTTGAAACTGCAAGGGCAATAATTGCTGCCGCTGACCGTCTGAAGTTGTGGACATTGGCTGCAAGTTGTCGAAACAAAGTCAAATACCTGGAGTTTATCGCCAAGAAGTATTGCAAGACCACTCTGGCAAACAAGCCAATTCGTGGAGATGTTATAGCTGATGTTATGAACGATTTATTAGAGGAGAGAGATATGCGAAGACAGGAAGAGAAAAAAGAAGATATGGAAGCTGAGGACAAAAGTGAAACCGAAACAGAGTGCAGCTATTCCGATAAGAAGATGGAGGAACAGAAAGAGAAAGAGGCGAGAAGCAAACATGAGAAAAGCAAAAGAGTGGAGAAAGAGGAAATACAAAGTTCGTCTTCAGTTCAAGAAAACGTAGAAGAGAAGAGGGTAGTAGAGCCAGCGAAAAAGGCGAAAGGAAAAGTGAAGAATAGCAACGAGAGATCAGGTGAAAAAGAGGCTAAAGAAAAGATGGACGCCGAGAATGGAAAAGAGGCAACAAGTGATGACAAGACAGCCAGCGAAAGCAAAAGGCAGGGAAGTGGAATTCCGTCTGCCGAAGAAGATGACGTTGACGAGGCGGAGCTACCGATCGAAAAAGAGGCAGTAGCCAAGGATAACAAAACGAAAAAGAAACAAAAGGGTAAAAGTAAAAAAGGCGAAAATTCGGAGTCATCATCTGAGCAAGAAGAAGAGAAAGCAGCGAAAAGCAAGACAGGGAAAGAAAAGAAGATTGTTAAGAAGGTAACCATCAATAATTCCAAGGCCAGAAAGTGCCTGTTATGCAACACACAAGTTACTCATCTAAGAAGGCATGTGGTCGCCCTTCATGTCAATAAAGGAGAGAGGCTGGCCGTATCACAGCTTGAGTCTATACTCCAAGCCGCAATTCATGGAGAGGAGACTCGAGGAAAACGAAGAACGGAAAAGCGGAAAGGCAAGACTTTTTCGTTCAAAGGCAGAGTGAGAGAAAAATGTCCACTGTGTGACAAGGGTGTGTTGGCGCTGACAACCCATCTTCAGCGCACTCACAAACTAGAGAAAAAAGATTCAATTTACAAGAATGCACTGAAAATGGCCAGGCCGTACGAGGGTAAAACGGAGGTGGTTTTCTCATTGCCCGACTTGAGCTGGAAAATGCACAACGGCCAGGTCCCATGGAAACTGCCACAGTATCTTACTTCCAACAAGCCGAGCTGAGTGATGATGGAAGCTACACAATGTACTGTCCAAAACATAAGCGATCTGTTGATGGCCCGGCGCGGATTTGCATGGATGCTGAAACGCATGCTAATGTCACCACGTACATCGAACATGTGCGCAATGTCTGTGCCAATGATAACGAGGAAGCCTTGTTTATCACAGTGGAGGGCAAGGCCTTTAACCAAAGCAACATTGGCAAAAGAATAACCGCCTTTTGGTTTAAGGCCAAGCAGATAAAATTGTTGAGCACCGATGTCAGGAAAATTGCATCCTCGGCAACGTTCGATATGGACATCGTCCAAAAGAGGGCTATCCACGAACACATGGCTCATAAAGAGGTGACTGCGGATCACTATTACAACATTGGTCACATCACCAAGAAGTCTTCCAAAGGTCACCAGCTATTGAAGAAGTCCCTTGGTTTGGATAGGTCAGTGTTAACAAGATCGAAACCAGGCACCAAGTCAGCAAATTCAACAAAGTCAAACAATGAAGACGAGGAAACGAATGAACACGATGAAAGCCCAAACGAAGAAGGACTCACCAGTAGTCAAAAAGAAGCCATCGAGATGCTGTTTTCCAACCAAATAATATCTCGAGCCTCACTCACGTTTGACATTATTAGGGAGACCATTGCTGAACATATTGATTTACGGGAATTTGTTGACGACACTAAGATGATCAAAAAGATCTACGACAAAGTGGTCTACTTGAGACGAAAAGAAAAGCAGAACATGGTACTTCCAACAAATGAGCCTGAGCCATCATCAAACAGAACAGAGGCATGGGTTAACGCCATAACAGATACGACAGCATCTGTGTCTGTTAGCTGTTCCGGTCCAGTTGCAAAAACCAAATGGAACAAGACTGATGAAAGAAAAGTTGAAGAATTCTTTGCAAAGTATTCTGTTCGCCCAGGCAAAGAAGAGTTAAGGGCTTTGTTTAACACAGTTTCAAGCCTCAAAGAAATCGTCTACCAAAACGACGGGGACTTCGAGCGCTGTTACAACAAAGTTAAATACCTATTCAAGAAAAGAAGCCACAAATAGACATATTCCAATGGACTCTGAACTCCGGAAAATGAAACATTTTTTAATTATTTTTTATTCTTACATTTAAACCAGTGTACGGTCGTTTTGAAATCAATTATTATTACAGTGTACGGTCGAGGAATAGCCAGATAGAAAACAAAATCGGAAAAAACTAAAATACAATCGATGGAAAGTTATTAACAGTTTTGAAAAATGTTCCTTTATTCCATAAAACTATATGTTTTTGAACAGTGTACGGTCATCAATGAACATTTACAGTGTACAGTCGCGTTAAAAAGTTAAAAAATACAGTGTACGGTCGTTAAGTAATTAAAAATGTAAAATTATTTTGCCCTTTTTTGTTGTATTTTATGGTCATGTCTTGCATAAGTATGCCTGTTCCAAATAAAGCAGTTTTTTTTGTTACACTGTGAAGACCAAATTCGGCTTTCTGACTTATATTACTCTGTTCCTGGCAACAGTATATTGGGTTGGTTACCCATTAAAACCCCCTGAAATAATTTGTTTCGAAAAAAAAGTTGTGATTCCTCAATTGTGGCCATCGTGGTCAATCTTCATTGCCGATGTTTGTAGAGGGCCTATCTCAACCTTAATCTTAAAATTAAAAAAGGAAAAATTAACTTGACCAGTTAGAGATAGAGAACAGAAAGATCTATAACTGATTATCAAAGATATGATATATGGCGTTCACATATTTAATATTTTGCACTTTATTTCCAATCGGCTGTGACGAGTAAGAGAGAGAAAGCTGGCAAAAGTTTAGAGCAGAAAAAAAAAATGAAAATGATGTGGAAAAAATCCAAATAATCATTTGCCTAATATAACAATGTATAATCTGCATTCCTAAGGAGAGAAAAAGAATTACCGTTAAAAATGAAAAATCCTCAACCAATAATCCTCATCAACAATTTCGCCGCCACCCAAGTGGCGGGAAATCAACAGGTGGCGGCACATCAGCCACTGGGCGGGGCATCAACCACAAAACGTGTCGGGACATCAACCACTGGTGGGGAATCAGCCAATGGGCGGGAAATCAGCCATATGGCTGATGCGCCGCCTCCAATTGCGGCGGGGTATCAACGGGCATATGACTCTCTCTCTCTCTCTCTCTCTCTCTCTCTCTCTCTCTCGGGGTGGGGAGAGAGAGACCCTGGGAACGAGGTTGGTCCGAGAAGCGAGTATTTAAATAAAATGCATATCAGTCTGTCTTTATTAGAAAAAAGTTGTTCTTAACATTTCTTTGCTGTACTTTCTTCCTATAGTAGACTGTTTATGCATTTGATATTAAATCTTAGATGTTTGCAAACATCATTTACATATATAATGTATTTCCAAATTTGATACTAGTAAACTGAATTTAGAAAAAAAAAGGGTCCACCATCTCTTTTTCTTAAACAATATGACAGCTTCTTTTGTTACAGAGATAGTAATTTGTCCAAACAGCCTTGCGAACACTACAACAAGATATTTTTATTGGTGTCAAATTGGGTCAAAATTGGTCAGGTTATTAGCTTGCCGCACGGTGATTTTTCGGTCGGTTAGTGTGCGGAAACCTTTATTTCACGCACGTAAAGCCAGCCAATACAATTTCACGTCCGTGAATGGAGGTAACATAACGTGTCGTTTAACGAAGGGGACTTCCAACTGTCGTGTAGTTTTACGTGCGTTAACGCGTGTGAACTGGCTTTACGTGCGTAAAATTAAATAGTGTTAGTATATACCACACAAGTGAATAGTGCTTTCCACGTGCGCTGATTGGTTAACTCGGAGGTGATTAGCAAAGTACTATTCACCTCCGAGCAGCCGACAAGAAACAAAATGGCTTCGCGCGTCGCTTTGTGTACCGAAAGTAATGTTTTGGTCCGTTAGTTATTCAACTTGTGTGGTATATACTAAAACAACTATTCACCTCAGTGTCAGTGAAAGTAGAGGATATTTACCTCGCCGCTTTGCGGCTCGGTAAATATCCACCACTATTCACCTCCACTTCGGTCAATAATAGTTAATTAATGCATCTGCGAAGAAAGTTGAATGTGGATCAACTTCTTTCCGCGTGGAGAGACTGGGACGACGCGTAAGATGGCGGTCACGTTTTCTTGTACTCCGCCATTCCCAATGTAATTTTAGGATGTCTGCAAAGGCAGATGACGTATCCAACCAACCAATGACCGCAGAATCAAAACAAGAAGTACGAGAGAGTCGAAGAAGAAAAAGAATTCGAGAGTGCGGCTCTCAAACGGATGAAGAAGGTGCTGGTGAAGAAGAACGCCATCATGGCTGCACCATGTGCAACAAGAAGCTCGACGGCATCCAAGACAAACTAGACAAAGTTTTATCGCTGCTACCAGAAATCAAAAAACTGCAAACCCAAGTAGTAAAGCTCGAAGAAGAAAAGAACGCCTTGAAAGAAAGTTTAGAATTGTCACAAGCCGAAATAGTAGACTTGAAGAAAGAAGCCGCTTTGACCGCTACTAAGCTGGCCGCTGCAAGCGACAAACTGTCCAAAGTGGATGAACTCGAAAGGCGAATAATCAAACAAGAATGCCACAACCGACGAAATAACATCAAATTCTTCGGAATAAAAGATGACGATTATGAATCGCCAAAAGAGACAGAAGGAGTTCTAAGGCAATTTTTGCATAAAGAAATGAAGATACCAACTGACGAACTAGGAGAAATCGAGTTCGAAAGAGTTCATAGGATTCCAACGCGACCCAAAGAAAACAAGAAACAACCGAGGCCAATAATAGCCAAAGTGTCCTTCTTTCAAGACAAGGAGTTTATTAAATCACGTATAAAGAACTTACCTAAAGGTAAAAAATATGGCGTATCAGATGACTTCCCGAGGGAAGTGGATGAAATTAGAAAAACGCTTCAGCCGGTGCTTAAGAGAGCAAAGGGAGAAAAGAAAATGGCTTTCTTCAATGTCGAAAAGTTAATTATTGAGAATGCTGTTTACCGCGGACCCGAGACCAAAGACTTCCCGCTATACGGTCGAATAATGGAGAGTGGATTAGCAAGAGATTGAGATTTTGCTGCCTTTGTGGAACTCTAAGGGGTGCTTACACTCGTCTCGGACAAGGTAACCTGCTGCATGTACACTGGGTTTTTGTGTTTCGATTTTTTTCTTGTGCAAAAATATATTTATTTAGTTGTCTTTCCACTTAATGTTCTTCAGCGTTTGTTTATATTGCAGTATTTATGTGCCGTGCATATTTATTGTTATGATTTTTCTAACTCGAATTGGCAAACTGAATTACGAAAAAATGTTTCATCTCATAATTTCTGGATAATTATACATGGATCTTAAGATCTTATCTTTAAATGTTAGAGGGCTGAACAGGACTATCAAGCGGCGTCAAGTGTTTCGATGGCTGCATCAACAGAAATCAGATGTCATATTTTTACAAGAAACATACTCATCCCCTCAAACAATCAAAACATGGAAAGCGGAATGGGGAGGGAAAATAATTGAAAGCCACGGTTCAAATCATAGTAGAGGCGTAATGATTCTCTTTAAGCCTAGACTCGATGTGACCATTGAGAAAATCGTAAATGATAAAAACGGCAGATACATTTTATGCGAAGCATTATTAGACAGTGAAAAATTTGTGTTTTTGAATATTTATTCCCCAAATGACCAAACCCAACAAGTACAATTCCTCAGAGGCTTGTCAAACTCCTTGCTCAATACATATGCAAATGAACAAGTGGTGATTGGTGGAGACTTCAATTGTGCGATAAGCGAAAAAGATAAATGTGGAGGACGATCGGTTGTTCATAAAAAAGGTGTGATTCAAGAGATAAAGACTTTAATGAGCACTCAAGATCTTGTTGACGCGTGGAATCATAAACATCCTAACGTGCAAGGCTTTACGTGGAATAATCCATCGATGAAAATTCAATGCAGATTAGATTATTTTTTCATATCAAAAGATATGCAATCTTCAATTATAGATGTCAAAATATTACCAAACATTTTTTCAGACCACTCTGCCTTAACAATTTCTTTGTCGTCTAATAATACAGAAACAACATGCGGTCCTGGATTTTGGAAATTCAATAACTCTTTGTTAACAGATGAAAATTATATCGCAATGATAACAAAACAAATACCAGAAATTGTTTCAAAATATCAAGAAGTCCCAGACAAAGGATTATTTTGGGAAATGATTAAAATGGAAATTAGAGCGTCAACAATAATCTTCGCTAAAAGAAAAGCTAAACAAAAACGGGATGAAGAAAATGACTTATTGATAGAATTTACTCGCTTACAGGAAAAGATAAGATCTAACTTCAGCGAAGCTACTAAAATTGAAATGGATCGGGTTAAGAAAAAGCTAGCGAAAGTAGTTGCCAATAAAACTCGAGGCACAATGGTCCGCAGTAAAGCTCAATGGTATGAATTCGGTGAAAAGAACAGTAAATATTTTTACAACCTAGAGAAAAGAAATCATAAACGAAAACATATAATATCGTTGAAAAAAGAAGATGGATCTCTCCTTCACAATCCCGGACAAATATTAGAAGAAGAAGAAACTTTTTTTTTAAAGAAATTTACAGGTCAAGAGATGTATCTCCAGAATCAGAAATCTTTAATCACTTTTTTCATTCAGATGGTTTGAATACCCTTAACATCGAAGAAGCAGACAATTGCGAAGGACTGTTAACACTTCAAGAGTGTGCAAATTCTCTTGGTCAGTTTAAAAATAATAAAACTCCTGGTTCGGACGGTTTTACAATTGAATTCTACAGATCATTCTGGAATGTTATCGGACAATTCATGGTTGATAGTTTCAATTACGCATTTAAAAATGGGTCTTTATCAATTACTCAAAAACTTGGAGTGATATCATTGATACCGAAAAAAGACAAAGATAAAAATTATCTGAAAAACTGGAGACCAATATCGCTACTTAATAATGACTACAAAATTGCCACAAAAGCTATAGCTCTACGCTTAGAAAAGGTTTTGCCAACTATCATCAGTTCAAGCCAAACTGGATACGTGAAGGGAAGATATATAGGTGAAAATATCAGAATCATATCAGATATGATGTCTTTTACTAAAGCTAAAAATATTCCAGGCCTTGCCGTTTTTCTTGACTTCGAGAAAGCCTTCGATTCCATCGAATGGAAATACTTGCAAAAATGCCTAGAGGTATTTAACTTTGGTCCACAATTACGACAGTGGGTTTCAGTCTTGTATAAGGACATCACAAGTTGCGTCTTGAATAACGGTTTCGCAACTAAGCACTTCAACTTAAGTAGAGGAGTCAGACAAGGTTGCCCTCTTTCGGGTATCCTATTTGTAATTGGCGTGGAAATTTTAAACAATGCTATTACACGTTCAAACGAGATAAGAGGAATCCAGATTGACAAAGAACAAACGGTCAAGGTCTCCCAATATGCAGACGATACAACAGTCTTCGTAAGGGATGTCCAGTCAATTCATAATCTTTTTTATCTATTAAGCCAATTTGAAAGTTGCTCAGGTCTAAAAATAAACCAATCCAAATCAGAAATATTATGGTTGGGACGTTGGCGCCATAGAAAAGACCGTGTGCTAGACTTAAAACTAAGTGATGAGCCTATTTACGCCCTAGGGGTATATTTCTCATATAACGAAGAGCTTGCAACTGAAAAGAATTTCTTTGATAAGCTTAATCCCCTTAAAAAACTATTAAACATTTGGTCTTCCAGGGACTTATCGATATATGGAAGAATTAACATCGTTAAAACCCTTGCGATTTCTAAACTAACTTTCATTTGCAGTGTGCTAGACACTCCAAACGGATTTACCGATGAAGTCAATAACATAATATTCAGATATATATGGAAAAACAAAAATGCAAAACTTCAAAAAACAACTATCACAAGAAGCAAGAATGACGGAGGACTTGGCATGATTGACTTTTCACTATTCGATAAAGCGCTGAAAATATCATGGGTAAAACGTTTGTGCTCCAAGGAAACTGAACCATGGAAATCTATCCCATTATCATTACTTTCAAACGTTGGAGGCAAGCTTCTCTTCGAATGCAACTATGACATTAAATCTTTGTGTATTAATGAGCACCTACCCAAATTCTACCGTGATATAATATTGCACTGGCAAGACTTAAACAGAACTACTCCTGAAAAGAAAGAAGATTTCTTAAACCAAACAATTTGGAACAACCGATTCATAAGAATAGGCAAATCTTCAGTTTATTATCGTAATTGGTATCAAGTCGGCCTACAAAACCTTGCTGATATTGTTAACGATGAAGGAACTGGCTTCATGTCATTTAATACTTTCTTGGAAAAATTCAAAATCAAATGCAATTTTTTACAATACTTAAGTTTGTTGTCGGCTATACCAATTCATTGGAAGAAGAGTCTGAAAAGAGACGAGCATCATCGTGTCCCGACAGACCCGCATCCCGCAATCGACAAGCTCACGTGTAAAACAGTTTATAACACTCTGGTCAACCGACAGCAATGTCCTCCTACCGCAGATAAAAGATTAATAGAATGCGGTTTTGATGCGCAAACGCGACAAGGTGTTTATTCGCTTCCATTTTGCGTAACGAAAGAAGTAAAACTATCTGTTTTCCAGTACAAGGTAATTCACAACATACTATATACAAATAACATTCTGTATAAAATGAAGAAAAAACCAAACCCTTATTGTCCCTACTGTACCAATGTCGAACAAACGATTGCTCATTTATTCTTCACATGTTCAGCAGCCACATCTTTCTGGTCCGAGTTCACTACTTGGTACAATTCGCTATCAAAAACAAAGAAGACTTCTCTTTCTAAAACAGAAATAATATACGGCGTAACAGAAAACTGGTCGTCCTGTTCAACCCTTAACCACTTGATTATAATTGGAAAATACTTTTTGTATACTAATGCCCTAACAGACCAAAGATTTCAGTTCGCCGATTATATCACTCTCGTTCGAGATAAAATTGAAACGGAAAAATACATCGCAATCATGACCAATAATCGCACTGCCTTTAATAAAAAGTGGTCAAATTTTCTTATTTAGCACATTTATTAGTAAATTTGTTATGCTTTTTGTGTGTGTGTGTGTGTTAATTGTAATTGTAGTTGTTTTCCTTTTAACGAGTAATTTCTATTTAAATTTTTCATTGTACTTTATTATTAGTAATCTTATTGTGAGAAGTGTAAATATTCGGATTGTTAGTAATGTGAGTAATGTCTGTAATTATAATTTGTATCCTTATCAATGTAAGCAATTTTAAAATTTGCCAATAAAAAAAAAAAAAAAACAAAAAAAAAACAAAAAAAACTTCTTTCCGCGTCATGTGCTCGCCGTTCGCTCGCGCGTGTCGCCAACAACTGGGGCATTTTGGCAATCGTTTACAACACTGTTACTCCCTCCGATCAGCCGCGCTTACTTAACCCATTCCAACTTTTGATTAATTCAAATTTGTGATTACTTCTTGGACGAATCTTTGAAATGATTAAGTTGCTTTTAACGACAAGATTTCAACTAACCAGTGAAGGAATTATTTAGCTCAACCTTGACCGTAGCTTTGAAGTTGCTTAGTCAGAAAGAAGACAAAATTACTTACCGAACACTCAGGATCACTGTCTTTGGACTTCTGAAAGAGTTGCCTTCTCGTTTTTGTCGTCAGATCCGTTACTTGACTTTTCAGTTGCTGATTTTCTTTGCGGATCTCCGAAACTTCGGCCAGCAATCGCCTCAAGAGATCTCGATCTTTCCGGGGCTGCTTTCGGGGTTCCTTCACCAAGCACTGTCGTGTCTTCCATTTCTGCATTGGCTGATTCAATAGTTTTGCCGAGTACGAGTAAAGTTGACAAAAAATTCGAAGCACACTCTAGAACGACGACTGGAAATGACGCGACGCAACACAACTTGACAATGCCACGATAGTTAAATTTCCCGCCTCGTCTCCAGTTTGACGCGACCAAGAAACAATTGTCATCAATGGCAACAAATCATTTGCTGAGCCCGCAGTGAGAGAAATTTGCAAGAATTCACACGTTTGAATCGAGGAGAGAGTTTTCATCGAGTTTTTGGTTGTTTATATCGATATATTAAGTAATAGAACACAGGAGTATCGCAAAGAATGAAAAGAAAAGGTTTACACGGCGAAACAAGTGGTAAAAAGAGGCGATCAAGGTGTAGACAACGATGTCCTCATTGTCAGCAGTTACTTGGCAAATCTCAGTATCACGAACATCGCAAACGGTACTTCAATCCAGTACTCAAAGAATGGAAAACCGTGGCCGATCTAGCGAAAGTTAAAGCATCTATACCTATACCAGATGTCCCTGGATCAAGCTCAAGTGATAGCGAAGGTAAGCTTTGCGTATATGTGACTTCGTGCATTCGAATATCATGCAAAGCTAGAGTATGTTTTGAAAGACCACTTCGTTTTCACATGTTAATGCAGGTTAGACCCTTGTCATTTACATGTGTAAACAACAGCGCATTTTTCGAAAAATTTGTAATGAAAACCGGAAAGATCTTTGAAAGATTAGCAAACGGTCTCAAAATTTACCAGCCCAAACTTTCACCATGGACGTCGGTTTTTTTTTTAAATTTGAATTTCTATTGCCTCTATTCAATTTTGTCAAGGCCAAACAAGAATTGAGAGTTGAAGGATGGTACAGTAAACACATAATTATTGTAAGAAATAATTCTTTTTATGCCAGGGTTATATCACTTAATGGCTAACAAGCAAATTAATTCTGATTGATTGGTATTCCAAACAAATGAAATGTTTCATGTAGTGCATGATGTGTTTGTTTGTCAACTTGAAACAAGCTAAGGTCTGGTCTTTCAGGATAAGATTTTCCTGCTGCATGGTTAAGGGCCCGTTACAGTATCTTGTTGCCAAGTTACACAGTCGGCATGCAAACTGTGCAATTTCACTTCTGGTTTTCTTGTTCTGCTCTGCAGCCAAATTTGACTTTTTCATGTAATAATAAATGTTGTGGTTTAATTTTATATTTGGTTCAAAAGTTTTCAAACCAGTTTGATTTTTAGTTTTCATTGTCTTATATTCATTATCATAATCTGAAACAAGGGAAAATAAAAATCAAACTGGTTTGAAAAATTTTAAACCAAAGTAAAATTTAAACCACAACATAAATACATGTATATCAAACTTGAGAGACAGTGTTTCATCAAGATATCCAAACACCGAAAAGAGAGTTGAAAATGTGATGCACAGCAAGGTATTTTTGATGAAATAAGAGGTGTTTGGATAGCCGATGAAACACTGTGTAGAGTGTTTGATATACATTGTATGTTCTCAATCTTAATGAGTTTGAGAAGCATACAGATTGTACGTGAGTAGCCAGTAAGTCAACTCAGAGCAGCAAATTATGTCAATTATTTTTATCCTTTTGAAAACCTTTGTGGTTTAATAATAATTGATGCTGTTAGATCATTCTTGGGTCATAATGCAGTAGTCTCCTTCACAGCCATAGTTTGGGCTTGTCACTCAACGCTCCCTCCCTCAGTGCCAGTGAGGGAGTGTTACGTGACAAGCCGCAAGCAATGGCTGCAAAGGAGACTAGTCATAATGAAACTAATTGGCTTATATTTAAATTGGTGGAAATTTCTTTAATCTATGAAAACAAAGGCTGAAAATTAAGAAACAAAGGAAATCATTTCTATATCAATGGCTTTTTAGTGTAATTTAAGGTATACAGTATGCATGATAATAACTGAACTACCGGTATATATATTTTGTAAAATAGATGGAAACATGGATTCATCTCCTGGGCCAGCTGTACATGTAGAAGATCTTTCTGGGAGTGATTCTGGTAAGGACTCTGGATCCTTACTATGTACATGTACAATGTATTTATTTTTATTTGTTTCTTTGAGAAAAAATATTGTTCACTTGAGTCAGACACTTGGAAAAGGAGGTGTTATTGAACAGTTAAAGTAAATTTCCTGTTCTATGGATATGCTGAATCAATGATAGTGTTTAATTATTACTGATCAAAAACACTGTGTATTTATAATCATGTACCAGTAACTTCAGGAATAAAAAGATTGTTGGTTTCTTCTACTGAATGTCTGGTTTTTAGCCAGATGGGCATCTAAGTGTCCTATATATGGATGACTACTATTTAAAAAAAAATATGAATTGGTTGATAAAGAGTCATTTTTAAGAAAATTTGGAAGACTTGAAGCAAAAAAATGTACATAAATTTTTGTTCTCAGATCCTCCAGTCCAAGAAGGTGGTGTTGTACATGAAGCAATTTTTGGGCACCCAATCTTGTCACAAGATGTTTACATGTTTTTACATGCATGAACTGTTCCTGCTTTGGTCAATTGCTAACATGAATAATTTATGTACAATTCAATGACAACACAAGAAAGAACAAGAAAGTCTTTAAGTTTGAGTTACAGATACAAAACCTAAAAATGTTAACTTTCCTTTTTTGCACTTCACAGACAATTGGGGTGGTTCAGAAACTTGCAATGCAGCTCAACAGGTATGGTTTCACTGAAAGTTACAAGAATCATGTACTACACAACATTTATGCATGGGATCTACATCTTTTCACAAGCTTTTTAAGGCCCTGGTCAAACATTGTACTTCACATGAGCCATATCAAATTATTTAGTTTTTAAGGCCGACCCAGATTACTTTAGATTGGCTGGATTGAGTCAAACGTCAATCTTAATATTATTAGTCCCACCAAATTTTACGAGCTCTATAAAAGTCAGCGTTTAAATTCCCAAATAAACATGGTGAACATTCCTGAAGATTGTGATTTGATTTGGCTCAAGTAAGGATCGTGTTTGAGTCAGACACCAAACTTCACATGAAAATGTTCTTGATAAGTTTGGAAATCAAATGGTTCATGGCTTTCGATGTTTCAGATACGCAAGTTGAACTTGTCGGTCGATGGAAGCTTTCACGCTTCGGTAAATTTTGTTCAGGATTTGCATGCATGTTTGGCGTGTTGTAGAAAGAGGGCTTAATGTATTGGAATTTTGCTTTTACAGAACATTTCTAAAAAATTGTTTTGTGGAATGATGTTCCACCAATACTAATGTGCTGTTCCAGAAAATATCCATACCCCAGGTGTGGTCAACTCGATCGATCTGTCTCTTAGCGCGTGCATACATAGTATTTCAACCCTGGAATTTCAATTCGGCAACTTGGTAAAATCTTCTAAACCTCAAGAAATGGATTTTATTCCTAAATAATACACGCATTCATGAAAATTTTCTTGATAAGTTTGGAAATGAAATTGTTCACGGCTTTCGATGTTTCAGATACGCAAGTTGACCTTGTCGGTCGATGAAAGCTTTCACGCTTCGGTAAATTTTGTTCAGGATTTGCATGCATGTTTGGCGTGTTGTAGAAAGAGGGCTTAATGTATTGGAATTTTGCTTTTACAGAACATTTCTAAAAAATTGTTTTGTGGAATGATGTTCCACCAATACTAATGTGCTGTTCCAGAAAATATCCATACCCCAGGTGTGGTCAACTCGATCGATCTGTCTCTTAGCGCGTGCATACATAGTATTTCAACCCTGGAATTTCAATTCGGCAACTTGGTAAAATCTTCTAAACCTCAAGAAATGGATTTTATTCCTAAATAATACACGCATTCATAAAAATTTTCTTGATAAGTTTGGAAATGAAATTGTTCACGGCTTTCAATGTTTCAGATATGCAAGTTGACCTTGTCGGTCGATGAAAGCTTTCACGCTTCGGTAAATTTTGTTCAAGATTTGCATGCATGTGTGACGTGTTGTAGAAAGAGGGCTCAATGTATTGGAATTTTGCTTTTACAGAACATTTCTAAAAGATTGTTTTGTGGAATGATGTTACATCAAAACTAATCTGCTGTTCCAGAAAATATCCATACCCCAGGGGTGGTCAATGGAAATTCACTTCATTTTTTTTTTCTTAATGAAAGGATTCACTGGAGTCTGATGAGTCTGATCTTGCAAGTTCCAATGAGGGGCAGAGTTGTAGTGAAGATGAAGGCACGGATTATGCAGATTCTGATTCCAGTGATATAGAAGATATGCTGCAGCCAGAGGAAGTTGAATTGCCTCAGCCGTCTCCACTGAGTACTAATCAGCAACGTACCCGAATAATTCTGACCTGGATTGTTTATTTTGTATTGGTCTGGCAGTACAAGAACTATGTTAGCGACAATGCCATTGAACAGCTGCTGAACTTTGTGCAACAGTTACTATTTTGCATTGGGGAGCTGATCAAGGACCACACAGAGTTGTGTATTGTTCTTGCCACAAATCTTCCAACTTCCCTGTACTCAGCAAGGAAGCTGTTAAAAATTGATCGGGACAATTTTCAGCAGTATGTTGTCTGTCCCAAATGCACAAAACTCTATCACATGGATGAAGTTGTCTTCAATGAAGGTCACCGAACTGTTGCAAGGACTTGTAACAATATGCCCTTTCCACAAGCAAGGCGGCGTAGGATTTGTGAAGCACAGCTTTGTAAAAAGGTAACTCTAAAGAATGGAATCACTAAGTTTTATGCCCTTACGACGTACTGTTACAAGAGCATCATTGAATCACTAGAGGCCTTACTAAAACGCCCTGGACTTGAGGAACAGTGTGAAAAATGGAGAAACAGAGCTAGAGATGATGACTTGTATGCAGATGTTTATGATGGCAAAGTTTGGAAAAAGTTTGGCAACTGGAAGGGCACAAAGGAATTTTTCAACCTGTCTCGATCATTTGGTCTTATGTTGAACGTTGACTGGTTCCAACCATTTAAACATCGGAATGATTATTCAGTTGGTGAAATGTACATGGTATTAATGAATCTGCCAAGAAACATTAGATTTAAAAAGAAAAGTCTCTTAACCACTTTCTGGGGCCTGCAACCGATGAACTGAAAGCCCTCTGGAAAGGTGTTAAAGTAAACACTTTTAACAGTCCATCTACCTCTGTGGAGGTTCGTGCAGCTCTTTCATGTGGTGCTGCCGACATCCCTGCTGCTCGGAAACTATGTGGATTTCTTGGCCATTCTGCTAACAGAGGATGTTCCCACTGCTACAAATTCTTTCCTGGTGGGTTTGGAGAGCGCAAAGACTACAGTGGTTTTGACAGAGACCAGTGGCCAAGGAGGAACTCACACCAGCATCGTCAAAAACTGCAAATCTGAAACAGAAGCTGAAAAGCTAGCCAGTAAACTTGGAACAAGATATACAGCCTTACTGGAACTGCCTTATTATGAGGCCATTCAAATGTGTGCCATAGACCCTATGCATAACTTATTCTTAGGGACAGCGAAAAGAGTGTTTTCAAAATGGATTGAAAGTGACATTATTGGAAAGGCTGGGCTTGAGAACATTCAAAGCAGGATTGAGGAGATTTCTACATTATCTGATATAGGAAGACTTCCTGGAAACATCAAGTCGAATTATGGCGGATACACAGCTGCCCAATGGAAAAATTTCGTTCTCCTTTACTCAATGTATGCACTAAAAGACATACTTCCAGAGCAACACCTTCATTACTGGCAATCCTTTGTGCTGGCTTGCCGTCTTCTCTGTAAGCCTTGCATTACAAAAACTGAGTTAATGCTTGCAGACTGTAAACTCATGGACTTCTTAAAGGAATATGAGAAACTTAATGGCAAATTGGCAATATCTCCTAACATGCACCTCCATCTCCATCTCAAAGAATGCGTGGAAAATTACGGCAGCGTATATGGTTTTTGGCTGTTTAGCTTTGAACGGTATAATGGAATGTTAGGATCCTATCACACAAACTATAAGACAGTGGAAATACAAATTATGCGCAAATTTATGACATCTTGTAGTCTGGCAAATATGCAGTATTGCCTCCCAGAAGAATATCAAGAATTCTTTTTTGACAATTGCAAAGCCATGTTAGGTTCCAAAGGAATTTTAGAGAACATTGCAGAACTTCCACACCTTATGATGGCCTCCACTGGATCCTTAATTGGTAAAGAATCTGTATGGGCAGATTTATCATCAATTAAGTTCGGAAGCCCTTACAAGCTGGCAAGACTGGATCAGGATGAACTAGCAGCACTCCGTGTAGTTTATCACACCCTGTACCCAACATTGGCTGAAACATCACAGGCTATGGCATCTTTGTACAAGAAGTATTCATCTCTAACAGTTGCTGGCGAGAGATATGGTTCAACATTAGCCTCAAGACTATGTCCATATGCCCGTGTAACAGCATCATGGTGTGCTGAAAATGGATGCATTGACTCTGGCTTGATGAGGCCAGGAATTGTACGTTATTACATAGTCCATAGTCTGGAAATTCAAAGAAAGCAGTATGTTCATGTTTTTGCAATTGTGAACTGGCTGAAACCTTCTGAACAAGACTTTGGCTTCAAGAACCCACTATCGGTTTGGCATGCAAGTGCCTACGAGACTTCTGGGCCATCTGTCTTTTTACCTGTCCAGGGGATTCACTCAAAGTATTTGTCAGCTAAAAAACTTTTGTCAGGACAGAACTATCTGATCGTGTCTCCCATTTCTAGAAGAATTTTGTTGTAAATAGCATACAAAGGGGAAGGGGGGGGGGGGGGGGGGAATCTTAAAAGAGATTGATAAGAGGTTTATTCTACATTGTACATGTATGACCAAACAAAAAAAACTTAAATTTTTTTACATGTAATGTTACTGTTTTGTACTAGCTGACATTTTGCTTGTGCACGGTGATAAGCTCATCTAACTTTGCCAGCGTTTGCCTGCACAGTGCCTGCAATGTAGAAATTAGAAGTGATGCCATGTCAATGTACAAGGAGCAGGTTTCCAAATTTCGTGGAAACTGCATGTACTTGTTGTGGTTTAAATTTTTCTTTGGTTTAAAATTTTTCAAACCAGTTTGATTTTTAGTTTTCATTGTCTTGTATTGATTATCATAATCTGAAACAAAGGAAAATAAAAATCAAACTGGTTTGAAAAATTTTAAACCAAATGTATTTTGTAATGTTTTGGTATGTAACTGAAGTATGTAGGAATGTATTCATAAGATTGTGTTAATGATTTAGTTGTTTATTAATCCTGTGGGATTCGTTTGGTTATTTAAGAGATTGTAAGTTATGCAGAAACCATTCGAAGGCATCTCTTTATACTTGCTTTTAGTGATGTCCGATTCCGAACAGCACGATATTCCTCGTGGTTCCAATAGTACTACGCCTCTTGAACATGAGGATTCCTTGTCTAATGCCGAAACCCTTCGGTTATTTTCACAACTGTTAGACTCTAAGCTTGATCAGAAGTTCACTTCTTTCAAGCGCGAACTTGAAGAGAAAGACAACCTTACACAGAGCCAGCTAAAGAAGCTGAAAACTGAGACGAAAGCTTCGAATACCTTTAATTATACAGGTAACAGAGTACAGTTCGAGTTTAATCTCAACGTCCTCGACCAAATCGAGACGGCCTCTAAGAACCTTCGCGCAGGGAAAGTCTCTTCTGCAACTTCCGATCTCGAAGAAGCAAAGAAGCTCATCGATAAGCGCAACAAACTTGTGCGTTTCGCCGACAAGAGCCCCGCAGGTTGGACTGCTGTTGAAGAGTATGAGTCCGACGAACTCGTCGACGATTCCGAAGATGAGCAAAAGCTCCGTTCAGCCGAGAAGAGGGCGCTGTCCAAGATTCGTGAAAAGAAAAGAAAATTTCAACCTGCCCGTCCCAGAGCTCCACAGCGTGAGTCAGCAACGGAAACCCAAACTTCTTTCTCGGCTGCTCCTGCTCAGCATTCTTTCAATCTTCAACAGCCCTTTCGCCATCAGTCCTTTCGTGCAAGACAACCAGTTCCCGCTGACAAATGTTTTAGCTGCGGCCAACGCGGACATTGGGCAAATTCCTCAGTTTGTCCCAGTCGCAACAACCTCACTCGAAACCCAACGAGCACCAAACCAACAAACGGATGATGGGTCCAGGGACAAATACGATGCTGCCTTAAAACGATTGGGACAAGATGAATATCCTTTACCTGTATCTCCAGTGAATTCTCTGGGCGATTGTGACCCAGTTGACTTTTTCTACCAATCGAGTAGCGATCCTAATTTTCATGATTCTCCGGAAATTTGTCCGGATTATCAAGAGGACGTGCATAACATTGCCGTTAAAGGTCGATTAAGGCGTAATATTAGTTTCTGGGAGTATATAGGCGCTTCTTGGTTTATTCGCCAAACCATTTTGGAAGGCTACAAAATTCCTTTTTATTTTACACCTGCTCCTGCCACCTTCGGTAATAATAAGTCTTCCTTGCAGCATGCGGATTTTGTTCACAAAGCAATTACTGATCTTTTAGCTGTTGGTTCTGTTGTGGAATGCTCGTCTCCACCTTCAGTAATTAACCCTTTGTCTGTTTCCATTCAGTCTAACGGCAAGAAGAGGCTAATATTAGACCTCAGGTATCCTAATTCTTTTGTTAAAAAATTCACAATTAAGTTTGAAGACGCTAAAACCATGCTCAATTCATTTATTGACCACTCCCAAAATTGGTTCTATTCATTTGACATTAAATCGGGATATCACCATATTGATATCTTTCCTCCCGACCAAGACTTTTTGGGGTTTTCCTTGTCATTCAGTGGGGTAACCAGATATTTTAAGTTCACTGTTTTGCCATTTGGATTATCTACTGGACCTTATATCTTTACTAAAGTTATGAGGCCTCTAGTTAAATATTGGCGCAGCCAGGCGTACAGGATAGTCGTTTACTTAGATGATGGCTTGGGGGTATGCCCAACATTCGCGTGTTGTCGTTTGGAGGCCTTAGCCGTTAAGTCAGATTTGTCTCGTGCCGGGTTTGTTCCCAATATGCTTAAGAGTGTTTGGTGCCCAGTGCAGTACCTTAGATGGTTGGGTTATTTTTGGGATCTTAAGAAGAAATCGCTCTCGATCCCCAGTGACAAAATTGACAGGCTCTTTACATCAATAGATGACGCACTTTCCCACACCACTATGCCCGCTAGGCAATTAGCTTCTGTCACAGGCAGTATTATTTCTAATATGCTTGTTATTGGTAATCTTTGTAAGCTTATGACCAAAAACTTGCACAGGGCCTTGGATTGCAGAGCAGGGTGGGAGTCGTCTGTTATTTTGGATTTGCCATCTCGCAAGGAATTAATTTTCTGGCGGGAAAATTTACTTCGTCTTAATTCTAGGCCCCTTTCAGAGGATGTTCGCCCAGTTACTCGGATTGCGTATTCAGACGCTAGCTCTCTGGGCTGTGCCGCCTATTTATCTATGGATGATTTTCCAGTTGCACACAAGAACTGGGACCCACTGGAAATGAGTCAAAGCTCCACTTGGAGGGAACTTCATTGTGTTTATTTTGCCCTCCAAAGTTTCGCACTACGTTTGTCTTATAGTTCTGTTAAATGGTTCACTGATAATCAAGCAGTCCCTATTATTGTTGATTCGGGCAGCATGAAAGAAGAATTGCATAAATTATCTGTGGATATTTTCTATGTCACCAGGGATTATAATATCGACTTAGACGTCGAATGGATTCCTCGTTCCCTCAACGATAAAGCGGATTATCTTAGCAAAATCGTTGATTGCGACGACTGGAAAGTTAAGGATTGCTATTTTTACGCACTTACGTCCTACTGGGGACAGTGCTCAGTTGATTGTTTCGCTAGTTCCAAAAATTGCAAAGTTCCTAGGTTCTATTCTCGATTTTACAATCCGTATTGCCTAGGCGTGGATTCATTTGCTTTCAGCTGGGCTGGCGAGTTTTGCTGGTTAGTCCCTCCTGTCACACTGGTGACCAGAGTCATTCGCCATGTTTGCCTTTGCAAATGCAAAGGTATATTAGTCATTCCTTATTGGCCATCCGCACCTTTTTGGCCTCTTCTGGTAGATTCTCAAGGATCCTTTAATTTATTTGTTATCGATTACCTCTTCGTTGAGAACGGCAAAGATGTGTTCTTACATGGGTCCAATAAGAATGCTATTTTTGGATCGGAGAATTTTAGCACACCGGTGTTTTTTCTCTTGCTCGATGGAGCTCTGTGATCGGTTTGGCTAGAAGGCACTGGCCTTCTATGATGCTATATAGGCACTGGCCTTTTGTTGGTGTGCAGCTATTCACACCGCCGTTTCACACGGCCATTTCACACATTTTGGAGTATTTATGTGTTTATTTTCTTCCTTTGTTTTTTGTTTACAAGGTGGAAATGCATTTGCAGACAAAGTTGGTCGTCTTCTTGACCCCGAACTTCGGAGACTAGCATCATGCCTGCCTGCCCGTGCGGTTGAGGCCAAAGCTTCTTCTACCACAGAGCGGTATTCAAGGGCTTTTCAGAAGTTCAGAGAATGGGCTTCCTGTCATCGTGAGATTACTCCTTTACCATCAGATGACATTTCAGTTGCTTTATATTTGGAATTTTTGCTCCAAAGTAATCGTTCAATTTCTGCTTTAGAGTCTGCCTGTTACGGCATTAGTTGGGCGCACAATTTGTACGGGTTTCCCACCCCTTGTAATTCAAGTTTAGTTAAAAATATTCTGGAAGCTGGGAAGAGGAAGTTGGCAAAACCCGTTTCTAAAAAGAGCCTGTTACTCCTGTTATGATTAACGAATTGTGTATCAAATTTGCAGGCCCTTCCGCCAGCCTTTCAGATTTGCGTTTAGCTGCTATTTGTGTTACCGCTTATGCTGCATTTCTCCGCTTTAATGAATTAGCTGCTTTGCGTTGCTGTGATGTTAAATTTTGCGATAACACCTTTGTCGAGATTACTATAGTCAAGAGTAAGACAGATCAGTACAGGGATGGTTCCAGAGTCTTATTAGCCAAGACGGGTTCTATATCCTGTCCTTTTGATTTGCTGGAAAGATATGTTTGCTCCGCTGGTCTGCAACTGTCTTCTACGTTACCCTTTTTCCGTGCCCTGTATTACCAAAAATCCAATTGTTCTTATAAGTTACGTTCTGAGGGTATGAGCTACACTAGGACTAGAGAGATTGTTTTGCATGCTTTTGCTGAGTTAGGTTATCCTAAGAGTATGTTTGGCTTGCATAGTCTTAGGGCTGGAGGTGCATCTGCTGCTGCTAATGCCGGTATCAGCGATCGCTTATTTAAGCGTCACGGCAGATGGAAATCTGACAGCGCTAAGGACGGCTATGTCAAAGATAAACTTGATTCTCTGTTATCCGTTTCTCGTAGTTTAGGTTGTTAAGCATTAATTATTAGCTTTTCTCTTTCTTTATTTTTCGAACGCGAGCATCAATAAACGAGATGCTCGCCCCTAGAACTGTGTGGTGTGTTTATTGAAGATTAATTACAAAATGTTTTATACTCGTTTCACAGTGATTAGAGTATAAAAGTATTTTGTAATGTTTTGGTATGTAACTGAAGTATGTAGGAATGTATTCATAAGATCGTGTTAATGATTTAGTTGTTTATTAATCCTGTGGGATTCGTTTGGTTATTTAAGAGATTGTAAGTTATGCAGAAACCATTCGAAGGCATCTCTTTATACTTGCTTTTAATTTGTGTAACCTACTGTACTGTTTTCTGTATATTTGTATACTTGTTAGCGTTCCGATTTGCAATTGTAACCTGTGTGTGCTCACGGACATCAATAAACGAGATGCTCGCCCCTAGAACTGTGTGGTGTGTTTATTGAAGATTAATTACAAAATGTTTTATACTCGTTTCACAGTGATTAGAGTATAAGGAAAAATTTAAACCACAACATACTCAAGATCACGAAGTAGCTCATGTAGATAGATTTGCTAAAAATTTCTTTGTTTCTTTTTTGGTATATTTTGGTGACTACTGCAGTAAAACTAATAAAAACAATTTACAGGTCTACTGCCTGAAATGCAGAATGTTGTGTACCTGATATTGTTTTTTATTTGAGAGGGGGGGGGGGGGGGAGAGTAGGCTCATCCTCGGTATAAGAACCTTTCGGTTTGCGTCAGGTGTAGATGGTGATGTTCCAGAAAATATCCATACTCTTCCCAAGGAGGGTTTGGGGCTTGAACCCTGCCCCCCCCCCCTCCCCCTCTGGAAATTTCAGTTTAAAAAAAGGTTAGTCTTTAAGATGTCCCCCACCCCCTAGAATTTACAATGATCCTCCTTACCAGCTCAGATAACACAAATGTCTCATTTCGCCCAACGGCCTCACACGACACCAATGTCTCATTTGGCCTAAATGGCTCAAATCATACAAATGTATCATCTGGCACAACCGCCTCAAATCAGTGCACTGTCTAATTTGCCTTAACCAGCTCTCCTCAAACAGTTTGACCCATGCCGCCCAAAGAAGACAACTGTCTCGTTTGGAACTACAGACTCAAATCGCCGTCATTCGGTCCAAGTGGTTCAAATCACACAATTATAAAATTTTCATTTGGCCCAACCAGCTCAAATCACTTAAATGTCTCATTTGACCTAACCGGCTCAAATTACACAAATGTCTCATTCGGCCTAATCTGCTCAAACAAGACAACTGTCTCATTTGGTCCAACCGACTTAAATAACATAGATGTCTCATTTGACCCAACCAACTAAAATCACATGAATGCCTCATTTGACCTGAAAATAAACAGAAAATAAGTGTTGTAAACTAGGAGAGTTTGTTATGTTTTTTTTTTCCTTTTTTTTTTCTCTTTCCTTTAAGTCATTAAGTGTCGTAGAATTATATTGTGAATATTTATTGTAAATAGTGTAGTGTGTGAATGAATATTAAAAAAAATAAAAAATAAAAAAAAGCTAACCTTGCACTGACGACCATTGTACTATTTTTCACACACAGCAAATGAACACAGGGCTTGGCTGCTTCACTACGCTCTGCCAGTGTTGGAGGGAATTTTACCGTCTCCATACCTGGAGCATTTCGCTCTGCTTGTCTGCAGCATACACATGTTGTTGTGTGACGACCTACGGGAGGACGACGTAGAAAGAAGTCAGAAGGCTTTAGATGACTTTTGCTCTGGGATGGAATCGCTCTATGGTAAAACAAAACTGTTAGAGGGATCTATGTTCATAGCTAGAAATTTTAAAAACATTTAAAACAAACCTAACAAGTAAAATTGTCTCTTAATTTTTCGACTGCCTTCTGCGGTTTTCTTCAGAGAGTCAAGATTTCGCGAGAGTTACAGAATTCTAAAGCTGGAACGCTATTCTTCGTTGCCCCCTAGGGAGGTAACCAGTGATGCATAAACCCTTGGGAAGGGTGCCCTTTTATGTATGGAGTTTTTGTCTTAAAAAGAGTGCAAGGATTCCAGAAACAGTCTTTTTGTTCTTGCTGCTCACACCTGTTTCTAGAATGTTGGCGTAATTGGGATGTATATCGTGGCTGGTTTCCGCATGCTGTTTGATCACAGAGTTAATATTCCCACTGTGTTCGGCTCCCTGAGATTTCCAATTTCTCTTGCTCTCCCCAACATACGTAAATGGGCATGTCCTGTAGGTCACTTTGTACACAATGCCTTTAAACTGTTCTTTTTTAGGCGGGTATTTGTGCTTCTTGAAAACATTTCCCAATGTTTGTACTGGTTTAAAAGCTGTAAAATGCCGTTCGCAAATAACTTTACTATTTTAATGCTTTTTAACCAGATCTGTCATTCCCAAGACCTTACAATGGTTTTCTTTTCTTAGAAGAAGAGGCAAGCGATTCATGTCGATGTTCAATCCGTTTTTTTTTAGGAAAATTAAAGATGACAATGAAAGTGCACATGTTGCGACATATTCCAATGTGTGTCCGCAATTTTGGGCCCTTGTGGGTGTTTTCGTGCTTTGCGTATGAGTCGTCGAATGGCTTCTTAAAAACCATGGTGCATGGGACAAGGTACATTGCTGACCAGGTGTGTATATTACTGGAATTAATGGACTGTGAAGATGATAAGTTCCCTACTGCTTGGATCATTAGTTTAAGGTGGAAAGGAAGGACAAAATTCCGTTAAATGGTTACATTGAAAGAGGCAAGAAAATTTATTTAGTATTTATGAACTCGTTAAGTAGAAAATCAATAACGTAATACTCAAACTCAGAACACTACGTGTACCTATACACCTTTTAAGATTTTCATCAAAATGTCAATTTATCATTTGGATTTTTAGATTGCATTCACCATAACGATGCTACGGTCAGGCACAGAACTGCTGCAGACTTTGGAGCTTCAAGGAATGCCCGAGGAGGCTTTGAAGTTTCTGCGAAAGTTGTATGGAAAAAAAGAGAGGTACTGTAACCCAAAGTAAATATTAAAATAAGTGAAGCTATATATAGATATGTTAAATCTGTTCAAACGCACGGAATATCGTCTGATTTTAACTAATTCGGCCTACTTCCTGGTGGGCTTAATATCAGGCAATATTCCACGCTGTATTTAGCAGGCGATAATTGTTAAATATATATAGGTGTATCTAATGTTGTATTCAATCTTGTTACGTTTTCAGCCCAGATTCTGACTCAGACAGCACGACCTTTTTGGGAGCTAAAACAGCCGAAGTGTTATGCGCAAATGAAAACCGTGCCGTCAACATGTACCTGTCCCGACACGGCAAAACACCGATTTCAGTAGTCACGGCAGTTGACGTGTACCTTCGCATGAGGCATGAGGGGCAGGTGTACCATAGCAGGTGGTACACACACGTAACAGCAAGAAACTGTTTCACAGTTTCATTTAAGAACGAGTGCAGAAATTGGGAGGAAGAGTCTGGACAGGTGGAGCTTTACGTTGCCTTGGGACCTCACAAAGTCGCCATTTTACGCCCATTAACTCCAGTCAGCACCAGCATTCTTCAAGCATCAAGTGGTGACAATGATGATCCTTTCTCCGTGGCCCTCGGGAGGCATTTTGAAGAACAAGGAATTCTTAATGGGCAGCTTTCCATGGCTAAACAAGTAACACCTTCGAGCCAGTTGGTTGCCGTCGACGCCGACTCTGTAACACGAAAGCAAGTTTTTGTTCACGTTGGCAGCAAATCTTTTGTTTCAAAAATCCCTAACTTTTTCGAATGTGACTAACCATCAGCCGTACTTGCTCATGCAGAGGATTCAGTTCAGAGTCAGAGTCCATCAAAAAAAACTCTTTGTCTTGTCTAGTTGAATGTTGCCCGGAACCGAGGGCGGTTCCTGGAGTATTAACGCCAGGTGAATCGCTCGATGACAGTGATGGGCTTTTAATGTCTCTGTTGTACAGTCATGTAATGTAAATGTCGTATTGTTTAATGTAGCCCGGAATCGAGGGCGGTTCCTGGCGTATTATTAATGCCAGGTGAATCGTTCGATGAACTGTGATGGGCATTTCATGTCATTGTAATGTCTCCGTAATGTGGTTGTTAACTCCGCCATTGCCAGTCCCAAGCCTGGATGAGAAAGGAGGAGGGTGCAACCCCACCTGGTATTAAAACAACACTCTTGTTACGGAAGGTGTTAAATCCATCCATCCATCCATCCATCCATCCATCCATCCATCCATCCATCCATCCATCCATCAATCAATGATACTTCTTGATTTTAAAAGATGGATGATAAAAGATGATTAATAAGGTAATAATATTTCTTAGTTATGATGTGACCTGAAATCAATGAAAGTCATTACAACCCAACCCTTAAATGAATCATTCCTAGCATTTAAAATGTTCAACATGGTAATTTTTGAAAAAAAAGTGTTATATAAGCTGATGACTTCATTTTTGGTACAATAAAAGCCCATGACTTGCTCTAAAAGATAACACATTTTTCACAAGTTATGACGTTATTTGCGGTCACACAACGTCAGGGAAGCCACTTGAAATCTTGAAATTACCATCTCAATCGCGCCCATGGCGTCGCCATTGCTGTGACTCATCTACAATCGCTTCGCACACGATTGCATTGCGATAAAAACAAATCACTTACAATCGCGACGCACATATTCCCGTAGCGAAGACAACAAATCGCGGCGCGATCGTGGCTATCACGGCGCGATCGACCTCAGTTACAATTGCGTCGCACATGATTGCATCGCGAGGGCAACAAATCGCGGCGTGATATCGGCAATCAGGGCAAATGCGGCGCGATCGCGCTCACTTACACTCGCGTTGCGCATGATCACGATCGCGCCAATGATGCCACTTTGTCAGAGTTCGACAGTGTCACAGTCATTCAAAAACATGCAAGAAGAAAAATCAAATGTTGTGTAGGTTCAACTTTCCACAACCACCTATGCGAAGAACACAAATTTTATACCCATTAGAAGATGATGTTTCTACCTGCGAAAAAAAGAAACTTAAGACAGAATTTATAAAACTTAATAATCACCTCAACAATATGAAAGATGGAGAAGACATATCAATTGATGATTTACTTGGCAAATTAGGTCTTTCCTATATCCTTGCTATACGATCATCACTAGTAACAGCAACCATTTTCCTAATAGTCCGGTCAGTTAGCACGAAAATCGTGACAAATCGCGTAAAAGCACCAAATTTAGCACACTTATTCCTTTTGACATACCAAACAAATCTAGAAGGGGTGCCATGTGATTTGACTTTTCGGGGGGGCAAGAAACTCATAGCAATTACGCAATACCCTTACACTTACATGAAAGCAACGCTACTGTATTAAACATGTTTGATTCGCACTCGTTATGTCAAATTATTTTGTATAATTAATAAACCCTATTACGTAGACCCAGTGAAGTGTTTGTGTCAATAAATAAGGGGTTTGCCTTGATCACGTGGTATTCCCATAAATCTTTGCGCGCTTACATCAAATTATACGCAACGAGTTTTTTGCTGGGCTTGAAGCATATCGTTTTCGACATTTTCCTGCAGAAGTAGTACGCTGTCTAAAGACTTGTGTTCTGGCAGCCGCCAGAGCAGTCACAGAGTTCAGTGCAGGGTAGGTTCGCCTTAAAACATTTGCAGCGACCACTGGAGCAGCCTTTCTTGCATCCACACTTAAGTAATTCACTACAAGCTTTAGAGGCTTCTGGAAGTACTGTCCAGCGGGGTCTCCATTTTTCGTTCTCCATTTTCCAACCAATTTCAGACGGGGACGGGATAACTTGTTGCTCATCAAGGGACGTCCAGATGCTCTGTTAGAATAGTTCAACAGGGAATCCTAACAAAGGAAGAGAAATCATTTGACACTTATCGCCTACAACACTCAAGTGTAATGCTAACCAAAAGTGTCCCGCTACTTATACTAACTACATATATTTTGTGCTGGTATAGCCAACGTAAAATATCCAGAGCATGGAGTACCGTTCAGCTGGCTTAAAGGTAGCTCCTAATTTGTTTGGATAAAAGGAATTGCTAAGTGGATCAGCAACAGGAAGGGTCGGTTTATGACAAGAATTTCTACTTCGTCTCTTTGTAAATTTGTTAATTCTTTCAGCATTAGCCTCTGTAGGGGGAATGTTTTCCAGCGCCCTATTCTTTTTGGTGAAAAGTTCTCGTCGAGCCGTGTTGACATCAGTGGCAAGGCTGGTCCTGTCATAAAGGACCACCACAAAGCGTTGCAGGACATTAAACACAGGGGAGTTGATCTGCAGTGGAAGAAAGGGGCTGTCATTCGCATAAAGGAAAGCCTCTGTGACATCTGGGTATGCATTCCAGGCCTCCCAAGCAGATTTCTTTCCTTTTCCTAGAAATGCTGACGTTGTGTCACACCCAGTAAATGCGTGAAAAAATGGAAGCGCACGGCATTTCTGTTCACCCAAATACTCGCAAATGCTGTTAATTGAAAGCAGCTGGAAATGCTTTCCCATTCCAAAGGCAACCCAAAAACTCGTCCCAGGCCAAGTTAAAGAAAACGTGTGGAACTGCGCAACAAGAATTACAACAACGTCTGTGTCCACAGTACGAACTAAGACACTTCTCGCTCCTTTAGCCAAAGCATCCTTCACATGAACTAGAATTCGCGTGTCTGCTTCCTCGTGGTTACAGCTCCGCATTTGTTGCGTGGGGCAACTTGAAATGACATCTTCACCTAAAATAAACGAAAAGACAATAGTACACATAATAAGGAAAACCATTCATCAGGACTTGAAATAGTTCTTACATAAAAGGCGCTGTTTGGACGGTGACTACATAGAAGACACACTTTAAGATATTTCAGTTAGCGTATTACCTGAAGTTATGTAGACAAGCTTGTCAACTGGAAAAGAAGCTGTTTCAACTTGTTTGGTTGAGAAGTTGAACAATTCCTTCTTGTTGGAGGTATCTTCGAGAAACGCCTGCCAATTTTGAGGTAATTTGACATGCCCAGCCACCTTTCGCCTTACACCTTTGCCTCTCTTCTCAGGAGTAGCTTCCTTGAGACTGGCTGAATGATACTCATCCCACACAACATCAACTCTTTTGGTGCTCCTTAGGTGGTTTTGCAAAAAAGGTAAGAATGTGCAATCTGCATATTCCAAAAACGTTGACACGGATGAGACTGGGAGGGCATGCACGACAGCTGCTCCATCAAGAACTTTGACGTCGGATGATTCTGGTGGAGGTGGTGATTCTCTGTTTACGCATGCAATCAAATCAGATTTTTTCCCAAATCGGAGTTGTCCAAACTCTGACAAGGAAGGAGGATACGGCTGATTTTCATGCTTGAAGAACTCTTCAAGATCTCCGTCGCGCTGTTGGCTGGCAATGTACAATCGACTGAATAGGTAACGGTCATTTGTTACCGCTGTCAACTTCAAGGACGCTTTGGAGATTTGCTTTGGCTGCTGGCGCTTGAACAACGGCAAGGAATTCTTTGAAATCGTATTGTGAATTGACACAGTCCTTTCATCAATGACGTCTTTTACGTATTTCTTGTACTGGCGTAATCCAATTTCCTGGACTGTATCCACAGTAGCCACTACGGATGCATCTGCACAATTGCGTGTGTCAAGGGCAAGCAATTCGGGGCAGTCATCCTGAAAAGGGTTTCCCATTTCTGATTATTGTATTAACAAGATTCTTCACATGACTTTGAAAGACCTTCTGTGTAGAAAGCCCTTGTTCGTGGTGTTCATTCTTTTCGTCAACGTTTGGATCACCTTGTAACTGACTTTCGAAATCTTGCAACAATCGAGCTGTTTCCGGTCCAGCTACCACCCATCTTGTAAACGCTACTGGACTTTCCGCAAGTCCCACTGCTCCACCTGAACCTTTCACGCTTGCGTTATTTTGCTCATGTGCTTGATCGATTGGGATGCTTGAAAACTTGTGCGATGATTTAGAAATAACCCAGCATTTCTTGAGGTCGTCTTGGACGGGGCCTGGCAAGCACTTCATATCTCGAATGTGGATTGGCATCCACCTCGCGTAATTAGTGTGATCGAGCGCAAAGAACCAGGGAGCAAGGGATTCCAAGGCTTCAACATACAGAGAGAAGTTGTTCTCACGATGTGCCTTCACGAATGCCAGTACCGTAAGTTCCATTTGCATGATCATGAACCAAAACTTGTATGTTGGACTGGTCTTTATCATTCCATCGTGCCACTTTTGGAACTCCTCTTTGTCTTGTTGACCGTTATGCTTCGCAAAGGCAACATGCTGCAATTTATGTAAAGCCACTGCGGTTATCTGGTGTGCACGCCTGGTTTTTGTCAAGTGTGCTACCCTAAGAAAGGAATCCGATGTGCCAGTGGATGCTATACCTGCCTCAGTTAGTGCCGAAGTCCAACCAGATGCAGCTAAAAGATCACCACACAGAGACCATAGGGCCATCTCAATGTGGAGGCCGCCCAGCATCACAACATGGACATTTTCTCCATGTGTAGCAGGCCAGTTCCACTGAACAAATTTTGCGATAGCAAACAGAGGCTGATCACAAACAGTGACGGGGATTTGACCTGGGTTAACAAACTTTGTTGCCTCCTTCAGCACAAACATACCATGTTTCATCATAGCCACTGTGGCAGCCTTTTCGTCAAACAATGGCAACAAGCTACCCAAGCATGGCAAAGGATTGGACACAAAATGATGACAAGTTGTTGATATGCCTCCTTGCCAGCGCCGTCCTGAAGACTATCCAGTGGACACTTTAAAGGTTCGGGCTTGTTCTCGGCTTGGCAGATTAAACACAACTCCCAATTCATTGCCTTAAAGAAAGTTAAAATAAAGAAAGTTAAAATAAACAATTCTTATTAACGTTTGTAAGTAGAAAAACTCAGACGACGCATCCCCAGCAGTATAAAGCATCTTTTGTAAAGCAATTCTCCTGTACGGCAGGCTGAAATAATTACCGTTAATCATTTTCCTGTGTAGCTAAATAATTATTCATTACAAATATTCTTTAGGTTAGGTTAATTTTGCTTTTTAAAAGCCTTTATTTCCAAGAATTACAGTCACAAGTAAAATAATTGTATTTTTGCTGTGCTGTATCCGTTATCGTGTTTTTAAGTTTGAAAACCGCAAAAATGGAAACGCTCAGTGATCTTTAATTATTTACGCTTGACCGATTTGTGTAACGTGTAAGCATAAACGCATAAACTTTGAATGAAATTTTACTAGTACACAACATTCCGTTAAAATAACTCTTTTTAAATCATAAACGTACATAAAATATTTCTTGTTTGAAGCATTTTCCAATGTCTATGCTGATTTCTCAGAGTTTTTCATTCATGAAGCTCAACAACTTGTCATCATTTTATTGAAGACCGCCACACATGAACAAATGAAGTAAGAAAATATAAAACTCTACCTTTCTAAACACAAATAAACCTTTTTTCAAGCCACATCAGATTCTAGAGAAAGGGTTTTTACGTCATAAATGTATTTAGTATGTAATTTCTGGTTTACTTACAGTTTATCTAGCGAACCTCTGTGAAGGCTGCAGTTGCATGAAATTTTCCTGTCTCCAGCCAAAAAGTAAAGCGCATGTTGTATGGAAAAACCGCTGACTGTTAATTCGAATTTATTACTTATAATATCATAAACGGAATCAAATGCAGAATTGTTTAGTTTGGTACTAATTTACGAGTGGATGTTAATTACATACAATTGATTTAAAAAATGTCATCAGTGGTGAAATGTTAGGTAAATTCCCAGCGAAACAAGCTAACTGATCAGCAAAAACCTAGAGTGAATTACTGCAACGAGTTTAAATTCCAACGCTGAGCAGAGTTTTATTATTTTTATTATATTTTTACCTTTACTTAACCTATACAAACGCTTAAATCCACACTGAAATTAAACAAAGTAAATTCTTTCATAGCTCATGATCGCACAAGGGTGGTAACATGCCAAAACAATGTCTCGTTTACAAAAATTCCCCTCCCCTCCCCCCCTGGCGGAAATTTTTGCAGCACCCCTTCTGAAATGATTTGTAATATCCTAAACTTCATTTGTGCCAAGTTTGGTGCTTTTATGCGCTTTGTCACGATTTCTGTAAATTTTCGACCTAACTGACCGGACTATAAAGAGAAATCCTAATGAATTAAGAATAAACAATTATAACAAGTCATGTCTTCTAGCATGGAGGGCAAATATGGATATACAGTATGTTTTAGATGTGTATGCTTGCGCTATGTATATTGTATCATATATCTAAAGCTCAACGAGGTATGAGTGAACTTCTAAGGGTCGCTTGTGAAGAAGCCAAAAGTGGTAATTGCACCGTAAAACAACAAGTAAGAGATATTGGAAATAAGTTTCTTAATGCAGTTGAAATTTCTGCTCAGGAAGCTGTTTATCATGCTTTGCAATTACCTGTGAGACGATCATCGCGTGAAGTTATCTTTATTCCAAGTTCTCCACCAGATGAAAGAATCCAGCTTTTAAAATCTTTTGATCAGATCAAAGAATTAGAAGATGATTCTGAAGAAATTGAAACTGGCATTCTTATTAAAAGATATATTAAAAGACCAGATAGCCTGGAGAATGTGAGTCTAGCTGACTGGGCTGCATGGTATGATGAAAGGAGTAATTCTAGCAATGCTAAGAGCAAGAGGAGCCAAAAAGATAATGATGGTTTACTGATGGAAACACAAGGTGAAGATAATGTTGAAGATGATGTTGACAGTTGTATGGATGGATCAAATGAACTGAAAAAATCAAGTAAAACAATCAAAAAGCATTTAAAATGTAGAATTATCAGAAGTATTTGGTTTAGTAAAGAAATAGATCCTATAAAGTATTTTAGAGAATTGTTATTCCTTTTTATTCCATGGAGAGATGAAAGTCGCGATATTCAAAGTTTTCATCCATTTGAACAGAAGTGCAGGGAATTAAGTCAGCAGATTAACTGTCAGCTAGCGCAATATGCACCGTATAGAACACAGATTGATGAAGCAAGGCTTGATCTGAGAGACAGTGATAACAATGACATGTGGGACTTAGTAGCTCCTAATACACAACATGCAGAATTAATGGATAATTTTAATACTAATAGATATGACGATGAGAATAATAGGAGTGAGCAAAGTTATGATCTTGCTGAAGATCTTGGAATTCCTTCTTGTTTGATTGTGGATGAAGGTGCAATCTGTAACGAAATGTCTGATGAGGAATATCGCCAAGCTGTGCGCTGTTTAAACACTGAGCAGATGATATTCTTCTATCATATTCTACATCTTCTGAGAACAAGTGACGATGCTTTCTATTGCTTTCTTAGTGGAGGTGGAGGAGTTGGAAAGTCTCATGTAACAAAAGCACTTTATCAAGCAGCAATTAAGTGTTTAAATTCAAATGCAGGTGATGATTTTCAAGTAATAAGGGCTCTTCTTATTGCGCCAACGGAAAGGCAGCATTTAATATCCAAGGTTCTACAATTCATAGTGCATTGGCTATACCTGCAAATCGTTCACTGCACAGTTATCAAAAAGTAGATGCTAGTAGATTGAATTGATTACGTAATAAGTTAGGGGGGTTGAAAGTAATTTTTGTTGATGAAATTTCTATGGTTGGTAACTCAATGTTAAATATTCAATTAAACAAAAGACTGCAAGAAATCAAAGGTATTGATAGAGATTTTGGAGGTGTCAGCATAATTGCTATAGGAGATCTTTTCCAACTAGAGCCAGTTTTTGATGGCTATGTCTTTGAAACATTGAAAAGTTCGTATGGTGCATTAGCAACAAACTTGTGGACAAAACATTTTAGCATGTATGAACTTCGTCAAATTATGAGACAAAGGGATACCGTATTTACCCGTGTATAATGCGCACTTTTTTTCCGAGAAACTAACCTTCAAATTTGCGGTGCGTATTATACACAGGCCCCATTGTTTGGTCACGTTCTCATTAGCATAGTGTAAACAGAAAAGACAAAAGCTTCACTGTAAGTGGTTTTTAATAACTGTGGTAAGATAAACAACCAATGAAAAGTTTACAATTTCGATCCATGAATAAATTAGACTGACTATTTAAACAAAACAGCTGACGAACAAAACATGTCTCTCTTGAGCGATCACAACATCAACATGTCAACAAAACTTACCATTACGAAACGTCAAAGCTACACTGTGTCTGATAAATTAAGAATTATCCAATTTGCCGAGCAGAATGGAAATCGTGCTGCAGAACGTGAATTTGGTGTTTCAGAGAGCAATGTCAGGCTGTGGCGAAAGAGTAAAGAAAACCTCGAGAAGATGCCTCGATTGAAGCGTGTGAACCGCGGAAAGAAAGCTGCGTGGCTGGAGTTAGAGATCGATCTGCTGGCGTGGATTACTGAAAAAAGAAACAACGGCATTGCCATTCTGCCATCCCTAGTGCGGCTAAAAGCACTTGATCTTGCTAAGGATGAGAAGTACAACATTCCTGAAGGGTATTTCAAAGCGGGAAATCACTGGTGTCAACGCTTCATGAAAAGGAACAATCTGTCACTTCGACAGAAAACGACTCTTGCACAGCGTCTTCCGGATGATTACGAGGAGAAGATCGTCACATTTTTCATCGCTTCATCATCGATCGCCGTAAAGAAAACAGCTACCCACGGCACTTCATTGCTAACATGGATGAAACTCCGCTCACGTTCGACATGCCACCAAACCGCACAATCAACAGCACCGGAGAGAAAACTGTGAAAATCCGTACCACAGGAAATGAAAAGAATCGAGTCACCGTCGTGTTGGCGTGCTGCGGAGATGGCTCAAAATTAAAGCCAATGGTCATCTTCAAGCGAAAAACTGTGCCCAAGATCAACAACAAACATGGAGTTGTCGTCTCTGCCCAGGAGAAGGGATGGATGGATACCGACCAAATGAAAGTTTGGATAGACAAAGTATGGCGTTGGCAGTTTGGTGGCCTGAGGAAGAGCCTGCTTGTTTATGATGTGTTTGAAGCCCACGTGACCGACCGAGTGAAAGCGTTGTTTAAACGTGAGAGAACTGATTTAGCTGTGATTCCTGGCGGGTTAACCTCAATTCTCCAGCCGCTTGATGTTTCTTTAAACAAGCCGTTTAAAGATGGAGTTCGTAGGCAATGGATGCAGTGGATGGCTGAGGGGATTCACGAATTTACGGCAACTGGACGGCAAAAGAAAGCTTCAGAGGAACTGATCTGTTCGTGGATTTTGCAAGCGTGGAATGACATTCCTGCAGAAATGATCACTTCCTCTTTTCTGAAATGTGGCATCACAAACAATTTGGATGGATCAGAAGATGATTTAGTTTACAATTCAGCAGCAGACACTGATGAACTCGATGATTCATTCGTCAGAGAACTATTTGCATCGGACTCCGAGTCAGATTTTGAAGGCTTCGTTGTTTGAAAGACACTGAACTTTGATCATGATTTATCACATCGAAACGCTAGTGCTGTGAGTACAAATGTAAATAGTCTTAAGCTTAATTTTAAGCGTTAATGTCAACAGGTAATAGGTAAAACAACAAGTTCTCTTAGTTGTAAAATTGTCTTATTGAATAGAAAACACGAAAGTTAGGTTTTGTTATTGTGACTGCCTTCGCATGAACGTTTGTAAATAGGTTTTAGCACGTACCAAAAACTGCAAATAATATGATATTATTGTAAATGCCCTAGTCGATTTCCAGTTGAATAAATAATTTTAAAATGATTTAGCGTTTGGTTTTCCTTTTGAATATTTTTTTGGGAATTTAATGGTCAAAAATTAGGGTGCGTATTATACACGGGCGCGCATTATACACGGGTAAATACGGTAGTCGTCTATTTGCTGAAATTCTTAATAGATTACGAGAAGGTAAGCATACAGAAGAAGACTTAAGAATTCTTAAGCAAAGGTTAATTTCTGAAAGTGATGGAAATTATCCTCATCGTGCCCCTCATCTTTTTTATCAAAATAAGAAAGTAGAATGCTTTAATAAATAGGCATATAATGCGGCTCATGAGGAAAAATTTTCAGCTATTGCATCTGATTCTGTGATTGGTGTACAGTCTGAAAAGATGAAAGAAATGCTACTGAGCAGGATCCCTAATGATCCTAGGAAAACAATGCAGTTAGCTTCAGAATTATGTATTGCAATAAATCAAAGAATTGAAATTGCTGTAAATATGAGACTAGACGATGGATTAACAAATGGAGCTGGAGGTGTAGTAAAATATGTGGAATTATACAATCCCCCACAAGCAGAAGGAGTAGTTTGGGTAAAATTTGATCATGAACATGTTGGACAGAAAATTAAACAAGGAATGAAAATCGTCAGTTGTATATATCTAATATTGATGTCTCTTGGATTCCAGTGGTGCCTACAACTGTACAGTTTTGCATTGGCAGATCGACTTATGCAAAGATAGTAAGAAAACAATTTCCACTACGACTGTCAGCTGCAAAGACTATTCACAGGTCTCAAGGAGACACAGAAAGGGAAATAGTAGTTAACCTTGAAACCACTCGAAAAATCCCACATATTCACTATGTAGCCTTAAGTAGAGTTACAACACTTGAAGGACTGTACATAACAAATCTGAATGAAACTAAAATTTGTGTTAGTAGGAAAGTTGAAGAAGAGATGAGTAGATTAAGAACAACTGCTTACCTTAAGCCATGTTTGCAATCTATAAACAAAGTGGACGAAAATGTAGTGAAAGTGATGTTTTTAAATGCAAGATCACTACATAAACACTATTTAGATGTCAAAAATTATGTTAAGTTTTATTTACCACATATTGCTATGTTTGCAGAAACAAGACTAAGCATTTTTGACAGAAATGAGGAATTTTAAATTGAAAACTATAGGATTTTTAGAAATGATGAGAGAGTAGTTTTACCAGGTCAAAGACCATTTCATGGCACTGCTGTTTACTGTTGCACTCCATGTTCTCCAGGATATCCGAAATGCCATAATATTTTACATGTAGAAGTTACTATTTGCGAACTGGAGTGTTTACCATCTGTTATAATTGTTGGAATGTATAAATCACCTAGTGTTCCTGTGAGGCAACTGTATGAGGCATTGAGAGACTTGCACTCTAACATTTTGAAGTGTTAGGAATTGCACATTATTATGGGAGATTTTAATGTGAATTGGTTAAATAAGCAACAGATGAGTGGTTTAAATAACTTAATGGTTTCTGAATATGGTTATTGTCAAGTTGTCAATGAGTATACTACCTCTAATCAAACTGTTATTGATCATATTTACACTAACATTGCAGAAATATATATAAATGTAGGTGTATTAGAGACATATTATAGTGATCACAAGGCAGTGTGGATAGGTGTGAATAGGGAATTATGTCAATAAGAAACATTGTTGAGCAGCATGTGTGTGAATAATTGTGAAAACTATGTTGTTAATGAACATAATTAAGTGAAAGGATAACAATTTGGTTTTTATTTCCATTCCTCAAGTAATCTCAGTGCATAATGGATCTATTATTATCTACATTATTTGCGCTACTGGGCTGCACACATTAAGGGAACTGAAGATGGCTGTTTATCAAAAGGTATTATGTATGGACAAGTTGTATTGGATGGACTCATGGTGTGCTGGCAGAAGTTAACTCTGGCTGAAGTTTATTGTAACTTTTGGTGAGAGATGGACTCATATGGTGAACTGACATTATAATGGAGATAACTTAGAGGTACTTACTGCTGTGCTAGTACAATGAATGTAGTTAGTTTGTAGATAAAAGAGGATTGGAGAAGACAAATGTGCAATTCAGAGCGTCCAGAAAGTAGAAAGGAGAAAGAAAGAAATATTAGGTGTGTCCCTTGACATTTATATGTAATTGGAATAGAGCTAGCAGTATGGCAGTAGATCAGGCACTGACTGATTAAACAGACTTAGTGCAAGAACAATGACTTTTCAGTAGTTGCGGAATGAATGTTAGATGCTAACAAGGAAAATGGTTCTTTCCCAGAAGGGTACAGGGGCGGGACAAGTCATTTTAAATTGAAAATGACTTGTGATATAGGTGGCAATGGCATATTAATAGAAGGTAAGTTGATTTTTAAAGTCTAATTTCTTTGTTGTGCTGCCTGTTCGTTACTACAGGATTCAACATAGGGTTATGCAAGTGTGTATGCGTGCATGTATAAATGAACAAACAAACAAAGAAACAAGTCTATTTTCCCATTAAATTGGTTTTATAGAAGTTAGAGTCAGAGTAACTCGATAAAGTAATGTTTTCATAGTCATCATTAGTACTTTTTGCCTTCTATTGCAGAAGAGTGTTCAGAGTCAGTTGACACAAGTCTATTGTTGGCAGCTCTTCATTGGTCACATCAGCTTGGAAGATTATAAAAAGTTAAGTGGCTGTGAAATTCAGGATATCTGAAAAGGACTTGAAGGTGACTGAAAATGTATATGTGTACATGATGAAGTACTGTTGCTTTGCATATGGAGGGAACAGAGGAGAGGGGAAGTGTACTTTAATCAAAAGAGTGGAGGCTAGGACCCAGAGGTAACAAGAGATGACAAATATTTGTGTCCTAATAAGCCTACTGGTATAGAAGAAAAGTACTGATCAGGAAGAAGTGGAGGTACTAAGGCAACAGGATCATTGAATTTCAAGGGACTACCTTTTGTGAGATGGAGATGGCAACAAGAGAAACAGTTGCTTTCTCGGATGGGAAGATGATGACAAGTCATTTTGTATTGAAAACGGCTGGTGATGTGGGGATGGCATTATGTAAGGTTAGTGGTTTGTTGTTTGCTATTTCAGTAAAAAAACATGTGATTCCTTGTCTGTTTACTGTAGCTATAGGGCAAGAATTGAAAATGCAAAAAAAAAATGTTGAGCAGATATAAGTGAAGTTGGCATCAAGTAGACCTTGTATGATCTGTTTTGTGTTTTTCTGTTGTTTGAAAAAATTGACCTGTTTTCTTAATCTTAATGTTGCCACTTGAGATATGAAACAAAAACAGTCAGAGAAAGCTTTTTTTGGTCACCTGCGTTTACATTTTATCTTATTTGGTATGAATTGTGGTTTGAGTTTCTGTAAACAATAAACTACATTTTTCTAATTTTACAAGAAAATGGAAAATAAAACCATTTACTAGTTGTCGTTGGCAGTAATATAATATAACATATGTTTACGTAATTACAGGTCTGTCATCAAGATTTGTGGAGGAGGACAATTTGTACAAGTATCTACAGGCACACAGATGATTGTTAGAAGAAAACTATTTGGTGAAGATAATCGAAGGAGGAGAAACAAGAAATCTCTTCAAGTACTACATCTCATGTGGCTGATGCTTTGACGTGAGTCCACTGCTTATGCATCTCGTATTCAAAGGATTTATCGAGTCATTAACTGTTTGGTTTTAGCAACTTTTGATATCTTGGGGACTACGTAAGGCGAGAAGCAATAAAAATTAAACGACGCAAAAAGCGATGAGTTTCAAAAAGGGGAAAGCTCCAAAAAGTGACAAGAGGCAGCCGAGACGACTATAGTGAGCCCAAGCTTAAGTTATTATTCAATTTCAAGTGAAGTTGTAAAACATGAATAAACTTCAATAAAAAGGTACCTTTGTTTTTCCTTGTCCGCGTGGTCTTTCTGAATTATAGGTAAGGTGAAATGACATGTAGACTGCGAAATTTTTGCGAGATTCTTGATGGCATTCTACGAGCATAGTTTAAATTAGCCAATGAGCTTCTCCGTTGCTTGGCTGACGGTCATATTCTCAAAAATTACAAAAGAGTCCGTAGTCGGTTTTTTCTCGTCCTCTGACCCTTAGAGAAAATACCGACTACGTACTAAGTCTAGAAATTAAAGGGGTCGGTGCGCAGTTTTTTCTCGTCTCGTCCAAAGGCCCTCCCGTCCATACCGCCTCAGGTGCCAGTTCCGGAAAAAAAAATTACCGACTACATGACAGGGTAAATGACACAGGGTAGTCTAGCAATTGTATCATACGCCGTATGATGAATCATTGGCATGGGAATAGCGGTTGACACATTATGCCGGTATAATTTCGAGCATAATACTATAGGTGGAGCATCAATCTGGATCATAATGACGGCATACTAGTGCTATTATTGTCGGCATAATGGTTGCATTTTGTGACAATAAGCGGAGGGGCTTATATCCGGGAGGGCTTATAAGCGGAATAAAAAAAATGTTTCGAAACGAGCCACAGTAGTAATACGTTTTTAAGCTAAAAAGTCAAAGTAAAGCAACATTTAACCCTGTTCAGTATTGCCATCCAGGAGAGGGGGGCTTATATCCGGGGGGGGGGGGGGGGGGGGGAAAGGCGTATAACCGGATGTATTTTTTTGTTTCCAGTTAGATGTGCCTATAACCGGGGGACTGAAAAGCGCAGGGGCTTATAACCGGAATTTTACGATATTGTACTATAGGCTGCAAGCAGCCCTTGCATAATTTGTGATTACGAACTTAAGTCCGAACTGCACACGGTAGATATGATTGGTCGACGGTTGCCAAATGAAAAACAAATTATCCCGTGGGGAATAAGGTGAGACCAAAGTGCCCTTCAAAGGGAGGTGGGGAGATCAGACCAAAGTGGCTTTTATTTGATTCTCACAAGGCAAACTTATGCCAGTTTGACCGTCCCGGTTGCGAAAGAGAGCTATTTTTTAAAACGGAATCCACCAGGAATTCGATCATTTTTTGGACAGTATAATGTACCAAAATTGTTTACACCTTATTACAAGCTTTTCTGTTGCTGTTTCGAATATCTTGTCAAAACAAATCACTTTTAAGAACACCAAACATCGAAAATAAATTTCGTGTTGGAAGTTTGAGTGAATTCCAATGAATCGCTTAAGAGATAATCGTAACAAAATAGCTACACGTGAGATTTGACGTATAGGTTATGAAATTTGAAAATCATTTTCTTTGGCTCTGAGAATGAAGTTCGAACGCTTAATATCATTGAAATCAAACGTAATACACGTATTACACGATTTAAGATGGAATCCACCAGGAAGTCGAGAAATATTTAAGTTGGACAAAAATCGAGTACCAGAAAAATTAAATCCTATTGCGTTATTTTCTACCCTTAAGAAAAGGTAAAGATGTAAGTAATAATCCCTGATAACATCAACAACAATTTCTCATCAGAGTCTTAGAAAATGAATTTCAAAGTTCACAAGTTATAGGCAAATTCTCACGTACAGCCATTTTATAAAATCGTCTTTAAGCGATTCAGTGGAATTTAGTGGAACTTCGAAACTTGTTTTCGGCGTTTGGTGTTGTTAGAAAAGATTTCTTTTGATACGATATTTAAAGCAGTAACACAAAAGTTTGCAATAAGGTGTAAATAATTTTGGTACAACAATTTTTTATCAGAGGCTGAGAAAATGAAATTCAAAGTTCACAAGCTATACGCAAAAGCTCACGTCTTTTAAGCGATTTAGTGGAATTCAGCGGAACTTTGAAATTGGTTTTCGATGTTTGGTGTTGTTAGAAAAGATTTCTTTTGATACGGTATTTGAAGCAGTAACACAAAAGCTTGCAATAAGGTGTAAATAATTTTGGTACATAATTTTGTCAAATAACTACTCGAAGTCCTGGCAGATTCTGTCTTAAATTGTATTCGTTCGAACATCTTATTCCCCTCGACTAGGAATAGGACGAGATCTCGGTAAAGTGGGCCCCGAGTGTCAGTTGATTCCGCCGTTTTGCAGAAAACTGAAATCCAGGGAATCCCCTTTCGGAGAAGCGTCGCTTGCACGTGACATAGCATGTGAGATTGGATGAGAATCAAAATGGCGTCGAGGTAGTTTAATTTTTACATCTTTTGAGCTGCAAAATGATTTCTATTACCCAGACCCGTGACGTCCCGTGACGTTTGAGGATTTCGTTTATATTTTAGGTAAGAGTTTATGCATATTTAGTTAGATTTATTGGCGTTACGAAGTCTCAAATATTCTCTATCTCTAGCTATCTAGTACAAGCTGCTATTTAAGATCTTGAAATACCCCTGACAACGATTCAAACTTCTCCTTGCAATTATTGCTGCCTAGGAAACATGGGCAAGTCATCATCATCTTCTTCTTCTACAAAGTAATATTCAAAAGTATCGTCCAATAGAACTTCCAACACTGCAAGCTCGGCAGCCATGTTTGTTGTTGCAAGTCGCTTGTTCCCAGGCTCTCACACAAAAGAGTAACCCCTGTCAAATGGAACACGCTTGTCCCGTTCCACTTTTTTTGTGGAAAAATTTGTGCTGTTCCATTTGGCAGAAAATTCTCACCGGTTTTTCCAAACAAATGGAAAGCGCCCCTGCTTTTCGTTGCGCTATTTTCCCTCCTAGTCTACTCTCTCACTCAAATAGTCGCTCAACCCATTTTCCTTTGGATTGGTAGTTTTGTTTTGCCATTCTTGACAGATCGTAAAAATATGAACAAAAAGTAAATCTTAGAAATTTATAAATTTCTAATTCCTCAGCCCACACGTCATGGAATCTTGCCCATCTTTCAAACACCAGGAGAATGTAAATCTCATCGCTAAATGATAAGACTTCCTTTTAAGCTTCATAACCAGTCAGATCCATTTCCTTAATAGATCCCCTTAAAACTATTTAGACGAGAAAATTGCATTTCATAGATTTATTCGCCATATTTCTCGGTAAACAGTCACTGTCCCGTTGTCAGGAACGAAGGCCGATTTTTAAGACCTGTAGATCACCTTTTCGACATCCCATCTCCTAAATGAATTCGCTGATCCCCCCCCCACCACCCATTTCCCCTTACCCCCCCCACCACCACCACCACCTTTCTTACATTTCTGACATAAGTAACCCCATTCTCGTCCCCAGAGTCCGCAATCTTTCTGCTCTACGCCACCAATCGAGACCTTGCCGCCTCCAAAACCAGAAGTCCGTGATTCACAAACTCATTCATTCTCGTCTCCATATGCATAGCCCTTCTCGCTTCTCTTACCCACCAGGGCCTTGGCACGAGAAACGAAGGGCTCTGGAGACAGGATTTCCAGCCCCAGATTCTAGGACTTTCGGACTTCATGTATGCAGTCGTGATGTTCCTATATACTGCATGGAAGAGTCATGGCGTCTTTTACTTCCGCTATAGACTTCTTTGTTTCAAACAACCAATCAAAAAAATTCAAATCAATTCAAAAATCCCATGTCCCCACAGCCCTTCGTTTCTGGTGCCAAGGCCCTGCCGGCTAACACTACCGAAAAGAGCTATGGCGACGAGAATGGGATTCATCGTAAAATATGACAAATCTGATTGGCTGAAAAACACACAATGAGTACTCTTCTCATGCTCAGAAATTGGGAGCACCCACAGGTCTCAATTTCTGACGCAAATCAGAAGAATCGCGGCCTCTGGGGACGACAGTGAAGTAACCCATAAACTCACAACGGTGAAACTTTAAGAAAAAACTCAATGTCGAAAGATTTTCGCATGAACGTCATTAACCCTTAATCTGTCAGAACTTTTTGAATAATTATAGAGATTTCGAGACTAATTTAAGAAAAAAATCATTTAAATTCAAGATTTTAACCAATTTTGACTTATTATATATCATAATAAAGCTAATAAAATTTGCTATTGGATGGACCATAGCATGACCGCTTTCTGCATAAATTATGCTTATCGATTCTATAAATTTGCAAAAATTATGGAATTTTTTTTATCTTTTTATACTAAATTACCAGAAATCTGTGAGGAAAATACAAATCTTACAAGTTTCTTCAAAAATGTACTTCTAGACAATATTTAGAAAATATTGTTCTGCCTGTGGTATTCTTCATGGCAACCAGAATGGCATAAACGCTTCATGCAGGATCTGCAGCCAAAGCCAGTTTCCTTTCGCTTGGCTCCTTTCACTCCGATGCAACAGTGGTGACATCTTCCAAACTTCAGCAGCCCCAGGTCAACAACATTGACAGAATCATGGTCCCTCCCATGAAATGGAGGGGGAGGCATTGCTGGTGCTGGGCCAGGCTGACGACGACAAGAAAAATTTCCAATCAGCTTGTGGATGACACCAGCCATAAATTTGTCATGGGACATTGGCTTCGGGGGAATCTGTGGAGGTGGCATGTTCATAATTCGGAAATTTTCCTTGTACAAAATGTATGCGTTGACCATAATTGCATCCAAGAAGTTAACAAACATTCTCACCCACCATCTCCTGGACTTGCGATCTATTGCATAGTTGCGAACCATTTGATCATGTCGATCGACAGCACCCATGTTCTTATTGTAATCGACTGCACATGGAGGGCAAGGCAAATTCACCTGTTGGCCTCTTCTCAGTTTTCTGGTGATTGTGCAATTGCCACGAGAAGAGTGCACATTTGACAAAAAAGAAACATGTTTGGTGTCTTTCCATACTGTGCAAACTGTTGTTTCAGAAGCCACAGTATGAAATTCACCACGCTTCATTTGTTTTAGCAAGTTTTTATCCTGCAAAGCCTTTGGGTAATCTTTTCTGTTATTTCTTATTGTTCCCACAACACTAATTGATAGCTCACTCAACTCTTTCAAAAGGGGAATGCTGGTAAAGAAATTGTCAATGTACAATACAGTTCCTGTGTCATGAAGTTGCGCAACAAGGTCAGTAACAACCCGATGCGCTAGACCTCTCTCAGCATTTCCACCAGATTTCCCTGTGTACACCTGGAAATCATACAGGTATCCACAACATGAACAAGCCAATTCCCAGATTTTTGTACCTCTTTTGATTGGTTTCATGGGAAGGTACTGTTTGAAAGGATTTCTCCCTTTTCCTTTTACCATGTGCTCATCAACACAAACTTTCTGGCCAATATTGTAAGCATGCTTGAATTTTTCTTTCATTCCATTGATCATGGGGCGTAATTTGTAAAGCTTATCAGTAGGAGCAGGCTGCCTTGTGTTGTCAGCCAAATGAAAATTCTGCCACAGTTGCCAGATTCGGTTCCTGGTAAAAACACTTTGCAATGCAGGAACAGCAAATACCCAATTGCGAGAAAAGTAGTGATCAAAATTTGGCAGTCTGTGTATAGCCATGAAATAAAGGGCACCAACAAATGCTTTCATCTCATCTTTATTTGTGTCACAGAGCCATGTTTTTCTTTGTTTCTGGGCAACATACAGATTTGTTTTTTCTACTAAAACATCCCAGAGTTCTTCAGGGAATACTAGACTAAAAAAATTCACTGGCTCTGAGTCAGCTTCCAGAAGAGTAATAGGGCCATGCTGCCCTCTGTATTCAGGAAATGAAACAACAACACTCTCATCAAGATTTCCCCACCTTATAGCTGAATTGTCTGCATCACGTCGGTTTGCAGGGGATCTTGATCTTGCCCCTCGTGCATGAGTTCCGCGCGCTCCTCTTCCAGATGATCTTCCCCTACTCAATCGTCTTCTTGTGGAATTTGTTGTTTCATTTCGCTGAACATCGCTGTCACTATCGCCCAATTCTAAAGGTGGAATACCTTCGTGTTCTATTTCGCTAGCAGAATTTTCTGATTCACCAGAGTCTGTATTAGAATCGTCCATATCACTTTCTTGATCTCCTTCTTCACCATCAAAGTCAGAGATGTCGCTATCCTCGGGAACATCCATGACAATCCTAGCAACTTCCTCTGTTGTATATCTTCTTGCGTGTCTTGCCGCCATGTTGAAATCGGTCTTCGAAAGTTTTACCAAATTTGAGCGAAAAATGACTGAATTATGGCTTCAAACGTAAAGCTAATTTTACCTACGCCATCTTTAAATACCCTTCAGGACATTTAAATCGAAGGTTCGAATAAAAAACATCAAATTCAATAGAAATAATGCAGCAAAGTCCGTGAAAAAAATTCAGCACATTCGTAAACAACCTCAGACATTAAAACGAGGCTAAAAGACCACCAGAGAGCAATATACTTCATGTAAACAACGATTTTTGTCCATGATGTCATATGTGCGGAATAATCCGTGCTTGACAGAATAAGGGTTAAACTATCTTACTATCTTTTCACATTTTTCACTTCAACACTCTGCCTCTTTTTCCAGCAAAAAGACGCAAAAGGATGATTTCGCAGTACATCGGTAAGACTTCAAATATACTTCCGTTCTTGAACATGTTCAACAAACCAATTAACACTCAATCCGCTCAAAGTTCCAGCGATAAGTGCAAAAGTTAATGACCAAAAATCTCCTCATACCACGGTAACATTTCCTTTACAACTTCAAATATCCCAATTTAATTCATTAAATTCTAAAGCATTCTAGACAAAGTTCATCTCAAGCCTCGTAAAAATGTTAAAAACGCGTATTATTTAGTTTTGAAATAAAATATACATAACTTCGAACTATGACAGTCAGCGAAAAATTACTGCTTCATGAACAAATCAAAGCATATTTGTCTAATATTAACTTAGCGACAAAATTCAAACAGACATCACTAGAAATGGCGATCGATACTGCCGCAATTGATTCTTCCATGACACCTAAACTCCCACAAAAAATGCCATCACTTCTCTCTGTCTCTCTTATGAACCTCAAATAACAAACGTTTTCATTTTTTTTTTTTTCAGAATGTAACAAGAAATGTCACCGTGTGGGCCATTTCACCGCCTCCCTTATTTAAGACAACAGTAAACACAGACTTACCATCCTATGTTTGTGAGGTCACACCAGGCTCCATATAATATTCAAATTTCCTCAAGGCGTAAAAATTCCACGCCTTGTGTAAATATTTGTATTCTAAACGCAAGTAGAAAACTTAAACTCATACAACTGCTCTGGCACACTTCCAATCTCCCAAAATACAACATAAATGCATAACAAAAGATCTCCACAATCATGGACCTTGCAACCTAAATAAATCTTGGCCTCTTCCTTTGCACCTTTGATTTTTGCCGGGCTTCCTAGCCATTTCTCCATTAACTATGCTTAGCGAAGGACCATTACAAATAACCTGGGGGAAGGGGGTGACTTCCCCCCCCCCAAAAAAAGAAATTCCTTCAAGTAGTTGTGCCTTACAAAATTATTCACGCAAATATTCCTGCAGACGACTAGCACTTAAAAACATCCAGCACCAAAAATCCCTCCCCACCCCCCCAATTCATTTCTAATGGTCCGATCCTTAAAGTTGACGTTACCGACTTCAATAAATCAACACAGTAAATCATAACATAAATTAATACCCAACTACTTTAATACAAAACAACTCAAACTATAAATAAATAAATAAATAAATAAATAATAAAAATTACGTTTCATTTAACAGATATCCACTTTGTATTCAATCTGTCAAAAAGTTCCCTAACCATACCGCATAATTTTTTTTACCTCATATTACAATAGACCAAACTACACCCCACTATGATAACCAAACGACTCAATACTAACCCAATCCCTGTCCCAGTCGAATACAACGACACGATACTAATGCACCAGTCATTTGAAACCCCCGGACCCCTCCCCACCCCTCGGACATGAGCGGGGCATTCACTTTTTTGCAAGTGAAGGCAAGTGAAGTCCCCGGTCCCCGGAAGAAAAGTGAATGGTGAACTCCCTCGCCCCCACATGATCCACACACATGCTATAAAAAGTTATCTGTTGTAGAAAACTTGTTTTTGCCAAGCGCAACAATGAATGACAGTAAGGGAAGATAAAAACGTTGGTAGCCGTGAAATTAACACGTTGATTTCAGAATACCTAGCAATACACTTGCAAAGGCCCCCGATGGACAAGGAAGAAGACGACTATTGCCAAATCAACTTTTTATTTTTAATAAAGGTTATTAAAAACTTTTTCTGTTTTACAACTTGATGTTACAAAATGCAAGATCATAGCAAACTGAAACTCAATAGCAATACAGTCTTCTGACTTCTGGAATGACTCAAGCATACTTATCAATACCATATCATTGAAATAAGCCTACCTTTCGAATTCTGGTATGACGCTTTACAAAACAATTTTTACTTCGCGCTAAACGCAACGAATTGAAGCGAAATACCGCAAAGCACAGTTAGTTACTAACTATGCACAAACTAACCGATCGACCGAGCGAGTCAACATAAATAATCATCAAACCGCTGAGCACGGAGTGACTGCCCCGCTTATTTCCCGGTCCGGCATGCGAAGGCTGTGATTTCTGGCGCATCCCCCGCCTAACAGGGAACCAAAATAAAGTAAATCTGAAGAGATATCCCCGCTCATGCTGGGGGGGGGGGGGGGGGGGGGGGTCCAGGGATTTCAAATGACTGGTGCATAACGCTTACCCAAAACCTCCAATGACCTTGAAGTTTCGTATCAACTTTTTGTAGTCCATCGATGTCTCGATTTCCTATACATTTCGTATGGTCCGTATGTAAATTAATTACTCGCTCCAGTCTAACAGAAAACGCCATAATTAGACAATCACCGTCACTCACTCGTAAACGGAAGTTCAATTTATTGGCTTCCACATAGACAAAATGACGTCCATCCAACCTGCTTTCAAACTTTTCGTTTCTTCTTGATCGAAACACTTTGAGCAGCTAAAAATAAAGAGTAAATACGCTAAACAACGCTTGAATCCGAACAAGTAGACATTAAACTCTTGAAAGCGACCAATGAGTTCACAATCGTTCCATTTTCCAGCAATGCAAATTATCGTTAGAAAATGAAAACCAAACCTCCTGAAATCAACTGAAACTTTGCGACATTTCGACAGTTCTACGGCCCCTTCTTTCTGCCTATGGATTATAGAACAAAGTATATATTCTTTGGGCTAATAGATCATAGAATGAGGTATATTCATCTACTACCTACTTTCTTTAGCCTATTCCAGACATTAGGTCAGACTTAAGCAGCACCACGAAAAATGAGGGAACGAGCGATCCTTTGCTTCTCGCCTTAGTCCCCTCGCCATTTTTCTGCTCGCGTTTGCTCACCCAATCTCCAATTTTGCGCAGCTCCCCACCGAACGTCTGGAACAGACTCGTTCTTGAATCTATTAGCAGAAGTAAGCTAGGTATATCCATGTATTCCCTGCTAGTTTGCAGATGTTATTACTTTCCGCAAAGTATATTCCGTGTCCTTTCAAACAAGATATTTTTGAGTCTTCACTGCAATAAAACCTGCACTGTGGCCAATTTTGTGTCTTTTCTTATTGTGACAGCAATGAAATATATTATCACTGCCCCCCCTTTCTTAATTCACAGACATTCTATCCAAAATGGACACGTAAAAATGACTAGGAAAAGCCTACGTACCTCACACACAACACAGTCTTCCAACAAAATAACTTTATTAAAATTCAATGAAACATTATTTGCATTTTACATAACATCACTAACCAGCTAAAATTTTATGTACTTTAATTATCTGTATACTGTCCTACTAAATTTGTCTATCTACAATTGTTTTCTCAGTACATTTATGAAAATTCACAGCTAAAATTAACACAATCATGCCAACTACAATACCTATGGATCTTACTATCCAATACTTCAACTAACAGAAAACACTTTTTACTAAACAAATTAACCAAAAATGTGACATTTTCCCGAATTTCAAACGTAACAACAGCTCAACTCATCTCAACTGTGAGAAGACCACTTATCGTACAAAATTACCGTCAACAACAAACAATGTTCCAGTCAACTGTTTAATATCCATTGCATGAATAAAGATCACACAAAGTCCAGGTAAAAAGCCTTGATGATGCCGGTAGCTTTACTATAGTCCAGAGTAATATTGCGCAAATCAAACAATTGTTCATAAATGTCATCTTCACATGACTGAACGGTAACATCAGGGGCAGGCTGCCTTAACATTTCTTCAACTATGGGAGTAAACGCCTTCAGCCAAATAAGTTGGTCATCATCTTGTACTGCAATTCGCACAGATGCCTTCGTACTGCAAGACGACACCAGCTGCACCGTGTTACACGTCACGCACTTGGCAAGCATCTCTGGACCTCCCGTAACTTTAAGTAACTGTCTACGACATGTGCAGCATGACAGCCACCTTTTAAGGCCTTGTGCAAAACTTATCTTCTCAACGGAGATGCTCTTCATGTCGAACAGGTTTTCCAAAAATTCTTCACTTGGAGCCGCAAACACTTCCTTTGTTGGACTAACTGTATTTTGAGTAGTCGTCAGGTATTTAGCCAAGTCGTACTTCTTCACACGCACATGCTCAATAACATAACAGTTATTGTTCACTACTTGCCGGATGGTATCTCCCCACAACGTTAGACTTATGGTGCCACTGTCGTCTGAAACGGCGCATCGGTTCAGCATTGCAACCGCGGACCCGTCTTTCTTGACAACATTTCGAACATACTCCGGACGAACACTCAAACATCCTTTCACAGAAATAATCTCACCTTCTGTCACCCACTTAACGCTTCCTATGCTGGTAACTCTTCCGTTGCCCTCTTCTTCTCTACTGACGTCATACTCAAAAGCAACATCGCTGTTATTTGCCGGCTCTACACGAGACCTCTTCGTCACAACTATCTCTTCTTCTACCAATCTTCCACCACTGTTGCCACTAACGTTCACAAACTTCACCAGTTCCCTGGACTCTTCGTACCCTTTCAGAACCTTCTGCTTACTAGGATTGAAGCACACACATCGTCATTTGCGCCTTTCGTCAACCTGCAACGCAAAATTAAAACAAGACACCGATCCTCCCCTGCCCTTCGACGTAGCAGTAACATTGAACGTATCCTCTAACACGAAGCTGATTGCTCATATTCCTCTCTTCCTCAACGCGCTACCGCACTAATTATGCTTTCTCATCACTTTTTCAGGTTAACACCCTTTTATTTAGAGTGACTTGACTTAAAGCCTCCAATCGAAAGATAAAAACCATATTGTTTCCACGCCCCTTTACATGTTTGCATTTTACTTCACCAATCACATTGCTCCTCAAAACCTGAAGAACCTGTTATTGCACAATCCAAGCAAATTTGCTGACACCTAGATTATGTTGCAGGTAAACATCGTGGATGCCATCACGTACTTGCATGTGATAGTACAAAGGTCGACAGCGAAATAGAGTAGTGTGATTGGTCAAATTAGTCGCAAGAACGTGATCGGCTATAGAAATGACATTTCCATGCCCCATCACGTTCTTGAGGCTAATTTGACCAATCACACTACTCCATTTTGCCGTCGACCTTTGTACTATCACATGCAAGTACGTGATGACATCCACAATGTTTACCTGCAACATAACCTAATTTTCCCTCGCAAGTCTCTTATTGGCCCCATTTTCTCTATTCCTATTGGCTTCTTTTTAACACTCTATTTTTCTTGATCACTATTGGTGCATTTCGATCCACACCGCTTAACAAAACATTAGCTACGATGACAAATTACAACATTGCCATCTGCTCTTCACACTTTCAACCTGAGCGTTAAGAAGACTACGAAAAATATGAACCAACTCACTCTGAAAGGCTACGTACACAATGTCACCAAAACCAGCCTAACCAGATCAGGAGCAACAAACTATATCTACACTCTGTTTTTCTTGTTCACTATTCCTGCATTTCGATCCACGCTGTTCAAGAAAACATTCCCTACACTGACAAACTACAACATTACCATCTGCTCTTCACACTGTCAACCTGAGCGTAAAGAAGACTACGAAAATATGAACCAACTGACTCTAAAGGGCTACGTACAGAACGCCACCAAAACCAGCCTAAGCAGATCAGGGGCAACAAGCTACTTTAACTTCTCCTTACAAGTCAACGAATCTCGTAAACGACGAGCAGTGTGCTATGATGCCAGCAAACAACCCCTACTTGAAGGCTCCCAAGACTCGAAACAGCCCATCACCCTCCTCAGCATCACAGAAAAGCCAAGTCTTCTCGATCCTGCGGAGCAGCATGTTATAGTCAGCAAAAGATCCCGCATCGCGCTACTAAACAACGACCAGTGCACATTGCAGTACGGGATAGTAAACATGACCTCGTTTCGCTAAAGGTGTTCACCCCAGTTCTTCAAGTAATGTTTATGCAACCCTCCACAGATGTCATCATCAACTCTACCGAGGATAATATTTACCAACAATCACTCACGCTGCGAAACCTAACCAACCACTACAGTGACACTTCCAATATTGTGAAGAACGTCGAATTGCGCGAACACGATAAGAAATGATTAACTAACGCTGTTCAACAAAACTGAAAATTGGACAATTTAACCGCAAATTGCACTCCGTTACATTTTTCGTCCACCGTTTTATTAACTTTTGTTGTTACATACGTAGCCAACATAAATACGGAAAATTTACCACTTCGCATTTCATTGCAAAGCCCCCCCCCCTTCAGCGTAATTAAGAAAAAACTACGTAAAATACGTTGCCTCACGCGACTGTTTACGAACAACTTTCACATGTACTCCGCTAACAAACGAACGAAAATCAACTATTGTATACATTCGTTATTCTACCTTTTTTCACGCCCACCAAGATAGTATTCAAATTGTATTCTTAACAAATCGTTTCAATAAATGTGACCTCTCACGCGAAAACGTACACTAACGGCTTTCCGTTTTTGAACGGAATTCCGTTCACAAGCCGCTTATCAGCCGTTCAGAAAAAATTTGCATCCGTTCGAACGGCTTCGGTCATCCGTTCAGAAAAAATTAGCATCCGTTCGAACGGCTCGGCTCATCCGTTCAAAAAATCTCTCGATCTGTTCGAACAGCTTGAGTCATCCGTTCAAAAAATTTCTCGATCCGTTCAAACGGCTTGAGTCATCCGTTCAGAAAAAATTTGCATCCGTTCGAACGGCTTTGGTCATCCGTTCAGTAAAAATTAGCATCCGTTCGAACGGCTCGGCTCATCCGTTCAAAAAATCTCTCGATCTGTTCGAACAGCTTGAGTCATCCGTTCAAAAAATTTCTCGATCCGTTTGAACGGCTTCGGTCATCCGTTCAGTAAAAAAACGAACGTGATCCGCTCGTTCACTCGAACAGCTCAGTATCCATTCAGAGAAAATCTTCACCCGTGCGGACGGCTACATCTAGTCATCCGTTCGAAAGGCCAGAGATGTTTGTTTAGGATTCGGCGGGCGAAAGTTTTTTCTCTTATCAGCCACAAAGAATCTACAAAGGCGACCTTGTGTAAATAAGAGTCACCAAGCCCGTCAAAGTCGTCAAATGCCGACGGATTCCTTTTGTTTTGTTTTTTTTCGGAGGCTAAAGTATCGCCAACTACTTTTCGAAATCTTACCCCGTGACTTGTCTGTAGTGTTAATATTTTGTATTCTATAAGTTTTATTAGGCTTTCAAATCCTCGATTTACCATTAATTTTAAGATAATTTAACTTTCCAACAACACTATCAATTAAGGCGATTAAGATTGTTTACATTTGGTCGCAGCGAAAAGAATGCACCAGTTTTAATGCGGCAAAAATTATCATCTAGAGTCGTAACTTGTCACTCGTTTAAACACCCCAGAATGAAGGTTGCGAAAAGTTTTGAACGGCGAAGCTATTATTCTATTGCCTTGTCATTTTATTTTGACAAAGCCGAAATCTTCGAACACGTTGTAAACAAAACACGACCTGGTTCAGTTGTGGTCTCGATCGGTGCCGTGTAACGGTTACAAATGAAGCCGCGTCCCCGTGTCTTGCTTCGCTAATGCTTTTATTGCGAGAAAAGGAAAAAGTGATAAAGTTTTGGTCATAACAGCAGTTCAAAAGTCTATTGATATTATAATCACGACTTGCGACCTGCGCTAATGAAGCTAATTATCAAGAGACACAAACTCGCGTGGCTATTCATATGTTAAGTTGAAAAACAATTGCACTTCAATTATCCAATGAAAGTACTGGATTTTCGATCCGTGCGATTTGCATGGCCACATATAAAAAGGCATCGGTTACTAACATTTTTCACAACTGCAATCTATCGCAGCTACAAAAAGTTCTAAGTACACTCATTTTGTATAGTCGCGTGATGTCTTTTAGACAGCTGTGCAAACGAACAAGCAAACCCTTTTCAAAAGCACTGTTTCTTTTCCCGGAAGAACACAAAACTGGTATCGCGCCAACTCGTTTAATTATCGAGAAGGACCTCGATTTCACCGTGGGACAGTTTGTCCACGTCAACTGGGAAGGAAAAAAAGTTCAAGCGGAGATCCTTGCTCTAAGCGGTAAGTTTTAATCTTTTCAGTTTTAACCTTTTAAAACAAGTCTGGTAAAAAGTATGTTATTCACATTTGTAGATTACGTTCATGCCATCACTATTAATCCTCATTTATACTTACGATTCTTTCATTCTACACACGTTTTTTCTAGATAATGATGAAGTTTTGGCCCAAAAAGACCTGGAGTGGTGCAAGGCAAACTACCCGGCAGAGTTCGACGTGATAGTTGAGAATTCAGAACCGCCAAGAAAAAAAGTTGCACGAAAGAAGGTAAGAGAGAGTTGATATTACGTACAACAAAGTGATTGTTTGTTCAACGTTATCGAAAGAATTAGAACAAATATGATTATGATTAGATGAAAATTGAATTTCGTGTTACATGCAACTGATTGAAAAAGACGAGTCCACTTTTAGCTAATATCCTGGCTTTTAGTCATGTTGATTCACATGTTGAATTTAATTTATCGGACTACATTGCAGAGTACCATGAAATTAACTTGTTGTTTGCTTTTTTGGGGAGTTTTATTGGATTTGCGACGGACATACAGCATTTAAATCCGCGCGGAGAGCCTACGAGCAGGCTAATATTACTTCAAGTAAAATTGTCCCTTTTAAAAGAAATGAGCGCGCAGTCGTGATCATCGTGCGACTGACACTTCTTTTTAATTCAGAAATGGACATTTATCTATGTTGATTAAAGTTCATAGTATATTAAGATATTAAGGAAAAACAAACTAACATGAAACTGGTGAAAGTTGTGTTTCTTGAAATAAAACTATAATTAGCATATGTTCGCACATTGCGCGTGGGTTTTAAAGGTGAGAAAAAAGTTAAGCCGCCAAGCCTTTCAAACATTTCAGTCACTAATTACCAATCAGGGGTTTCAATAAAATTTGAAGTAGGCAGCTAGTTCGAATAGAGTAGCCGACTGCATCAACAAGGTTTGAAAGGATCTTTCTCTAGTTTCTTCAATTTAGGGGAAAAAGTAGCCGACTTCTCTGAGCAAAGTAGCCGACACTTTTCGTCGGCCGTCGGTGCTTATTGAAAGCACTGACCAATTGTATTTTTTTAAAATTATTTTCTTTCACTCACTAGCCTGCTGATGAAAAAAGTACCAACACCGGAGCCAGTCAAATTACACAGGGTGACCATCCGTACGACCACTTTTTGTCCGGTCAAAAGCAGCGGAAATTGGGCTGGAAGGAGAACCGAGAAACAGAACTGGCCAAACTACAGTCCGAAACACCGGTACCCTCAACGAGCCGCAGCGGTGACAATCGAGAAGATCTCGTCGCTTCATTGCGTCAGCAGCTTACTGCCAAGACGGAAGAGTGCCGTCAGCTAACGAGCAGATTGGAAGCCATTGAAGCAACAAACGCCAAAATTCTCAGGAACCAGTTGCAAATGCAGGAAGATTTTGTTAAGGTAATGTTTCTACAAGTTGTTGTTGTTGTTTTTTTGAAAAAATTCATTACACCGCCTTTCGGTTGGAAAAAAACGCTGATTGCAATCAACGTATGTAGGTTTAACTTATTAGAAAACACCCTGTAAGAAAGTTTGCTCCACGCTACTTCTATTTACCAAATACAAGAATAGCTTACAAGTCAGACAAGTGTTGTACAAGAAATAAGTGTTTGTACTCAGTCAATTCGTCCCAAAGTGTCATTATGCGCAAGGTCTTATTTGATCTCATTAATTTTATTTTAGGAACATTTAGCAGGGATAGAAACATTCATGGGAAAGATGAAACTAATTACACTATTCTTTTTAACTATTGCAGATGCTGGAGAAAATACAGGCCTCCATGACAGCAATCGAAGATAATACGGCTGCCGCAGTTTCTGGCCTTGCAACACGCCTCGACGTTATGGAGGAACACGGAGTAAATGAATATACCGTGGTAAGCAATCGCGATAAATCGAAATCTACTTGGTTCGTGCATCTTCTGTAAAAAAAACCACACATAATTTTCAGTTCAGTTTGGAATACAACACAATGTCAATTGCGAATTGTTTTAAGTGGTCCAGGAAATATTTATTATGTGCACGCTGATAATTAGTTTTGTAAGTTATCAAGGAGTACAGTAACTCGTGATTGAACATGGTTCGTAGTTTAAAGGCTTAGTTTTTATGAACGGCAATGAAACTGGAGTAGTCGAATGTTCGACTGAACTCGCATTTAATTCAAATCTGCCGAGTTTAATTGTTTTAAACGTCGTTTTTTACATGCATTTGATTCGGCGTATGTAAAATGTGACGTTTATAAACCAGGCCTTAGCACAGGCAAACGCAATGACAAAGGAGGTTTGACAACGTCGCAATAGTTAAAAAGACAAAGCCTGGAGGTTCCTCAAAAGCAAAATCAACTCGAAGTGTCGCACAACTCGCAAGCATTTAGCAAGAGAGTTTTCTCCGCCGCGTTTGTCGTGAAAAAAATAAGTTCAAATTCATGTAAACGTAATTTGTAGGCTAGGGAAAACCTTTCGTTAAAACTAGTTTCTTATATCCAGCTGTATATAGTCCACGTTTGTAGTAGTGAAATGAGCTGAAATTAAAGCAAGTGTTTAAATTGTCGGTTAGGGGAAATTTTTCGTTAGAAATAGTTTTTCAACCAGCTGTATTCACTGTTGTATTAGTTGTATTAAAATAGTTGACTATTGCAAACTGACAATGGTACTTTGATGGTGTATTTATTATCTTCCATGGGTAGTCTAATGGCGAACACAGACCCAGTGTCAATTTGGAACTGGGCGAAAGAAATAAAGGTTTACCCAAGAAAAACGGACATGCCCGTTTTTCTTGTGCTTTTACTTAGATCGACTCATGCGGCGGCGACTCCCAGTGAAAACAAGATAGGAAAAACAAGCGTATTTGTTCTCACTTTTGTTATGTTTATGTCATTTTGCCGAAACATTGGAATAGAAACTTACATTTCACCGGTAATACAAACTAAACGCGAAAATCAAACAGAAATTTGGCGTCTTTTAATGACTAAGCGGTTGGTTTTTGTTCCTGCTCGATCTCGATTTGCATAATAAACATTCGTGTTTCTGTGATCTCATGAGCGCTCATACGCGCGCGCGCATCTTCGTGCTGATTTTCCATCTTATTCGCGGGTAAAAAGTTTTTAACATTTTATTTTTCTGTGAATTGAAAGTAACATTACATTTCACCGGTAATACAAACTAAACGCGAAAATCAAACACACATTTGGCGTCTAATGTTTAAACTGTAAGCGATCGGTTTTTGTTACTGAAATCCTACGCGCTTCGCTTCGTTGCTCGATCTCAATTTGTATATGTAATCGCATGGGCCCGAGGGCAATTAAGGATTAATTTCACGCGCATTTTCAAAGTCTTCACAAAATTGCCCGAGTCGCGAAGCGACGAGGGCAATTTGGAAAACTTTGAAAATGCAAGTGAAATTAATCCTTAATTGCATGTTACTGTGATCTCATGAGCGCCCACACGCGCGCGTGCATTTTCGCACTGATTTTCCATCTTATTCCCGCGTAACTGTTTTTCGTTTCACAAAAGTTTTAATTAAACATTTTTTTGCGCGCATTGAAAGAACTCTCTTTGATTACTCAACTTAACGAGTAATTTCCCCGTGAAAGAAAAAAATAAAACAATCTTTATTTAAATTTAATAGTAGAAAACAAACGTTGATCATGACTTTTGTATAATGTGGTGGCTCCTAAAGGAGCCGTTTTTGTTGTTTACCTGTAGTGCAATGCCGAATGCTCGACATACAGGATTTTCCCAGCGGAGTGCAATGCAGGGTGGGAGCTCTTAAAAGAGCTGTTTTGCTTTCTTCAGCCAGGATTCAGTCTCTTCAGGGCGCTGGAGCAACCAGATCCTCCGTGCCAGGTTTACAAAACTGACGGATCTCGCGGTGCAGATACTGTTTCCTTTCTTGGGATAAGCCTTGAGGACTGACTTCGGGTGGAAGCACGGCGGGTGGAAGAATGGCGGGGTTCTTCAGCAGCATTAAAGATTGTTCAGGAGATGTGCTGCATTAAAGATTGTTCAGGAGATGTGCTGTACTGTTTAAAGTAAAGCTTGCCAGGTTCGTCTTTCGAAAATCGCAAGTAGTGGAATGTTTTAATCTTGGGGACCTTGACGAAGTACTGTTCCAGGAAAGCTGACCAATTAAACACCGGCACAATAACTTTCCCATCGTGTGTCCCGACAAGCTGGGCTGTGTTAACACCAACAGTGCTGGACGACTCGACCATCTCGGCGAACTCGTACAGAGAAGAAACGTAATTGACTTTGTAGCTTTTCTTGATCATTCCGAAGCAACGATCGGGGCCAAACTTTGTGTGACCGGCGATGAGAAAAGAATAAACGATTGACTCGTGAAGCTGATGAATTGCTCTCCATGCCAGGTACCGGAGGAAGAAGTTGTTCTTGTTCTGTCCAGAACAATTATCTGCATGAAGATGGGCATGAGTTTCGCCGAGGCCGTGGTTCTGAAAATAATGGTGGACGTAACTTATTGTAGTGTTGGCCCCCTTGCCGACGTCGCTTGCTTCGTCGATTAAGTAGTTAACTTGTCGAGGAATAGCCTCACACATCACGCCGAAGATTCCGCATTTGCGTGGCGTTTTAAAGTATATCGGGCCTGGCTGCATCGGATTACTTGGAATATGGATTTGCTGCGCAAAGTCAAATGAATAGTGTATTGTTGTAATGAGGGAACATGCCTCATGCTGTTCATCCAACTCGATGGAATCTGCCAATCTTTCGAAGTTGTTCTTCGACTCGGTGCAAGCGTTTCTGTAAAGGTCTCTCTCCGTTTGAACACAATTTAAATGTTCCTGCTGAGCCAGGACGCACTGAGACTTTTCTCTGTCCGGAAGGTTTGCAGATCGCAGGAGTTTCGACGTGTTCTGCTGGCACATGAGACACAGGTCGGTCATGGGTTTGGCCACCACGATTTCAGGATGAAACTGTTCCCATAATTTGATAAATTTTGTGTAGCAAACAGCTTGTTTTCCCGATCCTTCGCAAGCACTTTTGAATGCGCGCCACACACTCATCTCTGTCTCAGACGATGAGAGCAAGCGAATGTCATCATTTTTAAAGCCCGGGATTCTGCCGGGTAGCAGAACGGCGTTTTCTTCAGCGTAATTGTTCAAAAATTTTTTAACGTCCTCTGTTACAGCATGTGGTAACGTGTTGTGAGGTAGCCTTTTGCGGTTTCCATGTACCCTTTGGGAGATTCCGTGTTCCTCGTAATGTTCCTTCAATCTACGAAACCGCGAGTAGCTAATGCCGTAGACGTTTAAAAACATATCCTTGCAGATTGGACGGTTGAGGTAAATGAAACTGCATCGTGCACTGCGCTTTCTTTTCTCGCCGATGATGTCGATGCTTGTGAACGCTTGGATGTTCGCTAGAATAACAAGGTCGAGTTCCCCATGTGATAACTCCAAGAAGTTCTTTAAATTTGAAAGCACAGTAATCTCCTGGAACTGCTGAGAACACTGGCTGCCTTTTAAACCTAGGGAACACCCGCAACCATCTTGTAGAAACTTCTTAACTTTAGCTATGATTTCTTCACTATCGAATAAGTCTTGATCGCATTCCGCCATGTTTGAGAGTATGATGTAGCACGGTCAAGCACGCAAGATACAGTGCAGTTGCCACGACAACGCGGCCTTCTGTCGATTTGATTGATACAGATTCGCTGTTGCGTTACCTGTCACGATGCTTTTTGTAACCCGTGTGCACGTATGCAAATGTCGGGCCGACACATGCTTCAAAGAAACGGAGTTGCCTCGCTTTTCGCACGCGTTTTGCTCTTCACAGTGAGCTCAGGCCAGAGTTTAATACCAGTTTGGAAAAGCATACTTATAACAAGCTAAGAAGATGGGACATATAAACACTCACGTATCTTTTATTTTGTAAAAATAGCGGCAAATGACTCGATATTATAATTTGTTTTGTGCAAGTTTTGTTTACATTCCTCTTCGCAAACTCGGGAGCGAACCTCAAGTTTAATACTTTTCTTAAGTTAAAGCGATCAATAAAGTAGCAGATTTTTCGAAACATCTGGCTGTTAGTTCAAAGTTTTATTTATTTTGCAGTGAAGACGAAGTTTACATTTGTCGTCAGCCGCGTGCCGCCATGAATATTTCTCGCGTTCGTTCTAATGACTCGGTATTGTGTTGGTTTTATTTACGTTCCTCTTCGCAAACTCGGGAAAGAACCCTGATTCATCGCTCGATCAAGCGACCAAGTTAAACTTTTCTGAAGTTAAAGCTATTAATAAAGTAGCGGATTTTTCGAAACATCTGGCTGCCAGTTCGAAGTTAATATATTTATTTTGCAGTGCATACGAAGTTTACATTTGCCGTCAGCCGCGTACCGTCGTGAATATTATTATTTTTCTCGCGTTCGGCAATTTACTTTCGGTGAGACATTCAGCCATTCCTGGATATCCGTTTATTTTAATAAGCCGTCCAGCCGTTCATAGCCACCCATTCAAAATTTTACACAAGCCGTTCAGCTGTTCGTGGCTATCCGTTCGGAATATTTAATAAGCCGTTCACTCGTTCACGACAACCCGTTCAAAATTTTTTGCAAGCCGTGCAGCCGTTCACGGCAACCTGTTCAAAATTTTTCGCAAGCCGTTCAGCCGCTCATGGCAATCCGTTCAGAATATTTAATAAGCCGTTCAGCCGTTCAGTTTCACCCGTTCCAAACGGCTTAGTGAGCCGTTTCTTACCCGTTCGATAGCCGTGCGTTTTACCCGTGCAACGGAAAGCCGTTAGTGTACGTTTTCGCGTGAGAGGTCACAAATATCAAATAGTTTGTATCATTCACTAAAGATTACTTTGCTTCGCAAAATAGTTAAACATATAGCAACAATATTCCACTCACAGACCCCCAAAAAATTACTCTCACCTAAAAATCCCATGGCTAATCCCACAGAAATACACCTACCCTATGCTATTACAGGACCGTTGGCAGGGGGCGGAGGCTGCAATGGGGGCGCCATTTCCACACCCCATCACGTTGTTGAGACTAATTTGACCAATCACACTACTCCATTTCCACGTTGACCTTTGTACTATCACATGCAAGTTCGTGATGGCATCCTCGATGTTTACCTGCAACATAACCTAATTTTTCCCCGCAACTCTCTTATTGGCCCCTTTTTCTCTATTCCCATTGGCTTCTTTTTAACACTCTGTTTTTCTTGATCACTATTGGTGCATTTCGATCCACACCGCTCAACAAAACATTTCCTACGAAAATATGAAGCAACTGACTCTAAAGGGCTACGTACACAACGTCACCAAAACCAGCCTAAGCAGATCAGGAGCAACACACTACTTTAACTTCTCCTTACAAGTCAACGAAACTCGTAAACGATGAGCAGTGTGCTATGACGCCAGCAAACAACCCCTACTTGAAGGCTACCAAGACTCGAAACAGCCCATCACCCTCCTCAACATCACAGAAAAGCCAAGTCTTCTCGATCCTGCGGAGCAGCATGTTATAGTCAGCAAAAGATCCCGCATCGAGCCACTAAACAACGACCAACTAACCTTCAACTACGACAACACCCAACCTGCAGAAAACGACCCACCTATGAGACAATACACGACGCCCGGCTGTTAAACGAAAATGATATCACCACTGTCAAAGGCATTCTAACTCTCGAAACGGATTCCATACGTGAATTGCCGATGAAAAACGGCTTTGTCATCCCAATGTTGAATCGATGCACCATAACGGACAACACTGGCACCATACGCCTCACCCTTTGGGGAGAACTCATCAAACAAGTGGCCAGTAAAAACAGCTACAACATAAGCCACGTCCGCATAAAACAATACGACTCCAACAAGTACCTCACCACTACCCCGTCGACCAATATCACCCCATGCGACGAACACTTTCCTTCTCCCACGAAAGAATTGTTCAACAGCATCTTTGACGCAAAAACAATCTCCGTTGACCAAATTCGCATTGCAGAAAACTTCAAACTGTTGCTTTCATGCGCCAAATGTCAAAACCTGATAATCGAACAACCATGCCCTGAAGCCCCCATTCTCAAGTGCTCCAACTGCAATGCAGCTCAACCGACCTCTTCGTGCCCTACCAACGCGTCAGTGCACATTGCAGTGCGGGACAGTAAACATGACCTCGTTTGGCTAAAGGTGTTCACCCCAGTTCTTCAAGAAATGCTCCACAGATGTCACCATCAACTCTACCGAGGATAACATTTACGAACAATTATTCACGCTGCGAAACCTAACCATCCACTACAGTGACACTTCCAATATTGTGAAGAACGTCGAATTCCACGAAGAGGACGATAAGAAATGATTAACTAATGCTGTTCAACAAAACTGAACATTCTGCAATTTAACCGCAAATTGCACTCCGCTACATTTTTTGTCCACCGTTTCATTCAATTTTGTTGTTACATACCTAGCAAACCTAAACACGGAAAATTTACCACTTTCCATATCGTTGTAACCCCCCCCCTTCAGCATAATTACGAAAAAAGAACGTAATATACGTTACCTCACGCGATTGTTATTTAAATAAATATCAAATGGTTTCTGTTTTGTTCACTAAAGACTTCTTTGCTTTGCAAAATAGTTCAAGAAGTAGCAACAATATTCCGCTCACAGACTCCCCCAAAAAGTACTCTCCCCTAAAAATCCCATAGCCAATCCCACCGAAATACACCTACCCTATGCCATTACAGCACCGTTCGCATGGGGCGGGGATGCAATGGGTGCATCCGCAACCCCTCACGCGCCAAAAAGGTCTGCTTACTCTTAGAAGAAAGATTAAAATGACTCTCAGAACACAGGAAAACTACCGACTTCAACAACTTGATTTTCCAAAATTTCCCGAGCATATATACCCCAACATCCCCCCTAGACGCTTATGCTTCCGCCGCTCGCACCCACCCAAGCAAAATCCTCACTATAGATTGCGTCACCCTCCCGAAGATCTTCTCATTAATTTGAAAACAACATTCCACAACATGGGCCGCCTAAATGTTTCCTTTCACAAGGTGTAAGATGAATAAAATATATATTATTGCACCTTCGTTCACGAAGCTGTTTTGTTCGAAAAAAGACTTTCCCTTTCCATTTTTACCTCATTGAACATTTCACATATACTAAAGTCAATAAATGGTGTTTATGAGAAAGTATATGGGAAACCCGGTCGCCTAATGGTTAGTGCGCTGGACTCCGCATCAGGCGGTCCGGGTTCGAGCCCTGGCCGGGGCACTGCGTTGTGTTCTTGGGCAAGATACTTTACTCTCATAGTGCCTCTCTCCACCCAGGTGTATAAATCAGTACCGGCGAATTTACTGCTGCGAATAATCCTGCGATGGACTAGCATCCCATCCAGGGGGGTGTAGCAATACTCCTAGTCGCTTCATGCTACGGAAACCGGGATAAGCTCTGGTCTGATGGACCACTAGGCTCGTATGCAGACTTTACCATGAGAAAGTATACCAGCGTGATAGTGTACGCCAATCGCCTTGTAGACAAAACAACCGACATCGCAAATATACCGTAGCCATACCACAGGTGCCCACACAAATGGAGCGACTATTGATTTCAAAATTATGAAGCAGTCTGCACGCGAAAACCGAAACTTCCCTTAACATGAACTAAAGCGAGGAACATTCACATTATGTTGAAAACGTTAAGTTACCTCAATCGTTATGCCTCGTCGCCCTGGTAGCTCAGAACGGCCAATTTGAACCATTTACTAGCTTTTTGTGATCCTATACATAAAACACCATCACAAAACCCGGAAAACTGCTAAAATTCCCCGTGTTGAGTAGCCTCCTGCGCAGACGTCTTAGGGCTCGTCACACGTTTCTGGGGGAGAAACGCGTGACGAGCTCTAAAACGTCTGAGCAGGAGGCTATCTTTTGAGCTGCAAAGACGACAAGGCACAACGATCGACGTAACTTAACGTTTATTTTCATCATAAATGTGAATATTCCTTGCTTTAGTACACGTTAATAGGAAGGTTCCCCTTTTGAAACATCGACACTGCGATCAACAGTAGCTCCATTTGTGTCAGCTTCCTGTGCCCACGCTAACCTTCATAGCTCTTTATAAATTTGCGTCCAAAGTTTCGGCAAATAACTCGCAAACGAACAAATTGAAGAAATTGTTTATTTATTTATCTTCTATAATATGAGAAATTCATACCTTCTGTAACTCAGTGGTTTCCAATTTATTTTTTCATTGCGCGACAGTCAAAACTGATCATGCCAGAAGTTATTACATGACTTTTTTTCGGATATTTCTGCAGATAAAAGTTTCATTTCCTTATTAACTTTAATTTTTTTAGGATCCCACTTCATCTCACCCCCACAGGTGATCCCAGTAGATTCCATCCGACCTTTCTACCTGCCCATCTGAATATAGAATTTTCAAGTTTATTTTCTTTGCCACCATAAATATATTACATCTTTACAAAAATAAATAAACTTCCCAATTACAAAAAAATTCGACTATAAACCACCAAAATCCCTTAAATCTTCAGCACAACTAGTCTCCAACCTCACCACTGCTGAACCCGTACTCCAATATATTTATTAATCATCTACTCGTGCCACTCTAACAACACAAACAAATAAATCAATTACAATAAACATCAATTCAATTCAACCTGAAAACATTATAAACAATCAATTCCCAAACTATAAAACAGACTAAACATATACCATTACTAACGATATAGGAACAAAAGCGTCTCACTCAATTCAACCGATCTCAACTAATGTCATAGGGACTAAAATATAATTCCATTCGCCTCATATAAACCATACCCTTTCCCACCATACCCTCCGATAGTGCGGCGCAGAACAAACACCGACAGGAAAAATGACAACAGCACTCCCCATTTATAGGATATCCAAAGTACATCACCTACAGCCCCTACACTTCCACTAACTACCTACACATTAAACACTTTTCTCTGCACAAGTAAACCCACCACGACCCATAAAAAATTAATAACGCAAGTATTTCACCACACAGAAGAAAAACTCAATCTTACACCAAACTCACAAAATAACACTCCAATAAACCCACACTATCTCATACCAACCCACCCATCCCCCCAAAATAATAATAAAAAAATAACTCCTGCACGCTTAGCGTGCCTATGTTTTACCATGGTCGCGGGACCTTTTGGCTTAAGAACTGAAGTAGCAAGATGTGTGAGCATAACTTAACCATGCCAGACAATGAGTGGCATAATTAATGAATGAAAATGATATACTATTCTCATTCATGTTTATGCTGCGGAATTCCAGAATGCATGGGTTATGTAATCCCATTTGTTCTATGTTGGTTACATAATAAAGTGATGAATTACCACATGTGATATCTCCGTATTTAAAGATCTGTCTTTGCAGATTCAGGGCATTTCGAAAGAGATATGCAAGCCGGTAAGGCTGAAGGAATTTTCGACCCTCCCTCCGCCCCTTCAACGACATGATACACAGCTAGTGCTTTTGCATCCAGCCGCTCCTTGCCTCGGCCACAATCTTTCCCATAACTTAACCATGCCAGACAATGAGCAGCATAATTAATGAATGAGAATGACATACTATCCACCTCCTTGTTTCTTTGAGAAAAGAACCTCTGGTTCTTTGGGTGTACGAGTTGCCTTGCCTCGTTCAAATTTATAACCAGAGTTTTTGGTCTTTTACGTTGCAGCTATTTGCAATAAATGTAGACGACTAGTCACGGAGACACCGGCACTCCAGCACAAAAACCAGGAGAGATGATGCAAGTTGTACCAACTACACCAAAATCGATCCCCAGACCGTTAAGTCAACGAAGGCGAGATAGTGCAAACTATCGTGTGTCATTTGGGTCAACATTTTCTGGTCCTAGTAGCTCATCACAAGAGGAACAAGACAGTATCATCAGAAGGTGAACAAGAAAAGAACATATGCATGCAATGCGTCCAAGAGTTATTTTTTTGAGAAACGTTTTCAGACTGTTGGATATTTGATTTTGAATAGTGGGAGAGAATTACTAGCGCATGTTTAAGCGTGTACATCAGAACTCTTTCAATAGAAGAACTCTATTCAGCTATTGTAAATAAATTTTGGATCATGTATTATGTAGGATCTTATTGTAACTTATTATCTTAGATAGTGCAGGTCCATATGTATGTATGTATGTATGTATGCATGCATGCATGCATGCATGCATGCATGCATGCATGCATGCATGTATGTATGTAAAGATTTGTTTCGTTCAAAAGGTAAATTTTCATGCAAATGAAAACAACACCTGATTCAATTATTAAATTGTCACGGAATGACAAGTGCTTATTCTGTTGCCGCTATCGATCGTAGTTGATTTAATTTTAACAGCAAAACTATTCGAAATAAACACAAATACCTTCATTTAAAGAAAAATCAACGAGATTTATTAAATGCGTGAAACATCAACGCTTAGGATCAAGACGCCTACACGACTAATTAAATTAATTGCGGTTTTCAGTGGGCGCCACAGAATCTCCAACAATAATTGGGAAGTTTCCATGTCACAAACTCTTAAAACCTACTTGGCAAACATATATGGTTTGTAATCGTCTTTTTTGTGAAAAATTCATCAATGCACAACGTAAAATTCTGGTTATAAGCCCCCCCGCTTATAAGCCCATCTACCTGGAAACAGTAAAATACATCCGGTTATAAGCCCCCTCTGCTGGATGACAGTACTGAACAGGGCTAAATGTTACTTTATTATGACTTTTTAACTTAAAACATATTTCGATCAACACTGCCGTGACTCGTTTCGAAACGTTTTCTCTATTCCGCTTATAAGCTCCCCCGGATATAAGTCCCCCCAAAACCCCTTACGAAGTTGTATAAGCCCAGGGCTTATGACCGGAATTTTACAGTATAACACAATACTTTTGTTTTTCTCACATAACAAGCTATTTTTTTAAAAAGTAACAAACGAATCAAAACTAAAACCATCTCTTTGGAAGGTTTTCAAAGTCCATTACACCTTGAGGATTTGCTCCCTATTTCTTACGAAATTTGTGCCAAATTTTTGCATATTTGATTATGAAACTGAAAAATAAGAACTAATTTAATTATCAAATTCTGTTGCTGTTATTGATTGCAGTTGATTTGATTTTAACAGCAAAACCATTTCATATATACCGATTAATTAACATAGGAGTTGATTAAAGATGTAAACATGTTGTAATTCTTAATAAGTGAAAAGAGCAAGACCCCTAAAAAGACTGATTAAATTAATTTGCCGCTTTATTGCTCACCACAAAGTCTCCAGCAAATTAGGCAAATTAGCAGCTTTATTTCAAATACTTGAATGTACTATAAAGTTAGGACTAGCTTTTTCCTTGTATATTATCGTGGGCACAAGAGTCACTCAAGTGCGACAACTCTATAACTCAAAACAAAAATATCAGTTTACGGCCAACGCAACATCACCCGTCTTACTCTTATTCATAGAGAGAATGATGTTGATATATGCAAAACACTTCTTTTTGGTTTCAAAGCTATATACAAAGTCCTCGGCGTAACCTACATAAAATACACCATGTAAAAGGCGAAATAAAGTCAACAAATAAATACCTTCTCCTACTCTAAATAAAAACAAAGATGGCCGTTCGCAAAGCAGAAGCAAATTTTCTTCCAAACGATGCATCATTAAAAACGGCAATTCGATTGGTTCTTCATAGTAGCACTATTCTGATTGGTGTAACATACATACATGACTTACTGATTCACTCACTGGCTGACTCACCACAAGGTCCAACACGACAGCTAAGAGGTTTTTTTTTTTTCAAAAAAATAACTCAAAAGAATTAGATGCACTGAATAGTGCCCTGAGCCTTATATCTGAGGGGAAACTGGAGCCTTTGTGCCGCACTACTTAGAAATTCTGTGGGATGCACTTTCTGACAGAGCAAGAAAAGATTGCACTCAAGAAGCCAAAGAAATGGTATCACTTCTTTTAGATACCATAGCTCCATTGCAAGGAGAACGTTTGTGGCAAGCCATTATTCAGTGTCACCAATCACTTGATGTTGGTTTAGAAGCAGTTTTGTTTGCATATAAAAAATGTGAAAACAAGTCCACAGATGAAAAAAGCAAGACAGCTTATTGACAGTCCTTTGACAAGAGACATGGTGTGCGAAGGCTGTCAGAACTTTAACCTAGAAATGCTGTCCACATGAAAGTAGATCAGTAGAAGGGATGGAACTAGATCAGTAGAAGGGATGGAAAACCCCAGGTGTAGTCATCGCCAAAAGTTCTACGCCTGGATCCTATGTTATGGAAACACCCCAAAGAATTGTGAGTCAAAACAGTAGATACTTGCCCCCGATGACAAACCCTATTAAAGTTGAGAAGTTCGCAGAACTTAAACCAGATATAGAACCAGATCTTAGTCCTAAGTCTTCAACCGCTGATGTGCAAGAGCTACTTCCAGCTGTGACTCAGTGTAAAAGTGCCCCTTATTGCACAGCCACACCCTGATCGGAAGAGTTCTCATGGAACACTCAAGTCGTCTGGGGCAGAAGTCAAAACCTCAAGCAGTCAAGTTGTGAGGAAACCAATCCGCTTTAAAGAGGACACTTGATTTGACATTTGATTTATGACAGTTTGATACAAGTGTTGTAATTGTTCAGTTTATTTCTATAAGTTGATACATCAGTTTCATAATTTGCTCCCTAAAGAGCTCATAGAGGGAGATGTCATGAGAAGTCAGCATGTAGCCAATACGCATGCGCGTATGTAGTTTTTACAGACCTTGTGTTTGTTATAACAATGCTTATTTATTGCATTATTATGGTGAAGTCCTGGGCACGAGTTTGTTACTGGGCCTCATATGTTGCTAATGTCATGTTATTGTACTCTACACAAAGACTAGCAGAGACTTAAAATAAATGTGTTGTCTGGAACTTGTGTCCTGTTTGGTTCTTCCAACAACGTTACATGGTGTCAAAAGTGGAAACTCATAGCTTCCATCCAACACCATCAATAAACTTTGCAGGATTTCACTGACGTTTCTGGACTCAATTGTGAGCTGTGAAAGCGCATATGTGGCTTCCTACGATAGATGGGAATTGGAAACGGTGAGAGTAGAGTCACTGCGTGCTGTCATTTTTTACTCATGAATGTGCTTGCGCAATGAACAAGTATAGTGGGGAAGTTTAGCCATCCTTCCATCGATGTGTTGTTAACATTATGCAAATTAGGTATGCTCACAGGCGCTTTCTAAATGTCTTTTCCCTCGGCTGTGAATAAAAATACAGCTTTACAAAGGTACCTCTCTCCAATATCACTGTTTCCTAAGTTGTCTCGCTATCCCTATAATAAATATTTCAGGCCTTCTAACCAACATTCTCCATTTTGTGACTATTTTGGCCAAAGTTAATTGTATCAACAGATTCACGTTGCGTGACACGATCGATGAAGTTTAACAAACCGTAATTCCACCTCGAAATAAAAGGTTTCCGATATGAACAAGTTCTACTTTCTTCGATAGGCAAAGTGAATATTTTCCTGTAAAGATTTACATTTTCTTCACACAAAAATGTCTTAAATTGCTGCAAAAACCACAACAACGAGCCGAGATCAGTATGCAAATTTCTTTGCTTGCTAAATGAAATTTGATAACACTTTATTTTTAGCAAAAACTTACAGTAGATATAAGACAGATAACAGCGTAGAACTTGTATTCCTGAATAAAAACGTCCTTCACTTGGATCAAACAAAAAAATAAACTCTGTTTCTTGATCAGATGTTAATGATTTTCTCTTGCCCGAAGTTGCAGCACTTTTGTTTGTCAATTCGCTAATTTGATCAGTGCGTTCGCCTTTGCGAAAATATTTTAAAAGTTATGGCAAATTGACAGCCATTTCGCCGCGGTGATACATTGCTTCGGCCTTTCGTCTTTGCTGTCCGGTGAATATATTTAAACTGAACGAGGAAGCGAACGCGTTGGGGAAAAAAGCGGCATGATTTTTTTGAAGGAAGCATGCATTTCAAACGGCGACACGGCGTTGTCTACAAAAGCTATCGCACCGACAACTGTTGTAACAGCCAAGACGAGCGTGAAATGTCCGAGTCACACATCATTTGTTATCTATTTTAAGGATCGTTTGTGGTTTTGTTCAGAGACCGAACGAGTTAGTTAGTTAGTTAGTTGGGAAAATATAAACACCGCCTTTTTCCACAATGACACGCACAGGGTACCGTTCAGTAACAAATACATGTACTTCAATGTTTATTTTCAGCAATTGTGCGGGTTTGACCGAATTGTGCGGTCCCGCACTCCTGCACCCTGTCAGAAGGCCTGAATTTTTTATTTCCCATCGATACTATGCTGTTCAAAGGAATAATTCAAATATAGCTAACGCATTCACGAGTGGCTCATAGACCCCTTTGATTTCGTTTCTTGAGGAATTTTCTGTGAAAAATCGTTGCCCGGTGAAACATGCCGCTGAAGCCAGAAGTCGATGGCGGCGCAATGCCCCAGGCATTTGGAACCGTAGGGCAGCCAAAACTAGTACAAATCCCAATAAACATACCACTCCTGTTGAAACTAGACCTTCGCGGTCCTCAAGCAACTACCTGAAAGAAGTTTCACTGTGCCCGGAATAACTATGAGATAGCTGCACGACTGAAAGATCCAGAGCATCCTGATGTAAATATATCACTAAGAACCACCATACCTTAAGACAGTTCATGGGAAGCGCCTATCTATAGTTGTGACAGCAAATGCAACATATGCAAACATTCTCAAGAAAGCAGTGGCCAAGTGGAAGGCATTTGACAGACAATTTGAGACAACCAAAGAGTATGTGTTACTCTATGAAGATGGAACCCATGCACTATTTATGCCAGGTAATTGTTTCAAAGCAATAATTATTATTTAGTTGTGATGTTACATGTATTTGAGAACATACTCTAGGCTGTGCCTCACAATAAGTTTTATTGAGTAGCGTTGAAATTTGTTTTGGGGACAATTACATGTGGAAATGTATATCAAAGTAACTACTGACTGTAGAATCTTCCTGACTGAGTTGGATCCTGATAAGATCCTACAGATATATTCTAATTGCTTTTGTTATAGTAGTGAATCCTGAAATAAAACTTGGGTGTTTTTGGAAATTGTTTCCTTTTCTTTTCCTAGCTTAACAAATAAAATTGTTGTTTTTCATTTAGTGGTGAGCAACTTTTATTTTGGTTGCATTTTTTTCTTGTAGATCAATTGAAACATTCATCTCTTTAGATCATCACAAATGTTTGGAATGTAAACTCTCGAAAAATTAGGCCAAAGTGATTGTATTGAAGAAAGACTGTGCTTTGTTAATAAGACTCTACATTGCATGTCAAAACCGTAATGGCAACCTTGAAGACTTCAAGTTTGACAACCAGCCCTCAGGCTGCCTTCATTGTCGCAGATAGGACAACTCCGAGGAGGAGCGAAAACCGATCTTGTAACTTGCTTGTCAGATTCTCAAGTCAGGCACTGAAGCAACTGAGTGTGGATGCAATCACTCTGGATGGAGCCGTTGTAGTCCAGATACTCCAGCCCAAAGCAGGAAGCACTTTGTCTCTGTATTTGCACCTTACATCCTGAGGAAGCTAAACAATGTGAAGAGGATTGATATTGTGCGGGATGTCTACAAAGATAACTCACTACAGAAAGTGACAAGAGAGAAGCGAGGATCATGTCATAGGAGAAGTGTTCCTGTCCACCTGAAATCCATCTGACTTGTAAGGATTGTAAGAGTTGATGACAACAAGGACAAGCACAGCTCTTTGATTTTCTTTAGGCAATTGGGAATTGGTCTTTGTCTTGGATAACCTAGTTCTGGAGTCAGTTTAGCTGCTTCTCATGTATGTAGTCAAAAATATCGGTACCCTCTCCATGGAAGGTTTCTGAAAATTCCAAGGTCAGGGGATGAGGGGTTCAGGAGCATGGAATTGGGAAACCTCTACATTTTTCAAAAGCCTAAATTTACTAGTAATGAAATGAAGAAATGTAATGAAGAGAAAAAAGAACTCTTAAATGTATTTAACAGTACTTCCAGTGCAATGTTTATTTCTCTTGAGAACAGACATTTATATTATGTTGCTTTGACACAATGTTTACCTGACAGTAGGCTAGATTACTTTTTCTACCACTTTGCACACAAAAGTGCATGAGGTAAAAGCATACAATAAGTTTACCAAGTAAAGATGGTGGAATATCGAGACTTTTTTGTTTCTTAAAATTGCCCGCTAAGCATGACGTCTCATGAGCACACGGTGACCTAAAAGAGCATGCACAGTTTGATTCCCTTCCCTGGTTGTCAAGAACTGCTTGTCTCCCTGAATTTTTCAAAACAAACTGTAGGAAACTTTCACAATTAATTTTTAAGGGGTGAATCAAATATACAACCAAAAATTAAAACACATCTGTAAGACAGATTTTTAGGTATTTTTAAAATAAGCACAATATCAAATAGTTCTAGTTGGCGTAAAATCTGTATTGAAATAAATAAATCACTTTAGTTTATTCTTGGCTTGTGAGCGGGCGGAATTCTCTAAATCCTGCAATCTGATTGGTTCTGGGAGTGGGCGAAAATTTTTGATCTTGGCTGCTCACAGAGCGATTCTGCCCAGCTAGCTCGCTGTTTTCATTTTGCGGCAAGACGAACAAACCCATGAAAGTTTTGCTCTCCAAAATTAATGTAGTTTTTCTCCAACAATTGTAAATATGAAAGGAAAAGTAAGCAGTGGAATTAAAGGCCTTGAAGTTCTCCAAAAGGAGAGTATTCATTCTCTTTATTGACAAAATACGGTCCGTATTGTGAAAACTGTGACCGAGGTCACAGTTTTTCATGACACGGACCTGCCAGCCGGTAAATAACATATATATTTGAGTGTCGATGTATCTTGCACTGCTTTGCTAACTGGGGACACTAAATTTAAGGAAACAATATTGCAAATCAAACAGAAATCCCAACTGGCAGGAGGCCAACCAGTCCGTTTTTAGTGTTATTTTGCATGGATTAATTCACCATCAGAGCCAAGTTCTAATTTCAAAATTTATGTGGTGAGGTAAATAAAATTATAAATCCGTCATACAACTTTGCTGCAATGTTCGATGTTTTACAAAGCATGTGAAATCTGCATTTTGCGGAACATTTTTGGTGCCAGTATATTCTTACAACAGCACAACAAAACAACAAAATGTGTTGCATGATTTAACATAGCAAGTGCAAATCATAGTGCTCAGAGTTGACCTTTTGTTTTGCTGTGTTCTCTCCCCCCGTTGGTGTCATGGATGTTGTGAATTATTCAACAGTTTAAAAAATATAAATGTAACACGTAACTTCTGGCAAGCAATGTTCGTGAGTTAACGTTGACGGCTCTACTCAGATTCTGATGGCTACTCACGTAATTTCTGTTCAGGTCATGACTGACCCGAAAAACAAATGTACGTTTAAAAAACTTTGGATAAAAGAGTTCCATGAGATGAATGTCCACAATACAACCCAAATGCTTCTTGACAGATATGGTGAACAGCCTGGCTTTGACGAAGTATCTAATGCCGAAATTGGATATAATTATTGGGTATTCCAACAAGAAATACAAGGTGAAGTCTGAGGAGGATCTTTAACAGGCCTATGAAAGTGGAGAGTACCAATAAGACCAATACCCGTTTTTTTACATATCCAGGAAAGAAGAAGGTCCTGTAAAACGAATTTGAACTTCATTACACTTTCATGACACTGATGGTAAGTAGAACTTCTTTTGCTGTATTTTATATGCGCACCATTACTTTCAATAGCTGGCACTCTGGAACAGCACTTTTGCGAGACAAATTTTATTTTCATTTTTCTTTGGCCTATGTATCTCTTGGTCTTGATGCATATGGTGCACAAAAAAAAACAAAAAACAAATTAAACTGCAAAGTCAAGGGCGTCTTTCGATAACCATGTTCTAATCAGGCTATTTAGATTTGCATTAATCGGCTCTGTCTGATCTGGTCAGTCAGTTTTAGTATTTTGGCAGGTTAAAATAATTTCTTTGAAACATTAAAAAGTCGATACGAGCCAAAAGATTGCATTTATTGAGTCACTGTTAATTGAAAATAATGCAATTCATGCAAGATAATGATTTCCCTTCACGTTTAAACTAACATGCCTCAGCATGCAAATGAGTGCATCATCATTTCCAGCATCCCTGTTCAACATTCTTCTGGGGAATTAATTCTATTTGAGTGATTACAGTTGTTAGAGTTTCACTGCAATGTTTTTCTTGTTTTATTGTAGTCACTGACAATGCTAACTATTGTATGATGCAAACTTCTTTTACACTGCTGGACTTCACCAAACCTCAGAGAGCCCTGCCAATCATAGAGGATGTGCAAAACAACGCCAAAGGCTTCGCCTCCAGACTACTATGGTTCTTTCCAAAGCCCAACAGGAGAGTTAACTGAGGTGAAGGAGTTCAAATAAAACTAAGTCTTTTGGTAACAGGTCTTTCATTGAATCTGCACCTAAATTTTGGAATGCGCTCAAAGCTTGCCTGCAAAAAATTAGTTCTATTTTTATATTTAGATCTCATTTTAAATTAGCTTTTAACCTTTAATCTTGTTAAAAATATGTCTATATTCAGTATATATTAAGAGCAGGTTTCTGTAAATATTGCCTGGAGGACTGCAATTTGAAAAAAATCGAAAATTCTCAACCTTGGCCAGAATGTAGGTCAAGTGGAACTATTTATAAAAAAAATTAAGTTCAATCATTTTTTTATGCAAAACGCAATGATGACGGTTTCAAAGCTCTAACAAGGGGCTCATACAACACAACTTAAAAATTACCAAAAATGAACAAAAAGACACCGTCAAACAATTAATACAACATTCAAAAGAAGACATACTGCTTAACAATTTGAATGGTTAATTGAACAATTTGACTCAAAACATAATATTTTTACGATTTTTAAATTTTTCAGCTTATTTTGTTGATTTCAGCATGGCAAAAAATCCGAAACTGAGAGCCAAAAAAACTCAACTTGGAACATGAACCGATGCTATAAAAATACATCCCAACGAAAGAGCAACACTTCGTCTTCCAATACATGCAATAACATTTTTGGGCAACTCAAGCAACAAAATTTTCGACAGAGTAGGACGTGCCGAGCGAGCTCCGCCTGAATATCTATTTTCCTGACAAAAATTTACGGTCCAAAAAAGGCCCCGAGGCAATAAATGATCTTGCTGAAGATAATTTGGAACAAATTAGATTGCTCATCGCCAGTTTAGCGGAGAAAATCGATAAACTAGACGCCGATGGTCGAAGGCGACATGACGCCATTTATGGTAAGCTTGAACACTTAGAAGAAAGAACGAACACTCTGTTTGAAGACGTCGGTGAAATGAAAACGGGCCTTGCCTCTGTAAACGGTGAAGTAGAAGATTTAAAACAGGGGTTGGAAGACAAAGTTGACAAGAGTACCATGGCAAAACTGTTGGTGAAGATTGACGATCTGGAGAACCGGTAAAAACGAAATAATGTCGTCTTCTTTAAATTCCAGAAGGTACTGAGGATGGCTCCACGTGCGAAGAAATAATACAAGATATTTTAGCCAACCACATGAATCTTGGAAGAGAAATTGAAATTATGAGAGCCCATCGCACAACAATAAAGAACAGTCAAAACAGATGAAATGGAGAGCAGTCGTCAAGACCAATACACGTAGCATTGTTATGGTATCCTGACAAGGAGTTTATATTAAGAAATGCCGCCGCAAAGCTCAAGGACAATCCCTATCTTGAAGTGAAAATCTTCATTTCCGATGATGTTTCGAAGGCAGTGGAGACGAGAGGAAGATTTGGAAAGACCGGCACCTTGAGGAAATTTGTAACCGAGAAGATGTAGAATACGCCTTCATACCTTGGAGTGTTCCTCTGCGTATCCTTTATAAAGGTAATGACTCAGCAAAACTGAAGTCTTTTTTCAGACCTGCCTCTGAAGACTCCGAAAGTGTATAAACATTTCTTTTCTAATTTGCCGTAGATATTGTGAGTCTGATCCGAAATTTGAGCAAATGGTAAATATGAACAACTACTTCAATTATTTTCCCTTTAATTCGAGCAATTATATATAATGAGCTTTAGTGTGTTTTAATGTCAGGTATAGCATGCACTATCTTTCCTGCCAGCATTTGAGGAGCGGGGCACGACTGAGGGAGTAATAATTAGAATCTCCTTCAGTGCTTACGTTATAACATTAATTCTGGACTTAGTTTTCTTTGTAAAATATGTTAAATTGTGTGTGTGTCTGTGTTTGTGTGGTAAAGTGTTAAACAGTAGGCCCATCTTTTACAATATTCTTTCACTTAAATTGAATTGCTTGTGCGTCTTTTCTCTGATTATGGGCAGAAAAAAAGAAAGCTTCAAAGATGGTATCGGATGATTTTAAATTATTATTTTTAAATGTAAGAGGCCTAAGTTATTTTAAAAAAAGGCGAGCAGTGTTTACGTGGTGCAGGAAGCAAAAGGCGAGCATTATATTTCTTCAAGAAACACATTCGACAATAGATAAAGAAAAACAATGGAAAGCTGAATGGGGCGCTCCAATAGAATTTGCCCATGGGAGTAGCAATGCAAGAGGTGCTGCTATTCTGTTGTGTAACGGCTTTGATTGCAAAATAAAGCGAAAGATTGTTGATCCCATTGGAAGATACATCGGCATAAAAGCTGAAATTAAGGATGAAAATTATCTTCTGTTCAATGTTTACGCACCTAACAATGCAAAGTTTTATGAACATATTGTTAATGTCCTTAAAAAGGAAGATCAAATATACGAAGATAGAATAATAATTGGGGGTGACTTTAATTGTCCTTTAAATCCAAGCTTGGATAAAATGGGAGGGCTTTTGGCGACAAGAAAAAAGATCGTTGACCAAATAGAGAATATTCAAGTATGTTTAATGTACATGACGTCTGGCGGATTAAACATCTTTTCAAGTCCCCTTTCATCTTCTGTCGATTGGATTATTGGCTTATATCGGATTCTTTGCATGATATGGTAGGGAACGTAGATATTGTATCAGCCATAAAAACGGACCATTCTGCTATAACATTACAATTGCACAAAATAGAAGAAGGTGAAAAAGGACCCGGTTTCTGGAAAATGAACACTTCTATGTTAAATGATGCTGCATATGTTGAAGAAGTGAAGGAAAAAATACTTATATGGAGAGAAGAGGCAAAAGAAATTTCAGATAACAGGGTAATTTGGGGCTGTATTAAATATAAGGTCCGTTTATTTTCTATTGATTATTCTAAAAGACGTGCGAAAGCTAATAGGGAGGAGGAGGGAATGATGCACAAGCTAAATTTGAACAAAATCCATGTGTAGAAACCAGAAAGGTACTGGAGGAATGTAAGATGGGGCTAGAAAGGTTCTATGATAAGAAAACTGAAGGTATAATTGTGCGCTCGAGGGCAAGATGGCATGAGCATGGGGAAAAAAGTAACAAATACTTTTTAAATTTAGAAAAACGAAACCACAGGAGAAAACATATTAGGAGGCTGTCTCTTAGCGGGGTGATTACAACAGACCATAAGCAGATATTGAACTTCAGATTACTATAAAAAATAGGTCCGCAATGCGTACGTGTGGGGGCTTGATAATTTCAAATTTGATTCTTTTTTGTGAATTCATTTAGTACATTCAATTACCGTAAGGCTGCTATTTATTGCGGGAAATAATCTTTGCAATTTTTTGCAAATCGCCAAATTTAGTAGCCGCAGTAAATTCTACTTGCGAAATTTACCCTGTTTTGCAGTTTAAGCAAGATCAAAAAAGGACGCTTTTTGACGTTTTTCATATCTTTCATCTGAACACTTTCTCTTTAAGTTAACAGATTCTTTTGGGTTACTTTTTCTTTTGTGATTCTCATGAACATGTACCACATCAGATTGACTATCACTTATTAAGACACCTTTGATTTCAAAAGGAACACCCCTGTTTGTAAGCATGACAACTGCAAATATGATACGAAGTTTTCAAGTCCTTCAATGCTGAGCAAAGTACAAGTCCCAAATGAATGGGGCATCCCATGTAAATCCCTTGAATGAGAGTCAAAAATTTTAAAACTCTGCTGTGAAGTTTTAAAAATTGCAACTGTATTAATAGCAAACAACAATTGTAGTTTTGCTGAGAAAAAACCTCTTGAAGTGAATTTTGAAGAGACATAAACGGGCCATCGTTAGATGTCATAAACACACTTCCTGTTAACGACTCACTGTATTGTAATGTATACAATTTGTCAAAAAGTGAAACAATGCCTGGCACATCAGTTAAGAGCAAATAATCATTTATTCGCACAGAATATCTTATAGAAGTGTACAGGTTATTTCCAATACCCAAAATATTATTCAAAGTTGAAGAAGTCCACAAATTAACATCTTCTATATGATGGTAAATAATAGCACTAAGTGACATTGCTACACATTGCTTACCAGCATTTTCTCCAGAGCAATTCATTTCCTTGGCTGTAGTCAGCACATACTGTTGTTGTTGGGTCAATGATATCAAATATTGTAGGGCCTGGATTTTCCTCCACATCATTTGCTTGTCTTATAATCAATTGATTATAAATATTGTAGAATGTCATTTGTGTGAACCAAAACTTCACTTCGTTCCACATTTTGTATTGTCCAACAACTTGTTTCAACGTTGGTAAGTAAAACACATTCAAATAAAACATCATTAACATCACGTTCCAAAATTGTTCTCTCATACGTGACAAGACCAGCTTTGTTTTTTAACAAAGTTGTCATGACTGCCGATCCTGGACCGATATTCTTCAACTGACATCCCCATAGTCTTTTGAATCTCCAGCTACGGTTTTTAAACAGTACAAAAAGAAACCACACGAAACGACACGCCAAAATCCAATATGGCCGATTTCTACTCGACACGCACCGCCGACCTCATCCCCAGGCTCTCTCTCATTTTCTTTCCCGTCTCCGGCCTCAGGCTCTTTCGCAGAAGACCACGTGACACAAGCAAACCCACGCACAAATAAACAAATAAATAAATCCCTCAGTCGACGCCAATGTGCGGGCTTTGCCCCCACAAAAACTGTACAGTAGTAAGAGCAATGTAGGTCAACGTGAATCGTTTGATTCTTTTTTTAACAAACTGAATATCCCAAAGCTAAACGAAGAACAAAGAACAAGCTGTGAAGGACTTATATCTAAGGAAGAGTGTAAGAAGGCAATTGAAATGTTCGAGAATGGTGAAACACCAGGAAATGATGGAATACCTATTGAATTTTATAAGAAATTATGCTTTTAACTACTCGTTCCAGCTAGAGGAAATGACAACGTCACAAAGACAAGCAATTATTACCCTTATTGACAAGAAAGAAAAGGACAGATCCTACTTAGAAAACTGGAGACCAATCTCTTTGGTTAATGTGGATGCCAAAATTGCCTCCAAGGTCATTGCTAATAGAATAAAATGCTGTCTTCCAGATATTATCCACCATAACCAATCTGGCTTTATAAAAGATAGGTTTATTGGAGAGACAGCTCGCTCAATACTTGATATCATAGACCACACAGAATGCTCTGAAGTGCCAGGAATGATGATATTTATTGACTTCGAAAAAGCATTTGACTCAATCGAGTGGTGTTTCCTTTATGAGTGCTTAAAAGCTTTTAATTTTGGCCCGGAATTTATAAAATGGGTAAAAACGTTTTATAAAAATGTCTCTAGTTGCGTAATCAATAACGGTGTAAGCTCTCCTTTGTTCAAGTTGGAAAGAGGAGTAAGACAGGGAGATCCATTGTCACCTTACCTTTTTGTTGTTGCGATTGAAATTCTCTATCATTGAAATTTTCTATCAGAACGAATACCAACATAAAGGGTATTACAATTGGTGATAATGAAACAAAGCTGCTTGCCTATGCAGATGACATTACTGCATTGTTATCAGATATTACCTCTGCGAAGGAACTGTTAGACAGTCTTAACACTTTTGAAAGGTTTTCAGGTTTGAAAATGAATGTCTCTAAAACCAAAGCCATGTGGATTGGGACAATGAAAAATTCTGTAGAAAAACCTTTGGGTTTGGAATGGTGCATGACTGTTAAAAATTTAGGAGTACAATTTTCCTGCAATCAAAAAGTGGTATCCTCGCAAAATTTTCAGGAAAAGTTAGACAAAATTCAGAAAGTTATAAATATCTGGAACATGAGAGGTCTATCTTTATTTGGGCGAGTGACAATTGTTAAAACTTTTTTGATACCTAAACTTTTGTACGTATCTTCGATAATCCAAACCCCAATGGAGATCATAAAAAGGATGGAAAGAATGATTTTTAAATTTTTAAGCGATGACGTCATATAATGACGTCATCGGTTAATGCTGTAAAGCGAAAAAGCGATGGAATTTATGGAATTTTTGGTGTTACGGTGTGAGCGCGATTACTCCCTGAATTGAACCGAAGAGCATTGGGAACTAGCTGCATGGTTTGTGTTCTTGTTCTTGTCGTCGTGCGAGTGGATGGGATCTGTTGTCTGTTGCAATCGACCGATCTTTCTAGAACCAAATAGAATTTGGAACTAACTTCAGGGATAAACGTCAGTACAAAAGAATTCAAGTGAAACTCAACAAGAAATCACGGCGTAGAACTCACAGCAAAATACTCCCGGGCAGTTAGAAAGGACCGATTCAATGTATAAACGAAAGGCACAAATTATATTTGATGTGTTTTATTAGATTTAGTAAACAGAAATCTTTACATTTTTTAAAAGAAAAGGGCTAAACATTTTCAAGACAGCGTTTGACCTTGTATCGTATGTCGTCAGTATCGGATGTCGTGCTACAAGATAACACAGCTTTTGTCAAACAGTCATTCAACACAGAAGTTGTTCAGGAATAAACGTCAGTAGAAAAGAAATCAAGTTTAACTCAACAAGAAAGCACTGCGTAGAACTTAAAGCAAAATACGCCCGGGCAGTTAGAAAGGACTAATTCTAAGTATAAGTGAAAGAGACTAATTTTATTTGATGTGTTTTATAAGATTTAGTAAACAGAAATCTTTAATTTTTTTTAAAACAAAAGGGCTCAACAATTTCAAGACAGCGTTTGACCTTGATCATATGTCGTCAGTATCAGATATCTCCCTGCAACATAACGCAACTTTTGTCGAACAATCATTCAACACAGAAGTTTTCAGCTATTTTTATTAACTTTCTTGAAATTTTCTGTCAAATTTCCTGAAAATTCTTTAAGACCCCTTGTGAAACGTCATCGCTTCTGCATGCATTGCGTGCCGTTTATTATGGAAAGGACCAGACAAGGTCACGTGACATTCTGTTATAAATTCAGTTAAAAATGGGGGGTTGAACCTCATTGATATTGAAACCCAAATTAAAGCATTGAGACTCTCCTGGATTCCGCACATTTTAGACAGTACCAGAAAAGGCCCCTGGAAGTCGTATTTTAATCATTATTTGAAACCTTATGGAGGAACCTTTCTATTAAAATGCAATTATGAATTCAAGGATCTGACCACTTCACTAAACGGTTTTTATTCAGACTTGCTTCTTTGGTGGGAGGAGTTTAGAAATACATTTTCCGATAATAATTATGCACAAAGAATTGTATGGAACAATAAGGACATTAGAATAGAAAACAGATCAGTCTTTGATAAATCGTATTATGACAAAGGGATTGTTTTCGTATGTGACTTGATGTTTGAATCCGATAATAAGCAGTCTCTTGATTTTTACAAACAAAAGGGTCTTAAAACGGATTTCCTGACATGGACAGGTTTAAGACTATCAGTTCCGAAAGAACTCAGGTTGTGCGAGCTACCTGAAATTGACTCGGTAAATTTCAAACATAACAATATACAATTCGACGTCTACAGGGCTAAGTGTAAGCATTTTTATAAGCTGTTAATAACAGCTAAGGCTAAATTGCCTAATATGTCAAAGAAACTAATTTCGGATTTTGACATTTCAAACTCTTTGGAGGAAATGTACTCACTTCCACAAACTGTTGCAAGCGAAATGTATATTTGGTCCTTCCAATACAGAGTCCTTAATTATATATTGTACACAAATGCAAAACTTTTCAAAATAGGTTTGTCGTTGAACGATAACTGCACTTTCTGTGACTCTTCAAAAGAAGAGCTGCATCACCTCTTTTTTGAATGCTCCCATGCGCAAATCTTTTGGAAAACATTCTCCTCTTGGTGGTTTGAACTTGTTAAGGAAAACATTACTATGACTTTAAAAGATATTATACTTGGGCTTCTAAATAGGACCGATATTATAAATTATCTTATAATTCTCGGAAAACTGTGTATTTGGGAATGTAGGAAAGCTGGCATATACCCTGATTTTAATATTTGTGACCTCTCACGTGAAAACGTGCCTAACGGCTAGCCGTTCGTTAGCCGTTCAAACGAAATGGGTTGCCGTTCGAACGGCTCGAGCTATCCGTTCAAAAAAAATTGCCAGCCGTTCGAACGGCTCGGGCTATCCGTTCAGAAAAAATTGTCAGCCGTTCGAACGGCTCGGGCAATCCATTCAGAAAAAAGGGCAACTGTTCGGGCTAGCACTATCCGTTCAGCCGCTCGCGTCGAACAACTTTGTCAAATAAAGAAGGCACTCGCCGTTACGTAGCGTTACGAATGAAAATATGTGTTGTTATAATCACGGTTCTTTTTCTGCTCCTGAGCTATCTTTCGATTATCGATAAACGTTTTATTGAAGACTTGAGTTTTATTCAATCAAGTTGGCTTTTACCGGGATGAAAACTTCATAATTTGTAATATGGCTGTCAACAACAAGCGTGACAGCGTGTCCCGCGATTATAATATTCGCGGCAAAGTTGAAATATGTAGTCATGAAAACAAACACATAAAAAGTTTGTTTCTTACATGTAAGTTTGTGAACGCTCACTACGATCGAATTAAAGTTTTACGGAAGATCAGGGAATCAATGACATTTGCAGGAAATGTGTTATCTTTTGGGAAACGTTCATCATTGATTATGCAAATGTTGGCTTCTTCCCATGAGTTGTTTACTTTGTTGTTCCGCTAGAAGTTTTGTTTCTTTGCAGATAAGAATAATTCATCATATCCCACTGTAATGTTTTTCGGTCAGTTTGAAATTGGACGCTCAGATCGCTTGGTCGGCGATCAGTGTTAATATTTGCGACTTACATGTAAATATTCAAAAGTTAAGCAATGAAGCACGTGCATTATGTCCCGCCATCCCAGACATGCTGTATGCGGGGAAACAACTTGACGATCAAAACAGTGATTTGGCTTCTTATATATCCGATCTATGTGGCAAAGTTGAAAGAAATAATTGATATCCAGACATTTGTCGTGTAATAATACCTTTCAAGTATACATATACATAAATTTTAAACAACGTTCTCAGTCGCTGACACAGCACATTCCGACAGAAGTGTGACTTTCGCCGAGGAGTTGTCTCACGTTGTCACGGTTGTTATTTTACTTTTTATCTACGCTTCTGCTGTTTTGCCCTTCGATGTTTATTTTCTTTTAAAAAACAGGAATGCACCAAGCAAATTCGAAAGATTCTGGTTTTTACTTTTTTGACTTCATAAACAGCCGGTGGTGTTACATTCTCGGCGGCGACTGCAAATGTAAACAGAGCGGAAACAGAGCGCCGTTACCGTGTATGAACTGGTTCATGTGGGAGTCGTTCGACGTCTGCCGTTCGACCTTATCCGTTCAAAAATTTTCTTCAGCCGTTCGACCTTATCCATTCGAAAATTTTCTTCATCCGTTCAGCCGTTCGACCTCATCCGTTCGAAAATTTTCTTCATCGAAAATTTTCTTCAGCCGTTCAGTCGTTCGACCTCATCCGTTCGAAAATTTTCTTTATCCGTTCAGCCGTTCGACCTCATCCGTTCGAAAATTTTCTTCATCCGTTCAGCCGTTCGCTTTATCCGTTTTGAACGGCTTGCCTACCCGTTTCTCATCCGTTCGCTTGCCGTGCGTTTGGCCGTTTGAACGGATACCGTTAGGCACGTTTTCACGTGAGAGGTCACATTTTTCTTAAAAAAGTTAAAATTAAATTTGAAACCAAGAAATATATAGGAAACAAAAATGGGACGTTTGCAAGTTTCAGGAAAAGATGGGAGGCAATTCTTGGTAAACTTTTATAGATATTGTTATTGTTTAGCCTTTTTCTCTTCATATATATATACAATTTCTGCGAAGTGTTGTTTCAGAATTTGACGATATCTCAATTAAGCTTAATTCCTCACAACTATACTCTAAATAAAAATTGCAACTTACAACATTCCTTGCTGGCCTGGTTATTTATCTAAAATTCTGTCTTAAAATCTACTAAAGCTTTGTTTTTAGAATTCCAGCAACTTCATAAACATTAAACGGCCACCTTCGATATCGCATCGTTAATATCTTTCACATTCCTCCAAAGTACTTTCACTAGCTTAGCAGCCATGCATTCTGAGACAAGACACCAGTGGGAGTCTGGGGACGAGTTTCTGCTGTCACGTCCGCCATTTTGACTCCGGCATGAAGAAAGAAGCATCTTTGTAGTGCTAGCAAGCGCTAGGAAACCTGAATGAAAAACAGAAACATTAAAGCTTATGATGTAAACCTCATCTCAATGGAAAGGAGCTTTATGTTTTTGTTTTAAAACAACGTATGTAAGTATTTACTTCGAGCTTCGGATCGATCGTGTGTTTATTTTTTTCATGTTTCTTCACCCCTTGGAAAAGGAGCTGCCCGTGAAGTGCCTCCACCCGTCGGAAATTTCCTGGTTTAAACCCCCCTCCCCCTTGGAATTTCCAGTGACCTTCCGTGGGGGGGGGGGGGGGGTTGGATATTTTCTGGAACCACACATTCCACAGGGAACAATTTTAGGGCCACTACTCTTTCTAATCTATACTAACGATCTCCCTAATTGTCTCTCAATCTCTAAGCCTCGAAAGTATGCAAACGATACTCACTTGACCTTTGCCAGTAACTGTGTCGACACGTTTAATGAGGTCTTAAATCGCGACCTAGCTAAGGTCAATGAATGGCTTATCGTGAACAAATTAACATTAAATGCAAGCAAGACAGAATTCATGTTAATCGGGTCGAGACAAAGGTTAAGTACTTTTGACAAATCTCCTAGCCTTTCAATTGATGATAAATCTATAAAGCAAGTTTCTAGCACTAAATCTCTTGGTGTGCACATTGACGAAAATCTCTCTTGGAATGTGCACATCGAGTCCATTGTTAGGAAAATTGCATCTGGCCTGGGAGCTCTAAAGAGGTGTAGACGATTTGTTCCTCAAAGCACGCTGCATTCTGTTTTCAGTGCCTTAATACAGCCTCATTTTGATTATTGTAGTGTTGTTTGGGGACACTGTAATAAGACCCTTTCTGACAAACTACAAAAATTGCAAAACCGTGCTGCACGTATTCTAACCTTTTCCAGCTATGACACAAATGCCGGACTTCTCTTTGAATGGCTCGGCTGGAAAGGATTGGAATCTCAAAGGCAAATACAAGAAGCAATAATGGTGTACAAATCTCTTAACGGTCTTGTACCTACCTATTTGCAATCTATCTTTACTGATAGGAGTAATATAACTCAATACGAACTGAGAGACACCGTGGGCCAACTCGCTTTTCCTTTGCCCCGCACAAACTATCTAAAAAACAGTTTTAGTTACCAAGATGCAGTGCTTTGGAACAGCTTACCACCTGATTTGCGGCAAGCACAAACTCTCAATGGTTTTCGAATTTCGTATCAAGATCTGCTTGATAAAGTTAAGGTTCTCGAAGAAGAGAGGGACAGCCTCCTGACGGCGCTAAGGTTGCTGAAGGAAGATTTTAATCATAGTCAAGATTCTTCTCGCGAATGTACTACTCAACAAGAAGAGCAGGTAGCAGCGAAGGATGATGACACTGGATGGACTCGTGTAAAGCAAAAGGGTCGGCGAAATCAACAAAATCAACGGCGAAATGAAAGAAGGAACGATCACAATCAAGGCAATGGTGGAGCTTCCAGTGATAACACCTCTCCTAACCAAGATTTGTCATCATCGAGGCCAAGAGAGAAAGTCGCCGTGGTAGGTGATTCAATGATTAAATTCATACAGCCACGTAAGTTGTCCAGGAAGTTTGATGTCTGCGCTCACTGTTTCCCCGGAGCTACTGTTCAAGATATGAACGATTACATCAAACATGTTTTACAGCGGAAACCTGATAAAATTGTTCTTCACGTTGGTACAAATAATTTACGCGATGACCGGCCAAAGGATATAAAGAAGAAGATCGCTGGTGTTGTTGAGGTTATCAAGAACAATCAACCCTCGACCAGTATTTCTATTTCATCGATCATCCAAAGGGCCGATGACAGATCCTTAAAAAAGACTGTCGAAGAAACCAACAAGGCAATTAGGACATATTGTTCTACAAATGGTTTGGATTTTATTTGCAATGACAATATTAATGACCAACATCTCAACACCGGAGGGCTTCATCTAAACCGAAAAGGCGTTTACGACTTAGTAGGTAACTTTAGAAAGTATTTAAACTCTAATTGAAGTCAACCCAATGCCGGTAGTTTGCTAGATAAAATAAGGCCTTTTGACGATTTTGCCTCTAGTATGAGGGGTTTTAAAATGGGTTCGTTAAATATAAATTCTCTTTGCAAGCATATTGACGAGCTTAGGGTTCTGATGGTTGGGCAGCCCTTAGACATTCTTGCCATAAATGAAACGAAACTAGAAAGTGCAGATTGTAACGGGCTGCTCAATTTACCAGGGTACACCCTCATACGTAGAGATAGAAATAAGTTTGGTGGAGGAGTTTGTGTTTATTTACGACATTCTATAAATTTTAGTAGAATGCTTGATTTCGAGGATGAAAATCTTGAAATGATCGTCCTTGAAATTCAAAAACTGAACTCATCACCATTTCTTTTTGCTTCATGGTATCGGCCACCCAAACTTCCTTTAGAATATTTCGAAAGTTTCGAATCATTTTTGGCAAAAGCTGGCTCGAAATACAAGGAGGTTTATTTACTTGGTGATTTGAATTGTAATTTTCTGTGTGATCCCCTAGAGGCTCACACCAAACATCTTTTAGATGTGTTGATTAATTTTCAATTCATGCAAGTTTTAAATGAACCTTCAAGGGTTACTCCTAAGACAAAGACTCTGATTGATTTAGTTGTTACAAATAGCGTCAAAAGTCTAAGCCACTCGGGAGTTTACCCTCTCTCAATTAGTGACCACAACCTTATTTACGCTGTCAGAAAGATTGGTATCCCAAGAGGGCAGCCACGGTTAATCGAGACAAGAAATTTTAGACATTTTAATGAAAGCAAATTTAAAAGCGACTTGATTAATTCAACGTGGCCATTAATTGCCAATTTTCAAAATGTCAATGAGGCCTGGTCTGCGTGGAAAGAAGTATTTATTGGTGTGGTCGACAAACATATGCCTTGCCGTATTCTCAAAATTCGTAATAAACCGTCTCCTTGGCTAAATTCTAACGTTAAACAAGTTATGTTTAAGCGTGATTGGCTGAAGAAAAAGGCTTCAAAAAGCTCCTCCCCAGAGGACTGGGCAGCTTACAGACAACAAAGGAATTTGGCAAATAAGGAGATTAGGCATGCGAAAAAATGTTTTTATAAAAAGCAAATTGAAGAGGCTTCAGGTGATCAGAGGGCAACCTGGAAAATTCTGAATGATTTAATGGGAAAGCAGTCTGACAGTATAATGGTTAGTGAGCTAAAGACAGATTCGGCGACTCTAACAAGACCTGAGGAGATTGCAGACTTCTTAAATTGCCACTTCACGACCATCTGATCAAATCAACAAAAAGCCAGAAGATTACCTTACAAAACATTCTGCGAGTTTTCAGTTTAAAAATATCAGTCCCTCCAAGGTGTTAAAGTTATTAAATTCAGTCAAAATTGTAAGGCTACTGGCCTTAGCTTGACAAAATTTCAAATAAAATTTTGAAATTAGCCGCACCTGTTATTTACAAGAGCTTAACTGATCTTTTTAACGTTTCCATCACCTCGGGTGAATTTCCTAAAGATTGGAAGGTTGCAAAGGTCTGTCCGCTCTTTAAATCCGGCGAGAAATGCGATGCTAATAACTATAGACCTATATCGGTTTAACCAAGCATTGCTTGTGTTTTTGAAAGAATTCTCTTTGAACAAATTTACCGTCACCTTAGTAATAATAAATTGCTTTATTCTTGCCAATCGGGGTTCAGGTCGCTCCACTCAACCGTGTCTGCCCTACTTGACATGACGAATGATTGGTGTTTTAATATAGATAGGGGCATGGTTAATGGAGTCTTAATTCTAGACCTAAAAAAGGCCTTCGATACTGTTGACCACAAGATTCTTCTTAAGAAATTAGAATTTTACGGTTTTGAAGGCATTACTCTACATTGGTTTCAGTCTTACCTTGCAGACAGACAGCAAGTGTGTTGTGTTAACGGCGTCGTCTCTTCTACTAAGACAATTTCCTGTGGGGTACCTCAAGGGTCCATTTTAGGACCTCTGTTGTTTTTGATTTACGTTAATGATATGCCAAAATGCTTAGGGTACGGAACAGCGAGATTGTTCGCCGACGACACAAACTTAACTTTCACAAGTTGCAGTCTGCCTGTTTTGCAAAATAAAATGAGTAATGATGTTAATGAAATTGCCGCCTGGCTTAATGTCAACAAACTTACTCTTAATTTGTTTAAGACTGACTTTATGTTAATAGGGTCTAGACAAAGAATTGCCGCTCTTGACGGTAACATAGAACTTTCCTTGTCTAATACGGATGTTAGGCAAGTAGAGTCCACTAAATGCCTAGGTGTCACTATTGATAACAACCTGACATGGGAAGGTCACTTGCAAAGAATACTTTTACCTTCTCTAAATAGTGAGAACATCGATACTTTATATCGGTCAATTATTGAGCCTTATTTCAGTTATTGTTGTCTTGTCTGGGACTCAATAGGTGACACATTAAGTAATAGTCTCCAAAGTCTTCAAAATAGGGCGGCTCGTATTGTTACTGGTGCTGCTTATAGTAAGCCTTCTGGAGAAGTTTTTGAGGAATTAGGCTGGACTCAGTTAAATTCCATGAGACAATTTCACAAGGCCATTATGATGTTTAAAATCGTTAACGGTCTCGCACCTCCATACCTTGCCGAAATGTTCACTTCTAATAACACCTTAAACAATTACGGTCTGCGATCTTCAAATTACGACCTAGAACTGCCCAAATGCAGAACAAATTACTATAAGAATAGTTTTGTTTTCAGTGGCGTCAAGGTCTGGAATGCTCTCACTCGCTACCTCAAAGAAGGTCTTTGGAAAAGTTTAAAAGAGGCTTACTACCAGCACTTGTAAAGTAATTAGCTAAAGATCGCCTTGTAAATTGTTATGTTTAAGTACATATTTTAAAGTTTTTTTGTTTTTTTTTTACGAGACATTTTAGTTTTATTTCACAAAATACTGGACAAATCTACGGTACACTAATTACAATATAATTCATAAACTACTTACGAAATGATAGTTACAATACAAATAATAAAATTATACGAGATTTATACTAACATGAAGGTAGAACTAAAGAAAGGAAACTTACAAACTTACTGTCGCTATAACGTACCTACGAAACTTACGGAGCTTAAGCAAATACAATGCGTATAGAAAAAAAAAGGTGCTAACACAACACACACACACACAAACACACCACGCCCACCATGTCCACGCACACAAGCAATAATAGGAAAAAGTACCTTACTCAATTTTCATTATTTTATATTTAGGCTTACTTATTGTGATTCACGCATCGCAGTTGCAGAGAGTGGTCCATTTTGTTCCATATTTTTCGTAATTGGAATTTTTGATGGCCATTTGTCTTTCACATTTAATCTTGCTGTTTAGTAAGGCAAGAAAGACCTTTAAACTCGGAGTCTCTGACTGGTTTCTTGCAAGAAAAACATGATATTTAGCGATAAGAAGATAGTTGTTCAACGCGTAAGGGGAGGTAGTTTCAGGTTTGTAACCGTACAGGATTTCAATATTGATAGGATTGATGTTGTCAGCGCGCTCATTATTCCACCACATCATTATGTCTTGCCAAAAGATTTTAACGTCAGGGCATTCACAAAGCATGTGAATAAGCGTTTCGTTTGGAAAAAGGCAGCGTTCGCATTTTGGTGAAACTTTAATATTCATTTTATAAAGAGAGTGTGTAGAATGTTGTGAGCTGTGTAACTGCTCCTCCAGTAGTTTTCCGGTAGCTCAGTTGCGATGAAGCACGTGGTGAGTCACTTGAATTAAATAGAGTTGCATCCTCGAGTTTTGGCTGGTTTATTGGCTCCAGAATATTACACTGGGGACGAGGTACGGACAAAACCATGGCATTGATCGGGAAAATCGAGGAATACAACGAGAACGACAGCTGGATTGAGTACACCGAACGGCTCGAGCAGTATTTCGCGGCGAATGAGATTACGGACAACAACAAGAAACGGGCGGTTCTGCTCAGTGTGTGTGGAGCAAAAACTTACAAACTCATCAGGAATTTGGTTAATCCAAGGAAGCCTACCGACAAGTCGTTCGTAGAGCTGGTTAAGCTGGTAAAGAATCATTTGAATCCTAGACCATCGTCTATCGTGTATCGCTTCAAGTTTAACAGCCGCTTTCGTCAGCCGGGAGAAACAATACAACAGTATGTCGCTGAACTGAGGAATTTATCGGAGCACTGCGAATTTGGCGATCAACTGGAGAAAATGCTGCGTGATCGACTGGTTTGCGGATTCAACGACGAACGGATACAGCGGAGATTGCTTGCTGAAAGTCAACTAGAGTTCAAGAAGGCGATGGAATTAGCCACCGCGATGGAAACTGCCGACAAGAATACACGTGATCTGATTGCTGGGAAGCTGAGTGAGAAACCCGAAGAATCACAAGTTAACTGCGTGGCCCAATACCCACCGAAACAGCCACCAAGGGATCCGAGAAAGTCGACAAAAGAATGTTATCGTTGTGGAGGAAGATTCCACGATCCCGATAAGTGCAGATATAAAGACGAAGAGTGCTACAAATGTCGTAAGAAGGGTCACAAGGCAAGTCAATGTCTTGGTAAGCGTAAACCGGAGTTTCGAAAGAGCGGCAAATTTGGAAACACACATCATCTGGAGGCAACAGACGAGTCGGGTGAGGAAGAATGTGAAGAATACACGATGTTTCACATAATCGCCACGGAGAGAGAACCGTATCGAGTTGAGCTACAGCTAAACGGAGTTCAGACGAGCATGGAAGTGGACACTGGCGCCGCTGCTACGATCGTCAACGAAGAAACCTACAAGAGAATCATTGAAGGGAATCTGGTGAAGAACCGACAGCAACTGGAAACTGCTAAAGTGAAGCTCCGAACGTACACAGGTGAATTAGTCAAGGTCATAGGAACTTTGAATGTCATTGTGAAGTACGAGAAACAAGAAGTGGAACTGCAAACACTCGTGGTGGAAGGATCTGGGCCTAACTTACTGGGAAGGGACTGGTTGAGAGTTCTGACACTCAACTGGAAGGAGTTGTTCAAAATGCAAGTTGTCAAAAACAACCAAGAGTCTTCACTTGAAAAATTGGTTGACCAGTACTCAGAAGTGTTTAAAGAAGGACTTGGGACCTTCAAGGGCCCAAAGGCGAAAATTCATGTGGAATCAGAGGCACAACCAAAATTCCTGAAGGCAAGACCAGTGCCATATGCAATGACAGGGAAGATTGAGGCCGAACTCAAGAGGCTACAAGAGGAGGGAACGATTGAACCTGTTCAGTTCTCGGAATGGGCGGCTCCCATTGGGCCTATCCTGAAACCAGATGACTCAATTCGCATCTGCGGAGAATACAAAACAACCGTCAATCAAGTGTCAAAGCTGGACAGTTATCCTATCCCGAAGGTTGAAGACCTCCTGGCAACAGTAGGAGGAGGTGAAAAATTCACGAAATTGGACATGAGCCAAGCCTACCAGCAGCTACTCCTGGATGATGAATCTAAACAGTACACCACCATTAACACGCACAAGGGGTTGTTCCAGTACAACCGCCTACCCTATGGGATATCGTCAGCACCAGGAATATTTCAGCGGAACATGGAGAATCTACTGCAGAACATTCCTTATGTAATCGTCCGGGTGGATGATATCCTAGTGTCCGGAGCCTGCGATGAAGATCACTTAAACAACCTGGAAGAAGTCTTAAAACGACTGGCAAGTGCTGGGTTACGACTACGGAAAAACAAGTGTGTGTTCATGGAACCTCAAGTAACCTACCTGGGTCACAAGGTCAGCAAAGAAGGTATTCAACCATTGGATGACAAGGTCGAAGCGATCACCAATGCACCAGCGCCCAAGAATGTGTCGGAACTCAAATCGTACCTGGGCATGATCAACTACTACCAGAAATTCCTGCCTAACCTGTCGAGCGTGTTGGCTCCATTGCATGAGTTACTACGTAAAGAGACCCGCTGGCATTGGGGTAAAGAGCAGATGCAGGCTTTCCAGAAGTCTAAGGATTTTCTGAAGTCCTCTAGACTCCTTGTCCATTATGATAGTCAGAAGAAGTTAACCTTGGCATCCGATGCATCACAATATGGCTTGGGAGCGGTTCTCTCGCATCGAATGGATGATGGCTCGGAACATCCAATCGCATATGCTTCCAGAACACTGTCCAATGCAGAAAGAAATTATTCCAATCTTGAGAGAGAAGCACTTTCCCTGGTATTTGGTGTGAAGAAATTTCACCAGTACATTTATGGCAGACAATTTAGTCTAGTGACTGATCACAAACCATTGGAATCATTGTTTAATGAGAAGAAGGCCACACCCCCTATGGCAGCAGCTAGAATTCAGCGTTGGGCCTTGACTCTAGCTGCATACAACTACTCCACTGAGTACAAGCCAGGACCAGAACATGCCAATGCTGATGCCCTCAGCCGACTACCCTTGCCGGTTAGTCCTCCAACTACACCATTGCCTGCAGAAACTGTGTTTGCAATGGAACTCCTCAATTCGACACCAGTGAGTGTGAATGAGATCAGAACCGGAACCAGATGTGATCCAATACTGTCACAAGTAATCAAGTTCGTTCAGCATGGTTGGCCTAATCACAATTCAGATGAAGCATTGAAGCCCTACTTTACTAGGAAAGATGAATTAAGTGTTCAAGATGGATGTTTGCTGTGGGGCAATCGAGTAGTGGTCCCCCCTAAAGAAAGAGCAAGAGTGGTAGAAGAGTTACACGAGACACACCCTGGAATTTGCCGTATGAAGGCCTTGGCGAGAAGTTATGTGTGGTGGCCAAAAATGGATGCAGACTTAGAGCAGAAGGTTCAGAAGGTTCAGTTATGTATTCAGTTTTCAATTCACACATGCGCAACATAGTGATAGTTTTACCCAAGGGACACTTGGCACTACTTAGTATCCCAGCAACTAAATGCAGGCTCGCAAAAAACAAGTGATCGCTAAAAACCTGTTTTGACTCCGATAAGATCGATCTCGCCGCTTCGCTGCTCACACGTGAATGTGCTTCTCGAAGACAAATTGCGACACTGTATAGACTCTGCATACTCTCAGAGAGCTTGTGGTCTCACAAAACCCCCAAAATATTAGCGTTTTGAAAGAAGGCTTATCGTTTCAATGAAAATCTATAGACAACAAAAAACTTAATAAGTTACCGACCGCCCGTTCGCGCTAAAGCCATTGTTAAGTCAAGGAAAGGTATACGCATTTAAAGTTGTTTGTTAACTCGGTGAAAGTTTGTTATTATCAAACGAAAGTTTCACATAAGATGGAAGAATCTATGACAATAATACATACATGGAATGTTTTATCTTTCAGTAACATTTACAAAATCAAATGTCCGACAGAGTTGTGATTACGCAAATGTCGGCTTCTTCCAGTTGTTTAACATTTGAGTGTGACAGTGTGTCCGGCTATCTTCACGCTTAGCCTATAATAATAAGCAGTCACGAAAAGGCACGAATTAGAAGTTTGTTCCTAACTCGCTGAACACGAATGAATGCATCAGACAAATTCGAAGATTCTGGTATTCACTGTTCGCACGTATTTGCATTTTATCGGCAACTCGCCGGTGTTACATTCACGGCGACGGTAATGTAAACAGAGCGGGAAAAGGCATTTCCTTCTTCGCCATTCAGCATTCTAGTTTCTTTACTACCCTTGATTGGCATTTTCTCTCTTGCCACTTTCGGCTGCAAATAGTTTTAGTGTTTTATTATTCTTTGACTTAACAAAGAATGGCAACACATTCGTGAAACATCATCGCGAACGATTGTTTACACATGGGCGCATGTATAGATTCGCCGCCAGATAATGAAACCTCAGTGCCAGAAAGATTTTGCTAACATTCCAACACTCTCTTTGAACGGTAGAGGTTAGATTTTCAAGTTCTTGCATTTTGGAAGTTTTCACAGGTAAACTGCAAAAAAGTTGTGTTAACTGTCTTTCGACCGCTTGCTTATTCTTGCGGTGGAAGATAACTTCTTGCGCCGATTCTTAAGCGTGCATTAAAATGGCTTCTGTCTATTCTTTGAAGCGCTTTCAAAGTGGTATCGGAAACTTACTACTAGAAATATCTTCAATGTTTGGAACGCAAAAACCGGTTTTTAAAATTAGTCCCAAGTTGAGAATCCCAATGGGACGTGACGTAAAAAAGCATTGAACGTTACTTAGATACAAGACTCATAAATATGCACGAACCCCACTTGAGTGGGGTTCGCTGAATGACACACTTTGACCGTGTTGAAGTCCTCATGCTGATGGAGATTGAGGACATCGTCAACGAAGGCAAGCTTTCGAAAGATACTGACAAAGATGAAGTGATCTATCAGGTAAAGACAGCCAAACTTGCCATCCTCGCCTGGAAACGTCAAATATTAAGGTCAGCTTATCAAGACCAAGCCCCCTTTATGTACTAGACTTGCTTGACAAGTCAACAGTTTTGATTGTAAATGATTGTGCAATGAAGTTCCTGCCTAAGAGATACAAGGAATCTCAGGCAGACTGGTTTGGCAAGCAAGGCATCTCCTGGCACATCTCTGTTGTGTACCGTCGTTTAAATGGCTTTCTTGAATGGCATGGTTTCATCCATGTATTTCAGTTGTGACAATCATGCGGGATGTTCTGAAGGCCCTCAAGCAGGAACATCAGGAAATAATGAGGGCATATTTAAGACAATGCTGGTTGCCACCATCCAACATGCATGCTCCTAGCATGCCCAGTGATTGCAGAGCCATTTAGACCACTCAAAGTAAGCCTTCATTTTAGTTGTTGTAAAAACATGCAAAATATACCTCTACAAAAAGGCCCATAAAAACTAGTTCAAAACAAACTTCGAAAATGTTTTTATTCCCTTTTATTGTGCAGTGACAGAAGTGTGTAGTGTTTGGTGTCGATTGATAATGTTTTGTGCTATTACCCTCTGCTTAAGTTGCAAAATTTCAGCTAAAGAAAAATCGCCAAAACTTTTGAGTTTTTTTTTCTGAAACTAGTTCATAGAGAGAGATATTTTGGCGAAATAAAAAAATTCGATTTTTGAACCTGATTTTCCAGTCTCGCTTCTTACAGACATCGCCTCCAAAAATATCACAGGACAGTGATGATTCCATTACTGAACTTAATAAAACCTTCAAGAACTTAGCTCTCCATCTAAAGGCGACCATACATCTGATTTATCTTTGCCTTAGTGAGTTGTTTTTGAAAAAGGCTTGAAAGATCTGTTTTTTGATTCTGCCCCCATCTGTTGTACTGTTGTAGCTCATATATGTTTTGCGACTGAAATTGTAATTATTTGCCTGTTAAAGGATTTCTGATGCCAGAAAGAGACAGCTTTACAGAGAGACTTCTGTAAGCTCTCATAGTTCAAACAGTATATGAAATAGCTTGGGCAGCTCTCCAGAAAGATACTGGAGTTGATTAATATTGGTGCTAAGTAACATTTAATCTTGTGTGATGGATTCTCTTAGAAGATATTTAAGAGGTATATCACAACAAAAAAGTCCTGTAAGGTGTACAGACATAGAATGGCATGTACTAAAACCCGAAACAACGAAACGAAACCACCGAAACGAGCGAAACCACCAAAACGAGCGAAACCACCAAAACGGCTGAAACGAAACGGCCGAAACCACCGAAACGGCCGAAACCAAACGGCCAAAACGAGCGTAACCAAACGGCCAAAACGAGCGTAACCAAACGGCCGAAACGAGCGTAACCACCGAAATGGCCGAAACCAAACGGCCGAAACGAGCGTAACCACCGAAATGGCTGAAACCAAATGGCCGGAAAAGCCGAACGGAGATTACTTTGTTGTTGTCGTGGAGGAGGAGTCCTGGGAACAGTTTAGCAGGTCGGGTCGTGACGTCACAAATTCACGCCAAAACCCGAGCGACCATCATGGAGAAGGGCGAAAGCGATATTGAGAAAAAGGTGGGTATTTTTTTATAATTTTCGAATGATAGGCCAGACAGACTACTCAGTGGAATGCTAACAACATCAGAAATCAAGTTACTGAAAGTGTGACGAGCCGAAGTTGTTGATTCTTCCAGATTCTTTACGCCGATTATCGTTGAATCGTGTTCATGGACGGATGAAAACAAGCTTTAATACTTGCATTTTCTCACTCCTAATACCTAGCACTTAGTCATATATAAAGTACAGTAAATAGTTGATACTTTCAATCTATGAAAGCGATAAAAGGGATCATTGATGCGTACGATAACTGAGAATAGCTTAATGTCAATGTTATAATATATAGTCATTAATAGTTGATTCTTGCTTGTCATCACTAACCAACAACCAGCTTCTCTATGTATTATACGGTACTTTAATATTACATAGATTCCAAATGCTGCTCGTAGCGAAATTACTTTACCCGCTGGGTTTTCTTCTTTAACCGAGTTGCTTTCCAAAATGATTGTCAATGATCCCAATTAAAAATACGAACATTTCCGTACAATGTCATATTGCGTGACCAAACACGTCACGCGATTTGTCACTCATCTTGCAACTACCATGGACATTCTGGGCGGATGTTTATAAAACAAGATGTGATCAAAAAATAAATTGATCTGCAAATTAATGGCAGGCATTTTTCTTGATCAATGAAATTGTTTTATACTATGTCATGCCACAATCTTTCAGATTTGTGAAACAAAGAAGTTGCTAAAAGACCTTAAGAGAAAGAGAAAAAGGTTTGAATTTTATAAATGCTGATGTCAATTACATAATGTTCCCACTCAGTGTTCTGTCTATTTTTGGAGATTTGTTAATTAAACATTTTCCTCTTTACTGCTGACTCATCACTTAATTAAGTTATTTGCACACCACATCTTTTTCTGACTAAAGAGGAACCATTATTTTTTATAGGGTTGGGGGGGGGGGTCTTCTGGGATTTAAAGGGAAGCTATACCAAACAATATGACTTCAAAGGTGTAAGAGGGGAGGGGGCACTCAAAATAATTACCTTTAAATGTTAATGACAGCATCTATAACACCTACAGTGGTGAAAAAGTTTTGGAGGAATGCCAATAACAGCATTTCTGAGTTTCAGGAAATTTAAATTTTACAATATAAAATCCGTCCCTTTGTTATTATGACTGATATCAATACAGTGCAACTACTTGAACCAGGGCACCCTGAACAAAATTAACCAGTCACAGTGTGATTGGTTAATTTTGTTCAAGGTGCCCCAGTTCCAGTAGTAGCACTGTTAGTTTAGCTTCATAAGTAAATTTTACTTTATCATATATTTTTTTTTGGGGGGGGGGGGGGGAGGGGGTGGGGGCATTTCAAAAACTGAGGGCTGAAGGCTACAAAGGGGGCCAGGTACGCAGTTCTGATGAAGTAGGGGGGGGGGGGGTGGAATTATATATATTACAGGTATTATCAATCAAAACACACCAGCCCCTCCCTTCCCCCTTCTGCATAATCAAAGTCTCCTTCGAGCCACCTCATGGTATCTGGTTATTATTCTATGAACCTTTGCCTCTTTTCCAACTGTTTTAGTTGAAAAGCGCAATAGAAATACATGAGGATGGAATGAACTTGTTGGGGAATGAAAGTCATTCCGGAAAGATTTGGGGAGCGTGCTAAATTTGTTACTGATTAGGAAAGAGAGATCTTGGGAACGAGGTTGTAGTGAAGCGGGACGGCTGTACACAGGCTATAGTGGAGCCATTATCTGAAAAAAATCATGTTGCGGAGAGAAATGGGGGATTAATCATAGTCAAGCTTTTGGATCGTGGAAAAAGTTATTTTTCGTAGTAACAAGTCGGGGTATACGAAAACAGCGAAAGTCTGTCCCAAGTGTACCATAGCCTGTTGGCGTTCATATAGTGTGGGTTGCAGCGTGCAGAAGAGTGGTGAAGATAGATTTCTTTTTACCCCTGGTTGTTCTTTGTAGTAGAATAAACTATTGGAAAATCTGGAACAGAGTACTTTTTCCAGCATGATGATTTGAAATTATCAACAAAAAGCTGTGTTGGGTCAGTGCCTTGTGTCACTTTGTTTTTCATAGAGGTATTTGGTCCAGAAAAAAAATGGTCAAGTGAATCGAAGTTATAAATATAAACGTGATTGAAACTGCTAAAATTTAGTTATTGTTAGATTCTTTATTATTAAACAGACCAATACCACAGTTTGAGGAGTATGATGCAACAAAGATGTACAGTATTATCTATGAAAGTGATAAGAAATCTGCTTCCATCTGATGTTGGCCTGTAGAATACCTGGAGCCATTATGTCTTTTATACTTTTTTTTAGTTTTGACCTTCATGTAGGTAAAATAGATATTTGTAGTTGATTGTTACTACCCGAAGGTTGGGTGGGGGAGGGGTACTTCCATATACATGATATATGCCACTGTGCAGGGTGGGGTTTCAAACAATTTTTGCTCAATAAGACCAGGCTAGTACATTGTGATTGAAACTTTGCACTGAAAGAACCTTATGTAAATATAAATACACATCATTACAGGAATCTTAAAAGCAACTGTCTGCAGTTGTAATAGAGTTTCTGAAGAACAGCAAGTCTCAAGTAGACTGGGAATTTTTATGTGTTTGATAGTTACATACTGTGATTACTCTTACCAATAGACACATCAGTTGTGTTTTATCAGCTTTGAGCTTGGCAGTTGCCATTGTAGATATTTTTATGTCAGTCTTTCATAAATCCATCAGTACAATTTGTGACCATGACAAGTTTGATGTTGCCTTCTTCTGAATTAGTGCAAAATTTTTGCACAGAATAAAATTTTGAAACCTGTTGCCTTGTTGTTGTCCTTTGTAGCAAACAGTGTGACAATGATAGTCTTTTCGTGACTACAGAAACTTTCGATCGTCAGATGAAAACTTAATTTAATTCACATTATCCAATGCGATTTAAAACTAAATAATAGTTGAAATCTAGCTTGTGTTATGAAGGCCAAATTCATATATCGCAATGAGCTATGGTCAACACTTTGAGAATAAAACTGCTGTAAATAACATTATCCAAAAACGTGAATATGTTTATTTTTAATTTTATTATCTGGTTATATATTTAATTTTGAAATTAACCTAAAATTCACATTTGGACAAATGAAAGAACCTCTAATGCCACAAATAGAAACGGTTTTCATCGTTTGCAGGAAATTATGAAGCAAGTTTCCGAACAAATGTTAAAATATAACACTTCATTTGCTACAAGCTTTATACAAAATGAAATACGATGGTAACCGAGGGAATCTTACCTTTGCTTCCAGATAGTAAAGCGTTCATTTCATTTGAGCTTGCAGCATAATTTCTTGCTGCGGCTGCATTGTAGTCATTTATTCGCCCTCCAAATGCATGTATAAACATTTCCCAACGCTCGATTATCATCGCTTTAAGACTTTGGTGCTCATTTCTCTGCAATCGAGTATTCTTAAGCATGATTCCATTTTGTTTAAGAACTCCACAAACGTGTATTTTGATATGATCATGACATGAATGCAACGAAAACCCATCTGTTTTTTCGAGCCAACAGCCGCCATATTGGATCTCTCCATGTGCTTGGGTAAATTGGGCAAATTTCTGCCTACATCGTAATGGCCTTGATGGATACATCGCAACTTTTAAGACTTTAAAACCCATCTGTTCACTTGAGCATTCTTGATCACATTTTCTGATCGTTTGTGAGGTCTTCAAAAGTCTATTTTGATCAAAAGTGTAGCGAAAGGAACAAAAATCCGCCTTTACAATTTTAGCATCGGACTCGACAAGACAGATGCCATTTCAGCTCATGTTGTAAACATGTACTGCCGCCTTTGTTCCACCCCCTCCCCCCACATATATGAACATAAGACAATGGCCCGACCTTGTGGACAAATCAAAACCTAGCGGGGGAGACAGGGGTAAACGTGTTTAATTCACTTTTAATGGGGATTTAATGCATACATTAATTGTTTAACGGGAATGGAGTGACATCGAACCCTCACTATACCTCATGGTATTCATGATACCATGAGGTAAAAATGAACGGTCATTGAGAATAAGGAATTTGTTTTGCAGTGTTCAAGGTGTTGCTGCGAAATATCCTAAGTTGGAAAATTCACACCGTGAACGAACACCAGGTGTAAGTACTCATCTAAAATGTCATATGATTGGGTCAATATAATAGAAGAAGGGTGACATCATAACAATGTTATTTCTTAACAGTTGAAGCAATCCCTTCCATTTGCCTAAACAACACCTAGATGGATAGCAAGTTGGCAATTGGCATATGGATAAGAACAATGTAGCCAAAACGTTATTCAATCGATTTTCAGTTTTCTTCCAAAGAAAGTTATCTTGTAAATACCACTCACTTATGCTGTTTTATTTTTGTAGGAAAGTAGAGCAGAACCAGTATATGTGGACTCCAACTCTGATAATGACAGCCTAGCGGGTGCTGATGATACTGGTACATTTAGTGAATTTGATGATACAGACAAAGTGAGTGTAATTGGAATGCACAAGAGAGTAAGTAAAGTTGATGATGCCATCAAAACAGAAGCTTATGAAGAACGAAAGATGACCAGTGATTCAGTGAGGAGGTCTTGTTGTCAAAAATCAGAAAAGGAGAATGATGATCCTGTTTGCCAGCCGATGTTGGAAAGGGCTGGAAAAGGCTTTACTGTAGAGAGCCTGCTTAACATTATTGTGGGAGAAGATACACCTGATGAAAAACTTTGCAAGCATGTACCACAGGGGGTTCGGCACTATGCGGCATTTGTTGTTGACACTACGTCTTTTGAAGCAGACATTGTCAGCTATGGAGATGATAATGGAAGCTGGACTGGCCACAGCAAACCAAGACGAAAATACCACATTGAAGTTGATGATGACACTGGTATGTTGACAGTCGAGGAGTATCAGAGTGAACTAGGAGATATCCAGGACTTGGATAACAATATGTATACCCTGTGTCGTAATTATTTTCGCCATGCTCACACCCCCGAGTTTAGAAAGATGATTGCGACAGTGCAAGATTGGAAGGGTAACATACTGCCGTTGACAGTTGTCCAATACCATTTCGAAGGAGGCATTGAAGTACCTGTGAAGCTAGCAAAGCATGGGAATGCAAAAGATAAAAATGCTTCACCTTACATGCGCACATCGCGTCCGGGTCTTCACAAGCTAAAGAAAAAATGCTCCACAGAGATTTGCCGAATGGCCGTAGAAGAATGCTTTAAAGAGGGTAGCGGAAGCTCTGCTATCGAAGCAGTGGCAGATGTGCCTAGAAATCGTATACAGGCGTACAACCTCAAACAACAGATTTCGAAGAAAAGTCACCTGCCTCAGGACCCGGGTAAGCAATCACAGCGTCATGAATTCTACGACGTTTTGGAACTCTTGAACAAGGGAACATTTGTTAGAGATTTTTCATTTCAAAGGTCGACATCACAGAGCCGTACTCGACCCCGATCATTTCAAGCAACAGCCTTTCAGCTCACCCAGCTTTCTCGCATGTGTGCATCTCAAAAGTACGGTTCAGTACTCGGTGTTGATGCCACCTTCAATTGTGGTAACTTTTTCGTTACGCTGACCTCATTTCAACACCAAATGTTTGTCAAAAACAATCGGGAAAACATCCAGTCATCATTGGGCCGTTGATTATGCATATGACGAAGGAATTTGAAGACTACCATTATTTGGCAAGTAATCTCAAGACCCACTGCAAGAGCTTTGAAGCATTGGCAGCGTTCGGAACGGACGGTGAAATCAACTTGGCTAATGCATTCGTGTGTGAACTCCCAGATGCCATTCATCTTAGATGTAAAACACATCTCTCCGAAAACATTGAAAGCAAGTTGAGAAAGCTATCCTTCACAAACGATGCTCGGCAAAATATTCTGAATACAGTATTCGGAAGGCATAAGGGTGATTCAAGAACAAAGGCACTGGTAGATGCCACTTCAGCTAAAGAACTTGACGAGATGCTTGACGCTTTGCAAACAGAGTGGCGCATGCTAGAAGCCACACAGCATTCTGGTGAGCCCCAGTTCCACTCATGGTTCAAGTGCCACATTGCAATGGTCCTGAAAGACAATGTGATCGCTCCTGTCCATGAAAAAGCAGGTCTTGGTAACCCTCCAGAATTCTACAATCAAAACACGCCAGAATGTTGTAACAGCATGGTTAAGAAAAATGCCGGCAAAAAGAAAGAATGGGCAGATTTCTGTATCTCTTTAGAATCTGCTTTCCTAAGCCAAGAGCAAGAGTTGGTAAAGGCAATTCACGAGATGGGGGAGCTACGATTGAGTTCTGATTTCAAGCACCTGGAAATTAAAGCTGACAAATGGATAGGGATGAATTCAGCACAACGCGATTGACACATCAAGCGCTGTTTAAAGAGCCCACTCGACAAGCTTGCAAAGTCAGTTGACCAAAACTCTAATTCAGTGCAAAGTGAAACCCACAGTACTCTTTCCGTATGCTATCAGGATTGTGCAATCACGACGATGTCCAGCAGTAACCTTCAGCAAATGTGGTCTTCTGCGTTGACGATCTTGGAAGAAAAAGAAGGTGTGTTGTCAGTACCCTGGGACAAAAGCGGAACACAACGGTTGGTCTATGATGGTGAAGGTATGCCACCCTGCCAAGTTAGTGTCCTTCCAGGTGGGTGTCTTAAATGTTCCTGTCAAAAGTTTAAGTCAGCTTTGATTTGTGCCCACTCATTAGCAGTCGCAGAACAAGAACTATGCCTGCCAGAGTTTTTGGCAAAAGTTGGAAAGAAAAGAAATGAGCCTGACCCATATGACCTTGTCTGTAACGATTTGCCAAGATCTGCTGGAAAAAAAGAGGGCAAAAAACGGAAAGGCAAAGCTAATGACAACAGACAACCACTAATGGAAATCCAGTCCTCTAGTTCAGCTGCCCAATCAAGCCACCTCCCGGTTGACAATTCCAGCTCCCTGGCAGCTTCTGCACTGCTACAGCTGTCTGCATCCAGGTCGTCAGCCAGTGATGACGACTATTTCTCCTTAAAGGCTCTGGAGGGTACCCAAGTAAGAATGTGTTATGGCTGTGGCCAGGCTATACGAGTACCTCCACATGTCCCGCCACCTCCGCACGACTTTTGTGTGGTAAACAAAGAATACAGATCTTTCAAGAAGCCAGATGGAGGACTCAAAGTATTCCTTGAACGTCAAAACTGCCACTACCACCTAAAGCGAAAGTGCATTGAAAAAAAGCACCCAGACTTCCTTCCATCAGCTGTCAAAATTCCTCCTCAAATTAAGTCACGCCTGACAGCAGTGCACTGGAGATGGCTGGAGAATGAATTTCAAATGATGGTATAATTAAACTAGGAGAAATTCAGTCTTGAAGCTGAAGTGGCGCCTGCGAATGAAATTGAGCATTTGTTTGATCAGTCACTGTTTCTGTTGATACACGTTTCGTTTCTGTATACGTTTGTTTCCTCACCTTTAGTTACGACTTTCTGTGCATTCTTCCAAGCAGACGACGAAAAACTACTAAGCCACCATGCCAGAATGTGCGGAATAACCGAACAAAACCATTAACCAAAGAAGAAATAGGCATCTGTTTTCCAGCATTCAAATGAGACGGGTTTCATGTAGCGCTAGCTTCCTAATAAGCACAGAGAGCTTGAGTCCATCTGATGCTGCTGTAGATGCAATTGGTGTTTGATAGTTATAATAAGCAAATCAAAGGCCTAGAACTGTAGGGGTAAAATGATCTGGAGACAAACTAACAGAAACAAAGCACGTGCAGTTATTGTACCAGACAAACAGCAGTTCCTAAACATTTCATCCAGTACAGATTGGAGGGGCCGCCCTTCTCATTTGATTTACTGCCACACAGAAAACACCAAAACAAGTCAATTCTCAAATGTAAGGGTAAATCCTTCAACAACGCAGATGTTGAAGGAGACTGACGGTGTGAGCTCAGCTAGAAAGGCATTTCATAATGTAGAAAACAAAGGTAAGTGAGCTTACAGGGGCCTCTGCAGTTTCTCGGCTTCCATGAAATACAACGCAGGTGTACAATAATAAGAGCAGGAAATCTTGATCCATGGGAAGCATCAGGAAAGATGATCTATTTCAGGTCCCTCAATTCTGTGGAAATGAGGGTGATGAGGATTGTTTACACCAGCAGTTCATTGAAACAGCTGGAACTATCACACATGTGCTTTTCAACCAAAGGCAAGTGGATGATATCAAAACATTACAACACAGGCACGCTTTAAGTGTGTACCCACATTTTGTGGGTCGATTATTATTCATATATTCACGCTATTGTTCTTTCTCATTGAATATTCATAATTCACGGACCGATTACTTTCCGAAGATGTGCACGAGCGCAAACGCTTTGATGTTAGGTGTGATAGTTTTGCTTTGTTTTAAGATTCCTGCTTCATTCATTTTTTTAAGCCCTATTGTTACGATATATTTATTTACTCGTAAGAAAGGTCTGGAAAAGCTCAAAGCATGCACGTGGGAAGGCTGAGAAATTGACATGAACGCAATGCTCGGTGTCGGCAAATAACAAACACCGCAAAAACACTCGCAAACATCCTAGTTTCTGGAATGATTTTCATCAATAAATTTGCTCCTTTTAGTCATTCCAGTGTTTATTTCAATCTGAGCTACATTTTTGACGTCTTGCTTTGTTAACATCATATCGCTTTGATGAGTCCAAGTGAATATAAAGCTATGGAACCGGAAGCCCGCTCGATTATTTTTTTTTTATAAAAACGCTCTGTCGATAGCTAGCTGTTGGAAGTCAGCCTGTTTTTCGTATTCGATTTACCGAATTAAAAGTAGACATTCGTAACCAAGAAAAATAAGTGAGTAGCCACGCGAATAACTTTGTTATTTAAAAGCCCACGTAATGGTTTGTATTTGCATAAGAATATATCGTCTGTTGTTTTGACAAGCGCACGGTCAATCAAATCCAAACAAACTCTTATGTATTTCTTTGTCGTTTAATAGTATCTGATTGTTAATCTTAAATAAACTAATCCAACGAAAAGCTTAGCGATCGGTCGGCAACAAATCACTTCAAATTTTTTTTTTCGATTACAAATCGACTTCCACGTCGCAAGTGAGAGCAAATTCATTCAGACGTGACCGATGACATGTCGCCGCCGTTCTCTCTGCCGGCGGCAAATTGCGTTGTTATTTGCAAAACAAAGCGGTTCTCCGGTGATACTGAACCAAAAATTTCGTTTAAACACTCATTTTCAAGCTTGTAAAATGCATATCAATAATAAACCGATATTACTTTTGCTGCTTATGAGCGAAACGTTTTTCGGTGGAAAGAGATGAAAACGCGAGGTGGCATTTTTTTCGTAATCACCGCGCTTCCAAGAACAAAAGGATACGAACTTGAGGGACAATAATTAAGTTCCATTGTTGAATTCTTTTGAAATACATCCACTGAATCGCCGCCCAAAAGTCACAAGTCCTATTCATTCGTCTGAGCCCAGTAATTCCGAAGATACTCAGCCCTTTCATCGGAACAAACTCGACAATAACTCGAAGCTTGCCGACAGATAAATTAACGAGCCTTCCGTGTCAATTAGCCAGCGGTATACCCCATTTCTGAACAACACAAATAAAGCGTGCCTGTGTTGTAATGAGCTTCTGCTTTCCTTCGCTTTATTATTTTTCTCACAGTTGTTTTAAATATCAAACAACCGATGTTGTCATGTTTGATTTGCCGATTCTCCTGCGCAGGTGACTAGAAGTTTTAAATAGGTCTCTCGCAATAATTTGTCCAACCACAAACCTGCGGGATGCCAGAACAAGCATTTGGGAGCCATTACGCACATGTTAACAGTTGGCCAGGTAGCCTGCAAGAGCAGACGGCTTTTTTGGCTTGAGTTTAACCTGCCGAGAAAAGACCATCTGCGAAACCGAGCTGGGGAGATGATTTCTATGACGTCAGTTCAAGATAACCAATCACAATTTACTTTGCATATCCGAAGAGGTGCCATGCACAAATCGTGCGTGAAGCTCGTGCTAACATGTGAAAAAAAAGATGGCGGAAGATGTGGAGAATGCGTTGAGGAAAGTTTGCGAAGTTTCTGGTCACAAAAAGCTTCATAAGCATCAAGAGGATTCCTTGAGATTTATCGTGCAAATGAAAGGAGATGTTTTTATAAATCTTCCAACCGGATTTGGGAAGTCTTTGGTGTTTCAGGGTTTGCCTGTAGTTCATTCATTTCTGGAACCAAATGAGTAGACTCTCACTGCTGGTAAATCTCATGAAGGACGAAGTCAGCCGCCTAACATCGCTCGGGATTAGTGCAATATCTCTCAGCGATATGAGCTCCGAGTCTGAGGTCAAGGCCATTGAAAATGGAGATTATTCCATCGTTTATGGGTCGCCAGAATCTTGGTTGGGTGACAGAAGATGGTGGGAAATGGTAACACTTAAAAAAATCAGTTTGAGCTGTCGCTCTCGATGAAGCCCACGTAATTTGCCACTGGTAAGTTCTGATCTAATTGCCGATTTTGATAGCGACATATAAGAATAAGTAAAGGGGAACTTGTAAGTTACATATCTTCACATGAATTGAAAAGGAGTTTCGTGGCTTTTGATTGTTCATGAATAAAATCAATAAAATATGTAAACTCACTCGACGTATTGTTTTTCATATTACCTTCCGCTAGATTTCTGTATCTGTTCCTTTTTAGCTCCTTTTATTTACTAGAAATTAATTGAAGTAATTTCTCCTCCAGGGGAAAAACTAAAACAAACAAGCATGCAGCCTTCAGAGAATGGTTTTCACGACTGCAAAAGTTCCGGTGTCCTCTGCCACCAACTCTGTTCATTGCCTTAACTGCAACGGCCACAAAGGATACCAAAGAAACAATCTTTGAAGTACTCCTAATGAAGGATCCTCACATTGTTTCTGAAAGCCCTAACAGAGCAAATATAAGTTACGTAGTCCACTACATGGCAAAACAGCCAGCCTGATAGATTATTTTTCCTGGATAGTGAGTGAGTTGAAAGAATGTGGCCCATCAGCAACCAGAACTATCATCTATTGCCAGATCCTTAAACAGTGTGCTGTTGTGTGTTGTAAATAATATTATCCAAAGACGTGAATATGTTAAATTTTATCACGTAAACAAATGCAAGTCAACTCTAAATTATCTGGTTATATATTTAATTTTGAAATTAACGTAAAATTCACATTTCAACAAATGAAAGAAACTCGAAAATATAGTTTAAGGTTTCATCACCCCGATTTCATTCTAACTGATGCGAAAATGATGAACAAATAATAACACTACATTCCAGTAAAAACATGTCAAGTCGGTTTGCTGCTTGCATGAGGAAAATAACTCCTGCTTTTATATGAACACCTAAAAGAAATGACAGAAACTCGTTATTATCGACGGAAACGAATACCACAAATACAAATGGTTTTCGTTGTTTGCAGGAAATTATGAAGCAAGTTTCCCAACAAATGTTAAAATATAGCAGTTCATTTGCTACAAGCTTTATACAAAATGAAATACGACGGTAACCAAGGGAATCTTACTTTTGCTTCCAGATAGTAAAGTGTTCATTTCATTTGAGCTTGCAGCATAATTTCTTGTTGCGGCTGCATTATAGTCATTTAGTCGCCGTCCAAATGTATGTAAACATTTCCCAACGATCGATCAATCATCACGTTTAAGCTAGACTTTGGTGCTCATTTCTCTGCAGTCGAGTATTCTTAAGCATGATTCCATTTCGTTTAAGAACTCCACAAACATGTATTTTGATATGATGATGACATGAATGCAACGAAAACACATGTTTTTTTCGAGCCAACAGCCGCCATACTGGATCTCTCCATGTGCTTGGGTAATTTGGGCAAGTTTCTGCCTACATCTTGATGGCCTTGATGGATCATTTTATTCTGGTACAGTTCCTGATCAATTTAAAGTTGCTAGAGTAGTCCCAATTCACAAGAAAGGATCCACCTGTGTAGTATCCAACTATAGACCTATTTCTTTGTTATCCATATTTAATAAATTAATTGAAAAATTAATGTATAATAGAATTATTTCCTTTCTTGATAAATTTTCAATTCTACACAACAATCAGTTTGGTTTTAGGTCACAGCATTCAACTACCCAAGCTCTTCTTCTTTTGACTGATAAGATTCAAAGATCAATTGATAAAGGCATGTACTGTAGTGGTATATTCCTAGATCTATGTAAAGCATTTGATACAGTCAACCATAAAATTTTATTAACTAAACTGGAGTATTATGGCATACGAGGGGTTTCAAATGATTGGTTTTCATCTTATTTGAGTAACAGAAGACAGTTTGTCTCTCTGTCTGGTATTAATTCTGATTACCAAACTATAACTTGTGGTGTCCCACAGGGGTCAGTCCTTGGACCACTTTTATTTCTTTTATATATAAATGATATGCCTAAATGCTCCAATATTTTAGCATTTCACCTCTTTGCTGATGATACAAATCTATTTCTGAATAATCCTAGCATTCTAAATCTAGAAACAGACTTAAATATTGAATTAGAAAAGGTGAGCCAGTGGTTATATGCTAACAAATTATCCTTGAACATTGATAAAACAAATTTTGTTGTGTTTCATTCTCCACAAAGACGAATAATGCACAATATGAATCTTAGAATTTCCAATACTTCTATTAAATCCGACACTCGTGTCAAATATTTGGGACTTATTTTAGATTCAAATCTGAATTGGAAAGCATATATACATGAAGTAAGTAAAAAAATTTCAAGAGGTATTGGAGTTCTATCCAAACTTAGATATTATGTAAAAAAAAATATATTGAAACAACTTTACTATTCACTTATCTATCCCTACTTAACATATGGCTTATTACTCTGGGGCAATACCTATAGTTCTTCGATCAAACCTTTAATAACTCTTCAGAAGAGAGCCATGCGTATAATAACTTTTTCAAAACCAGATGAACACTCAGAGCCTCTCTTTAAAGAACTAGAGATTCTAAAATTAGGTGACCTTGTTAGCTTGCATAATGCACTTTTTTTTGTATCAGTATCATAAGAACCTTCTTCCGTCTTCCTTTGATAACTTTTTTCAATCTGTTTCATCAATTTACCAGTACAAAACCAGGCTTACGTCCAGATCAACTTATTATATTAACTCTGTCAAAACAAACTATGGTAAATTCAACATTCGCTTTGCTGCTGTAAAAGTTTGGAATGACTTGGATGAAAACATCAAATACCTCCCCCTCAAAATGTTCAAAAATGAAGTTAAACTTAACATCTTACAGAAATACTGCCAACATTAATGAGTGTTCATCTGGCACCTAGTAGTTACTTAATATTCAATACTTATTTTCTTTATTTAGCTTTTATATATTTTGCTGTAGAATGTTTGTTAGCTATTAACGTTTTCCATTAACCGTTTTATTTATTTATTTATTTATTTAATTTTGCTTTATTGCCAACCACCGTCCTAGTTTTAATCTAATTTAACTTCGCTCAGCTCGATAAGCTTTTTAGTTTTTCTGAGTGTTGCTACCAATATCCTGTTTTAATTTATTTTTTTTATGAAGCATTGTATGAAGTATTTTTTTGGTAATAAAGTTGTTGTTGTTGTTGTTGTTTCAACCCATTTGTTCACTTGAGCATTCTTGAGCACATTTTCTGATGGTTTGTGAGGTCTTCAAGTGTATTTTGATCAAACGTGTGGCGAAAGGAAAATTAATTTCAGCGTCGGACTCAACACGACAGACGCCATTTCAGCTCATGTTGCAAACATGTACTGCCACCTTTGTTCCACCCCCTCCCCTCACATATATGAACATAAGACAATGGCCCGACTTGGTGGACAAATCAAAACCTAGCAAGGGAGACAGGGGAAAATGTGTTTAATTCACTTTCAATGGGGATTTGACATCCAACCCTCACTATACCTCATGGTATTCATGATACCACGAGGTAAAAACGAAGAAAAGGTAAAGGGAAGACGAGAAGGGCAAGGAATGGAAGTTTTTTAAAAATGCTCTCTTGGCGCTGGAAGCACAAGGAGGGGGGATTAGGACTCTTATTGATAATTTCAATACGAATCATGAGCAGCAACTAGCTATCATGAATACTCTAATCCGAGCTTTCACTAATTTTCTGCAAAAACAGTAACAATCTAAATGGGAGAGACCATTGCATGCTGATGTTGTAAGAGCGTTTTTGCATGTTACACCTTTGAAAATATCGTTACAGTCAGAACCCCATGTCTGGGATTTCAATAACAAGTTATATATCTTTCCTTAAATGTGCGATGAACATGAGCAATTTGAACTCAATATGTTACGGCTGGGCTTTCGGTGTCCCAGCGTGGGTTGCCTGTGTAGCACATTTTAGTTCGCGCATGCGTGCTGCCAGCGTTCTCGAACGGTGACCACGAGGGCCACCAAGTTATTACCTCAGGTTAGCTCAGAAATAGCTCAAGTTTTTGTGATGTTAGTCGAGTTTTTCAGTCTTTTGAGCCTCTATCCTGCGAGTTTGTCTCATGGATCCTCGTGTTAAAGATTAAAGTTGTTGTTACGATGGACTCGTCGATGGTTAAGTCACCGTTCGCAACAGTAATAACTCGAACCTCATGGATGGCTTCTCGATGGATTCATGGTTAATTTCACAAGGATAATACGGTTGGCTTTGTTCGTCTATGGAACTCTTACGGTTTTACGGTTTTCAAGGATAAATACGGACACAGACAGCGAAAACAAGGAATTTATGGCGTCCTGTCAAGAGGGGATCGGCTTCTTTGAAGCTTCGCGTTCCCGCTCGTCTTCAATGGATACGGAATTAATTCGTGCTATTTTGCCACTCAACACTCCGCCAACGGATGCAGCATTAGAAACACAGCTTCATGATTCAGTTATGGTTGAAGGTTCACTGGATACGGAGGCAAAATCGACGGCTAATGGTACTGGCGAGTTAGAATTGGGCGCAAGGAGAAAAATTCCAACGGATAAAGGTAAACAATACGAATTACAAAGGTTAAAGGATCGTAGAACTGTGGCTTTGCGCCACGTGACGAGGCAGATAAACAAAATGAAGCCTCATCTTGTCGATTTTAACAATTATGAGTTTGTGTCAGTTGAAATGGAAGGTCTAAACAGTTTTCTTGTCGAACTTCAAGTTGCTCAGGATAATTATCTTGAAGCGCTTGACAACAAATCAGATATCGCCAGTGCTAATTCTTGGTATGAAGTTCACGATGAAGATGTGTTTAAATTTAAACAGTCTGTTTGCGAATATTTATCTAAGGCGAAAGTGCGTCGATCAGCTGAACTAGGCTCTGTTGTTTCTAACAGAAGCCATCGCTCAGGAAAGTGTAATCATTCTATACGCTCGAGTTCGTCTTCGACGTCTTCTAAATCGAAATTGATAGAAGCCAAAACTAGGGTTGCAGCCTTAGAAGTTGAGGCAGCCTTTCTGAAGGAAAAGCAAGCGCTTAAAATGGCAGAAGAACAACTGGAGCTGAAAAAGAGCTTAGCTAAACCAAAGGAAGAAGGAAGGATTTATGAACAAATGAACAATGAAGAGTTATTTTCCACTCCTACATGTATGCAGTCACAAAGGCTTCCAATATTTCCAGTGTCCAGTTTGCTTGTTGATGATGCTATGAAAGATGCAAATATTGCCTCCCCGACAACACCCAAGTCAGTTTCAATGGCATTGACTTCAGTGATGTCTAGTACAGCCCCGTCAGTTACAACTTCACATTTGAAACCTGCTTCAGAGCCATTCCAAGTACAAGTAAGTATCTGTAGCACCTCTGGTTCAGAGCACCTGAAACCCCCTCAAGTAAATCCTCCTAGTGGAAAAACAATGGGACAAACAAGGCCCCTTTACTCAAACCCTTTGACTGGACGCACATCTGGAAGTACAGCGTTTCGCTTCGGAACCCTTGTAAACACGGTGACTTCAGAGTGTAGACCACACCCCGTCGAAACTCCCACAGTTGCACCTTCTACTGGGGATCAAGCCATGGGGATTCCGCAGACATCGCAATATTCCTATGGCTTTCCAGGCTGTTCAATGAACTCGTTTGCTAACTCCTTGCCAATTAACGACAGTACTTTTAAAGATATTGTGGACATTCAAAGAAAGCAAACAGAATTGTCTCAAATTATGGTTACCCAGCAAGCCAGAAGCCTTCTACCCTCAAGCGAGCCACCTATGTTTTCTGGTGACGCTATGGAGTTTCCTGCATTTATGACTGGCTTTGAATCCTTGATTGAATCAAAGGTTGAAGACTCCTGTGAAAGGCTATACTTCCTCGGTCAGTACACTTCAGGTAAAGCTAAAGAGATTATCAATGGATGTCTTCAGAGAAAGTCAGAAGGGTCTTACCAAGAAGCTAAGGGATTGTTAAGGAGACAATTTGGAGATCCATTCAAGATTGCGAATGCCCACATCACGAAACTGTCTTCCTGGCAACCGATGAGACCGAATGATGGCCAAGCCCTCCAAAAACTTCTCCATTGCCCTAGATCAAGCAAAGTCTGCTATGAAAGGCATGTCACATATGGATGATTTAAACACTGCTCATGTTCTGCGACAGCTTTGGGAAAAGTTACCCAGGCATTTACGAAGCAAATGGACTGAAAAGAACAACAAGACTAAAAGTGCAAAGGGAAGAATAGCTGACTTTGAAGAGTTCTCACAATTTGTGTGAGCAGGCTGAGCTAGCCACAGATCCTGTATTCTCAGAGGAAAGTGTAAGCAAGCCTCGCGAAGATGAGAAAGGCAAAGGTACTCATCTTAAGTTTGGAAGAAGATCAGTTAACAAGAGGAAAGAAATAACACGCCACAGGTTTAAACCAGGGAAATAGAAACCGACGGACTCTGGTATGCCCCTTATGCAATAAGCCTCACAACTTGAATGAGTGTGAACAGTTTTTGAAGAAAACTTTGATTGAGCGACGAGAGTTTGTGGTAGAGAAGAAACTGTGCTTTGGCTGCTTTAGTGATCAGCACATTGCTAAGAACTGTAAGGAGAGGCAGACATGTAAAACTTGCAACAAGACGCACCCAACATCGCTGCACAATACCGATTGGACGCCGAAACCAAATGACGTCAGCGTCAAAGATCAATCTGGAGAAACACCTCGAGTTAGCAGCAACCGTACAGCTGTCTGCAACATCACTGAAGCCGGAGACGTACCAATCAACATGGGTATATTACCAGTTCTCTTGTTTCATAAGAATGATCCAGCCAAGAAGATTAGAGTTTATGTCCTACTGGACAATGCTAGTGGCGGGACATTCGTGAGTGAGAAGTCAGCAAAGACACTTGGCGTCGAAGGAAGTGACACTGATCTTGTTCTTACAACGATTCACGAAACGTGCAATGTCAGGACGAAGGCCATTGAAGGATTAGCAGTAACTAACATTAAAGAAGAGGATGTAATGTTGGACGTGCCCAGAACATTCACACGAAATATTATTCCTGCAGACCGCAGCGAAATACCGCGGCCTGATGTAATTGACAAGATGGCTCATTTGAAGGAAGTTAGTGCTGAGATAGCCCCCTACATGGAAGATATCGAAGTGGGACTTCTCACTGGGCTAAACTGCCCAAGTGCCCTGCGTCCAAGAGAAGTCGTTTACAGTGAAGAGTCAGAACCGTATGCAATACGTTTGCTTCTTGGATGGTACATCAATGGCCCCCTCAATACTTCACAACAGAGTGACAGTATTACCTGCAATAGAATTTGTCTTAACCAAGAAGACACCTTTGCAGCCCCCCAAGGATATGTAGTCCCAAAGAGAACAGTTAAGGAACAGATAATTCCACAAGCAGTTAAGCAGATGTTCGAGTTGGACTTTTCCGAAAACGAAAAGGGGACAGCTCTGTCTCATGAAGACCTCAAGTTCTATGACACAGTTGAAAGAGGGATCATCCACCTAGAGGACCTGCATTATGAGATGCCCCTCCCTTTTAAACATCAGGACATTCAGCTCCCTAATAACTATGCAGAAGCAGAGAAGCGCCTGAGTAGTCTGCGAAAACGCCTGAAGTCTGATGAGAAATATTACACTGACTACTGCAGCTTTATGTCTGAACTCATATCCAAAGGATATGCGCGCAAGGTGGATGAGGAAGTCGAAGGTCAACACGGAAGAACCTGGTATCTGCCGCATCATGGAATATACCACCCACAGAAGCGGAAGGTGCGGGTGGTGTTCGATTGCTCGGCCACATTAGAAGGACACTGCTTGAATGATACATTGCTTCAGGGACCAGATCTCACTAGTAACCTGGTCGGCGTTCTTATCAGATTCCGGCAAGAGAAGTACGCTTTCATGGCAGACATTGAGAAAATGTTCTTTCAAGTGAGAGTAAGAGAGGAAGATCAGAGTTTTCTCAGGTTTCTGTGGTGGCCAAATGGAGAACTAGAGAAGAAGGCAGAAGAATATTGTATGACTGTGCATTTATTCGGTGCAGTATCATCCCCTGCATGCGCTAACTATGCACTTAAGCGTACAGCAGACGACAACGAAGACAGTTATGGAACCAAGGTAGCCGACACCCTTACAAGAAACTTCTATGTGGACGATGTTCTTAATCCTCAAGAACACAGAGCAGAAAACGTTAAGAACCTCGAACTTGGCCAAGACAAGTTACCCATTGAGAGAGCTCTAGGAGTTATTTGGTGCATTGAATTGGATGTTTTCAACTTCAGGATTGAACTGAAGGACAAACCTTGTACGCGCAGAGGCATCCTATCAACGATAAGTTCAATTTATGACCCCTTGGGTCTCATCGCTCCTGTAGTACTTGTCGGAAAGAAGATACTACAAGACATCTGCCACACTAACAGCTGGGATGAGCCAGTCGACGATGCCACTAAAAGCCGATGGGAGAAATGGCGCAATGAACTTGGCCTACTCGAGAATTTAAAGGTACCAAGAAGTTTTAAGCCTAAAGAGTTTGAAAAGGTTGTGTCCGCACAACTCCACTGTATGTCCGATGCTTCAACATGCGGCTGTGGACAATGCTCATATTTAAGACTCGAAGATGAGAATGGCAAAGTGCATGTCTCGTTCGTTATGGGAAAAGCCCGAGTAATACCGAAGAAGACCGTTAGTATCCCAAGGTTGCAATTGGCCGCTGCCACAATTTCTGTCAAGATTGGTGACATTTTAAAGAAGGAGTTGGAATATGAGGACATCGAAGACCACTATTGGACGGACAGTAAAGTCGTTCTAGGTTTTATAAGTAACGAATCTAGTCGCTTTCATGTGTACGTGGCGAACAGAGTTCAACTGATCCATGACCACTCCACCCCCTCACAGTGGCACTATGTGGATACTGCATTGAATACTGCGGATGAATGTTCAAGGGGTATGTCACCAAAGGACTTTGTGAAAAAATCCAAGTGGATCACAGGCCCTGCATTTCTGAAAGAACCAGTAGACAACTGGCTGAATGAAGAGACATATGTACAAGACGTGGACCAAGATTGTCCGGAAGTCAAAAGTGTCAGAGTTAACATGAGTGCAGTGAAAGAGAGTATTGACATACTCAAGAGACTTGAGCGTTTCTCCAGTTGGCGTAAAGCGAAGATGGCTGTAGCACTTTGTTTGAAATACAAGAGAAAGCTCAGAGCTAGAGTCATGGCCAAGAAGAAGGCACCCGATGACGGAGCATCCGAAGAAATGTCTACCAGTGGCACTTTTGCAAGCCTAGGAGTCAATGTCACTGACTTAGAAGAAGCAGAAGTAGAGATCATAAAGCTCGTGCAAAGAGATCAGTTCCCATCAGAGATAAGAAGTCTTCAAGACATCCAAAGGAAAGCCAAGTGCGGTAGTCGTGAAGTAGACAAAGAGAAGAAGGCTCTGTTAAAGAAGACAAGTTCTCTCCGCACATTAGATCCAGTTCTGGACAGTGATTGTATCATGAGAGTTGGCGGAAGAATACGGAGAGCTAACCTGTCAGTCAATCTAAAGAACCCTATCATACTACCAAAGTCAAGCCATGTCACTTCACTGATCATTGGCCATGTTCATGGAAGAACACATCATAGCGGAAGAGGGATTACCTTAAATGAACTCCGTGCTAATGGATATTGGATTGTAAGTGGAAATGCGATGGTCAGGCAGTTTATTTCTAAATGTGTCACATGTCGTTACCTTCGGGGCAGCCACGGAGAACAGAAGATGGCAGATTTACCACGGTCACATGTGGACCCGGCGCCCCCCTTTACCTTTTGTGGAGTAGACTTCTTTGGTCCTTGGCATGTCCAGCGAAGAAGAGCGGTTGTGAAAAGATATGGAGCATTGTTTACTTGCTTGGCAAGCAGGGCAGTGCATATAGAAGTGGCAGATTCCCTAGAGGCTGATTCTTTCATAAACGCCCTCAGACGTTTTGTCTGCAGGAGAGGACCAGTCAGAGAAATTTGCTGTGACAGAGGAACGAATTTCATTGGTGCAGAAACCGAGCTCAAGAAAGCAATCGAAGAAATGGATGATCAGAAGATTAAAGCGGAACTCCTCAAAGACAACATCGATTGGATTAAGAATCCAACATCTGCTAGCAACTTCGGCGGTGTCTGGGAGAGACAAATTAGGTCGATCAGAAACGTCATGAACGGTCTCATTAGAGAACATGGCAATCGTTTAGGTGAAGAAACATTGAGAACATTCCTGTGCGAAGCGGAGTCCACAGTCAACAATAGACCCCTGACAGTGGAGACTCTCAACGACCCATTTTCAGCACCACCATTGTCACCAAGTATGCTGTTAACAGGAAAGACAAGGCTTGTGTTGCCACCACCCGGAGAGTTCAAGAGAGAAGACTTGTATTGTAGGAAGAAATGGAGACGCACGCAACACTTGGCGCAAGAGTTTTGGTCAAGGTGGAGTAAGGAATACTTGCAGCAGTTGCAAGCAAGAAGCAAGTGGATTCGTCCACGAAGAAATTTCAAGATAGGAGATGTTGTGTTGTTGAAAGAAAACCAGTCCCCTAGAAACAGATGGCCAATGGCTAAAGTGGTAGATACCCATCCCGACGATCAGGGACAAGTCCGATCAGTGACAGTGTTAACGAGTAATGGCTCCAATCTGGAAAGACCTGTGAACAAGCTAGTCCTGCTCGTGGAAGCGCAATAGAGACTGGGATTAATTCCCCGACGAGGAGGCTGAACATTGCGAAAGAAAGAACATTGTTAAAAAACCAACATTGTTTAAACATTGCTTAGGAAGGAACATTTCCTTTTATTGTCGTGACATTTTAAGGTTGTGTTTTTGTAGAAAATGTAAGCTGAGACTAACATTTTGGGGAGCCATGTTACGGCTGGGCTTTCGGTGTCCCAGCGTGGGTTGCCTGTGTAGCACATTTTAGTTCGCGCATGCGTGCTGCCAGCGTTCTCAAACAGTGACCACGAGGGCCACCGAGTTATTACCTCAGGTTAGCTCAGAAATAGCTCAAGTTTTTGTGATGTTAGTTGAGTTTTTCAGTCTTTTGAGCCTCTATCCTGCGAGTTTGTCTCATGGATCCTCGTGTTAAAGATTAAAGTTGTTGTTACGATGGACTCGTCGATGGTTAAGTCACCGTTCGCAACACAATACATATATTGCATATTAGAAAGCTATTGTGAGTTCTAAGTCTTGAAATAAATGTCAATATCTGGCAGCCAGGATAAGCATAGAGTCGCCATTTTATGCAATATAGTCTTTGAGAAATTCTCTCATGTCAATCTGCATCACACATAACATTGGGTGTAGGATTATTGGGATGTGGATCATTATCTGCATCATCTTCTTCCTATTCATCATGATTTCTGATACAAATGTTGTGTAGCACAGTGCAGGTTATTGCATTTTTTACAGCAAAGTCAATGCTACTGTTGAAGCGCTTTTGAAGAATACTCCACTGAATTTTAAGAACATCAAAGGCACATTCTATTTAACTCAGGAAGAAAAAAGCTGCCTGTTAAAGTTTATTTCATCAGGATCCCAGTGGCAGGCTTCATTAACCAAGGGTAGAGAAGGTGGCCACTATCCCATAGTAGATAAGGACATATTTCACATCCATTGATAAGTGCTGCTGGTGCTGTAAGAATATCCCTGTGTTCCACTCTCCTAAATGTACGGCGCCGTTAAACTTGAGCATTGTGGATGATTCCAGAAAATCCCCAAGCAAAATCAAGAAATATTTTTCGGCCATAAACAACAGCCTGGATAATGAAATCATGCTGTTGATATGTACTAGCCAGTCAGAGGACAGCAAAACATTGTCTTCATAGTGGATCTAGAATCAGCGAGTTCCAATAAGGCTGTTTACACGGATGTTTCCTGTCCGGTAAAACTGCACAAGATTCAGTTTATAGGAGGAAAGGTTTCCAGTGTGATTGAGTAGCATGGGAAATCTGCTGACCAAGGTGACATATTTCTTTTAAAATGGCAATGTGGCATGCATAAAGACACCAAATAGACAAAATCACCAAATCCATCCAATGCATATGATGCTGTTCACTGTGGCCGTGGCGATATCATGGCAGTATCTGAGCCAGCTTTATTTAATTATTTTCGGTTCCACTTTTTGATTTACAGTATTTGTCTAGCATATTAGTAGATTAATTATGTAATGATCTTAAAACTCATGTTGTGGTGGAAAAAACCTGGTATACGAGCGAGCTGAGGTGAGGCAACTTAGTTTATTTAATATGCCCTCAAAATTCAGCATTACTTTGTTATGTGGGTAAACAATGCAAAGAAAAACAATTCCAGTTAAAGCCTTTGTTCCTTCTTGGATGAGATTTCATCAAAGGGAATTCCGATTTCTATAGCGGTCTTACATTCCAAGTGAAATCCAAATTAATGGTGAACAAAGTGTGTGTACAAACTTAAATGCATATGTGGAGGGCTGTGTTTTGGCTTGGCTAAAGCTATTTAGTCTAATTTCCAGAGGTGAATAATGATTCGTCAAGAAGCTCTGGCTTATGATGCTATATTCACGTTGCTTGAATCATTTATCATTGCTAAAACTGAAGTGTAAATTTTGGTTCACAATCGATGAATTAAACTTATTTTACACATATGCAAGCAAGCCCTTGTGTTTATTGTTTCCGTGGTTTAGTTAACGTTCTTTATTTTGTAGTTCTTGATATTCGCCTCTGAAAGTTAGACTAAAACAGTTATTTGCCTCACTGGCTCAGTAAATCTTTTGCCAAACAGTACCTTCTGAGTGAAGACGATGTGCATATATGGCTGACAAACATTCAGAGGAGAAGAAAGAATGCAACAGAACTAGATCTGTCATTGTCCACTTTATGTCATGCTAACAGAGATGGGGTATGGAAAAACTTTAAAGCAGTCACCAATCCAAATGGTGGAAAATTTGCCAAAACACATTCAAGACATCACGAAGAAAGTGCTTGTCGAAGCATTACAGAACGGTAAAAGGAACAACCATGCATCAAGGCATCTGTCATTGGAGACAGGCTATTTTCATTACAATATTCCCAACAAATGGCTACCAACTCTACTAACGATCTGTAGTAGTGCAGCCAATATACTGCAACTGGCACTTTTTACAAGAGGCTAAATAAATTACATTTCTGGAGTGGCAGGTTAAGCGAGACTTAATGTAATATGATTTACCAGTTCTGTAGCTGGAAAATCGATTTGATTGCACAAGAAAATTATTACAAAGATCGCACCTAGTTTTGTCGCATTTAAAGCAGCCATTCTCATTACTGTTACTTTTGTGTGAATCATTAGAATTAAATTTCGAAGGTGCTAAAATTTCCTTAACTTTCTAACTTTTCCTTAACTTTGGGTTTGATTCCAAAAGATGTAAATACTTGCTAATAATACCCCCGATGCTAGGTAAATTAGGGTTGTAAGTAACGACGAATACACCAAATGCAAATATGGTGGACCACTAGATCGGTGCCTGGGACGAGCTGCATGAAAGCGAGGCTAGTCAGGCTTTGGTGTTTTGTTTTGACAATGCTTTCCACAAAAGTTTTGCTTATTCGTGGATCTGGTGCATTTCTTTTCGCTGCGCCTACGAGTTGCTGTGTTTCTGAAAACCACCAGAAGTGATAGAAGTGTTCACTGTTTGCCTCTAAGGGAAAAAGTGGATCAATGCAATTCGTTGAGACGAAAGAAAGGAGTTCACGATCGCCGTGGGAACTATTGAGGTTTGTTTGCTACATTTCAAGTTAGAAGGTCTTAGAAAATTCGTTTAAATGACAAGCTTATGTGGTGTCTGGTGGTGTTCTAGCACAAGTTGCATGGCCAGTACCTTCCCCAAGGTAAAGAAAAGCTCCACTTCCAAGACATCCTCTGTCTCAAAAGAAGTTGTTCATGTCCGGCTTTGTCTGCGTCCTATCCACACGGACGGAATCACACGATCAAATACTAACCAAGTGAATGAAATTCAACTGCCCCCATAGTTGAAGCAAGTGAAAGCATTGAGCCAAATAAGAACGACTTGGAGCTAAATGTGATTGCTTGCACATTTTCTAAGATCTTCTAACCTGAAATGTAGCAGAAGGTAGCGAGACAGAGGAGGTCTTGGAAGTGGAGCTTTTCTTTACCTTGGGGAAGGTACTGGCCATGTAACTCATGCTAGAACACCACCAGACACCACATAAGCTCGTCATTTAAACGAATTTTCTAAGATCTTCTAACTTGAAATGTAGCAAACAAACCTCAAAAGTTCCCACAGCGATCGTGGAAGGTCTTGGAAGTGGAGCTTTTCTTTACCTTGGGGAAGGTACTGGCCATGCAACTCATGCTAGAACACCACCAGACACCACATAAGCTCGTCATTTAAACAAATTTTCTAAGATCTTCTAACTTGAAATGTAGCAAACAAACCTCAAAAGTTCCCACAGCGATCGTGAACTCCTTTCTTTTGTCTCAACGAACTGCATTGATCCACTTTTTCCCTTAGTGGCAAACAGTGAACTCTTCTATCACTTCTCCTGGCATTCAGAAACACAGCAACTGGTAGGCGCAGCGAAAAGAAACACACCAGATCAATGAATAAGCAAGACTTTTGTAGGAAAGCATTGTGAAAACAAAACACAGAAGCCTGACTAACCTCCCTTTCATGCAGCTCGTCCCAGGCACCGACCGAGTGGTCTGCCATATTTGCATTCGGTGTATGGGAATAGCTTTTTTGACGACTTCTCTTTGGGTTGCCAGTTGCAGTATATTGGCTCCACTACTAGAGAATTCAAAGTCCGATTTAGAAATCATAAATTGTCCATGCTATCTAACAAAAAATCTTGCGAAGTCCCTGTACATTTTAATAGCGCGCCGCACTGTTTACAAGACTTTGAATTTCAATGCATTGATCAAATTGTTCACACCAATTCACATGCTCTTTTGGAAAACACACTTACAACTAAGGAAGCTTACTGGAGTGCACAGTTGTTTACACTGTCGTCCTACTGACTTAACAAAAGGCAGGAATGCCATTAAAAAAAACGAATCGATTTCAATTAAGATCTTTATTAGCATCACACCTCATTTTGTGCAGTTAAAATTAATTCGGGTGTTCAGAAATCCCATTGTGGGATCCTGTTATTTATTATGTGCTTTTCAGCATTCAAGGGCTCTGGCTGGAGAATTTATTACTATTGTTTAACTGCGCCAGTCAAGGAATTTGTTATGACTTGTTTTTGGCCAAGTTTATTCAGGGGCCCGCAGCAGGAAGTTTGTTACATCCGGGTTGATCTTTCCACCATTAATCCTTAATTTTTATTTTGCTTTTCTGACTGCATTGTGCTTCGTAATGTAGTTGAACATAGGAGTATCTTAAGTGCAATTGGCGTTAGTTAGTATTACATCATTATTGATCGTTATGTTTTACGTCGTAAATATTTTTTGTTTTTAAATGTAATTAGACTATTTTTTGTTTCATTCTGTAAACATTTCTTTTAGTATTACGTAACACTATTTTGTAATTAGGGTAGCATACCTTTTTTTAACAGTTTTATATTTGACTCTGTAAAATTATGTAATCCCCGAAGGACTTTGCATGAAAATTCTATTTAAGAACGATTTTAACACTCAATCCACGTGCTGTAAACTGATGAGGGTCGTACGACGGAAACGTTTTAGTGAAGTTTTTTATGTCATCTTAGCCAGAAGTTGTCCGTCCTTGGATTTTCTCTTTAATTTCTATTATTACCAATGCCAAGGTTTGGACTGCGAATCTCTTCGGCATCCTCCTAGCAAACCATCTCCGTTGGCTCAGGACACACCTTCAAATATCTATATATACATATGTATATATAATCCTTGTTGCACCTGAGAGGCACATAAGGCTCAAGGGAAATAACCAGTTCCCGATTTGGGAATTCTGCCTAATTCCCAACTTTGGGATTTTGGCAACTCGCCGCTTACTTGACTTTGAGCTTGGGAATTTAAATTTTCCCAAAATGGAAATCAAGATAATTTCCCAATTTTTCCTAAAGTTGGGTATGGAAATATAATATTTTGGCTTAATTGAAATTTGCACAGTATTTTCTTCCTCTAGAAAATTTGTGTTCTGTGTTCTATGTACAATCTTAAGTCTTGCATGAAAGAAAAATAAAATAATCTTAATTTTTACAAGTGTCATATCAAATACATACAAGATCTCTGTATGTCTATAATAATAATCAGCCACATTATACCTACATTATTTTGTAATCAATGTTCCTTTATTATTGAAGAACACTGATTACAAATGTAGCTATGTACAACTCCTGGATATAAGTACATTTCTTGATTGGTTCCCTGCAATTAAGTTGTTAGGTTATTTGGATAATATGATGTGAAAGATATTAGCAAAAAATATTTCAACACAAAAGTCTTAACACATTTTTTATGAAACAGTGCATTGTTATATAAAACAGTTAAAACAACAACAACAACAACAAATAATAATTCCACTCAAGTTAATCATACAGAACTCATAACCAACTCATTCAGTGTTGCTAAATAACTTAGCTGACATGTACCAAATCAAGTATGCTATTGAGTCCTTGGTATGGTATATAGTTCACAAATGTGACACAGCTTTGGTTGAAATTGTCATTGTTAGTTTCTCAGTCATCTTCAGCAAATAATCTTATTCCTTGGCCCCGCCAAGTGCCTTTCCAGATACCGAGGATAGACTTCCGTAAATTGGTTTGGGATACAGAACCTTCACGTACCCATAAGCTAGAATCCCTTCCCCAACGAGGATGTGGGACATAAAATAATGCTTTAACTGTTCTTGCCCTTTGGTTGATTGTCTGGACTAAAGCTCTCCATGGTTCTAACTCATCTCCCTTGATAAGTACCATATCTCCTTGTACTGGCCAGTATGGTACACTCACAGATGTGATTGGGAAATCAGGGCGACTATAATCAATGCATACCAAGTGATTTGGGCTGCGAAGATTGAGATTATCCTCACATAGCATGACAGGTCTTTTGATAGAAGCAACATGACCTACAAGTTCAGTCCCTGATGGTTCCAAAACTAGGTATTTTGAAAACGAATGATGGGCTGGCTCATTTTCACTCATAATATGTTGAGATCCATCTCCAATTATGACAACTTCATGCTTTTCATGGACTGTAATTCTAAGTATATGTGTTATTGCCAACACTTCCATTGCATTTTTTAGTGCTTTCACAAATAACGCTGTCACCAGCTTTAAAAGACTTCCCTCTTTCTCCACACTTTTGGAGAAAACAAATGCTGCGGCACTCACATGCAACATCAGACAGGTGTTCTTGAGATGCTACAATCCCTTTTTCATCAGACAAAATCTGTAGCACCTCACTTCTCTGCCCTCTATCATTCCAGTGTACTCCTTTCAAATGACAAATAACAAAAAAGTTTGGCAGACTTTGATCTCTTTCTTCAACTGGGATACTGGCAACAATGGAAGACATTTCTGACAGACTTGAACAATGCTGTGTAAATAATGCTCCAGCTTGTAGATTTTGACTTCATTCAGTCACGCACCTTTAAAATCTCCCGCCTCAATTCTGCTCTAGCAAATGTCAATTCAATGTTTTTGTGGTTGTTAGAAATAGCTGTATACCTTCCCACAGCTCTCTCAAAATAATAGCACCAGTAATTGTCAGGGGAACCAAAGTATAGCACATCCTTATGAATATGAGTTACTAGATGATTGACTGCATGGCAACTGGGAAGTCCATACTTGTCCTTGAGTAAAATATTATAGCGGAAACACATATCCTTAAAAATCATAGCAGATTGGTTATCAAAAACAATTTTTTGCGCCAATCCAAAATTTTTTCCAGTCCAACCTGTGAGAGTTTTAATTCGAGTTGAAGTTCAAGTGCGTCAAGAACTGCTTTTGCAATTCTTTCAGAAATATCATTCTCTGTGGCAGGAACACTTTCCGTAATCTCAGGCTCATGATCTTCACTTCCAGACGGATCTGATTCAGTTCCTTCAGTGGTCACACGAATTTCACTTCCACAGTGACTTCCCTCATCATCACTGGCCACAAAATTTAAAGAGCATTCGGCTTCAAAAATTCCTTGATCACTATAAGTGCAAGCAGTGTTCTGTGAAGATTCTTCAGGACTACCAGCCTCTTCTAAGAAATCGTTGTCACTTTGAGCTTCCGCATAAGTTTGTACTGCATTTGTCCGATCAAAATGTCTGTATGCTGTTGCTCTTGAAACGGGAGTGTTAACGCAAACTTCGCACTGGCAATGGACATGTGGTTGTACATCGCTTTCGTTACATGTACAATAAAAAAAATATTGGACTTGCCATAAATTCGATCGCATTCCACGTCGTTTGTTGGCCTCAAACAACATTTAAAAAGTTAAATTTCCAGCAACTTAAACCAAAAATAGAAAGGAAATATCGAAGCTCACGCAAGTCAGACAACCAGTTTCAAAATGGTTGAGACACTCTCCTTAAAAAATGACTTTCCCTTTAAAATTGCTCAAAAATTGGAAAAGTAAGAAATTGAGCTTCCGACCCCCCACCCCCCTTTCAAAGTTGTTGCTTAACTAACTCAATGTCATGTGCACAAGTTAGCAACATTAAGATGAGGGAGGGGGATGAATGATTGCTAGGTATTTGAAAATCTGAAAATAACCCGTAAAGGACTAGTGTCTAAACAGGTTTTGAAAATGGTTGGAGGTTTGGATCGGGTTAGCCTCAATTTGATAAAGACCCAGTCCTGTGCGGATGTGATGGAGCAGTGTCAGCGTTTGCAATGAACGACCAAAGCAAAATTGTGTTGTGCCTTCTGATAGTTAACTTGTGCACTTTTTACGTTTCATTCATGGCTTCGAATGTGGAGAAGGATTTCAGAGGTAAATTCTGTCGTTTTATTTGTCCCTTTGTTTCGAATTTAGTGAAAATGTTCTGTCATTTGCCTGTGTCGTGTGCAAGTTTTCGACGAATGTTTCTGCTATTTTGTCTCTTTCAGAATGGTCGTGCAAAGAAGTCTCTAACTGGCTGCGAGAAAAACATTTTGCTGAAGAAATTGTGAAGAAGTTCTCTGGTATATGATTTATAGAAATGCTACTTTCCAACTGACTTCGCTCTTCCCTCTATTTTCTGTGAAGCTTTATGTTTGAACGGAATGCCCATTTTGTGTTTACAGAACAGAACATAAAAGGGCGCCACCCGTGTATGATGCGAAAATGTGATGGAGATATGCTCATCAAGTGTGGATTGGAAACTGTTGGCGATCAAATGGAATTTTTCCACCACTTGGAGTCTTTAGTTGAAGGTACGAATACTTAATTAAAAGCGAAGGAAAGGAAATAAGACAACACTTTCCTTGAGGAGCTTGCATGGATTTGCACATTTTTGATCGCGCATCAAGTTTGCCGTTCGCAATCCATTTTAATCTTCTTCAGTTCTGATCATCCTTGTTAAAATTCAGTTAATTATCACTTCTTTTTTGTTTTTCTAACTTGGAAAACTGTTATTTTGAAGTTTACTTCAATTTGAATTTAATTTTGTACAGAAATGTAACAAAGTACCTTGAGAATACGAATTTGAATTGTGCATGCTTTTCGATTCATTCTTTTGATGCGTAGCCGTAGAATGCAGGGTAAGGCTATTCGAGTGTTGGATTTATTTTTACTGCCTATCGATATGATGTAAATTTCTGTAATTTTTTTATTGAGAATTTTGACCTTGGCTTGCTCGAAATCTAAAGTCTGTTTTTAAAATCAAACGCCACTTCTAAACATGTGAAACAGAAGTCTTGGTTGAACTTTAATCCCAGTGTGCACAGAAAAACTTTAATTAATTACTTCTATACCATCACTACATGAGATGGAAACAAAATACTGTGTTGTTTTGAATTCTCTTATTTAGACAACAGCAGTGACACCAGTAGTAGTGTGGCCGCAGCTCCCAAAACCTCGCGTACCTTGGAGTTGCCTAAGGGAGTGAAGTATGATCCACCAAGAAAGAAAGAAAAATTGAGCGCACCCGAAATAAAAAAGTTGGATCCTTCCACAAAAGTTGTCTATGTAAATGTGTAAGTTGAATTAATTTTCTGAACTATTATTTTCATTCATTTGTAGCGTAGGTAATATTATCTCGTAATTTATTTAGTTTTTTGTAGTTTTCATATTTTGTACAAAGGTTGCAGCTGGTTTAAGCTGTAAGAGTGTGTCTGCTCTCTAATTTACTAATGCTTCTTCTTTTGTTTCCTTCCTTTTCTGAAGGCTTTCAAAAATACGAATCGCAACAGTTTCAACATTCCCTGGAGATTCAATTCCTTCCATAAGGACAGATCGAGAGGCAGCAGAGAAAGTTGATGCTCTCGTGGATGAATTGGTTTCAGAGTGTTCAATACAAAGCATTAACTTTGGGCGAGGTAAACTATGTTAGCAAATTATGTGATCTTATAGTTTTAATGTATTTTATTTATGTTAAGTAACATCTTGTTCATTTTCCCATTCATGTTGTGGTCCTTGTCCTGGTCCAAATTTAAATGTGTTAAATCTATTAAATACCAAATCATAAATGCTCTTTTCACACGCTCAGATGGAATAAGAGAGCACATAAAAGTGGTCCTTTATGAGAGAAGAAGAATGCTTACATTGGGGCACAGCTATGAGGTATCTTTCAGCTAATTTTAAAATACTAATGTTAATTGTATATAGAACAAGATTTCTTCCAGTGGTGTTTCAAGGGCAATTTATACCAAAGTTGAGAGGTCTAAAATACTCTTATAAGTTCTTAAACCAGTAGAAATGTTAATGTTATCCTCAACAATTCACCTTTACTGTAAATTTTAGGGCAGGTCATCTACAGTTGTTTGCATTTTATGTGTGCACATGACAACTTATTAGATTGGACATCAGCCAATCACAAATTGGGGTAGGAAGGAAGCATGGTGCAGCCTTTCTCAGGACCAGAATTGTGTTAAAACATTGTTTGACTGGTGACTGAAAGTTGGTCTCTAAGTGCAGTGTGCAGCAAGACATTGCCCTCTTTTTAAGGATAAGTTGTGAAACGACTATCAAAGAGAGTAACTAAATTACCAAATTTCTCTCTTTTGTGCAGAACGAAAGCAAGAAAGGTGCATAATTCTTCTTCTGCTAGTTCAAACAGTAATACCGTAATGATTCGATTTAGCGCCCTCCTTCCAATAAGCGCCCCCTTCCTAATAAGTGCCCCCATTCAAATGTGTTTTTGTAAATAAGCGCCTATTCCAATAAGCGCCCCTATTCTTACAGGTTTTGTTATTGTTAGGTACCATAGATAAACTCGTGAACATTCACCATACCGTACATGTGTATATTTACGGCTAAAATGAAGAATTCTTTTAAAAGTAACTCAACTTTCAACAATTTCTGTTATTGTTAGTGATTTTAATATTTATTAAAGTCTTGTTTCGAACATTTGGTTGATTCTCGAAAAATTAAATAAGCGCCCTTTCCCGAATAAGCGCCCTGTCTTGAATAAGCGCCCTCCGTTGAGGTGCCAAAAGTAAATAAGCGCCCCACGTGCTAAATCGATTATCTCGCGCATTATACTACAGCTGTTCATGAATCTTTCAATGATATTTTTAATCTTTTTAGGTCTTCATTGTATGACTGAGCGAAAAATAAAACAAATGGAGATTAGTTTTGAGCCCGAAACGAGCCAAAACTGACAGACTAAATTTGCAAATGTGTCGCAAGCGAAATTATGCAGTAAAACATTGCCACTTTTTTCTATGGGCGATAACTTTAAATATCGTAAAAATACTTTCTATGGGTAAACTATACACCCATCTGCTATAATATCAAAAAAAATCTCTGGGGAGATGGTTTTCAGTGGCCCGGTTGGCCTGTGATTATCACTAATTTTGCCGAAAATCTGTTGTTTGAAGTGTCAACAATTGCGTGACACGGCTGGTAAACCACAAATAAAATTATTTTTAAAAGTATGTTTGACACTCTTGTAAGAATTCAGCCAAAAAAATCATGCAAATATATGGGCCAGTTGGTGAACTCCTTGAAGAAGTAGGAGCAATGTGAGATTTTCTCCGTTCACACGTTTTAGAAACGTTGCGTGATCACAAAATGTTAGACGGTAATTAATTCAGTTAAATTTATTGAAGTTCTCACAATCCCGAAGTTCTCACCATCATTCACAAAACCAGGTCTTATAAAGGAAAGGTTAAGAATTCCCAGATTCACTGATAGACGTAATCACGGGTCGATATTGTTTGGTAATTTCTTTACGTGATCTAAAGGGAACTCGGGTAATAATTAAAGTATGTTTTTGCCGATCTCGTCGGATCTGATGCCTGTGTTTTTATGCAAATTTGTTATCACTCGTTTTATTCTAGTCCTATACAGCAGGAAAATCTAACACTATAAAATGTTTGTTTAATTCATTTTCAATTAGACATGAACAGTGTAACTGAAAAGTAAAGAATTTTATGGTTGACGGATCAATTCAAGAAGCAGAACATTACTTTTCAAAGTTATGGACAAAGATCTATTTTCAGCACGATTAGTACTTTTCAAACAACTGAAATTTTGAATATGATTCATGCCAGAATTTAACGTAAAAGTTGTACCAGCCTTGAATCTAATTTCTTTGGGGACATTTTTAATTGCTAATTAAATTATCTTTATTTTGAGAACGAGATTAAATTGAATTCCGTAAATTCGACTCTTCGCTGTTGTGGATAAAACAAAATGGATGTTTCAGGGATGTTTGCTGTATTAGTTGGTGGTCAGTGCTTGGCCTTTGATCCCAGAGACAAAAATTAGTGTATGGACATAGTCCAACTGCTATCATGCGCAATAAATATACAAGACAGCACTGAAGTCACTCGATCTGGTCACACTGTGTCATGCACTAGAAAGATTTATGGCATGTTGATTCTTCAGATTCGCGCCCGCTTTTATCGCTCGCCCGCAACTACCGAGAGAGTCTCCCCCTTTTTTCCTCGCTTGCCCGCTTTTTTCAATCGCCCCCAACTACTGAGACAGTCTCCCCCTTTTTTCCTCGCTAGCCTGCCTTTTTCGCTCGCTCCCAACTACCGAGAGAATCCCCCCTTTTTTTCCTCGCTCGCCTGCTTTTTTCGTCCGCCCCATTTACCGAAAGAGTCCTCCCTTTTTTTCCTCGCTCGCCCGTTTTTTTTGTCCGCCCCCAACTACCGAGAGAGTCCCCCCTTTTTTTCCTCGCTCGCCCGCTTTTTTCGTCCGCCCCCAACTACCGAGAGAGTCCCCCCTTTTTTTTCCCTGCTCGCCCGCTTTTTTCGTCCGCCCCCAGCTACCGAGAGAGTCGCCCCCCCTCCCCCACCCCCTTTTTTTTCCTCGCGCGCCCGCCTTTTTCGTTTGCCCCAACTACCGAGAGCCCGGAACAGGCTAAGTGATAACCTGCAAAGAAGTTGTCTCTTCTCCACCCAGTGTTTGAGAATTGAGAAATCCGTTTTATTAGAATTTGATCGAGATCAGTATTACGTATTACCCATTAAAAAGTAGGATTCGTAGGTGCTTTTTTTTTCTACATACATGTTCGTTGTTGAAATATTTTGAAACTCCACCCCGCAAGTCACCCCACGCCCCACCCCTCTCGACCTCTGACATTCCACAGACCTGTTGGCTTCATCCCACCCCATCCCACCCATTTTAAATACAACAGTTCTCCATCCTCCGAAAATTGGCTGATAATTTTCAGGGACGTTTCGCATAGAGAAAATTGCCTTATGCAACTGAAACCGCTATCTGTGGACAGCCGGATCAAAAGGACCAGAGAAAAGAAGCGGCGAAGAAAAGGGGCTTTTCCTTTCCTTAAAAGGGGGGTGAAGGTGGAATGTAGGTGGCACCGATTTCATGACAAGAAAACTCCGATGTTTTTAAACAAAAGGGAAGAACTGGTCCTCTCCACTACATTCACCAGTGATTGCAGTTTATCTCCACAAATGTAATGTGTTTATCTAGCGAACGTACAGTACTAGAAAAGAAATGACACTAGACCAAAAAATATCCTTAGAATGATCATGCAACGTATGAAGTGAATGTGGGAATATTTTTTTACATGTGTACCAAGTATGACTGAAGCGCAAACAAATTTTCGATGTCGTAATATTTTTATTAAACGTGTGCTGGATGTACTGGACTATCCGACCTTTCGTCATTCTTTTTCTTTTTTTTTCTTGCCGACGCTGAACGCTAATGAATTCTCTAACCAGATCATTGCTATTTCATATCATTATTACAGACAGTGAAATCCACCCAAATCCACCACTACTAATTTTAGTGTGGGAAACCACTGAGAATAGGTTAGTCGTCAATCGACTAAATCGACCATTTGTATGAGTCAGGATGAGTAGTTTATCGTCGTATGAAAAATAGTATAGAACAAGCTCATCAAGCAGAGCACCCCAGTATCACCCCAGTACTCAATTATTAAAGGCAAATACACTACGTATGGACAAAACATCGTAAATGTTTATCTAATTTAAATTTCAGCTGAAGAAAAGTAAACAGCTACCCGCGGGAAAAGAACCACCTAAAAAATAGATCCAATCTCATTATAAATAATTAAAGAAGTAAAATTATCTCTTTACGTTCCTATCTACAATAAGCAGGTGATATCTATTCGTTTTCCAATATTATTACCGACTCTCACTCAAAACTTGAAAACCCTCAGGAATTGTGACCAGCCGTGTCACGCAATTGTTGACACTTCAAACAACAGATTTTCGGCAAAATTAGTGATAAACACAGGCCAACCGGGCCACTGAAAACCATCTCCAAGAGATTTTTTTTGATATTATAGCAGATGGGTGTATAGTTTACCCATAGAAAGTATTTTTACGATATTTAAAGTTATCGCCCATAGAAAAAAGTGGCAATGTTTTACTGCATAATTTCGCTTGCGACACATTTGCAAATTTAGTCTGTCAGTTTTGGCTCGTTTCGGGCTCAAAACTAATCTCCATTTGTTTTATTTTTCGCTCAGTCATACAATGAAGACCTAAAAAGATTAAAAATATCATTGAAAGATTCATGAACAGCTGTAGTATAATGCGCGAGACAATCAAATTTTCACAAAATTCAGTCTAACCGGAAGTGGATTTTGAGCCCAAACGGGGCGAAATCGTTTTTTGCATATTTCTACGAAAGGAAGCTGTGTCAGGACAAACTAACTGCAGTCCGTTTAGTTTCTCACTAGGACCTATCTTTGTGCAAAATATGAGCGAAATCGATTTTTCGACTTGTGCCGCCGAAAGTCGATTTTAGTCGACTTTTGTAGAAAGCTGCACTAAAGTGGCTCTAAACTGAAAAATCATCGAGAACAGAGTGCTAAAACCTTGCTGATGAAGGATTCATCTTTCCTTCCACGGCCGTGAAGAGATGGTGTCATGACACTTCAAATGCGTTTTGAATACAAATCACGGACTTGAACACAGACTTAATGAGGCTTCTCAAGACTTCTGAGAACAAAATGGTAATGTACATTATTGCTTCAAGTTTGGATGGAATTTTTAGAAGGATCGGTAAAGCCATTGAGTGAATAATTGACTGCCAAAGCCGTCCGCTAAAATTAAAGCTTTCGCTTTGGAGTGAACAACTGAATAATTAACTCTTGTATGCAGGATTGCACGGCTTTGAAATTTTCGATATTTTGACGCTTTTGAATACATTTCTTGGCTTCTTCTTACCTGAAAATTAACTTGAAACAAAGTTTCTTTCAAGTTTCTTTCATTTTTCCATCTTTAGTCCGGAATTTTAGGCTTTTGAAGCCGAATAGATTTGACACGCACGTGTTGTTATCCGATACGCATTTTTAACCAAGACTTGCTTCAGTTGTTTATTTAGCCGCTTTGTTTTGAGTTGTGTTTATAGATTTAAAACTTACTACAGTGCTTCAGAAAATACAAAGGAGTATGTTTATTAACATTAAAAGTAAAGGAAAGCGTTGAAGGCGTTGCTAGTGTTAATTTTGTGCTAGGAATTCTGTAGTATTGTAAGCGATTTTACGCCGTTTCGCACCGCCGTGATTTGTAAATATTTTCCATCTTCTCAAATTACCGCTTTTCTGAACCAAGAAATTTCCTTAGTACTTTTGAATCAATGGCAGTAGCAGCTGTACAGAATGAAAACCTATCTTTTACCAGAGTATTTTACGATATTTGTAAGACTTTGTACAAATTCTCTGTGTTTTTCCGAGCTCCAAAAATGACGCGCAGAGGTGAAGAAAACTTAATCGCTGTCTTTAAGTTTGGTTTGGGATCAATTTATGAAGGCTAACGTCTTTAACATCTGTCCCAATTAACATTTTCTATTATTCAGTTGACGTCAAAGGACACCTCTTAGATGGGAGTACCATACAAGAGAGTCGGCAACCAAAACAACGTCTAGCTAAAATAGAGGTTACAAAGAATAAAGTTCAGCTAGAGAAGGTGCTGCGAGACAACAAGAAGTCATCTAGCTCAAACGTAACAGCAAGAAGAAATGAGCTTCAAGAGGCAGCCTATCAGGATATGAAAAAGCGTAGGTTTACATGGATCATATTTGGTGTTAAGTAGTGACTATTTTTATCCTCCACTTTCACAATATTTTTTATTCATTTGGTGATTGTACGAAACAAAACATTTTACGGATGTAATATTTGAAGTTATCTGCCCCCTTAAAAACTAAACTAAATGCTTGTGATAGCTAACTTGCATTGTTTGTTCAATAGGTGTTGAAGAGAAGTTTCCCGGTTGCACTGTGGAGAATGAAATAAGGATAATTTGTGGGAAGTGCAAAACAACTGTTAACCTAAATCGTATTTACTACGACGACTATTTTGAGAAAAGTAAGTTTATTCAGTGTCAGTTCATCCGTCCGTCCGTTCATTATTTATTTATTTTCTATTTTGTTTCGATATCAGACAGTTATAGGTGTAGGTATTGCACGCACGGCTTGACTCGTCCTGCTCAAAAGATCTGAAGGCTGTTCTGACCGACATGGCTTTGAGAGGCCGAGATAGAATGGATACGAGTTATGTAGCAGAGTGCAATGGAGTTAACGTGGCGGAGGTTTTGCAGCGAATGGGATACCTCGTCCATACTTTAGTACAGGAAATGTTTTGGAAGGAATATGGCCTTAACAAACCGGGCGTTTTGGTTCATCCAATCTCAGTTTGGTGTGGTGCGTTTGGCTCACTCTATGTTGTGGATTACACCCTTGGATCCCTTTTTAAAGTCCGGCTTCATAACCCTGCAGACGTCGAACTTCTAGCCAAGGACATTTTTCATCCAACATGTGTCATCTATGAACCGGGTGTCATCTTTGTCGCAGAAGAGGACTGTCTCTCGTACTTGGACGTCGGCAAAGTTGTTCAGTTAAATCCCAAAGCGCTAAAGAAGCCTCGGCTACAAGAAGAGCTCTGCAAGCGAGGTCTGCTTGACCAAGATAATCGTGTTTCCGTCACTGAAATGCGTCAATGTTAGCCAATTGGATCAAGGAGAACCCTCCCACAAGTCAGAAGAGCAATGGATTAATTTCTCTTCTCGAAGACGTCAGCCCTTTGGCCCTGTGTGCCAATGAAGACCGAAGCATCCTCTTTGTGTCTCAGCGTGACAATCCAACAATCTTGAAAGTAACCTTTACCTGCACTGGTACTGTACTTAAGGCAGACGTAGAATCTTTCATCACGATATCGAGTAAAGCGTGTTGTACTGGACTGGCCTTTAACAAGGAGACACGAGATATCTTGGTTGCCAATTCCCAGGACGATGGTGGAATTTACATGATAGACGCGGCATCAGAAGACCGCGCTGCAACGTGTGTAAAGATGATCCATAATGGCACGGATGTCTGCAGTAGAGCCTATAGTGTTGCTATCAGTCACTCGGGTGATACCTTTTTCACAGATGTTGATGCGCATAAAATAGGCAAGCTCCTGAAAGGCAGTACATGTTCAGCAGAATAAACCATGGGATCAGACGGAGAAGCACCTCACGACGGTTGCGATAAAACAGCTGTGTTTACTCAACCAACAGGACTTTGTACCAAGGGGGACTCTCTTTATCTCACTGACACAGGAGCTGGGGCACTTTAGCTTATATCCCCTACAAAGCCAATTGCCAATTTCCTTAAGCATGTGTGACTTCTTTACTCTTCTCATGGCATCCATTCTCCCCCGGCATCATTGCCAACTGCAATGCGTCTCTTGGACGAGGCAACGCAATACTTTGAAGCTGCGGTAGAAGAAGCAAAAGTGAGTGCAGGATCCAGAAAAACCGTTGAGGGACCGCATGGAGTGCCTTCTTCAAAGACCATTGCAAGCATAAGGATGACGCTTGAGGCCTTGCGCGGCATTGAAAGGGAGCTCAAGAGTGTAAACCCGGCCTACATTAACCTTGTGAACCCCAAATCCCTGGTTACCTTAATTGTTGAACACTTTAACTCGAAGATGAGGGAGGTGTACGAAGTACCTACCGTGCTCCAGTATTCGCACCAATTTCCTGCTGCCGTTGAAGAAACTGTCAAAAGAACCACCAATTGCGGTTTCAACTACTTTACCAGCAGGAAAAGCTACTATGATGTACTGGAAGGTATGATTGCTTTCGAAGAGCTCCCTGACATCCCTCGCCCACCTAAGCAGCACGGCATGCAGGGAGACCTGTCACTTATGCGGAAGTGGGCGAACGAGTACGGCAGGTCAGCACTCCAACTTTCTGTGCGCGCGAAGTCCACGAAGGATAACCCAGGCACACTTCCTGTGTCTGCGTATGGACGCCGAGGTCTTCAAGCGAACCCATCCTCATCTTTGTCAGAGATCCGGGACAACATAGATTCCGATAGTCCAGCCAGTGATGATGAAGATGAAGCCAATGTTGACTATGTGACAAACCTTGTTTCCGCTATTACTTTCAGTAAAGACTGAACGCTTTTGATATCTCACGATGAGAGAGTTTCAGGCCCATTTCTGTTTGGAAACCTTGTACAAGATTGGAAACCGCGGTCGTTGACGGACACTGTATGCACCTGATCCAGAGGACTGTCTTCTCCTTCACTATGAATTTACTGGTAATGTGAAGCTTGATCAAGTCGTTTGTCAGCTTAATGGGGATGAAAATATTGCTCATGTTGACGATGATTATCAATTTGAAATCAGTGATCATGTCTACCATCAGTGCATCATGCGGCTGAGTTGACTTGGAAGAGCAGAGTCTTCTCCTACGGGAACCGTAGAACCAGCGTCAGTTAGCCACACCTCTAGAGGTCGTTCTCTTCGTCTGCCTCACAGATTTCGAGAGTACGTTGCAAAAGTCATTATTAGCGCGCGTTCGTTTGGGATCAATCTGGAATAAGAATAATTGGAATAATGCAAGTTAGCGTTCGTTTGGCTGCTCTTCTTATTCCGGAATATTTGGATTTCCATTCCGGCTATTCTGCTCCCAGGAATATATTCTTGTTCCAGAATATTCCCAAACGAATGCGCCCTTAATTAGTCGGTAGTGGTCTGTAACTGTTGACATGGTCTTTTCTAGTCGCTCTATCGTGTTTAGCATCTCTCGTGTAAAGGCTTCCAACGCTTTTTCCGATATGACAGGATGTTTTTCCGATATGATGTTCCAACATACAGTAAAAGCGTATTGATCTGAAATATCATGCCTAGATTTTTTCGTTAGACTATTTACCGTCGTTTAACTTTCATCGGTATGATTGTTTTGTGAAGCACGCTTCTAAATAGTGAAATAAGGTACTGGTGATATCATTTGGTTGCAAACACTGCTAATTAGTCTCAGAAATGCTCTAGCTTGATGGGTAAAGTGGCGTAGCAACAAATATCCCGTTGCTGTTTGCCTCAGTCGTTTTGGTAGCTCGGTGAATGTTTTGTCTTGTAGTTTTATAAAAGCAGAAAAAGTGAAACATGGAATACAGTATCAATGAATAGATTGCAGACTCACACTGACATATAGCAAGCTACAGTTGTTTCGTTAAAGGGCGTTTAACGTCCATTCCAGCTCATTCCCAGATTTTGATCGTCGAACTGGATGAATTAAAACTAAAAAAACTTATGACTACGGTTGGACTTGATCATAGCATGCTGGAGTGAATCAGTGATTTGAGAACAACTTATACTTACTTCAAAAACCATTGAACGAGGTAAATGATGGATGGGGATACTTGTCATTTTACTCTCTAGATGGAGGAATCCTTGACTTTGCGGTAAGTTTTTGTACAAATAAGAAACTATTTATGCGTTGTTGATTACCTTTTTGTTATTATAATTCTATACGAAGTAACGCAACGACATTACTTAGAAAAAAAAAACTACAAAATCGATGTGAAGAGACCTAGCTAGATTTCGCTTGCTGTACAAAAATACGAGACTCCGAGACCACGAGACGATTCTAAAAACGAAAAAGACGAGACTGCGAGACTCACAAAATTCGGCTATTTTTTTGCGAGACCCGCCGTTTTAGAAGGACCATTCGCCACCCCTTATATGCACAGCTTTCCAATATTCTGAAAAGTTACTTTAATCATTTACGAGCGATACACGATGATCAGTCTGACAACCTATTTCTATTCCACAGAACAATTCAAGCTCCTCTCACGTAAAGCTTCTTGAAAATTATGATGTTTTTGTTGATCGCACCAGACTGAGGGCTGCTCTACAAGGAGCACGCCAGAAGACCCCTATCTTTTTATTGAATAAACTGATACCTCTGGTGTTCTCTGAAGATGAGCTGGCAAACTCCTGTGGCCTTGGAATCCACAACTCAGCTAAATCCGTGCTGTCAAAGTTGCCTCTGGACTTCAACAAAGTGGCAGCTTGTAAAGGTATGAGTAAGTCACGTGATATTTGACCGCAAGGTGATTCGGAAATGTTTTTGTTTCATTGTAGATACCCTGTAGCGGGGAAGTGTTCCAAAAAAAAAAAAGAAATAGATACCTGGTAGTCTAAAATTCTAATAAAATTTGCACGAAATATTGCCTTTTTACAACTGCAAATATATGTTTAGCAGTGTTAAGCGATTACAATTATTGTTTTGACTTTGTATTTCCAGAATTTTTTCGAGCTCGGGCTTACTGTAAAACTCTAGATGTTTTCAACATTTAAATTTGTGTTCTGGCACTGAGTACTTTTACGTTTTGTGGACATTAATATTCCGTGAGACAGAGAGTTGTCTCTGTGCCAGAACACGAATATTTCTGTAGCGATCACATCATTGGTACACGTGATTTAATAATCTACCAATGTAACACGATCATCCAAGAATGAGATTACAGTAAAATACATCTGAGATTGAGCGCGTGTACACTGTACTTGTCTTCCTTCGTCTTACCCGATCACTACATTGGCGACGAGGACGGGATATAAGAAAAAGAAGCGAAGAAACAAAACGCAGATAGAAAATGGAAAGTGCTTCGGCTCCACCGAGCAGTAGCGCCGCTCCACAAGCCCAAGCACAACCGGCACAGCAAAACATCACTGTTACAAACAGACAGCTCAATATTACACCCTTCGTCATCGACCGCAATCCCACTAACACCGCCAACAGATGGGATAAATGGAAAAAGGATATCGAACGTCAATTCCATTTTTTCGGCATTCAAGACCCGGAGTTGAAAAAGGATGGTCTAATCATTACGGCGGACGCGATATCGCCAATCTCGAAGGCTCTCTACCAGATGTCAAAAGTACAGATCCGCCCGCGGACGAATACACGAAATTCATTCGAAAGCTGGACAAGCATTTCCTCCCAAAGAAAAATAAAGATTACGCGAGATTTCAACTTGGAAATCTACAGCAAGAAGAAGATGAATCGCTCGCCAAATACTTCGCTCGTGTACGAGAAATCGCCAAGAAATGCGAATATCACGATGAAAACGACGCCATCCGAGACCACTTAATAAAAACAATGCGTAATAGAAGAATTCGGGTTAAAGCCATTCGACAAGGCTGGAGTCTTCAAGAAATCCTGGATGAAGCCACTATTGACGAAGAAACCAACCAGCAAGCGTCCGAAATGGAAAAGAAGATTTCCCACGAAGAAAAAGATGCTAAACGCATCGAAGAAACGCCAACTCCAAAACCATGTGGTCGATGTGGGCGTAAACACACACAGAAATGCCCGGCGGTCGGCGCCACTCTCACCGCATGTGGAAAACGAAATCATTACGCAAACGTCTGCAAAAGCAACCCTCAAGAGAAGAAAGGCTTTCGTCCACAGTAAACTCACTATCCAAAAGATTCTCGAACAAGACGCGGTCAGCGAGGACGAAGAAATCATCGAAGATCAAACAATCGAAATGGAAAAATCCACCAAGTGTCAGGTCACGAGGAAATCGACCGGAAGTCAGATTCCAGCGACACTTCGAGCGATGATTGTTTCATCCACCACCTAAAGATACACAAAGCCAGCCAAAGCATTCAGAAGACCTGCGCCATCCTCATCAACGGCATTGAAACCACAGTCGAGCCAGATACCAGCGCGGACACCAACATTATGGATGAGTATCAGTTCCGAAAACTGCAAACAGAAAGACCGGAAATGGCACTTGAAGAATCGAAAATCAAATTAAAAGCACTCACCCATGACCTGCCAATCATAGGAGAATGTACTGTGAAACTCGAAAACCAGACGAGAGAAACAGAAGCAACAATCGTGGTAGTCCATGGAAAGATTGACTCACTACCTCTACTGGGAAGACCCAGCTTAGATGAACTTGGAATGCTAAAGATCGATGAAACAGGCGGATTAAAAGAACCAAACAAAGCCGTGAAGAAAATCGAAAATGAGAATCCTGAGCTAGAGAAAATCCTAAATCGGTACAAGAATCTTTTTGAAGGTGTTGGCAAGGCAATAAGAGATGGCCAAGAGATACAAATTCATCTACCTATGAAAGAAGACGCCATACCAATCGCCCAGAAACCTAGACGCGTCCCATACCATCTCATTGAACCCCTCCAAGACAGAATTGAAGAGTTTATCAAAAATGACATCATGGATAAAGTCCCTGACCACGAAGCAATCACCTGGTGCTCACCAATCGTCGTGCAACCAAAGCCCAAGAACCCTAAAGACATCAGAGTTAACCTGGACCTCCGTCTCCTGAACAAATCAATGCTCCGCATGCAACGTCCAAGCCCCAATCACAGAGGATTTTGTAACAGTATTCAGAGACTGTAAGATCTTCAGTAAACTTGACCTTAACCATGGCTACCACCAGTTCTGCCTCGACCCCGAATCACGAAAAACCATGACCTTCTCCACTCCATGGGGCAACTACAGGTACAAACGTCTGGCCTTTGGCGGAGTAAACAGCCAAGACCTGTTCGATGCAGAAATAAGCAAGATCATATCAGGCATCCCAAAGGTTCTCAATAACCATGACGACATTATGATCAGTGGTAGAGACTGGGATGAGCAAAACAAGTCTCTTGCACAACTGCTACAGAGACTGGAGGATCACAACCTGACCCTGCAACGTGAAAAGTGCGAATTTGGAAAAGCGTCCATCGACTTCCACGGACACTTGTTTACACAAGAACGTCTTAAACCAAGTCTAACCAAGATTCAAGCTGTCAAAAACTGTGCTCCACCAGCATCCAAAGAGGAATTAGTCTCTTTTCTCCAAATGGTAGCCTACCTATCCAGGTACATCAGGAACTTCTCCAGCAGGTGCGAACCACTGAGAAAGCTCACGAAAATCAACGCAAAGTTTGAGTGGTCGACAGAACAAGAAACAGCCTTCAAGGACCTGAAAGCCGCCATCACAGCAGCCCCAGTCCTAATCCCGTACCATTCAGAACACGAAACACTTGTCATCTGTGACGGAAGCCCAGAAGGATTAGGAAGAGGTCTGTTTCAGAAGACTGGCAAAGGATTCCAACCAGTACACTATGTGAGCCGGACCTTAACTGACACAGAGAAGAGGTACTCTCAAATCGAGAGAGAAGCACTGGCAGCCGAATTCACTACAACCAGGCTCCAGATGTACCTGCTTGGCGCACCAAAGTTCCAGTTAGCAACGGACCACAAGCCACTGCTTCCACTCTTCAACAACCCAACAGCTAAACTGCCACCACGCATTGAAAGACTGGCCTTGAAAATGCAGAACCTCGACTTCGAAATGATTCACATCCCTGGTAAAACCAACATGACTGACTACATGTCCAGACATCCACTGCTGGAGACAGGGAACGACCGTCTCAAGAAATATGTCATCGCCACCGTCCAATCAGAGCACGCTGTAGTTCTGGACAGAATCAAAGAAGAAACCGCAAAAGACAAACAGCTTACAAAGCTCGCTGCGGCCATGCAAACAGGCAAATGGACCAAGACTGACCCAGACCTCAAGCCATACTTCGACCTGAGAGCAGAGCTATACATGGCAGAAGGACTGATCCTGAGAATGGACAGAATCATCCCCCCTGAATCACTGAGAGACAAGATTATCCAGATAGCCCACAAGCAAGGACACTTGGGTATCAGCAAGACTAAAGAAATGCTACGCCGAAAGTACTGGTTTCCCGCCATCAACTCTCGCATTGACACCGTTGTGATCACTTGCTTTGACTGCCAGATAGCAACAAACACGCAGCATATTGAACCAGCCAAGATGACAAAACTGCCAGAGAGACCTTGGGAAACCATTGAAATCGACTCCTGTGGACCATTCCCAAGCAAAGAGTATGCACTGGTCATAACTGACCAATACTCAAGGTACCCAGAGGTTGAATTTGTTTACTCGACAGCCATCAAACCGGTACAGAAGAAGTTAAAGAAAGTCTTCGCCACTCACGGAGTCCCCAAGACAGTCCAATCAGACAATGGACCACTGTTTAACTCAGAAGACTTCAAAGAATTTGCAGCGGAAATGGGGTTCACGCACAAGAAAATCACGCCACGACATCCCAAAGCCCAGGGACAGGTGGAAGGTTTCAACAAGCTCATGAACAAGACAGCCGCTTTAGCACGCGCAGAGGGCATTGATCTCCATGAAGCAACCTGTGACATGCTACAAGCATGCCGAGAGACACCTCATCCAGCCACAGGAAATGCGCCATATGATCTCCTCATGAATCGAGCAATCCATACCAGACTTGACCACTACCCAACAGAGAGAGCCAGCAGGGACGAAGAAGTCAGGACAGTCAGACAGCAAATACAAAGAGAAATCGAAGTCTTACCATGACCGAAGACACAGAGCCAAGAAACACAAGTTCAAAGCCGGAGAAGCCGTTCTCCTGAAACGTGACAAGAAACGCAAAGGAGACACCCCATTCGAACCGTAAATCTACATTGCCACAAAGGTAATTGGCTCCACAATCCATGCTAGGAGAACCAGTGATGGGAAAACAGTATGCAGAGATGCATCCAAATTCAAGCTGCTCAGAACAGCCTACGTCCCAGCAAGAGACAAGAAAACAAACCCTGTAAGACCAGTAGTACCACCAGCTGTCACCCAGGAAACAACACCAGTGGCAGCACCAATAGCCACCCAAGGCATTGTCACTCGACAAGTGCCAATTGAGGCAACGCCTACCAACCAAACCCTACCCCTGCGCAGATCACAGAGACAGACCAAATCTACATTTGATGGACACCTGAAGGACTATGCCAAATGAACATTGAATTGACTTTGAACATTGATCAGATTTCAACAATGATTATGAACACTGAACACTTGTTTCGTTACTGACAAGTGACTGTGATTATTTCTAATTACTATGGTACTACGGTACCAGCATTGAATATATTTCATTGATTAGGTGCATGTCAATTAATTATTATTTATTGATTGAGTCATTGATTAGTTACATGTTAAGTACAACCAAGAACGAAGTGGATACATGAATTTTAAGGAACTGATCTGAAGAAGGAGGAGTGTAGCGATTACATCATTGATACACGTGATTTCATAATCTACCAATGTAACATGATCATCCAAGAATGAGATTACAGTAAAATACATCTGAGATTGAGCACGTGTACACTGTACTTGTCTTCCTTCGTCTTACCCAATCACTACAATTTGCAAGTGTCAAAAACACTGAGACCAACAAATAAAAGCAAACTGCAAGCAAACCGCTGACCACCATTCTGCCCCTGCAGCGGAAAATAATAAGTGAAATCGCTTGACATTTCTAAACAAAGATCTGCTATTCTAAGAAGAATTTACTGAGATATTTTAGTGGAAATTGTATAAGAATTTAAGACTGTAGGGTATCTAGCGTCTTGGAAACTGCAAGGTATATTCAGTAATGGATCGCTCATTTCATTTCGGTGGTTTCGTTGCGTTGTTTTGAATGCATGCATGCAATCACATCCCTTTATTGGTCTCATTTATATTTGTCTGTTTGTCCTCATTTTGTACGAATCAGTATGCCAGGGTGAAAGTTTCGCGAAGAGCAAAACTTATCTGAAACTTGTTGATTATAACAGGAGATAAGTAAGACATCTTTTACTCTTAAGGACCAGAAACAATACAGCACTGTTAATATACCCATTTCATTATACATATTCAAAACTAGAATTTAAGTTTGATCGATCATATGCATATGATATTTTTAAAACGCGTAGAGAAAATTTGTTGTTTTCGCATGATTCCTTCAATCAAAACTAATGAATTGTTTGGTTCACTGGAATTTCATGTAATGTCTATTGTCTGTTTATCAGCGATCAATAATCTCCCTTGCTGTGCAACTTTATAGTTAGCTCGGCAGCATTCATGTGTACGTGTATACATGATTTCGACCGAGTGTGGCTGTGTTCATTTCATTCGTACACCTACTACGTTCCACCACAGAATTTTCGCACTGGCAAACAATTGTTGAATGCCTGCACGTCTGGGTTTCTAGAAGGTTTTGAAGTGGTAATGGAACACTAATGTCACCAACAGCTTGGCATGAAGGTATGTTTCGAGGTTCATGTCACACAACCTATTTTTAGGCGTTTCATCAGCTGCTACGATCTTGCCTTTCTAAGCCTTAAGGTGGCTCGAAATAGTTTTTTGGCGCGCGCAGACTGGGTTCTAACTCCTCGCGCGGTAGTTTTAAAATCCCACGAAGCTCTCACGGAAAAAAAATGGCGATTGCGATGTATTTTCGCCTTGTTCTATGCCGCTCGTTTGTTAATTGGAAAAGTATTGGGTTACCCTCGCCACTGAAATTTTGGCACTGTAAGACATTGATCTCTGAACATGTGTTAAAGGGTAGAATTTGCAGCATACCGCCAGATTTTGGCTCTGAAAAACGTAAACAAGACGATCGTGGAGGGATACCGTACGTATGCTTGGGATTAGCCGGGATTTTTTATGTGGTAGTTTTTTTAGTAAGTCCTGCCGAATGTATTGGGGAGGGCAGCTTGACTTTAAGCGGAGAGGACCAAGAAAACAGAGAACACAGCAATACATATGCCCTTGGCCAATGTTAAAACCCGTGACCTTTCGGGTCGCTTTTCTTCTGCGAGTAGACTTTTCAAAACAAAAGAAAGAAAACGTCATGCAGTAGATTTGCTAAAGGGCATTAACTCGGTAAAACGAAAACTGGATTATGAAGACAGGCAGGAGGAGGAAGATAAAGAACACTGGAAGCGAGCAACACGAAGTGTCACGGTAAGTTTCTTTCGTTTTCAGTTTGTTTACGTGCCCGGTTGTCACTCGCATTGTAACATGAGACCTGCTGTCACGCGAGGTTTATAATTGAATAAAACTTGTCATCTCATCTATACTTCAGAACTTTGAAAACGCTCAAAGAAGTATTCCAACTGGAACAAGAATTGTGGATCTTGAAGCTCTGCAAGAAGGTCTGAAGAAGTGCTCTAGCTGCATGAAAGGTGCTCCTAAATTTCTTTGAAAATGAAGCATAACTTGACATGCATAAAAAAAATACTGTATGAAGTATTTTGTTGTTGCAGGACATACAACAGAATAAAAAAATGCAAAAGGTCCTGTAAAAATAAATAAAACCCAAATGTAAAATGTCATGCTATATAGCTATATCCAAAAATAATTTATTGAAGATAAACCATAGCAGGAGCCCAGTTTATTTAAGAATAAAACATTAAAGCAATAATTGAAAAATAAGTAAAGTGCTACAATATGTGAAAACAGTCACAATTTTGAAGATCCTTCAAATAAAGCTCTCAGTCTTTTTTCTTAACTGTTTTATTGGTCTTACGAATCTCTTCAGCCTCTATTTTATTCTGCTGTTGTTGTTGTTAGGCCCCCTCCCATTCACAGAAATTTGCAATGAAACAATAAATGGACTGGCCAGTACATTTACAGTTAACTGTCCCTATTGTGGAAAAAGCAACACAGTGTCAACATCAAAAACACAGAGATATGGTAGCAGAGGTCCAAAGGCCTTTGATGTTAACAGCAGAGCAGCCCTTGCCACCCTGAATGCTGGAATTGGACACACCCATCTTAGCGCTATAAAATCAGCACTAGACATTCCACAAATGAACCATGTCACATTAAAGGCAAGAGAAAGGGAAGTTGGCAAAGCCATTGAAAATGTTGCTGCAAAGAGTTGTTTAGAGGCCATATTAGCTGAGAAAGAAAATGCTCTACAAGGTACTTGAGGGTATTTTAATACCTGACCAAATTTAGTGCCTGTTTCTTTTTTGCTTTTCTTTTAGTTATTCTTTTATGGAGTATTGGGGACAGGGTGCAGCCCCCCCCCTGAGATGACCTGCAGCTTCCTAATACAAGTGGTATTCTGCAAAAAAAAAAAAGAAAGAAAACAGTGGTGCACCCCCTCCTAAGAAAAATCCTGACCCACCCCTGAAATAATTCTATTGTACTATTTACATGATTTATAAATACATTTTCATCTGGCAACAAGGTCTACAAAGCACACTGTAGTGCAATAATATTATATGACATTATATTAAAAATAATAACATGTCAGTTTTCACTCCCCCTACGTCGGCTTTTCTTGACCTTATACATGAAAGCTCAGAAACAAACTATCTTAAAAAACTTTTCGAAATTAAGCATTCTAAATATTATAAGCAAACTATGTGAGTCTAAAACTTGAAAATTATAATAAAAATTATTTTCAAATCAATTTGTTTTTCTAGCTGGAGAGGTTGCTGACAGCGATGGTCTCATAGGGATAGCTGTTTCATATGACATGGCTTGGCAAAGAAGAAATGGAGGTCACAACTCCAATACTGGCCATGGGGCAGTGATGGGTGCCCATACAGGGCTGGTTTTAGACTATGGAGTACGATCAAAAACATGTAGAATTTGTGCCAGTGGCAAGAAAAAAAGTCATGACTGCCGTAAGAATCACACAGGATCTTCAAAAAGCATGGAGCCCGATGTTGCTGTAGATCTTTTTCAACATGCAATAAAAAACGGTGTAAAGTACAACTTCTACACTGGTGATGATGATGCCACAACACAGGCCCATATTAGAGATAAAGTCCCTTACAAAGTGGAGAAGCACTCTGATACAGTACATACAAAAAGATCTTAAGTCTTGAAGCTTTATGCACTAAGATCAAGTAAAAAGTTTCCTGGCTGCTCCCAACTCTCTGTCAAAGTAATAGGGTACTTAGGAAAATGCTTCAGCTATTGTGTGGCACAGAACAAGAACAACCCCCAGTCACTTAAAACTGCCATCCAAAACATTGTTCCTCACGCATTTGGGAAGCACCAAAATTGTAGTGATACATGGTGTCAGTACAAGCAGAATCCAGGAAGCTACAAACACAATGATTTACCCTTTGGAAATGATCTACATGGTGATGAACTTGAAAGAGCACTTACGAAAGTTTTCGATGAATATTCAACAGATGTTGTTGCAAAAAAACTTGCTCCAGCTGCCAATTCGCAAAGAAATGAAAGCTTAAATAATTCTGTTGGATCTAAAAACCCTAAAATCAGATTTTATGGAGGAAGCGAGAGTAACAGTTTTCGAATTGCTTGTGGCATAAGCCAGAAAAATCAGGGACAAAATTATGTGTGCCAAACTTTGGAGGAAATTAACATTGTACCAGGGGTATACTGCAAAAAGTACTGTGAGGTAACTGATCAAAAATTACTTAAGGAGAAAATAAGGAAGTCCTCAATAGGTTACAAAAAACGGCGGTCTCAACTGAAGAACAAAAATTTGAGTTCCAATGCGAAGAAAGAAGAAAAAGAAGGCACCACCTATCAGACTGGAATTGAACTTAATTTGAACCTTACAGATAGCGACAGCCTTTTGGCAGAATTACCAACATTAATAAGAAATCTAACAACAAGTCAGTTAACAGAGTATGAGAAATTGGTTCCTCCCTTTACAACCCGGCCAACCCATCCAATTGTATCTTATAAGGACACCATCAATTATGAATTTATTGTATTTGACACCGAAACAACTTCGACTGGAAAAGGTGCTCAGATTTGCCAGTTATCTGCAATTACCAAATCTGGAAAATGCTTCAACGATTACATCCTTCCTACATGCAACATTAGTCTCCATGCTTCTCGTATCAACGGATTATCCATCAAAACAATAAACGGTCAAAAAACCATACTGAAAGACAGCAATCCTGTTCTCTCTGTTTTTCTTGCACAATGCCTTGAAAATTTCGCAAAATTCATTTCCAGTGGTGAGAGTAATTCACATACTGTTCTCATTGGACACAATTCAATGGCGTTTGACACACCAATTTTGCTTCGTAGTGGTGGATTGGCCTTCAAGCAACGACTCTCGTCACGGAATCTCTTCTTCGCTGATAGCCTTCATCTGATTCGTTCACTAATAAAGGCTGGAAACACGTCCTTACAAATTGACGGGAAAAGTTGCAAACAAAACCTTTCCGCAGTGTTCGAGACCCTATTCCAGGAGAAGTTTGACGCACATGATGCCTTGGAAGATGTCAGAGCTCTTCATAAGATTCTCTTTGATTCACCATTGAATTTAACGACTGCACAAATTGTAAACAACAGCAATCTCAAGCCCTGCTCACACGCTTTCGATGACATGGAATTCTTGGACGAGCGCTTCGATCGAATGCAAACATTCAAGTACAAACTTTACAATCCACAAAGTGACAATGGAGCAGTCAAACAAAGAGTCATACAAAAAATTGCTGAAAGCGGGCTAGCTTACCACGATTTGGAAAATCTGTTCTCAAAGGCTCGCAAAGAAGGACTTGTAGCAGTGCTAAGCAAGGCGCCAACATCGTCGAAATTGACCCGATCACCACGAGGGACAAACAAACCTGCAATTTTATCCAAAATCGTACAGCACTTCGAAAAGAGTATAGCTGATTCCGTTCCAAATGAAAAGTAAAGGGAAAGAAGTGAATTCTTGCAACACACAGAGATGACTCCACGACTCCAAGACCGCCTCCAAGACGTCGATTCAAGTGACACGATTACGTGAAAAAGAAAACAACATCAGAAACTCGAAGCACGTATACTGCAAATGCGAACGGCAAACTTTACCTCTAATTTCGCTTACTTTTCTTGTAATCCTTAAGTAGATGGAACAGAAAATTGTCTCCTAATCATTGCTCACAACATAGCCTGCGTAGCTGGCGGGATTTCACAAGCGAATGCTTTTTAGCGGCCGTTTGCACAAACGGCTGGAAGGTCGCCTCTTCTTCTACGCGCGCGAACTCACGCGTGACAAGCTTCGCGCATGCGTAAATGCTGATCTTGTCGCCCCCGACTTTGCAACTGAACTCGTTTATATTTCCGCTTCCGGTCAGTAAAATTTTTTTATTTTTTGCATGATAACCTAAATTAATGTAAACAGAAAATGTTTAAAATTTAAAAAAAATCTGTAGGTGAAAAAAAAAGTTAGAGACATTTAAAAAACATGATATTTCTTTTAAACTGGCCTACAGATTTTCCTTAATTTCAAATATTATAAAGATCGTATCTGATATTATGTGGTAACGCTGTATGGGACGATTTCACCGTCCCATTTTTTTAGAAAAGACAATATACATTAATTTTAGGGCTCAAAGTGATGCCTTATATTGTTGCCATGGTAACAGTTTTTCGGGTGAAAGTGTGATGTGATAAATCTATGATGGGTGCTTAATTCCTGGGCCAAATTTCGTCTAGATATGGTGATCCAAACTATATCTAAGACAGAATATGTTTATTTGTATTAGAAAAAAGAAAAACTATTTCGAGCCACCTTAATTTAGAGTTTTAGTTTAACAATTTAAGGCTGAATTTTAAGCCTGACAAGTCTGCCTTTTTAGGTCTACCAAGCTTACTTTTTAAGCCTTAAAGTTAATTATTTCAGGCCTTATTAGCGCTCAACCGTGCTGTGTCTGCAAGCCTTAAAAATGTCAGGCTACAAGCCTTAAAATATTAAGGCCCATTTTTAAGGTTAACACGAGGCTTAAAAAGGTTAACTCTTTCGGTGCTGACTTTTCTGCTGACCTCCTCCCCCGCAGTGCTGCTTTTTTCCGTCGGGTACGCAATAAAACAGTCACGCTTCATTATTTGAAAATATCTTTCATTCTTTTCAAGCAATTTTATTAAGATTTTCAGATGTTGTGCCCAACATAATTCTACATCGGAAAAAGCAAGTTTTACACAAATTCATTGCATCTTGCCCCTTTCAGCTCCTTCGCTTGCCATCTGATAGCTTTCTTCCCAAGCGTGAAGGTTGAAAACCATTGTTTTGCAATAGCCGCATCTCAATACTCAATCTGTTCATCGAAATCGCTTGATCCCTAAACCAGAACCATTATATTCTCGGCCAAAGTTGGCAAAAATCTTCTCCAAAGCACTCTTCGATTATAAACTGCTCATTTGACGCCATGTTTAAATGTCCTTTAGCCATAAACAACATCGTAACATGAACTTCTCAAAATAACTTCGCCATCGTGTGCAAACGGCAAAGGATTGTGCTTGTCATGCTTTCTACTAATGCTAGAGGGTATACAAAGCAATTATTAATCATAGCGTCCCTACTGAAGGCAGTTTTGAAAGGAAATCTGGGATTGTTTATCATGTCGAGAAAACTCGACATCCGCACTCGGAGTCACGAAATGGGATGTCGAGTTTTCTCGACAACCACACCGAAAGAGTTAAGGTGAGGCTATGGAAATTTGGTCTCTGTCAGGCTAAAAAATCAGGCCAAAATTGGGTTATTAGCAGGTCAGACATTTTCGTACGGGCAGCAGGTATACCAATCACACATGATAATTTAGACCGTTGAACAACAAAATACCAATGTACAGAAAAAAAAAATGTGTTAAATTCAAAAGGGCTGAGAATCCAGGTTTTAATTTAAATTGCTTTTGGTAATTGCATCTGATATTGAAATGCAAAGTTCAAAATCTGGATAAGATTATAATTTTCTTAGAGGCTTGTGTGATTGGTAACCACTGTAACTAGTTATGTACTATATTCTATAACAAACACAGCCTTTTTAAATTAGCCTTTTCAGCCATAATTTTTATGTTGACATCAAGATTTAAAATTCCACCTCGTTACCATGCTGAGAGATTCCATGAGATAGCAAGCGCATGCGCCAATCAGTGCAACGCTTGTCGCCGATCAGGTTGGCTGTGAAAATTTTACTCTTCATATCACAGCTGTTTTTCTGAACGATAAGCATGGATGAACCATCGGAAATTGACAACAAACCTACCGCAGAGACTCGGCTCCGAGTGAGCTCAGACTCAGACGCAGTTTTAGCGAACTGGACCGAAGGAATTGACGCGACACCGCCGGTAAACAATGGCGGAATTAACCAAAAACGAAGCAAAGCACGTGCCGAGAAGCACATCGATTCGACTCCAGAAGAGGGCACAAATCCTAATTCTGGGACCAAAGATCCCACTAAATCACTCAAAAGTGATGCTCAATTGCAAACGAAGGGTACTAAAACACCCTCTGGTGGCTCTAAACTTCGCAAGAAGGCCGCGGGAAAAACTACGGCGGCAGAGCCCAGCAGTTCTTCGACTCATTCAAAGGGAGAAAGCGCGCCAAAAGAGCGTCTAAGCAGTGCACGAAAATCTGCTGCCTCGGACCAAAGTTCATCCACAGATATGGCTGTTGTTTTGAAAGAGGCTTTTTCAGGCTTTGCTGTACAGATGAACAAAGGATTCAGCAGTTTAAATAAACTGCTACAAGCTAAAAACGACGACGCCAAAGGCGACGACAATGCATCCGCACTCTCCGAGTCGGATGACACTGATGGCGGGTCGGACATTGAACCCGAGGAGCCTGCTCCAAAGAAACAAAAAACTGACGATAACACTGTTCTAAGCAAGGATAATAGTGCCATACTTAGCCAACTCGAAAAAGAGTTCAATGTGTCTGAACAAGATGGCGCTGAAATTAACGAAAACTTGGCTGTTATTGTCCAAAAGTTGCTGAAAGAAAAACCTGAGGAAGATAAGCTGAATGAGATCAAAAAACGCTACCTCAGGCCAAAGAACTGTGCAACCCTGGCTGAAACCAGAGTTAATTTAGCTATCTGGAATAATCTTTCAGATAGAGCACGTACCTCGGACATCAAACTCCAGAAGGTACAGAAGTCTCTTATAAAGGGAACAACATCTGTGGTTCAGGTTGTAAATGACCTAATCAGCACACCAGATATGTTACCAAAGGACCAAATAGTCAGTAGACTCATGGATGGTGTTCTACTGATGGCTAATGCTAACATAGAACTAAACATCAGGCGCAGAGAAGCCCTCAAACCAGAGCTCCATACTAGCTACCGCTATCTCTGTGCTCCATCAAACCCAATAACAACGGAGCTATTTGGAGACGACCTACCCAAAGCGGTAAAAGACATCACTGACACTAATCGAATTACTTCAAAGATTAGCAGGGAGATGAAGCAAAGCTTCAAAAGATCTAGGAATGATGGCCACTCAGACAGATACCAAAGCAGGTATAAAAACAACTACTCTGGGCCGTCAAAAAACTACCGTCGCCCCTTCTTCAACAAGAAGGAGGGGGGAAAAAAGAGTGCTCAGAAGAACCAGAACTGAGCAATGACCAAAATATTGAGGTAAGGGACATAAAATTGCAAGTTGCTGGCAGGCTCAAATATTTTCTCTCTGCTTGGCAAGCCATTACCTCTGACAGTCATATTCTTGACATGGTTGAACACTGCCACCTCGAGTTTATTGAAAACCCCTTCCAACAGTATCCTATGCCTCCAATTAAATTTAATCGTCATGAGGCTGCAATTATTGATGCTGAAATACAAAAATTGCTCTGTAAAGGGGTTCTTGAGGAAGCTGTTCCCAGTTATGGTCAGTACATCTCTACCATTTTTCTCAGGAAAAAGAAAAATGGTTCTTACAGATTGATCTTGAATCTGAAAGGATTGAATGCCTCAATAGAGTATCAACATTTTAAAATGGAAAGTTTGACATGTGCTATACAATTAATGAAGAAAAATTGTTATATGGCCTCTATAGATCTGACAGATGCTTACTATACAGTTCCTGTGGCTGTTGAGCACAGGAAATATTTACGGTTTTTCTGGAGAAATACCTTGTTTCAATACACATGTCTACCCAATGGCCTAGCATCTGCACCAAGATGTTTTACCAAACTGTTAAAACCAGTATATAGCACATTGCGTAGCCAAGGCTACTTGAATGTTGGATACATCGATGATTCCTATCTACAAGGGGACTCTAAGACTGACTGTAAAAACAATGTTCTAGCCACCCAAACTCTGTTTGAGTCTTTAGGTTTCCTTATGAACTATGACAAGTCAGTGTTGCAACCTTGTCAAAAATTAGCATTTCTTGGCTTCATTCTGGATTCTATTGAGATGAAAGTATTTCTCACTACAGAAAAAACAGAGAAAATAATTTTAGCTTGCCAACAACTGTTGAAGGGAAAACCAACCTCCATAAGAGAGGTTGCCCAAGTTATTGGTCTATTGGTATCTGCTCTGCCAGCTGTCCAGTTTGGACCTCTCTTTTATAGGAGTATCGAAATTGACAAGAATACTGCCTTGCAACAAAATAAAGGCAATTATGAAGCTAGTATGACACTCTCCCCAGAATCTATAAGCGATCTTCGCTGGTGGGTAGCTAATCTACCTACAGCATGCAAGAATATCGTCACAGTCAACCCAGATATAGAAATGGAAACTGATGCTTCATTATTGGGCTGGGGGGCAGTATGTAATGGACAGTCAGCCCAAGGCATGTGGTCCCCTGTTGAAAAACAAAAGCACATCAATGAGCTTGAATTACTGGCAGCGCATTTTGGTATTAAATCGTTTCTCCCTTTATTGAAAGGGAAGCATGTGTGCATAAAAAGCGATAACTCCACAACTGTCTGCTACCTAAATGCAATGGGGGGCACAAAATCTCCTCCTTGTAACACACTTGCCAAAAAGATTTGGCTGTGCTGTATGGAAAATGATACTTGGTTGACTGCATGTCATTTGCCTGGTGTTCTCAATGTTGAGGCAGATAAACACTCCAGACAGTTTAATGAGAGAACTGAGTGGCAGCTCCAACCAAAAATTTTTCATAAGATTACAGACATACTGGGTACCCCTGAAATCGACTTGTTTGCTTCCCGATTGAACAACCAGCTTCCAAAATATGTTTCTTGGAAGCCTGACCCTGGGGCTACCCATGTAGATGCATTCTCTTTCTCCTGGAGTGATAGTTTCGTTTACATTTTTCCTCCATTTTCCCTGCTCAACAGATGTCTACAAAAATTGGAGAAAGATCAAACTTTAGCACTATTGGTGGCTCCCATTTGGCCAACTCAGGTTTGGTGGCCTCGACTACTACGACTTCTTGTGGCAACCCCGTTGATGCTCCCGCAAAACAAGGACCTGCTTATGCTACCACACTCAGGGGCTCAACATCCTCTAAGAAACCAAATGAGAATGATGGCATGTCTGTTGTCAAGCAATCTTTTGAAGCAAGAGGAGTATCGAAGTCAGCTGTCGGATTGCTCATGGCGTCTTGGCGAGGAGGTACCAAGAAACAGTACTCGGGGTATATCAAAAAGTGGACAGCATTTTGTCTCAAAAGGAAAGTCAATCATCTTCAACCACCTATAGGAACAGTCTTGGACTTTCTTTCTGAACTTTTTGACCAGGGACTTACATACAGTGCTATTAACTGTGCTAGAAGTGCACTGTCCTCATATGTGTCTTTGGATGATGGCTCCGTGGTTGGACAGAACCCACTGGTTTGCCGACTGTTGAAAGGCGTTTTTCAGTCACGACCACCCAAGCCCAAGTATGCCGAGGTTTGGGATGTCCAAGTGGTGTTAACTTACCTGGCCACTCTTCACCCTGTTGAATCATTGACTCTTAAAGCATTGACGTTCAAACTTGTTATGTTGTTGTTATTAGTATCAGGCCAACGTGGCCAGACTATTCATTTGTTAGACACTGACAATATGTTTGTGAGTGATAACAAATACACGTTTGTTATCCCAAACCACCTTAAGCAAAGCAAACCAGGAGTATCTAACCCTCAAGTCGTTCTGGAATCTTTTGATAACCCCTCTATTTGTATTGTTACTACGCTTAAGGAATATCTTACCAGAACCAAAGCATTGAGAGAAAGCAGCCAGTCACGACTGCTAATAAGTTATGTTAAACCTTATAAGCCTGTAAGCAGAGATACTGTAACTAGATGGGTACGATCTACTATGAGTTTAGCTGGTATTGATGTAACAAAATATTCAGCACATAGTACGAGAGCTGCATCTGTCTCGGCAGCAAGCAGGGCTTCTGTAAATCTAGATGACATTCTCCGAACTGCAGGATGGTCATCTGCATACTGTTTTGCTCGACATTACAACAAACCTATAGCTAAGACTTCAAGTTATGCCAAATCGGTGTTGACATGTTTGTAAATGTACACAGTTACATCTGATCATTAAAGTGGCATGTTGTTATTGATTCTTCATGTCCGTGTTGCTTTGAAATCTCATGGAATCTCTCAGCATGGTAACGAGGTGGAATTTAAAAATTAAACGAGACTTACCTGAAAGTTGAAGTTTGATTGTAATTCTACCGAGTTACAGAATGCTGAGAGATTACATGCCCATGCTCCCTACCCACCCGTTGGCTGTTGGGTAACACGCACATTCAGTTCTTTAAAGCCTGATTGGCGCATGCGCTTGCTATCTCATGTAATCTCTCAGCATTCTGTAACTCGGTAGAATTACAATCAAACTTCAACTTTCAGGTAAGTCTCGTTTAATTTTTAAATTACTGCTAATAAGTCATCAAATTCTCCCAATTGGTTCTTAAAACTTTAGGCATACCAGTAAGGAGAGTTTGTATGTTCACCCAGAAAATCATGAAATGTTCAAATTACCAGCTTCTTCAGATGAAGCACAGCATGAAAACATGAATTTACACATTTTTACCGCTTCCGTAAAGACTCGTAAATAAATGGCCTTTTCTTTACGGACAAGTTTCGCATACCGTAACGATGCGTAAATGCAGAAAACGCGTAAAGAATGTTCGTAAAGGATAACGATCTATATGGATATAATTCAAGCTAATTTACTACGTTCTATTGAGAGAAATACTAAGGAAGTGAAACAACATCCGTCTTAAGTAGATTAAAAGTTGTTTTGATCAGCTTCATTGTTAACACTTTACGCGTCTTTATCATTCTTTACGCTTCTTTACGCACAACTTTACGCGCTTTTTATTTCTTTAAGAACCTTACTAGTTCTTTAAGGCCATTCGATTTTCTGTACGCACAATTAAACTACTTTTAAATGTCTTTCTGAATATGTATAAGATTTTTTTCTTTTATATGGCCATAAACTGTCCGCTGTAATTACCTTTTTAACGCACCTTTAGCATTAAAACACAGGGAGTTGTCATATGACGAGAGTTAACTGTTTTTTTTACAATGGTGCCTGCAATGATATATGCAAGCATGCTGCTTTTACAGTTAGCCTTTCCAATTTTAAGATTCGACTGTCAAGGTTTCTTGCATTGGCCTAGCCTCCGGCAGCGGTTTATCCTAAAAACCGATCCACGTACACTTCCCGAAATCTATATTTCTCGCTTGTTTGCATGTGAAAACACATCTTATCTTTTAAATAAAACAGTGTTCCGTTCAATTTGTAGACACTATTACAAAAATCCAGGGAGTTGTTACCGTGAAGCTCAAAAACATTCTATGAGTCTTTCATTGACTTTTCATGCGAGGCTTGCGAGCCGCCGAGCGATTTATCTGTCCCTCGGAGACTGGGCTCCGTTATACGCCGCTATCAACGGTCAGTGGGTTTACGCGTGTTTGAAATTGGCGTCCATTTTGAAAGTGACGATGATTCACAACTTGGACAACGATCCACTTCGAAGTCTTCTTTTCTGTTGTTGTTGATCTTAGTTTATCGAAAACTTGTCCTAAAATATAATGCAAGCCTTCGGACAAGAAAGAGGTTGAAATGGAATGTGTGGTGGACGCGTACATTGTTCCATTCCTCAGATAACTCCACGACTTCGAGTCGACAACAGGAACAATTCAACACTAAATAGGTGAGTAGGTTTTCTCTTTTTCTCTCTTAAGCTATGTATAATGTCTTACCTTTTCTATGCTGTACATCCCTTTTAGAACATATTTCTTTACACGTTAGATCTGAGCAATAATTTTACTTATCATGTTCGAATCCCCAGGAGTTCATGACAAACAAATTATTGCAATAAACATTCACTCATAATTCACCCATAATATTTGAAGTGTGTTGGACTTTTTCATTCAAACTGAAAATGTGATAAATAATATTATACGTCCAGGGTTACATGCATGCATTATTAAATACATTTTGTAAAACGGTCACACTTTCAATGTTCTCCACCCTTGGATGAAACCACTGGCACTGGTAAATTTAAATCAAACAATATTCATTTGAAATCTTGGTTGATCATCAAAGGAGGCAACGTGACCTAGTGGTTAGGGTGCTGGACTTGTAATCTGGAGGTCCCGGGTTCAAATCCTCCTCCCTGCCACTAGATGGATTTGTCTTCGGTGCTCCCGAATTTAACTCCTCCATGCTTTGTAAATAGCCAGCTGGTCAGTCTCCTACCAGTTGGAATTTTGAACAAATTTCAGTTCTATTTGTAACATTTGTTTGCTTATTTACAGTGTCCACAATTACTACAACAGTGCTAAATACCCTGACACTTAAATAAAGTGATTTATTTTTATTTTTTATTATGGTCAATTGATAAACAGGTAGTTGACAGCAATCAATGAATATCAATGAAGCAACAAAATTATTATGAGCTCAATTGCTTTTGATTGCTGAAAGAAAATCATAAGGCATGGATACAGATTAAAGCTGGGAGCTGGGTAGATGGGAATACACTGGTTGTTTGTTGCATGAATCTTAAGGTCTCTGCACACGTGGGGACGTCACAGGGACACATCGCAACAACATGTACATGTAGAAGCGACAAAATCATGTGTTGTTCACACTGAGGGGACGTGGAGCAGGGACATGTACACCTGTAGCAGCAACATAATCACAATGTGTACACACAAGGAAATGTAGCTACAGGGGCATGTCGCAACAACTTGTCCCCTCATGTTTGCCGATTATTTTTGGCATTAGCAACATGATCTTTGAAGCTGTTTTTTCCCTGCGACATGTTGCACAAAATTTAACTCCTTAAACTTTGTGCAACATGTCACAGGGACAAACTGTTAGGAATTCCTGTTCCATGTGCCAAAATTATCAGCACACACAAGGGGATGTGTTGCTGCCACATGTCCCTGGGGTATGTCCCCACTACAGTTATTTGTGTGTGTACACATTTTGATTTTGTTGCTGTCCCCACTAAATTTCCTCTCAGTGTGAGCAACACATGATTTTGTTGCTGCGATATGTCCCTTCGTCTTAAATTAAGTCATAAATCGACTGATTTGTGAATAATAACAAATTCACTTTATCAATTCTGACTCTTACTCAGAGTGCATTGTTTTAGCAATATGGAAATTGCAGTTTTCTTATTACATTTTACACACTTATTACATTTGTATCATGCAAGACCAGTTCCTGATTACAACTTTTTGTTACACACTACAATTTAAGGGACCACTGTCAGCCACACCTACAAGGATTTTGGTATTATATTTTCTGTGGAGTGTGTCTAAACAAAACAGATCACTTCGAAACTACATGTACTTAAGGTAATTAAGCAAACTTCCAGTAGTACAACTTACAGTACATGTGCAGCAATGCAATAAGATTTTGCTTTTTTGCAGTTTTCATAATTTTGATGGCACCCAAAGTGGCAGAGGCTGACTAGGGTCCTTTAATAAGAAAGCTTACCACTCTGGGAACAATGCATGCCCAATGGTAATATTAATGTCAAAGTAACTGTTTTGATTCAAGTACTGAGTAAATGGAACAGCAAATATTGGTAAGAATTCTTATTTTGCTAATTGGCTTAATGGATGAGGAAAGTGCTTATAATATAACAATGGAGTTGATGTTAATAATTGTCTCACAAACATCTAATCTGACACTGTGATTGAATTATTATTTTTTCTTCATTTAATAGAAATTGAAAAGGCATCACTCTGCATATAAAATGTTGAAGTACATGATGACACCAAAAGAAAGACACTGCAGCTATGGTTGCTATTGTGAGACTACTGTATCTTCATCGACTACATAAGTGGGAGGTCTAACCATCAACATCTCATGGTTTTGTCATTGCCCTTGCATATGGCATTAGAATGTTTCCGTGGGTGTAAGACTGGCCCTCTCCTATGGTAGCTGCATGGTAACATGTCTCATTGTTTTTTTCTGTCTGTCTCACCCATAATGAAGACCACTCATGGAGAGTAAAGTTTCTACGAGTTAAATGAGTCATTAGTCAAGGTGATTTTTACACAAAGTAGGTTATTATCTTTTTAACCATGGTTTCCCTTTATGCAAGTTAGCTTAGAAGTTAGAAGCACTCTACTTTGCTTATGGTTGGTTCTATCCCGGTTTGCTTGCGGTTAGTTGCACTCCAGTTTCACTTTGCTTGCGGTTAGTTCCTCTCTGGTTTACTTGCCCCTTTGTTCACTTAGGTTTGCTTGCGGCTACACATGTAGTTCCACTCTAGTTTACTTGCAGTTAGCATTCATTTAATGTTGGACTCATAGTCATTGACTCATTTGACTCATAGAAACTTTACTCTCCATGAGTGATCTTCATTATGGGTGAGACAGACAAAAAAAATAATGAGACATGTTACTATGCAGCTTCCATGGGAGAGGGCCAGTCTTCAAAATGCAAGGGCACTGACAAAACTTTTAGATGTTGATGGTAAGTCAGAGAGGCCTGCAACTGCTGGCCCACTTTGGACCTGTAAGGAACATCACAACAGAGAAGAAACTAATGTGGACATAATTAGAATTTACACCAAAATAGTATTGTGCTTCTCTAATCTGCATAGTGATAATAACTGTCACTTTTACCTTAGTTTCTCTTAAGCGTACACAGCTGAAAATTCAGTGAACTTATTACCTGGACACTAAGAAAATGTATAATTGCCAAAGGAAATATTTTACAGAACAGAAACAATAATTATTTCGTGTTCACATGCAGGCACTTAAACCAAACAACCTTGAACAATGGAAACAACGAATACAAACTTAACTGAACAGGCAGGTTTTTTTCTGGTATTTTTAGTGTAAATCCACTTTTATTTACAATCAGTGATGAGTTAAAAAATCAAACTACATGTGCAGTGCAGAGTAAAAATCATTCCTATACAGCTGTGGCTAAACGTTTATTCTTGAAATAACTCACATGTATGTTTCGCTTTGAGTTATGACAATAAAATAAATTGCAAGGTATTAAACATGTATTATTGTTCTTGTTGGGGCTAGGTCAGTCCTTGGGAGTCATACGTAAATTTTATCCCAGTTTACGGAAGCTGAAAATATCGCAAACGTTCTGAATAGGCCTTTTACGGTGTGCGTTAAGGAACTGTAGCGTATTATGTGGATGTTGACACAAACCTGCATTTGTAATAGTCGGATTACCAAAGGGGAGACATTGCCGAAGAATACTGAAAAATACAACGTCAACGGGCTTTTAAATACTGCCCATTTAAGATAGTTTAATAACACATAAAGATCCCCTTTCTGATCTTTTTTCAGTCGCCGTAAAATATCGTTAACGTTCTCTTTACGATTTTTTACAATGTGCATAAAGATGCGTTTAAAGTCTACCTACGGAATCTTTACGCACTATCGTTTTCAGTGCGTAAAGACGTTCTTTACAAAAGTGTAAAGAGGTTCGTTAAGATGCGTAAAGAGGATCTTAACGCTTTCTTTACAGCATCGTTACGGAATCGTAAATTTAAGATTTCATGCTGTGAAGAAGAAGCTGGTAATTTGCACATTTCATTAATTCCTGGGTCAACATACAAACTCTCCTTACTGATATGTTTAAATCTCTCAGAACCAGTTGGGAGAATTTGCTGATGTATAAGAGTAAGAGTATATATGAGTAAGACAGTTTTGTACATTGATCACTGTGTATAAAAGTATGTTGCACTTTGTTGAAATTATCATGTACCACATTCCCTTGATTGAGCACTCCTTGAATAATTGCCTTCATATTTAGAATCATGAAATTTAAAATTTTAACTCATGCCCATTCTTATTTAAATGTCTGAAGTAAGAAAAGGGGGAAAATTACTCACCTCCGGTTTATTCTTGTCACAAATACTCCTATAATTTATCTAAAGCTGGATCAACATGGATGTTGAAAAGGGAGAACCATGTGCTTAATCAAGGAAATATGGTATGTACGTAATTATTCAGTACGTTAAATTTACAATTAAAAGAATTGGTAAATTATGATGGTATCAAATCATGTATTAAAATTTCGATGAAAAGTAAGTTGAACTGAATATAATGTAATGTGTATTGTGCTTCATTAGAAGATGCTTGAAATTTGAGTCTGAAGGTGACTAGCTGCTGTTTTGATTATTTTTTTGTTATACGAATGTGACAACTCCAGCACTCCTAGTTATACTGTGTACCCTTGGTGGTGGCATTTTGCTGTCATACGTGCCCAGTGTCTTGCTAACCACTACTGAACATGCAGTAAAAGCTAGTGGAAGTTAAAAATGTGGCCGGCATACAAACATGCATGGAAATAATATCATTGAAAATCTTTTGCATAAAAATGTGCAATTTAAGACCCCAAAAATTCCCAAATAGAACTTGAAAAACCCAAGTTCCAAATCTCTTTTTTCATAACAATCAATTCCCAAATTTGGTAAAAATCTTTATTGGGATTTAAAAAATACCCAAGTTTTCTGTTTGGGAATTGTCTCACTTTTCCAAGTTTGGGATTTTCTTGGGTATTTAGAAAATACCCAAGAAAATTCCCAAGTTGGGAACTAATCATTTTTTCCTGTGCGCTGAGACTAGAGACTTCCATTGCTTCCTTTCCATGGTTGCCTTCTCAATACTGTGTATTGTCCTAATGTGTTTTTTCTACGCTTGTTATTTTGGGGGGTTGTTTTGTTGTTCGCAATTTCTTTTAGCCTTGTTCTTACCTGCTTTAACCAAAAATGTTCTTATTTTGCCAACTCAGTATTTAGGCCAAAACATGGATGCTTAACTCCCATGCCAATGCTTATCTCGAAGAATTCCCTTCATTCATTCATTCATTCATTCATTCATTCATTCATTCATTCATTCATTCATTCATTCATTCATTCATTCATTCATTCATTCATTCATTCATTCATTCATTCACAAATGACTTCACACCCAAATTTTAGCAGTAAGTGCCAATCACTCAATGTGAAGAGGCTAAACAAGTCAATTACATGGTGATAGATCTTTACATGGTTGCATAACCAGAAAATTTAATTCGGGCTTTTACAAGAAACTCGCAGCACTACAGAATGAATTCTATTCTGGGAAGCAGAATAGGACAGGAAAGCCTTTTTCAGTCATAGCACTTAACATAGTAAAGCTGTCATGACACTTGTCAAGCCAAACATAGACCTAGAAAGTCAAAAATTGCATATCTGACAAAAGCGGCAGATTCATTAACTGCGCGGCCATGGGTTCTGCCCATTTTCGTTTTTTTGTCGGTGACCAGACCCAAACCTCCCCTTGGCCAAATCACGATCGGGACTGAATCACGCAACCTGGGATGCTTATTCGCCAAATGCTGTTGGAACAATGATGTACGGGAAATGTTACAGATATTGTGCTCTTAATTGTGTATAAAATATTTTTTTCGTTTCGTCTTATCAAAGCGTTGGATTGAAATGGAATATTAGATTTCCTAAAAAAAAGTATTACGTCAGTCAAAGAATGCGCTGACCTTGCAGCTTTCACTTTCGCTACGTGACAAATTGTGTTTACATGGCATGTTTATTTCGCCAGAAGCGACGGTCATTGCAGTCAAACCAGCTCAAGCATTTCTATCGAGGGTGAATAATGAATTTATTTCTAAAAATTTGATTTCATTCTTCGCTTCAATATTCCATTCATGAAGAAAATATTTCAATGTTTAAAAGGCGGCTCAATTCAAATCACGAATGTTAAATAGTTTGTTATCTTGCTTCACGAGACGGGCACGTGGGAATTTGGCCAAAATTTGCATAATTTCGACTGCAACAAGTCAACCGTCAATTGTCACGCACACTGTTTCTTCATCATTTTGATTTTGTTCGCATTGTTTGTTTGTTTTAGCAAGTTTATATCGGCAGAAGCGACGGTCATTAATTTATTTGCACTTCTGCGAGTATTTCTTGCGGGTTTAGGCAATTGAAAAGAAATTCTTTAGCTGTTTCATCGAAGCAAGTTCAAAGATTTAAAGGGAAATAAAATATTTGCTTAAGTAAACAATTGAGCGTGCCCAAACATGCAGGGGTTACGTCATTAGTAGAGAAAAAACAACAAGCTAAAGATAGCTGGAGACTGAATCACGCAACCTGTGATGTTTATTCGCCAAAAGCTGTTGAAACATGAATGTACGGAAAATGTTGCGGATATTGTTTTCTTTATTGTGTATAAAGTATATTTTCTTTTGGTTTTATGGAAGCGTTCGATTCAAAGCGAATGTTGAATACACTGAAAAGGGTATTTGGTCAGCCATGGAATGCGCTGATGTTGCAGGTTTCACTTTCGTTACGTGACAAATAACATTGTGTTTCATTTGCATGTTTATGTCGGCAGAAGCGACGGTCATTAATTTAATTTGTTTCCTCTTCTGCGAGTATTTCTTGTGGGTTTAGGCAATCGAAGTGAATTCTTTGGCTATTTCCTTGAAGTGAGTTCAAATATTTGAAAGGAAATGAAATATTTGCTTAAGTAAACAATTGAGCGTGCTCGAACGTGCAGGGGCTACGTCATTAGAAGGGAAAAAACCCCAAGCTAATGATAGCCGGGCACAACGTAAACCTTGGATTGTGTGACTAACGTGACTACTTTGCTAGTCCTTTACTCATAATACAAACGGATTAAATTTAACCGTGACTTTTGAGAAAGAAAGCTGTTAATTAGCCAAAAATATAAGCGCGGTTTTAAGTTGCTATAGCAACTTCTTGTTATTCTTGATCTAATCATTGCACATTATACTTGTATATATTTATTCCCCATGCTAATCAACAACTATCCTTTTTCAAAGATCTCAGAACCGACTTGCTAATTATGTGCAAGAAAATATCACAGCTGCTGGTGACTTAAACTGTGCATTGACAGGAAAGGATAAAAGGGGGGACAAACAGTTCTGAAAGAATTGCATGTAATCAAAGAAATCAAACATTTCATTAAACTGTAAAATTTGTAGGTGTTTGCGAGACCTCAAAGCAACGTTAATTATTCCCATAAAATTTTTTCTGGCAACACTGTAGAGTCTGAGTCAGCATTTTTGTGTCAGCACTGTGCAAAGTTTGAAACACACCATTGATTATTCACAACATAGCCATACGTATAAATTATGTTTGGTAACCTACATCTGTACATGTATGTGCGAGCTGAGGAATGTTGACATCAGTAATAGCTGGAACAATTTTCTACAGATGCTGATAAGAGGAATACACAAACAGCACTAAAAGTGGCACATTGAAGGATTCCATTGTAATTTATTTCTTGTATCTGCTTGAATTGAGGAGTATTGTTATCATCTTCATTACATTTTGTTTGTTTTATGTTCCTCACTATATTGCAAATACAGACAATTGAAATCGATGCCCAGGAATATGCAAGGGTATCATCAAATGAATACAAGAGATACAGCATTTTCGCCTTTCAATCACTGTGATCAATTCAATTAATTCTGAAGGTAAATAGGTTGGCAACTGAAGATCACGTCCCTGAAATCCAGCAAAGTTCAACACAGATGCCACATAGAAAGTGCAACTGAAGATTTTGTCGCTGACAACGCCCATGTCATGTGGAAAGTTGACCCCTTTCGCAGCTGAAGATCACTCTGTCTGCGATATCCAGCAAAGCACAGGACCTGTTCAATTTTCGAGGTCAAACCCTTTTGTAGCTAAACCTGGTGTCGACGAAAAGCACCAAAGTATGATGTGATGTTCTTTGGAAACAGAACAAATTGACTGAATTGTTGCTGCCCACGTTGACTTTGACTGAATTTGCTGGCGATCGTTTAGAGTATTCCCCGTTTATTAGAAATTTTGAATCACGCATGGAGGCTTAAATCAGCGTGAACAATGCCCGTTTACAATACTTGGAGCGATACTTGTAAGAATGTTTTGACCTGGATAGACACAGTGGTTACTTAGGGGCTAAGAAGCTGTTAAAAGACAAAAATGGTGACCCTCACAAGGTATTGAACACTTACATTAAGATCAATGGGTGGCCTGACATCGGGGCAGGAGATGAGCCGACGTTACACAGATTCTCCACCTTTCCCACACAGTGTCAGAGTGCTATTTTAAGTCTAATGTTCCTATCCATCCTCAGCCATCCACACAACTTGCAGAGTATGGTTACAAAGCTTCCATTTCGGCTTCAAGATCAAAGGGGCTGAGAAGTAAACAAGATGAGAGTCTCTAGTGGGGCAATTCCAGCCTTCGACCTGACAATTTTAACAAAAACAGAAGTTCTGGCAAGTCTAGGACTTTTGGAGACCGTACTCATGACCCATAACACGTTTCTGGTCACGCAACAAGGATAACCGCTGACCGGAAGATTGACTAATGCAACCCTGTCAGCCTCTGTAAGCTTCGCAGCAAGAACCATGAATTAGATGACTGCCAGGCTTAACAGAAGAAAACCTTGCCAGACAGGAAAGGGTTCCTTAGAGAAAAGGGGTTTGTTTTTTAGTTTTTCTGCCATGCAGGCACAGGCTATGAATACTACCGAAACAGATAGAGTGCGAATTCAAAAACATTCGTAACGGTTGTTTTTGGCGCCAAACGGCAACGATCTGCGTCACGTGGCTTTGCTTGTCAAATGAAAAAGGTGAACCTACACAGTCACATTCCTGAATGTTTCATTCAACATTTGATGAAGCTTTCGACCATGGCGTTTTCTGTAAACAGCAAAGGCAGGACATTTATATCATGAACACCAATCGATGACAGCCTAAGAGGCAGTATAATCAACACGATTATTGCTGATGGCGGCAATGCATCATCAGGATTTTTTCCTGGGACCTATACCGATGTTGCGAATCGAAAAGCGCTAACAACGAAGTCAGAACGCAAAGGAATGTAACCACGTGCGTTTACCTTTTTCATTCAACAAGCAAAGCCACGTGACGCAGATCGTTGCTGTTTGGCGCCAAAAACAACCCTTACGCATGTTTTTGAATTCGTGCTCTACCTGTTTCGGTAGTAGTTTGAAAGGATACGAATTGTTTACATCTGTTACATTACAACTCTTTGTTACATGTTTGTCATGGCCTAATAACTACACATAGCATTTGCCTGAATTCACTGCTTGTAATAAATACACCTTATTCTACGATTCTTCCATAGGTTAACATAATTATAATATGTGTGGGTATTTTGCTAGTTGTGTAGTACTGATGGAATGACAAAAAATACGAGCAATGAGCAAACTGTCCACTTCTATTGTATGTTAAACCGTTGAATATTAGGGATTTATTATTCCACTTAAATACTAAGTTAAGCTCAGCCATTTTGTTGCTCCGCTTCCAGTCCATATTTTTGCTCTGTTCTACAGTTTAATAACATGGCATATTTTGCGCCTTCTTTTGCTCTACTATGGTATCAAAATGGCGCAATAGGGAAATAATAAATGTAGTTTTTTCGCTGTAACAACATAATTTTTTGGAGCCTGTTTTGCATATTGTCGGATATCAGATGTAGCAAAAAGTTTCAATTCAGTTCAGCTACATTTTTTTCTTTACTCACGGAGTTATCGAAAGAAGAGCCATGGAGAAGTCACCTGAAGCTGTTTTTACTTTTGACACGGCTATTGGACAAGGTACGTCCAATGCAAATGTCCTGCATGTGGAGGAAACAGGGGAGCAAACAGCTGAAATGGTTCTCTGTGATAACTGCGTGGAGTCTTTGCAGAGCCAAACGAAAAAGGCAGCTTAATTACTATTACAGAAAGACATCAAATAAGGGAAAGAGAAAATAAGTCCCATACAATGCACAAGAGAGCCCATCCTGGCATCTAAAGAGATACCACGCAAGGAATAATGATTCAGAGAAAACCCCAGAAACTGCAACAGATTTCTCTAATATACTCTAATATAAGTTGTGACACAGATGGGGACGATGATCATGGCTACAGCATTTGGTTAGAGGAGAGCTGCGCCGAGCATCAGTCCAGCGAATTGGGGAAGGTGAAGAATCACTAAATTTGTCTCCAACTGAAAGTGAGGCAAGTATCAGTGACAGTGAGGACGAGGAATTCTGGAGTTCTGATGAGGATGAAGAAATAGATTGTAGCTCAACTTCTGAAGAACCTTTTACGACTGTTGATGACTTGTCAAGTGAACAAAATGAAGAACCCCTGTTTGGCTCAACTTCTGAAGAACCTTTTACGACTGTTGATGACTTGTCAAGTGAACAAAATGAAGAACCCCTGTGTGATGGAAGTTCGGTTTCAAAGATATTTGCTTACGTACTTGCTTGGCAACCATTGTGGAAAAGTTATGAAATCAGTGTAAAAAACTACTTTGCGACTGTTGAACCAACAGCAATACAATACTGTGCTAGTTAAACTTTCAAACTTTAAACTTTAATGAAATTGACACTCCCCCTACGGGGCTTTTCAGTGACAAAAAATTACAAAAGAAATAACAATTTTAAAATTATAAAAATTACAATGATAAACATTACGATGATAAAAAATTACAATGATAAAAATTTGGATAAAATGAATTACTCCTAATTAATCTATGTTAAAAACTCCTCCATTAATTTTGACTTTAAATGAAATTTAAAAGATGAAATAGTTTTAAGGGATTTTAAGTTCGATGTAAGGTTATTCCAAATGTTCACAGTTCTATAATGAAATGTTCTTTGACCAGAGGCAGATTTAAAAAGGGGAATATTTAAAAGCTGACAGTTCCGGGTTGCACGTTTGGTGATTTTGTTTCGGGTGGTGAACTGATCACTAAGATAACGAGGCGCGCATCCAGACATACATTTAAAGGCTAACACAGCGTCACGAAGGTAAAGGTGTTGTTTAATAGGAAGCCAGCGTAGATCTTTCAATGCTGGCGTGATGTGGTCGAATTTCCTCGTACCTGTGATGATGCGGGCGGCAAAGTTCTGGACCAATTGCAACTTGCAGATGTTTTTTCCCGAGCTGTTCGACCACACAGATGAGCAATAGAATAGTTTACTAAATACTAACGCATTAATTATTGTTACAAGCGTATCACGCTTAAACACGTTTTACACGACTAATTTGAGCTAAACTAGACATACACGATGAAACTGTTTTCAAAATATGGTCATCAAAAGTAATGTTCTGGTCAAGTATAACCCCAAGGTCCTTAGCAGAAGATACAGGGACAAGTTCTTTCCCCAGTAGAGTTATTCTGAAGTCAGGGAGTTTGGAAGTGAGCTGTCTGCTTCCAAAAACCATCACTTTTGTTTTGTCTGGATTGAGAAGAAGGTTATCGAAACACCAGTTGCGTATCAGGAAAAGGTCATCATTCAAGTCAATAACGGCATTGGGGCAATCCTGAAGTTTAAAAGAGATCTGTAATTTAGTATCATCGACGTAACATTCTTTTGTGCATTTTCTTGGGACGGATGGTAAGTCATTGACGTAGACACTAAAAAAGGAGCGGCCCCAGTATACTGCCTTGAGGAACACCACTAGTTAGTGGCAATGCATTTGACAGAGTTGAATGAACGCGTACCACGTGGTATCTGTGGTCTAGATAGCTTTGGAACCACGCGGGGGACGAATTTGAAATGCCAACATCTTGTAGTTTTAAGAGAAGGATGTTATGATTTATGCTATCGAAAGCCTTACTCATATCTAACAGAACCATGGCTGACAATTCCTTTTTATCAATGCTAGTCAAGATTGCATCGGTAGAGTGGATTAATGCCGTTTCTGTTGAGTGCCATTTTTTGTCTCCATTTTGTTTTGTTGAAAATCGGTCATTTTCTACTGGATATGTCATTATCTGATTCAAGGCTGCTTTTTCACATACTTTTGATAGTATCGGTAACAAAGAAATAGGCCTGTTGTTATTAGCTTGCTCATGATCACCTTCTTTTGGAATGGGTGTCACCACAGCTTTTTTGCAGACGCTCGGGAAAGTGCCGTTACCAAGGGAGCTGTTAATGATGTGAGTGATCGATGGTAGAATCGTTGGTAGGCAGTCTTTAATGACGCGTACTTAGACTTTATCTAATCCTGGTGCTTTGTTTGATGGCATTGAAGTAACAATCTGTTCTACCTGCTTACATTCCACAGGGTGAAAGGAAAATTGTTCAGACAATGGATAGTGTCTTGGGACGAAATTTAATTTCGTGAGATCATAATTATATTCGGAGGCGAGTGCTTTGATTTTATCGACGGTGGTTTGGCCAACCGACGTAAAGAAATCATTGAACATGTTCGCAACCGTTTCATCGTCTTGAGTGTATGTCTTAGGGCAGGCAGATTTCTTGGGAAGACAGGATCTTATTGTTTTCCACATGCTGCCAGGATTGTTAGCATTGTTTGCGATTTGTTCCGTAACAAGTTGGCGCTTGGCAAGTCTAATTTCGCGTTTGACTTCTTGTTTGGTCAAACCCGTTAAACCACAGTGACAGTTGTAAAGTACCGCACTGCTCAGGCAAAGGAGTGAACACATTTTTAGATCTCCATCTTCTCACCTTCTCACACAACCAAGCTGATGCAGACGAACTTAACGTCGGTGCCAAAATTAGAGACTTAGAGAAAACTCTTCTCGCTTGGCAGAAAAGAAAACTACAACTATATGGAAGAATTAATATCGTTAAAACGCTAGGTCTCTCTAAACTGATTTTTAATGCTTTGGTTTTACACATTCTGGATCACTTTATGGAGGAAATTAATAAGATCATGTTTAATTTCATTTGGGATGATAAACCTTCTAAAATCAAAACAACAACCATAATAGCTGAGAAAAAAAGGCGGGCTTAAAATGTGTGATTTCTCAATTATGGACAAAGCATTAAAGATCGCCTGGATTAACAGAATTCAGACTCAATCTTCTGCCGTATGGAAAGTTATTCCAGACCACTTTTCAAGACTACATGGTAACCTTGCTTTTTTAACAACCTGTAGTTACAAAATTAAGATGCTGAAGCTCAATAACCTCCCAGACTTTTATCAATCAATACTAGAATTGTCTTATATTCTTCTGTAAGTAATGTACGGTAATTAATGCAAGTTTTTTTTTTTTGCAAGATAAATTTATTTAATCTTGAAAAAAATCCAGGAATTGTTTAAGGACTCTGAATTTTGCAAACTCATTAGAAAGGGAAAAGAACAAATGAAAAATTTTGTATGCCGGAAAATACATGACATTTATCATGGACTGGATTATTACAACTTACTTTTGCCAGGTGGATTTAATATTTCATTTACAGTTAATACAGATGGCGTGACCAAATTTCCGTCATCTTGCGCTGGCCACTTGTGGCCTATTTACATTATGATTAACAAACTTCCTAAGGAATACCACTTCAAAAAGAGATCATTTCTTTTGCTATTGACTGGATGCATTGTGTTTCGAACTTCTTGACACTTAGTAATTAGAAGTTGTCAATAGTATAACTGGTTCAATCAACTACAGTGTAAATGCACCCTCCTTTTCATACATCAAGTTTACCCAATTATTTGATTTTATTATAACATGTACAGTATATTGACAAGATACATGATTCATGTATTATAGGGCAAGAACCTGTAAACAATTTGCAGTGCTTAGTGTAATTAGGTGAGTAGATTGTGCCACTGTTCATGTGTAGTGGTTATGCTTACATCCCTCTAGCTGCCAGTTCAGTGAATAAAGAACTTCAAATTACTGCTTCTTTTTACTACACAGCATGGATATAGGCATTAAAGGTGATGAATGGGCATTAAGTATGGTGAACAATGACTTTGGAGAGTCACCTTCAGTAGTAGAAATCAACATGGATGAGGATGGACACCAACACAATATAGTTCCTGTAGCTGACAGAACCAATCCCCAGACAGTGGGTTTGACCATCCCTGAAGTAATGGAAGAGGACATCAGGGTCTGGAAGGGGGGGGGTCCTGATCCCGCATTCCCGCTCCTTTTTCACGCGAATCCCGCATCCCGAACTTTTTGTCATCGCTTTCCTGAATCCCGTTTTTCTTTTCTCAGAAATTCATTTAAAAAAGGACTAATTTTTGCATAAGCTTATGAATTTAAGATGTAGATTTGCCCTTTTAGCTGTTATTTTGTTTTACGCATGTTGTGAGTCTACTGCAACATGGAGTTAGCTCTTCATACCTCAGTACGATGACAGAGCCCGATATGAAAGCGTGATGGGTCTTCCTGTACGCGTACGCACTGTCCTTGATAAAAAGTTTACGTCTTCATCATTCGTGGTACTGTCCTCGTTGTCGCTGGAGTCATTCATACTTAGCCTACGAACACAGACGTATTTCCGGCTGCGTGAAGAGCGACACCCGGAAATACATCTGTGTTCGCAGGCTAAGTCATACTCTGACGGCGCCGTACATCTGGCGCTAGAATTCTCGTCTGTAGCCAGGAAGAACGACACCAAAACCCTGACAGTGCTCTCCAAAGAAACAGAGCTGGCATCGTTACCTGCCATAGCTAGCGGTTTAACAATCCTCTCGATAACAATCTATTACAAAAGCGAAGAGCTTGAGCGATATTGAAATGTATCGAGTATTAAAATCAACCACGTGCGACACGTTCACTCTCCAGGCATCTGCTTGAAACAAAATACCCTCTTTGTTTTGTTTGTTGATTACTTGACAGCTCAATTAGATAACTATTAACCAGGCACTCTCGGCACTCGCCTGGTTGATTCGCTTTCGCGGTCAGAACGTTCATTATGGTTTATCTAAGTAGTGAAAATTTCCCGAATTCCCAACAATCAGGCAAGAATTCCCGCGTCCCGTGCCCAAATTCTGCTCCATCCCGCTTGCCGAGAAGCAGTCAATTCCCGAATCCCGTCAATACATTTTGCGTTTTCTCGGATCCTGTACTGTATAGCTAGCTTTGAAGTTTCCAAACTTTGCCCTTGTTGAATGTTCGTATTGCATTGAGTATCGACTGTTTCATAACTGGAGATAAGTTTAGTGGAAAGTAAGTAGTAATGGGACTTTTCAACTAGGTGGACTTCCTTAACAAACTACGCGCCGGATATCTGAGATTGTCTTACTCTGACAGAACTTATTAAACATTTTACTGGCGATGTTATCCATACACTTAACCTTCATCGATAAAGTGTCATTGAAAAGGAGAAAGAATCTGAATACTCGGAAAGTTTCTGCGATAGAACAATAGATTCCATTATACAGTATCGTGAAAAAGTAATGCAAACGAAATTTGTGGAAATTCGCGGCTTTTCAGGGCTTTTTGACGAAAAAAATGCGAACTTTCGTTCAAAGCGAATTTGGGATGAAAATTCGTGGCATTTCGAAGCGCCTATTGTTTTTAACCTCAAGAATTTTCGAACGATAATTCGCTTGCTTCGAAAATTGACTTCGAAAGTTCAAGCGAAAATTCGCTCCATTAGAAGAACTCCCTTCGAAAATTCGAGGGCAAAATTCGCTCTGCTTTCGCTGTTTTCGAGTATTTTTCAACAAGAGAATTCGCTAAGTTCGAAATTGCCGTGATTGTACTTTCAGCTGTCAACATAGCACAGACTACCTTCTGCTTTACAATGAATGGTCGACTATTAATGTGACATTTCTATCAGACTTACCTGGCAGCACTTCTACTGTTATTTTTACTGATAAACCCACTCGAAAGGCATCTCAGTTCTAACAAAGCTTGTTTTCATTGTTGGAAGACCGCTCGTTGTAGGTTTTGCACTGTTTTTTTGTTTCTGCTGAAACCCAGTCCCTGCGCTATCTTGTGCTGTTTAATCACCATAGCAACCGCTTATGTGCAGCCGTGTTTAGCATCAGTCCATCGGCGCGTCATTTACTTTTAAGCACTCGCATGGTCATCATGCCAAAAGTTTCTAATTACACGCAAACTCGAATCGAGCTTCTCCACAAGTAAGATCTTCGCCCAGCTGAGATATTTCAGTTGTTGAAAAGCGAAGGTCTACTCATCAGCTTTGCAAGTGTTACTCGAATTATCAAGAAGCTTCAACTCACTGGCTCCGTGGCAAATCTACCGAGATCTGGAAGACCCATGAAGTTATCTGCAGAAGCAAAAGCTTTTATAGATCAGCAGATGAGGCACAACGATGAGACGAGTAGCAACCAGATCAGAAAGAAGCTGGCGAAGTATGGAGTTGTCGTATGTTCCTCCACAGTCCGAAGATGTCGCAAGAAGCAAGGTTGGACTTTGCAGCGGACGGCCTACTGTCAGCTGATACGAGATCCCAACAAAGCGAAGAGGTTGAAGTACGCTCAGCGCATCATCGAGAGTGGCGATAGCTTTGACAATGTCATTTTCAGCGATGAGTGTTCCGTCTCCCTCCAGCAGTATCGGCGGACCTGTTACAGGAAGGTTGATGAACCCACAAAGTGAAAGCAAAAACCGAAGCATCCCATGAAAGTTCATGTCTGGGGTGGGATTAGTAGACATGGTGCCACAAAGATTTGCATCTTTGATGGTATCATGGATGCTGCACTATTTTGCAACATCCTTGAGGCCACACTTCTCCCTTTCATCAGAGATAAAACTTCCCGACCACCGATTCATGCAAGATAATGACCCGAAACACACGCCCAGAAAAGCGAAGACTTTCTTCAAAGACAACAACATCAACTGGTGGCGATCCCCGGCGGAAAGTCCAGACCTCAATCCTATCAAAAACCTATGGCACAAACTCAAGTTGTACTTGGAATCGAAGGTCAAGCCACGAAACAAGCAAGAATTCGTGGATGGGATCAAGGAGTTCTGGGCGAAGAAAGTAACTCCAGAAAAGTGTGCAAAATATATTGATCACGTCTTGCATAAAGCAATCCCAGCTATAGTGGATGCCCAAGGCGCTGCAACAAAGTTTTAAAACAGCCTTTGGTAGCAACCGCGCCCTGCTTTCGTCACTGGACGATCGTAGGTCGCTAAAAACGGCTCTTTTAGGAGCCACCACATCTGATAAAAGTCAATGACCAACATTATTAAATTTATTTTATTAAGCCACCCCCAAATGAAACTGAAAGTATCGATATGCCTTTTCGAACACACATAAATACAGCCACCATATTGTCGAGGTTTCATGTTCAAAGCGTAGGTTCGCGTTTCCACTAGTATGAATAATAACTTTGAGCGAGCTTTCATGTTCAAAGCACGGGTTCATGTGTTCACAATTATGAATAATGACTTTAAGCGCGCTTTCATGTTCAAAGCGAGGGTTCGTGTTTTCACTAGTCAGACTAGTATATCCATCCCCGATAAAACAGGGACAGAAAGTCAAGGTGCTTTGGGGGAAAACAAAAAAAGAGCTCACAGCAGTTGTTGAGTGCTACCCAATTGAAGCGGCGAATGAGGAGCCTTCAACATCTCAGGAAATTCTGGCTCCGCAAAGAGAAAAAGCCAAGAGAAAACTAGTAAGTATTTGTTTTAGATCAAATGCCTTCTACAAAATTGCATTATAATTGACTGTCTTCTGGAATGTTTTAAAACAACTTTTAACAACTTGTTGCTCTTTCCCACAGCTCCCAGAATCACCGCCTGCAAAGAAAAAGTCGGCTACCAAAGCGAGGAAAGAGAAACCGAAACCGAAACCGAAACCGAAAGCAAAGAAACCAAGGAGAAAGGTCTGTTAAACAATTTGTTTATAAGTAGTCAACATGTTTATCTATACCCTTACGATTTGGCTAGTATTGTGTTTATTAAGTTGCCATTACTGCACGCGTTAGCATACAGTTCCAATATTCTACGACATTGGGTGACATATCTCGCGAACTTTCAGTTTTCTTAAATCTTAAATGATTGCGACTTATTTGTCCTACTTTATTGGCGATTATCCGTCGAATGCTCATGTTTATGGTGAATCAAAATCCTTTTATATTTCATTCGATTAATAAGGCACTACTTAGTAAGCCAGTAGGTGATAATTTCAACAACTTCAACTTTATTACTTCCATCAGTTAGCTTTTAGGATTCTAGGATTGGTGGTTTTGGTCCTTGCTTCGGTCCTGACAGCCATTTACCACTCTTTAATTTCCTTGTGTTTCTGTCGTTAACAGTTTCTAATTTGATCAATTCCACAGATTTTAGACGTGAAGTCGTCAACTAAAGAACAAGATATAGTTGAGTCGTCCGAAGACAGTTCTGATTCAGACGACAAGTTCAATGCTCCACTGGGGTCTTTAAATCCTCAGCGTTCGCCTCAGATGATAAGGGAAAAGTCACCGCCTCCACCTACCCTCGATATCGGAGATTACCGTAAACACCCGCAGATAAGCCGCACCTTTTTTCCAAAAATTGTCGCTCAAAATCGGGGGTGCGGCTTATCTGCGGGAACATTTCAAAAAGGTGCCGTACCTTTCAGTGAATTGACACTTTTATAAAAGCCTTCGTTAGTAGATCGTTTAAACGGTGTATGGACGCTTTTCTAGAACAGGAAACGTCACACAGCACAAAATTTCCATTCCCCCATAAAGTTGTTTGCAGTGTCGACATCAACAGTAATCGATCGGCCCGGCCTCCACGAGCGAGAAAATTGTGCAACAAGTTTGTGCAACAAGTTTATCTCCGACAGTTGGCTCTCAAATCTATTTATTTGTGCCTCACGATAGCCACGAACAGCAGAATCTCTCTCCATCTTGAAACTTGAGTAAACAAGCATCATTCTCCGCCTAGTCCCCACGTGTTCGATCTAATGCCTGGTTACTAAGCTACGAACGTTCGACAAACGAAAACACGCGTTCTTGGTCGCAAAAATCTGTGGAAAAAAGTGTTGAATGAAGAAATACCTGTCAACAAGTACCAGAAAAAGATCAATCATATGTCAAAGTTAAAGGAAATGATGCTCATTATATTAAAACGCTAAAATTGTGGGTAACACTTTCATGTTCAATTCCGTTTCATTACCATAGTGAGAATACATTCGATGAAGAAGACTTCTGAAGACTCTTTAGAAAAAAACTTTTTTTTTCCCAAAATTTAAGTTGCTAAATTCAGGGTGCGGCTTATCTGCGGGTGTTTACGGTACTCTGACCCAGTTCCAGATATGGGAGATCTCATCAATAGAGCAGTGCAGAGCCTGGATAATGTGACCGGGGTAAGCTATAACAATGTTGCGTATTTGTCGTCATTTAGAGGGGAATCGTAATTCGTAAAGCCTGTCCCGTAATTTTTGTTCAAACAATTTGTAATTTAGTTGCTTGGCGAATACTAGAATTTTGACGTTGTTTGCTTGATCCGTTTGTAGTGTCTTTTGTTTTACCTTTGAATCAACTGCATGCGTTCTGGCCCATGTTTTACATTTTACATTGGCGAAATTGAAAGTCAATAACAAATAACTTATTGTGATCTCATTTTAAATTTCATTGAAGTTTAGTAATATGTTCTGTTTCTCTTTGAATGACCCGACTTACAGTTCAGTCCCTCGCACCCTGTTAATAATATGTGCATTTATTTTAGGTATGCCAAAGCAGTGACGTCGCAACGGAGCATCGTCTTGTACGGACAATCATGGAGCGGCTCGAGGGTTCCTTCGCAAGGCAAGAGGCCAAGCTTGACAAATTGTTAAGCATGACAACATCTGTTTTCCGGCAGCGTCCATCCAGCAACAAACCCCGCAGTACCATCTGCCGCCGCCGCAGTTTTCAACCCCTGATACCCATCCAAGCCGGTCGGTAGAGTACCCAGTTCAGGTTCAATCATTGCAGAGGAATGCAGACTACCCCATGCAGTTCCCACCGATGAAGAGAACACCACTGCCAGATGTGGATACATTACTCAATGACGCTGAATTTACTGGTAATTATTATCTAAACTCTATAGTATACAAAATAGGGGCTGCTGGTGTTCATGCAAAGGAACGAACGGACGAACGAACGATTGGCAACACTTGGTTATTTATTATTGCTGTCAGCTTTGCAAAGACAACTTTGGTGCGGTCTACAGTCCACGGTACCAAGGACTTCGATCCACTGGATCCCACGCGAATTTCTGCAATAACCAATTCATTTAAGGACGTTCGCGCGAAAATCTTCCAACATTGACATTTTTCTAAAACTTTCACCACTGTGAGTTTATGGGTTACTCATGTCAGAAATGTAAAAAAATTGGGGGATCACCAAATTCGTTTCGGAGATAAGATGTCCGAAAGATCACCTTAAAATCTTATAAATCGGCCTTCGTTTCTGACAATGGCGACAGTGTCTGTTTGCTCAAAAATAATGCGAATAAATTCATGAAATGCAATTTTCTTGTCTAAATATTGTTTAAGGGGATCTATTAAGCAAATTGATTCAACTGGTGATGTTCCTTTAGAAAATCTAATCGTTTAGTGATCACATTTGCACTCGCTAGGCAGTTGAAAGATGGGCAAGATTTGATGCCGCGTAGGCAAAAAAATAGAAACTTGTAGACTTCCAACATTGACTTTTTGTTCATTTTTTTACAATCTGTTGAGAATCGCAAAACAAAGCTGTCTATCAAAAAATTTGGGGGTCACCGATCATTTGAGAGAGTAAACTGCGAGCGAAGTTATCCGAACAGCTACCAGCCCGATATTTGTTTGGAAAGTTTTCTCAGCGCGCGCGCTCGATGCATGACGTGGCGCGACGTTGCGACATGAATTACGTGCGCAGTAAGGATGCGCAAAAACAATTAGCGCGAACGTCCTTAACTGAGGAAGAAACATCACTCCAGAAAAAAAACGCAAGGATCGAGCAACCCACTTCAGTCATTTCTTGCAAATAGAACTTTACATTAAACTTTTCAAGATGTTAAATCCGTGATGGAGCCCCCTCACAGTAAAACAGAAATTTGTCTCGTTGGAACAACACGAGACATCTAATGTTAATGTTTCGTAGACTTACCTTCATTTTTCATTTTGCTTTCAGCCGAGGTGATCAGATCATTTTCCCACCAATGCAGAAACGACGAGGAAATAGCAAAGATGTGGGAGGCATGCAAAATAAGCATTGGAAAGAGATGCCAAAACTTAAGGAAGAATGAAAAAAGTCGCGAGTTTTAATTTGTGTGTATTCCGTTTACCTTAAAAAAAAAAACAGTCATCATAGTTAGTATGTCTTTTAAAGCATTGTCTTACAGTCTTAGTATTTCAATAGTGTTTCAATACGGCTAATCCGACCTTGTAATCTTAAGCTTACTATTAAAAAATAAATGAGAAGTACATGTAACCGTATTGCACAATCTCCCTGCGTCTTTGTCCATTAAAATCCCCATCCCACTTTCCCGAACCTGCAAAAATTTCTACTGTCTTTATCGTCTTTTTTTCTGTAGACATTTTTGAATTAAATACCCTCGTCCAACTCTTTTTAGCGCATACTCGCATAGTCCAGGCTTCCTCAGTAATCTGTTACCTGCAAAATACACTTTGATACCTTTTTTCCTGGTTTGTGTTGCACCCCTTTATTTGGAACGTCACGCAATGCACCACTACAGGATGAGTGTGTGACGACTCAAATTACCGCAGGCCAGGACACTGTGGGCACGCAAGTTTGTGTTCCAGTGTGTCAACATGGCGTACATGTCACATGGCGAGCGAGTAGCGTTGGTCTCACTGTTTCAACCACTACATGTAGATCGATGAAAAGAGCAGATATGAGTACGATGAATGATTTTAACTCAGGACTCACGATTTTAGAACACAAAGTAAGGACTAAGTTTAAAAGGTAAGATGTTCGAAGAGTGTCTTGTACGAACTACATCTGAACTCTTGGGCACATGCTTTTTACGAGTCTTAAGCGAAAGAAACGTTGGCTAAAATGCAGGCGTGAAAAGAAAATTCGTTTTGCTTCCAAAAGGAAATGAAACGTTTAACGGAATAAACATTTCTAAATTTGTGCCCCGAATAATAATACATCAGACAGTCGCAATGAAAATAATTTATTTAACTGCGCGCCGCATCATGTAAATCAATTTGGGATATGAACTTGATCGAACGGGTTCGTTTGCTATTTTATACAACGCACACGTAAGCCATTCGTGCCGCGAAAAATGGCTGCTTCGAATTTCGATACTTTTTCGTTTGGTTACATCGAAAATTCGCTATTTCGAATTTCGCTGTCTGGAATTTTCGGCGAAGTTCGCAGTTTTTTCGCGTGGAACGCAACGAAACATCTTCCGACAATTTGAAGATATTTCGACAAAAATTCGCGAGCACAATTTCCACGAATTTCATTTGCATTACTTTTGCACAATACTGTAGCACAGGTTATCTGCATTGTAGTGCGGCCTTTCACAATACACTAAAGTAAACCGAACATGTTCGTTTGACTAATGGACTTTCTAAACAACCGACACGCGGGCCATCTCAGATTGCTTTTCTCGGAACTCGTCATTTCAAATTTTACTGGCGATGTTATCCACAAGCTTTTATCGGTAAAAAAGTTTTAAAGTTAACTTCTTGTAATTGAAAACTAGAAGTTTCATAACTGAAGATCAGTTTAGTGGAATGCTAGTTGTAATGCGACTACATGAAAATAGTTTGTTTGACTTAAGTTGGACTACCCAAACAACCTACGCGCCGGCTATCTCGGATTGTTTTTCTCGGAACGCGTTATTACAAATTTTACTAGCATTGTTATCCACACATTTATCCTTCATCAATAAACCTTAATCGATGAAGCAGTTTTGAAAACAAGAAAATATCTGAATACTCGAAAGGTTTCTCAATGTCAAGAAAGTTGCGATAGAACAATAGATTAAATGCACCTAGGTGAAATTATTTTGCATACATTCCCTGGAGCATACCAGTTTGGATAATCTACAAATTGAACAGTGAGTCAAAACTGAAGACTCTATACCTAAAGCCGAGGAAGCCAACACCAGCTTAACGGACCACTGAACATGTACGCATTTATTACTGGTGCAAAATTTATCCTGTACTTGTCATTAATTTATTGCTAAGTACTTAGCTTTTTATCAGAGATAGATTTTGTAAGAAGCCATATTCACTTCAATTTCAACATATTTTGAGGAAGAGAGAAAGAATGTCGTGTATTTAAATTTAACTTTGCTAAAAATTAAAATTACAATTAAAATGTTTAAATTACAATTCCTAGATTTACAATAAAAATTAATTATTTAATTAATTACTAACTAGAACTATTACTAAGTTAATCTACTACATGATTACAATAAACTAACTAAAACTAATTGTATATAAAGTCACCATGTCTGTGACGGGTTGTTGAAGCCGACAGGGCTTAAAGGTTAAAATCGTTAATATGTTAAAATATGTAATATGTTAAAATCTTTAATAAGTTAAAATCTTTAATCTACTATATGATTACAATAAACCAACTGAAACTAATTGTATATAAAGTCACTATGGCTGTGACGGGTAGTTGAAGCCAACAGGGCGTTAAAGTTAAAATCTTTAAAATAGTCTCTATTTACAACATGCTTTCTAAATTAGAAAATTCATGGCAGCTATGGGTGCTTTTAGAATGCTTTCGTTAAATGATGAGCAATTTTTGCATGATGCAAATGTTATTTTTCTACAAGAAACGCATTCAACCATTAATATTGAGAAACAATGGAAAGCTGAATTTGGTGCCCCTTTGGAGCTTGCATATGGGAGTAGGTGTTGCAATACTCTTTCAAAAAGGGTTTGTCTGCAAGACAATCAGAAAAGTTGCCCACAACTACTCTACAATTGCTAAATACCATATTTTCGCCACAAATATACACTAATTACTAAAACAAAGCGGTCCACATTTCTTTAAATTGTTCAAGTTAGTTGTTTTTCGTTGCTTAAATTGGAAATTTACTGCAATGATCATTTATCACTTTCATATACATCTGCAGTTCATGTATGAATCATTTCATATACATTACATCATTTCACTCCTCTCACTGGAAAATAAGAACTCACAATTGACATTGCTCCCAATGTGTGGCTCAATAGCTCAGTTGGTAGAGCACCGTACCAGTATTGCAGAGGTCACGGTTTTGAATCCTGTTGAAGCCCTGAATTGTTTCAAGCTTCTTTATGCAAATGGCTTAAATTGGAAACTCACTGCAATGATCATTTATCACGTGTATATTTTGACGGAAAGGTGTAATTTAAAATTTACAAAAATATATTTATTAGACACTACAATTAGAGCCATACAAGGTTCCAGTAATTTTAGAAATGGCCAAAAACCCTATGGGCAAATTTCTTTAGGTGTCGGCCAAGGGCGCTGACAACTGGAAATTTTGCAAGATTTGCATATTGGGTAATACAAAAATAGATCAGCTTTTATTGCCTTTAAAGTCTTAAAAGCAAACGATATAGCACATTGTTCAAGAGTGAACCTGTCGTAGTAACATCAAAGAAGAAATCATTTAAATGGGCTTGGAAAGTACGATGTGGCTACTGCAGTCGTGTTGCAACTGAGCCCCGATGCAGGAGTTCAGGCAAAACTTAATTATCTCGACAACCGTAAGTATGGAACTATTTAACAGGCCAACACTATTTGTTGCCTTAATGTGATCTAATATATATCCTTCAATGAGGTATACTTCTTTTTTAACTCAATAGATCACCTTAGTTCATGCTTAAAGAAGTGCAAAGAAAGAGAAGGTTCCAAATCAATAGTCAAATTCCTGAAAACACCTGTGGGATCCACACCTGGATGTTATAATGCAACACAAAACCAAAGTTTGGAATCTGACTTGGACAATTCTGACGATGAAGCTAACATGTAAGATATGTTTGACACCAATCATTAACAAGGAAAGGCATCTGTTACTCAGTGAAATTTTTTTTTGTTCAATTAAGATGTAAGACTCTTTTTGCTTATTCAGTTAGTAAAGTTCTTAATGTTGTATAGTTATTCTTGTACTTGCTTATAGATTGTGTTGTTCTACACTAGCTTAATAAACTATTTAACCTGCATTGACCTCTTTTATGACATAATAACATCGTGTAAGATTTCAAATTGGGAAGTATATACTCTAGGCATTCTATGAACACATCTTGAAACTGTTCTCTATTCCAAAGCACCTGAGGAGTTTCGAATTGTACGTGGTGGACAGCGACATCGTAGAGCTGTCCTCTGACTGCCCTGGCAGCCCACACTCACTATCTTCTCACTCTTCGCCAAATTATAATGAAGATGAAAGTGATGATATAAAAAAGATGCTGAACACTATTTGGATAACAATTGCAGGATCTTAGCTATTGGTTTTGAACATGCAGATCCAGTATACGTGAACCTAAACAAACATATTCAGTGTGGGCTAATATCGAAAGATAAAATCTTTTACTGTTACCTCAGAGATGTGGTTGAGTTTTTTATAGACCTGAGATGCTGAGGTGGTTGAATTCCTTAATTCAATTGCATACTTGGGAGGCCACCACACGGCCAATGTCCTTCGCAGCCCTATGTATGCTTTTCAAGGTCAGGGCTCAGCTCATAACCCCAAGGAATGCAGAATGATTCTTGGGGGCCCGTCTGAACAAACATGCTTTAAACGACAAGCGGGATACACTACTGAATCTCGTGTCATAAAACAGCTGAGTGTAGCACATTTGACAATGTCAGCAACTGCTCCACATAATGTTGGTGGTAAGGCTCCATCCCGAAAGCGACCTTTACCAGCAACTGAAGTATCAGTTCACCATTCTTCAGGTATAGATGTGGACACAGACAATACAGAAGCAAATTTCCAAGCTGAAGCTGTAAATCCAACAACTCTTGTAATAAGAAGATCACCTAGACCAGTAGATCCACCACCCTCTGGGCCTTTGGTTCTTCGAAAGATTGCAGGTAACATCAAGAAGTGCGCTGGTTGCTTGAAGGTTATTAAATCAAATGCTGTGGGATTCCAGAGCCCAGATGATCAGCTATATTGTTTTGCAAGGTTTGAGCGATATCATTTCTTCAACAAGGGAACAAATGCTTGGCAGTTGGTGACCTCAACAAGGCATTATCATCTCAATCCTGTCTGCACAAAGGTGTCATCAAATATAATGGCTGATAGCAGTCTCATCGTCACTGGTAGCCTACGTCAACTGGTTATTGAGAGATTCCAGTACACCCTAGATTAAGTTTTGTAACTGTCTGCCATTTCCTTGGATGGGAAGAGCAGGGCTTGTACACTTCTGGAAACTTAATTCTATGCTTCCTCAATAATCTTTCCTAATATTTTATTCTTTAGTGGAACTGCCTTGCATGCCTTGAAAATTATAGGAGACCACGGAAAATTTCCTGGAAAATTGAAAGGCAAGACATTATCTTAAATCTCATTTTTAGAGGTTGTCAAAATGAAATTATTTTGAAGCTTTAAATGAATTTAAGTGGTATAAATTCTCTTGGTTTAGCCCTGAAAGAACTCTATAGAGTGTGGGTTACAAGACGTGAAGTGACAGTTGGCTAAATATCATCCTGAGATCGTCTTGCATAAGATGGGAAAAACAGCCCACAATGAGGAATGTTAATTTTGTGGTGGCTCAAAATGGTTTAAACATAAAAGATTCCTGTCTTTGGCATTCTATTGCAGCTTCGCCAGTGATGTAGGGCAATCAATTTTAGCCAAACATTGTAAAGATTTTACTAATGAACAACATTAAGAGGCTTTTTGCACCAAAACTTGTTGCCATAGCAATGTGAAAAGAAATCAGATATACCCTAGTTTTTGAAAAATGAAATACTACAAAGTAAAATAATAAGTATATTTTTGTTTAATCAGCATAAAGGAATCTAGAAGTTTTGAAAATGCATAATAAATTATGTCGGCAGGGTTCAGAGGTTTGTTGTTTTTATACATAATTATTTAAGTTAACTCTGAGCCCTACTGGCATTTTTTCATAAATTGGTTTAAATGTTTCCTGTGCCAATTGAACAAAACAATATGAAAAATCTTTCAAAGGTCAAAATAGGGTATCTTATTCACATTGCCATGGCAACTAAGTTTGACATCACTTGGACCCGACTTTGTTTACTTAATTAAAGTTTACTGGTTTACAGTAAACGTTTCTCAGCAGCACCATTGGGATGGCTGTTGCAGACTGTCAAAAACAGGAAGGGATCAACTAATAATTGCGAGCCACCTTAAAGGTTAAAAGGGTTTCAGAAATGTTTACATACAAAATGCTTGTCATTTGCATAATTTTTAATGTTGTAGTTTCATACAATGTGTTGTTCCAGAAAATATCCATACCCCTCCCATGGAAGGCTTTTTTGTTTGAATCCCCCCACCCCTCCGGAAATTCCAGTAACCCGGAAATTCCTTTAAACATTTTGGCTTTTGAGACCCCCACCCCCTTGGAATTTCTAGTGACCTTCCATGGGGTGGGTATGGATATTTTTTGGAACTGCACAATTTGGGTTAGACTTATTAACAAATTATTGAAATTTCTTTTTCAAAGCTAACAGTAACTACTGCAGAGGTCACAAAAATATTATTACTGAAAAGGCTACTGCACATCAAATAACAAGTTGTGTTTTATGTGCAGTTTGCAGTTATATTTTGTTCATGTTGTAAGCTCAGTAAAGTACCTTTGCAGGCTGTGCTCTACGAAAATTACAAGGAGCCCAAAGGTTCCAAACTCTCCAAACTATGAGATCCAGGTCGCCAGCATAAAGCTTATATTAAAGAAATAAGATTATCTGATTGCCCAAAGGCAAAAGTAAGTCGCCTGAGGCACCTGGGCACCCTTAGAGCACAGCCCTGCTTTGTTAGAAAACAGGGAAAATGGTGCATGTGTTGGATTTTTGTTCATGAATTCTATTTCATTTCTTTGCGATGTATTAGTTGCTAAATGCATACTTCAGAGAATTCTAAACATGATGCATGATGATACTGGTTGAGGATTCGTGCAAAGATACGCTTATAAAGACCATGAGCTGTTCTGTTATACCATGGAACCTGTGCTTCTAAAATAGTAGTACAAGGTATTTGAAAGTGCCTACCCCACCTGCAGTCCACCCCTTTCCCCCAAAACTAAACAGAGAATTTCATGAGCAATAACAAATAACTACTGAGGAGAATGAAATGAATGAAGTCGAATCTACAGCCACTTCATATAAAGTAGCACAACTACAGGTTTTACTTAAAAAGGCACAAAGATGAGATTATGAAGGCAAGAAAAGAAAAATTCTTACCTTGCCAAACATGGCTGAATTTGGCCACCAAAGATGTGTTTTCAGCTTGCTTAAATTTGTAATTCTGATGACCAATTCAGTATTTCTAATTTGTGAAGCCTGGGACGAGTTCATAAACCCATGAGAGACTGGGCCAAACAAAATGGCGGAGGGAAGGAAAGCACAAATAGAGCTTAGTTGTCGGTCATTTTCAAGGCTCTACAGTCCTCCCTACATTGCTGAAGTGAGGAAATGGCAATGTGTAATGCATTTGTGCCCAAGGGTGACCTCAGGTCTGTTAAATCTGGTTAAACTTACGAAGCGTAATGGTCGAATTCGCCGACACCGACAGGAGTGGTCTATCCTAACAACCGGCAATTATCACTTTCATGTCACTTTGTTTTTGTAATTTGGGGGTGGTCCGTAAAGGAGGTCCGTGGAGGTGGTCCGTGGACCGGTCCGTAAGCAGTCAATGGACCCGGTCCGTAGTGGGGGTCCACGGACCGGGGGTCAGTCTTTTCGGGTCACCCCTTGCACCATATGGTGACGGAATTGTTGTGTCCGATCCTGAGAGACATTGCATCCTGAAATGGTCTAGTAGCGTATGAAATATTCAAGTGTTCGCTGGTGACAGCACCCCTGGAAACAATGATGGCATAGCGATGAAATGCAGATTTTTCCAGCCCTCCAGTATCTGCTCAGAATTCAACAATGTTGTTTACATTTGCAACACACAAACAAGTTTTATTAAGGTGTTTACAACGCTTAAGAAGACCACAGAATTCCTGAAGGTTATTGGAGAGTTATTTTCTGCATTTTCCATCCACGAAAAGCACCACAAGTATGACTGGTGTGATCTTCCAACAGCCATTAGTAGAGTGGGCATGTGCTTACAGTTTCTTGGGGAGAATGTAGGGTCCATTAGAGAGCCAAACATATGTGTGCCCAGTTCCTTAAATGGCCCTGAAGGAAGTGTTGCAGCCAAGACAGTGGATTCAGTTAAGCTGCTTAAATGGGGCTTGGAATGCCTGAAGCAAAATCTTGACCCACTTGGATTTGAAGACACTAACCTCCTCAGCTGTATGACACTGGATATAAGAAACCTACATTCCGTCGTTCATCACAAGACCCAAGTCTCCACAGCATTTCGGTGTGCACGCGACTTTGGAAGCACAACAAAAGAGGGTCTCAAGCGCACAACGTCATGGTCGGCCTATTATTACACAGGCAGTGGATCCTGGTACCCAGTTCCGGAGGTCCCTTGGTCTCTTTGATATTCCATCAATTCCACTACCTCCAGTGATCAAAGCGTCCCAAGAAGAAATTTCAATGATGTGAGAGTGGGCTAAGGCTCACGGATCGTCTATGTGACAGAGGAGTGGCGCAGGAAACCACAGTGGCATGGGCCAGAACACTGCCAGACTGACTACCTGTACCAAAAAGAAATCCAGGTTGGAGAAAAAATCAACCCTTCTTCGACCACTGCATCGGCAACAATAGAATCCCACCCAGAAGAAGAAGAAGTGACTGAGTGCGACTCAAGCAGTGATGAGGAAACTTGTGAAAGTGACAAATTTGTAGAGGAGGACAGTGCAGGCTGTAGTTGAAGAAATCAGCAGAGAACTCCAGATGTTGATTTTCTAGTGGGGATAACATCCAGATTTGGCCATCATGTGTGGTTTAATAGTTGATTGGTTTCATAAAACCTTTACTCTTTTTTCTTTTTTAAATTTTAACATCTTTACATACACATATCGATTGACATTACTGACTACGTTGCATACGCTACACTACATTGCATTACATATTACATCACTGTCATAGATAAAGATAAACGACCTATACACACTAAAACGAAAAAAAAAGAAGAAAAAACAAAAATAATAAATATTAAATGAAATAAAATAGAATTAATTAATTAATTAAATTAAAATTTTTTCAGCACTACAGTATCTTTTAATGCATTAAATATTAAGCAAAGGCTTCCACTTCCCTTCATGTATGTTAAGTCTGTTGTTCCTTTTAGCTATTGCTCGTTAGACAGACAGACAGTAACGGTACTGAGTTTTTCAGATGGTTTTAATAGATAATCTGTTTGCCAGCAATGATTATATGATTTAAAAGCAGCCAGTGAGGCCTCTTTTGTATAAGACCAAAAATGATGTTGCAATCGTTTAGGGAGTCAATGTTAATGTGTAAAGACTTAACCCAAAGAACAACAGACTTCAAGCCTTTACTCGAAATAGTAGAAAGTCACCTTTGGGTTTGTGGCCCATCAGGCCAGTGATTTTCCCGGTTTCCATAGGAGTGTTTCTGCTTCTCCCTGGATGGGATACTAAACAATGACAGCATTCTCTCCAACATTAAACCACCGGTATTTATTTAGACACCTGGGTGGAAAGAGGCACTATGAGAGTTACGTGTCTCGCCCAAGAACGCGACACAGTAATCCTGGTCAGGGTAGGATGCGCACTGCTCGGTTTGAAGTCCAGTCCACTAAACATTAGGCTACCGTGCCTCCCACGAACCTAAACCCAGGTGAAACAGTCGCATTCAGGCCACTAGTGGCATTGAAAGCCGTAGCTCTAAAACCTGATTTCCATACTGTGAGGAACCAGAAGCTCTTTTACACAGCCTGCCATTGTTTTAGCTTACGTAAGTTTTGATCTACTTTCTCCTGAGCATTAAAATTAAATTACTACTAAGCTAATGCTAATGCAAAAAGTTTTTAATTTAAAAAAAAAAGTAAAAAATGCAGCGGAAACAGGTTTGTTTTTATAATTTAGCAGGCTGGATTGGGATGCATTATTGTATGCAATATCAGAGATTGTCACTACCAGAGGATAAATTGTGTAAGAACATAAATTGTGTAACCGCCGACCAGTTAGTTCAGTTGGTAGAGCACCTGACTACTGACCGGGAGGTCTCGGGTTCGAGCCCAGACAGGACCAACACTCAGGGTCTTAAAATAACTGAGGAGAATATGCTGCCTTTGCAATGACATATGCAAATGGTTAGATTTTCTAGTCTTCTCAGATAAGGACGATAAACCGTAGGCCCCGTCTCCTGCATCTTCACTGTTGTGGTCAGCAGGGGATGTTAAAGAACCCACACACTCATCGTAAAGAGTAGGGCACGCAGTTCCCAGTGTTGTGGTCTGGTCTTTGCCCATTGTACTGTATAATCTGATGGTAAATAAAGTGTTTACCCACTCAACCACTCACAGATTCCGTTTGAAGGACCTGAGTGGGAAAGAAAATTCCTCATACTTCATAATTATTCCACTTATGTACCAGCTGAGGGATCTAGTACAAAGTTAGTGTTAATAATTAGGTGTTTGTGAGCCACAAATCGTTTGTTTTTCTTGTAATGCCTCTCGACATCACTGAATCCATGATAGCTATGCACCAGACATCAAAAGAAGATTTTTCTAGCCATGGACAAATATGAAAAAAAAGTCAACAAAGGAAACATTTAACTCCCTGGTGCCATTCACATCTGTTATTTTATATGTCTAAGTTCTATAATCGATCAGTAAATTCAGTTACCAATAACATTTTATTATACTTTCATTCATTTTTGTGACACTAACACTGTTAATACCAGGAGTTCGAGATGCGTATTTCTCAAACTCATTAATAATTCATTAAGTTAACTTCCAATCACGAGATGTATACCACATCACGTCCATGCATTTGGATACCAAATGAAAAACAGTATACCAATCTCTAGTGCGTGGTATATACCACTAAAAATATGCACATCGACAACTTGCACAAAATCAATGAATATTTATTAGTCCGTAGTACCCTTGAGATTTTTTAACAATACAACTCATGAGATCGGAAATAGCGCTAACAATTCCTTAAATACAGATAGCGTCGGATACTAAATACTATTACATAAATTTTTTTTGGTGGATATAACCCTTCGTTCTTTTTGCTCTACTTAAATGACAAATTTGCTTTGCCAACAATTCAGAGAGTCAAACGCTTCAAAACCTAATGCAAATTGCAATCTCTAAACAGGCCTCCTGAAAGAATATAAATTTCTCTCCACCCGAGTTCTTCGCCATTGTTTAAAAACGTTAACGTGTATTTGTTTTTATACCTTGTTGACGGGGAATACGGCTTTCTTGACTTAATTCTCTTCCTCATAAACCATTTTCGGTTCCTAAACCACGCCGCTTCTTCCTCGCTAATGGCTGGGACGCTAATGAATCATGCATGCAATTGCATTCTTACATAAAAGGGCAAAAATTTGACACTGCATGATTTCTTATTGTTTCATTTGGCAAAACATGTCACTGCATAATATTTTCATTTGAGAAGCATCTGCTGGTTTAAAAGTAACAAGTTATTTCCAAAACTCGAGCTCGTGTTTTCATTTGTTTCTCGGCGTTGGATACCCCGATGAAACACTCGCTCCCATTTTGAAAATAGTACACAATATAGACTCCCCATTAGTCTGTTGCTCAAACTGTTTTTAAATGAAATAAATTTACATACTAGGTGAAACACGAAACAATAATGACAGCCCAGAAGTCTACTTTTTTTGACAATAGATAATTTGATGAAGGAAATTCCCAACAAGCCAATCTTTAAGCAATAGGAGTTTTTGAAGTGAATTTAGATATTTCTTTTGATTACTCAATGCTTGCTGCATTTGCAACACAACTTGATTTGAAAGTAATAAACACAAGGACTGTGTTGTCTTGCTTGATGTATAGAGGCTGGCATCCTTGATCTTCTAAAGTATTCAGTTACTAGAAGCAAGTAGATGCAATTGAAAACATTTTGGGAGTGATGGGTTTTGCAAGGGTACATCAGATGAGAAAAAGAAGACAGAAGTCCATGCAGTTTTCAGATCAATACTGATGGGGTAGCCCTTTTCAGGTCTTCTAAATATAGCATTTGGCCAATTTACCTTGTTGTGAATGCGTTTTCACCAAACTGCAGCTCAAACCGTTCATTTGACTACATATACAGCTGGGTGTTACAGTATCTAGGCATAAGTTGCCTGTCAAAGAACCGATACTATGACATGATAGAACTTGTGTATCCCCATGTCACTGACATTCTTGATGAAATGTGTGAAGAGGCAAAGGAGCAGATGAAAGAAATGGATGATGAGCAATTGGGAAGTTGGACAAGAGCGGTGGTCACCTCCGACGGTGTGTGGCATACCAGAGGATCTTTATGAGGGAACATCAAAATCGATGGAGGGGGTTCTGGCAAGTGAGTGCTATGGACAAGCTAAGGAAGAGGGTGCAAATATAGAATCAGTCTGGCAAGATGGGGACTCGAGTTCCGGCAAGAGTGTGAAGGAAATATTTCCAAATGGCCAGGTTCTAAAATGTGGTGGGCATGTTGGTAGAGCCCATACCAACAATTTGAAAGATTTTTCCAAAATGAAAGAGTTTTCAAGTGAAATGAAAAGGAAGTACAAAGATAAATTCCCCCTTGTTGAAACAACAAAATGCAAATCTTTTAATACCCGTCACAAGTCAGATTGCGGCTGTCTATCAGAGGCCTTCATCAAAGCTGCCAGGGTCGACCATTTTTGCTGTCTTCAGCAGTGCAAAGATCCTTCAGAATATGCTCAACGAATGAGAGCTCTCGGCAAATACCATGCAAGGGATGAACACAAGTGGGATGATGGCCAGTGTGGCTTCCATCCTCAAGAACATGCACTTGCAAGAAGTGCGATGAGGACGAGGAGCCAGAATGTGTTGGCAAGGATTACAAAACTAAGAATGTGGTCTCATGTGACTTTCATTGGCTGTGCTACCAGATTGAATGTGACCGCAGAGCTGAAGATGCAGAGTCAGTCATTCATCTGGAAATGGGTGTGGGATGTGGCCATTCCACACTTTACGGTATTACCGCAATTCCGTGCTAAGGACCAGAGTCTGAATAGGTAATTTCTGTTGTTCTTATATTGATGCTTTTTTTTCATTACAGATCATTTTGATTTTCAGTTGTATAGTTGCAGCCCTAGAAATGTAAAACGGTTTTTGGGTTTTATGCCAGGTGCATCCTTGAACCCCCCCCCCCCCCCCCCCTGGAAATTATTTAATCTTAACGCAGCAGCCACATTACCTATGAAAGTACTCCTGCCATAAACTATTTTTGTTGGTTTTGCAGAAAATGTGAACCTGAAATTTTTTAACTATATATGCTTGTTTCAATTGTATGTATTATTGTTCACATGTACAAGATGTTGTTATGGAAAAGTTACTGTTTATTGTAACAACTGGTAATAAATATAATAATTATAATTGTTATTATCACTTCGGCTTCATGTATCCAGGGTATTTTTATCAGATATCACTGATAACAGTGGGGCTGAACCGTGCTACATTTCCTGTGTATGCAGACATGCATTATATTATTCGATACCTTTGAAAAAAAGGTCCAATTTCTTTCTTCCACCACAGCTTATTTCTCTTCCATTGAAATGAAAGTGATTTATTTGCTACTTTTTTGGTAGGTTGCACTACAGGACGTCCACCAACTGTGGTTTCTGCCAAGGCAATATGTCCTGGTGCTATGACAAACGTGGTGCAGAGTATCACTGGGTGACTGACTTGTACCAGCGACTCAAACTTCCCATTGTTCCTTCAGTTGTGGAGGCATTACACAATGCAGTGGAGGAGCGTAGAGTAGTGTTGGAAAAGCAGAAGACCGAGGCGGTAAAGGCAAATAGGATAAAGATGAAAGTAGCCAGGACAGAGGATCAGACTGCAAGAAAGAAGTGGGTCAAGCGACAAGCCGTGCAGCATTCTTACCGCAGGGATGATGATGATTTGGATGTTGACAATGACAATCCTGAACATGAAGTCAGCGCGGGAAGTTCTGGCAATACAGAAACAGCTGGGACTGCACTCACAGTTATTAGTGGTAAAACCTGTAGGTGTGGTCGAAATGACCATAAACAGACATCCCATGCAAGTTGTCCTCTAAATAAGAAAAATTAGTAGTACTGCACTACTATTTGTTAGGGATTGCAGTTACTTTATTCCTCCAGAGTCAGTATTTCTTGGTTTTCGGCCTATAGAGGTTTTGCATGGCCATTCTCATTGATTTCTATTGAAAGCTGAAAGATTACTTACAATGTTTGACTTTCTAAGAATTCATCTCAATCTCACTCATCTTATGTGTCTTGAATGGCAATGTTTTCTTTTATGTGCCATGTAATGCTATAATTTTCATACTTGAGAAAGTATCCATAGCACCACCACAGATAAGTGAAATAAAATACACCCACCTATAGAATTTAAGAAAATGTTGTTTACTGTAACTTGGAATGCCCAGCTGCCTGAGTATTCCTGCCCTGGCAAAAAAGGCCATTTTTTCTAACCCCTAGAAGCTCCAGTTTCTTTTGTGGCAGAGATATAGTGAGAGGACTGCTTGATATACCTGTAGACGTTTGCCAAAAATCCTGATAACAATTTAGGTCTAGACATCAATTCCCGACAAATCTCAACATTAACAATAACACCACGGAAAGCCAAATGTGTGATGTTTGCCAACAAAAATGTCCCATAATGTTATCAGATAACTGCACTATATTTTGCAGTTTTTTTTGCTTCTTTTGCGGGGGGGGGGGGGGGGGGGGAGGGGGGGGGGGTAATTCTGTTGTAATGTTTGAACAAAGTGCCCTGCCAAGATTGGGTTGTGGTATGTGACTGACCCAGAAAATTTTTGAGGTTTAAATACTGGGTACACAAAAAAGTGGACTAAATGTAAAAATATCTGAAACTGATTTTTTATTTATTCTTGAATGTAATGACCCACAAAAGTACAAATGCAAATATTTTGATGAGATACAGAAAATAATGGTTTTTTTGTATCAGAAAAGCAGCAGTTGAAAAAGGTCAACATCATCCAGTAAATTAACAAAATAATTATGTAAATACTTGATTCTTTTTAGAAGCTGCATCTCTTTTTATGTGTTTTTGCTATGTTGTGATAGAAAGGTTTCTTTCTACTGTTATGTGTAAAAAACATGAACTGTATATACAATATTTTTTTGGCTTTCTATTTTTTTGAAATATTAAAAAATGAATAAATTTTATTGATTTTATACCTTCAATTGGAATAATAATCTTTATATTGAATATTTGTCTTTCATAATAAAAAGTAAAAATTGAAATTGCATTATACATGTAGATGTTGTCTCTTTCATTCATCCATTTTTCCCTGAGAAAACCTCTACTACTTCTTGTGCGAAGTCTTCTTTCCTGCCGGCCACTTCGCAGCAGCAAGGTCACCTATAGTAACTTTATAGACCTGGAAGAGAATGAAATACAATTCTCAATGACAATCTAATATTTTAGAAATCAAAGAGAAACTAACAATGCTTATTTGTTTAGTGTTGGCCACCTTTTTTTTACTGCACCATATACTGTAGTTTTATAAACATTGAAAATCAATGTAAAATTATTATACTGAAGCTTCAAAGCACTTATATTAGTTACAAAGAAGCAAATGAGGCAGGCTCATTGATTTACAACGACACATTGAAATTACCCTGTGAAGTGCCATGTCAACATATTCACATGCAATTTATTAGTCAGTGGAATGGATTTCTTACTCCAGCACCTAAAGGATCCAGACTGTCAACCAAATTCCCTTCCACAATCCTCCTAATGACCTCCTTGAGGCTTTCAGGGAAAACATAAGTGGGGCTTTTTGAACGCCCAGGACTTGCGCCCAACGTCTGGTTGCTTCCGTACTGAAATGAACAACAACACCAACAATAAATACCGTAAGCTTCCTAAAAGAAGGACGAGAAAGCAAAAAACTCAGATCAACCGTTGTTCTATCATTCAAAAGAGTCGAGCATGAGGTGGATTTCCCTAAATTTTGCCGAAAGCCTTCAGAAATGATAATTATCCCGAGCTAACTTATCTACCCTTTGCAAGCAGTTTCGTGTCTGCCAAGTCCTGTAGCATTTATGGCGTCTTTTGTGTGCACGATATTGGGGTTTGTAATATTAATTTGACAAAAACACACACAGATAACAGACAGGTAAACAACCCAATCAATGCTAAAATACTCGACAAATAGAAACTTCTGTAACAAGTATATTCTGATGCCTCTGCTTCAGCCTGCGCTAGTTTTATCGAATTTGAGGGCAAAATCTTCCATCAAAACTGGTCGGATTTCGAGAAGGCTCAGAGTTCTACTTACCGGGAGTTGCTAGCTGTTTCTTTGTCGTCAAAATCTTTCAACGAATCTTTGAAAGCGCAAACAGTCACATGGTTTACTCATAATCAAAACGTTGTGCGGATTGTCAGTTGTGGTTCCAAAGTACCTTTGTTACAAGAGCTTGCAATGGATATCTATCAGAGTTGTTTACTGAATGCCATTAACATTGATATTCAATGGATCCCAAGAGACCTTAACAGTGCGGCTGACGATTTCAGTAAATTCATCGACTATGACGACTACACAATAAATGACTCAGTCTTCAATGCTGTTGAGGAGCTATGGGGTCCCCATTCCTGTGATAGGTTCGCTTGTTCCTACAATGCCAAGGTCCCGCTATTCAATTCTAGGTTTTATCAGCCTGGTTCCAGTGGCGTCAACGCATTTTCCCAGGATTGGTCCCTTCACAATAACTGGCTGTGCCCTCCTGTGTATTTGACGTGTAAAGTTATCCATCACATGAAGCTTTGCAGTGCTAAAGGAACTCTTATTGTTCCCCTTTGGAAATCAGCCCATTTCTGGCCCATCCTGTGTTCGGATGGTGTACACTGGAGTACATTTATTCATGACTGGGTTATCCTGCCTAATTTTCCTAATTTATTCATTGAGGAAAAGCTAAGAACTCTATTTTTGGCAATAGACCAATGGCATTTGTTTCATTAGCTCTGCGTATTGACTTTAGCATCCTCCCCAGATTAGATTCCGATTATTCCCGCGAAATGTTTCGTGTTCCTTGCATTTGAGTTCAATCGAGCTATTGCTCTCAGCCTCTTTGGCTTTGTACCCTGGATGGGTTTTGTATACTTAAGATACTTAATGTTCTCGTATTTTTTTTTATAAGGCGTTGAGCTTTGTTGTGAATTTTGTATGGTAGCCTACTTAATTTCATCCCTAGAGGGGTGGTTCACTGTAAGCGTTTTTCTGCCCTAGAGGGGTTTTTTGTTTTTTACCAATGCATTTTTGACCCTAGAGGGGTTAGCCTTGAGGGCTATGAGAGTTGTATGGATATCGAGGCTTGAGATTGCCTAGTGGGCAGCGGTTTATGCCTCTGCATTTGATCTATGTATTTGCACCCTTGAGGGGCTTCACGTTTATGAGAATCGTATAAATTTTTGAATATATTATCTAGTTACCTAAGTGATTGGTATTAATTTGTTTACGTGCATAATAAATTCCTTCCACCAGAACTTGTTTTCGGTATTTTCGATACTTCTTATTGATTTATTTTCCCTCTTTATTCCGTTTAGATATCTTCAATTCCAGTTTCTGGTCTTCAGAAAGCCAGGACGTTGTTAGAGTCAATCAACTGAGATAGAACCTTAAATTAACCGTGTTAGCCTCCAAAGCGTCTGGGACGTCCGAAAACTATCTAAGGGCTTTCAATAGATGGAAGACTTTTGCCAGAGACATGTTGGGCACCAGTGATTTTCCCGTCAGGTCGATCGATTGTGCTCTCTACTTACAACATCTCCTCGAGTCCTCCAAGTCTGTCTCGGCCATCAACTGCGCGTTCTATGCTTTCAGATGGGCTAATCTTCTGGCTGATCTCGATTCGCCGACTTTACATCCCACCGTTATTGCCATGAAAGAAGGAGCAATTAACATTGAGAAAAGTAAGACTGACCAATTGAGAAAGGGAAGATCTGTTGTTATTGCTGAGTCGTGCTCTGATACGTGTCCTTGCACCCTGCTCAAATTGTATATGCAGCATAGCGGTTTTGGGTTTACGTGTCCGGCTGTGGCGCCCGTAGGTTGTCGATGTATCTTTATCCATTGCTGTATCTTATTGTGTCAATAAACGCTTATCTTGGGCTTGGCTGACCGACGCGCCCATGCCTCATAGCCGTGTCGTGTTTTTGATTGTGGAGTGAAGGCAAAATTGGTGTTATTTGCCGCCATTGCTGTGATGTCAGGTCAATCTCGTGTAACAAATAGTGCTTACCGCTGGCTAATATCACAGGCGCGTTGCTAGTGTTAGCAACTGCCCCAATCCTCCCGCTCCACCAAAGGTATTTTGGCGCGAAAATTCCTATTATTTAACTCCAGATTCTGGCCCGTCCTTACTAGATATGAAGAAACAAATTTCAGATTTTAAAATCAGAAGTAAATGTTGATTTTGACTTCATTCTGAGAACATCAAAATTAGCCGGTGCAAATACCTTAAACAGCTGTTGCCACGCAAAATGTAAACATAAATGCTTCTGCAAGGAAACCAAGCACCCCAACACATGGGAAGCAAACACTGATGTTCAAATATACAACTCTTCTTTGCTGCCATGTTCCCTGTCTGTATCAAGCATTCCTCATCTTCCTGAAATACAAATCCCTGCTGACCAGGGTCCATCATACAGCATCTCATTATCATCAGCCTATTACATCCAACCATACAACCCTCTTTACCCGTGGCATTACTCACGCTAATTTCCGGACTTGACTGTCATCAGTGTGGCGTTACTCACGCTAATTTCTGGACTTGACTATTATCAGTTAATACTATTAATCAGTTACCATCTTATCCGATCATCATTGTAATTCAACTGAGGTACGCTCTCGATCAGTCTTGTGAAGTAATTTATCTTTCGTTCTCTTGTAATTTTCACAGTGTTTATCGCCCAGTTGAGTGTTTTCACTTTGAGTTTGGAGTAGGACTGCGCAAGTTTGATTTCCTGTGATTTTTCCTGTGATCTTCTCTAATTGTTTCGCTGTATCCTGATCGCATATGTATGTTGTTATTGTAGTTTTTCACCGTGTGCCACGAAAGTACAGTTGATTAAAGTCTGATCTTTTGAAGGCAAGAATCGTGGTTCTTGGTTAAAGCGGAATATACTTTTTTCAACATCATGAAAAAGCCATTAAAATTCATTGCGATCTCCTTGTATAATTTTGTGGTATTTTCATGGGTATTTTGTGGACTTGAGTGCTTTCATCAGCGCTGAAACGTTGAATATTAAGGGATTTTCATGCCTTTTTAACAGGATTTTCATGCCTAATTCATGGTCTTTTTCCATGAAAACCCCATTAATTTTGGCCATAAAAGTCCTGTTAATTTACCATGAAAAACATCACTGGATTTTCATGGGTTTTTATTTCGTAGTGAAAGAGTCAACAAGAACTTGATGAATTAGAGGATGATAGTACAGACATCTATTAATCAAATACCATTAAACGTTATAGCATAAGACCCAAAAATATTCCATCAGTCAACAGCATGTGTCTAGCTGAGTTTGCAGCTTACTACTACAAAGACTATAAAACTGATGTATCTGAAACAATAGGTGTTCAGCCAGAGATTTATGAAGGTAAATCGTGGACAAAAAGTTAGACTCATTACTTCGGCATGTCGTTATGTTGTTTTGTCGTTGCCATTCCTCAGGTTCAAATGCTGTTATTTCTTTTGGATTGATCGTTATGTCGTTTCGTCTCAGCACTCAAATGCAACTCATCATGTCATTTCGTGACTTATAACATTGCGTCAAGTATCATCGATTTGTCATTTCATCGCATCGTGTCACACTCTAAACCGAGATGACCTGGTAACGAATACTGATGGTCATACTAACAATCTCTAGAGGGGAGGCAATTTGATTACTTTGGGTCAAGTCACATGGGCTGTATGCTCCGAAGTTTTCTACGTGATGGCGATGGAAGAGTTGAAGGGCGTGTTAATAGACGCGTTAGAGCGTATAGATAGAATTGAAACTCAAAGCACAGAAGACCGCTCACCTAGTGTTGTTCCTTCGACAGTTCCTTCTAGTTCTGCAACATATGTTGGATTTAACCTGCGATCAGGCGTTTTTTTTTCCTTGCAAAGACGAAAGAGGGAAAAAAAGAACGCCTGATACATTCTTTAACCGGCCGCCAACCGCCCCCCGATTTAAATAAACTAAGGCGTGGTTGAGCTGTCATGGTATGAGCCAATAAGGATTCACCAGAAGTCCGAGCACTATTTGTAGTTTGGCGGCAAATTTCGGGACTCGGATTTCCACGAGGCCCGAAAAACGTCTGCAGAATAATTGTACATGTACAGTCTGCATATAAAATTTCGCCGTGTTTACAAAAATGCGTTTCATAAAAGGCTGAAATGGCGCTCGAGATAAAACCGAACAAGTGTTGTTATTTCTGTAACGTTCATTTACCAGCTGGAGCTGCCATCCCTTTATTTACGCTAACAAAAAACAAAGAATTCACGGGCAAGAGCTGCTTCACTGCTGATAGCATCGTCTTGTCGGATTTGCTCAGGAGCGTTGGGCTGAACATCGATACAGATGCGAGTAAACAATCATCTTGCAAAAAGTGTGCACGAAAAGTTGTCAATTGTTCAACACTTTTTCACGAACTGGAAAGTATTGTGAACGACAAGACCGCGAATCAATCTGTTAAACGGCTACATGGATATTCTCCGAGCGGATCTACGCCAGATTCCAAGAAAGCAAAGGATATTCCTCAAGAACGACCCAAGAGTCGAGCGAGGAAATCGTTATTTGTGTTGAACGCTGCTTGGACTGAGCATGAAAGACTTGAAGATGTTGTGGCAAACATGATGTGTCTTCCGGTAACGGCCGGCCCCGGCGAATCGGTGTCGCTTGTGAAGGTAGGTAGCCAGTTTTAAATGCTGTTTAATTATCGGAATTATCTGAAAGATCACACTTTTCCCAAAACCAGTTGGGAGGACGGCCAACACGTCTTCACGAAAACAAATTACGCGTCGAACACACTCGATTTGCTCTTCTTTCAGGGAACTGTACTTGAAATTAGTTAGCTCTTTAGCTAACGCTGAAGAAAACTCATCTTCGCTGAACACACGCTTCGCCTCCGCCATTTTGTTTCTTACTGACCACGAGTGGACCGGAAGTCTCATTGAAGTATGACAGCCAATCAGAACACGTCGATTCATAGGTATTGTTTCTCGACCAATCAGACAAAAAACCAGAATCTGGTTTTTCTACATGACTTTCGACAAGCGAATGTATCATGCCCTCCTTCCCCCTTAGTAGTCGCAGGGAGGGAGGGCATGATTTCAGGTTATGTTGGATTAAGAGCACACGCCAATTTCAGGTAGGCTTGATAGTAATTTATTTTGTTGTCAAATAAAGCTCTAGTTTACACATTTATCTTCACTTCGAGATTGTTTTCTTAAAAATGGATAAGCATTCAACCTTTATATTGTGGCTGCATTCTCATTATTTTGAACTGGCGGGAAACTAGCTGAATCATTTCGGTCAGGGGGGGGGGGCTTATTCAAGGGAGGGAGCTTAATCGAGGGGGGCGCATATTCAGTTTTTTTTCAACGAACTGTAACTTTATTTTGGCTAAATCTTTATAATGGACAAAATCTACAGCATTATCCATGTAAACGTAACTTTAATTTATCTTTTTGTTTGGGGCTTAATTTGCTTATGGTTTTCCTGCTCAAATCCTGTTTCCATGTATGTCAGTACCCTAAATTATCACTCCAATTATTGAACCCCTCAAAGAACAAAGATGTCTTTATTTTTATTTAATTAATAAGACTGACACATCTCCAGTCCTTTAATTTTTTGTCTCACTGTTGTTCTTAATCAGCTGCTCAGCTTTCTCGAGGCAATCTGAAAAATTCTAAGCTTATATTTTTTTGTGATAGGGCTGCATTCCCACACTATTATGGAGTGAGGCAGTCAGGAACACAGCTGTCGAATTCAAGACCTAGAAAAAGGGCACGCACTGTACAAACAGTGATCCCCATTGTTGTCAAAGATACATGGACTCATGATTTCTTGCTTCTTCAGTCACCTTCATCTGGTAAGACCCCTGTTAGAAATGCTTAATTAGTAGGTATTGTTTTCCATCGTTTGTACATTTTTTATGTTGGAAGCTATTAACAAGATGCAATTACAAGTACAGCAACAAATCAAGTCCCAGAAGCTTCCCAAGGCAGAGATTATGTCCTTTGATGGAAATCCTTTGAACTATTACCTCTTTGTCAAGACGTTTGAGAACAGTGTGGAGAAGTGTACTGAAGATGATAATATGAGGCTGCAACCATTAATCCAATATTGCACTGGAAAGGCAAAGGAAACAATTAAGTGTTGTGGGATGATGAGTCGAAAGGATGGCTACTCAAAGGCTAAGAAACTCCTGGAGGAACGTTTCGGAGAAAGGTACGTGGTGTCAAATGCTGGGATTGAGAAGTTATCTGAAGGGCCTCCTATCAGTCTGAACGATCGTGAAGCTTTACTGGATTTGGCTGATGATTTGGAGAGCTGTGTCAATCAGATAAACAGTGAAGATAAGATGATTAAGATTCTTCGAAGAGTTCCCCCTTATCTATGTTCCCGGTGGCAGAAAAGGGTACAAGAAATCAGAGCAGATGGAAGAGACCCTAATATTGAACACCTTAAGATGACTAGAGCTGCGGCCAAAGAGAAGAATGGTCCAGTATTTGGTTCAATTTTGGACTCAGCTAAAGATTTACGAAACAAGGAGAAATCAAAAAGCAAACCACCTGCTTCGCAGAAGTCTAACACTTTTGCTGGTTCAACTACATTTCCTGACTGTTCCGTGCAAGCTGGCAGACAAGAATCTGATCCTAGCAGTTCCAGCCAAAGTTTTTCCTCGTGACCGAATATGTTCAGATGCTTCCTGTGCAATGTTGGTCACAAGCTGGAGAAATGCGAACAATTCTCGGCCAAATCAAGTGAGGATAAGCTGAAGTTCGTGCGCGATAGAAAGCTGTGTGAAAACTGTTTATCCTATACGCATTTTGCTAATGGTTGCAAGTGTCCACGAGCTTGCAATGTTGAACAGTGCACAATTAAACGTAAGCACCTGGGATCACTTCACGACGCGTTGCTGGCAAGCTTTCGCAGAAGACAAGAGGAAAATCGTGATCAGGAACCTAGTCTCAGTTCTAGTTTGAGTGATATGCGGACGCAGGGAGCCAGTGTCAGTTCTAGCGCGAGTGTTATGCAGACACAAAGTGATCACGTTGTTATGAAGAGTAGTATTTCTGTCGCTGGAGGCCGCCAAGAGTGTCGGGCCTTGCCCACTGTACCCGTCAAAGTCAAGGGAAGGGGCAGAGACGAGATCATTACAACTTATGCCTTGCTTGATAATGGTTCAACGTCAACCTGGTGTAGTGAAGATTTGGCCAAGAAGCTGGGCGTGGCTGGACCCCGTATTCAAGTGTCTCTCTCAACCATCGAGAAGGATAGCAACCCGATGTCGTGTTTTAGAATTAGTCTGGAGATAATGGACATGGATGAAGTTAACATGATCGAGTTACCTGAAGTTCTGACGAAAGAGAAGTTGAACATTTCTACAGATGGTGTTTCGTATCAGGATGATGTCCTTAGATGGCCTCATCTCTCGGGCATCCAAGTACCAGAAAAAATTAATGCTGAAGTACCCAAGGCACTTGAACCATCAGAAGTCAGAAGTCGCCATGGTTGTGGACCGTACGCTACTAAAACCAAGTTTGGCTGGACCTTGAATGGACCTCTGGGTAGAAGAGGCCGATCGGAAGTGCGCGATGTGAACTTTCTTCGCGCAGATGAGGTTCTAAGTCAGCAATTTAATCTTTTCATGAACTTGGAATTCAGTGAATCGGTTTCTGAAGAAGCAAGCACAATGTCCCGTCAGGACAAGCAAGCTTTAGCCACTTATGAAGCGTCTGCGCACCTCGTTGATGGTCACTATGAAATTGCAATTCCGTGGAAGCTTCGCCCACCAGATCTGCCAAATAGTAGACCTCTTGCCGAGCATCGTCTTAAGTTACTATGAAAGAGACTCTTGAAGACCCTGAGCTGTTCTCCAGGTATTCATCGTTCATGTCCGACCTCCTTGATAAAGGTTACGCTAAGAAAGTGCCAGAGTGTCTTCGAGATAGAAATGACGGTAAAGTGTGGTACCTTCCGCATCATTCAGTGGTTCATCCGCAGAAACCCGACAAGGTTCAGGTAGTTTTTGACTGTGCGGCTTCATACCGTGGAACGTCGTTAAATGCTCAGGTTTTGCAAGGTCCAGACTTAACTAATAAGCTGGTTGGTGTCTTGATGAGATTTCGCGAGGAGCCTATTGAGTACCATACGACTGTCCACTTGTTTGGAGGTGTGTGGTCAGCCAGTTGTGTGAACTACGGGTTGCAGAGAACAGCGAAAGACAACAGTAATGATTTTGATCCTGTGGTGGTTAGGACAGTAGAGAAGAACTTTTACGTTGACGATTGCTTGAAATCGGTCGACTCGAAAGAAGCGGCTATTGGTCTAGTTGATCAGCTCCAAAAGTTGTTGCTTCATGGGGGTTTCAACCTGACGAAATGGATTTCAAACTCTAGAGCCGTGCTTGAAACGATTCCTCAGTCAGATCGTGGAAGTGAAGTCAAAGGTATCGATCTCCGCAGTGGAATCCTTCCAGTTGAAAGAGCGCTCGGAGTGCGATGGAACGCCGGGACTGACGAATTCGTCTTCAAGATTTGGGTAAAAGAGAAGCCCCCAACCCGAAGAGGTTTGCTGAACATAGTGTCTTCAATTTACGACCCACTGGGTTTCATATCGCTTTTCATCATGTCGGCTAAGATCGTCCTTCAAGATCTCTGTCGGAGAAAGTTGAAATGGGACGATGTTATCCCGAGTGACTGTTTACCTCAAACGCAGCAGTGGCTCGAATCGTTGCCAGCTATGGAACGATTTTCCATCAAGCGGTGCTACAAGCCTCACGAGTTTGGAAAGGTTGCTGACGTGCAAATGCATCACTTTTCTGATGCGTCAGAGCTCCGATACGGAACTGTGTCCTATTTGAGGTTCACCGACACGTACAGTAACGTCCATTGTTCCTTTCTCATGTCCACGACACGATTGGCACCCCTGAAGTCACTGTCAGTGCCCCGTTTGGAGTTAACTGCTGCAACCCTGGCTGTGAAGTTAGACAAGATGTTTCGAAGAGAGTTGGAAATCCCTATCAGTTGTTCCATGTTCTGGACAGATAGTACATCTGTGCTCGGCTACATCGAGAACGAGGATAAGCGTTTCCACACGTTTGTCTCCAACAGGCTCACTATAATTCATGATGGCTCTACACCCGACCAACGGAGATACGTGGATAGCAAGCGAAATCCTTCAGATGCTGCGTCTAGAGGGTTGTCTGCGAAGGCGTTGTTAGAGTGCGATTCGTGGAAAAGAGGACCAGATTTCCTTTGGCGAGACGAATCTTTGTGGCCGGCACCTCCGCAGCGCCAAGAAAACGTGTGTGATGATGATCTCGAGATCAAGAGAGAAGTTTGTGTTCACACAGGTGAGCTTGATGGGTCAGTGGTAACCATTGAGAAACTCCTCTGCTACTTCTCTTCCTGGAACAAGCTTCGAAAGTCCGTGGCGTACATATTGCATTTCAAGTCGTGGTTGGTGTATAAGGTGCGCTGCAAGTTAGGCCAAACCAACAGGCTGTCCCCACCGATGAAAGGAAGAGTTACTGTTGATGAAATGAGAATTTCCGAACGAGAAATACTAAGAGTCGTTCAGAAGAAATCCTTTCCTAAAGAAGTGAAGCAGCTAGCTGAAGCCAACTCGTGTGGTCGGGCCATGGCTAAGTCTGTAAGCAAATCAAGTACGATTCGTAATCTTCACCCGTTTATGAAAGACGGTTTGCTACATGTTGGAGGTCATTTGAGGCCTCCCAGTATTGAAGCTGAAGCAAGAAACCCTATCATATTGTGGAGACAAGTACAGTACCTATCACGCATTCCAAGAACGTACGAAGTGGCGCAAGTTTGAGTGAAATTGTGACGTTGGTGACATAGTCCTAGTCGTGGATGAGTTGACACCAAGATGTTCATGGCCTTTGGGGAGAGTTTTGGAGATCTACCCAAACAAGGATGAGGGATGCGTGCATGTGGCAAGAATCAAGACGAAATCGGGAACTTTGCTGAGACCAATAAGCAAGCTGTGCATGCTAGAATGCGCGCATAAGTGAACATTCATACCTATGAGAATCAAGCACTATGAATTTATACAGAGACTACTTTGAGAGGATAAAGCACATTACAGTTGAAGTGACATTTAAGTGACATTTCACACTGTGAAAATGACAATAGTATTTCGTTCTAGTTATCGTGGTGTACCATGTTTAGCTTTTGTTTTCATGTCTGTGAAACAGTTCCCTTTTTGGTCCCTGTTTGGGCGCGGGAATGTTAGAAATGCTTAATTAGTAGGTATTGTTTTCCATCGTTTGTACATTTTTTCGTTTGCAAGTGGCGTTTTTATGTCAGTTGCGTATGCTAATTTAGGTCAGTTTGTAAGTTTTGCTTGTGGCGTGTTAGTAGAGTTCCGTTGAAGATTTGAGTTCAGTGGCTACGAAAAAAACCGTTTGTGAACCGAGTTCTAGCTGACATTATGCCTTGGAGAAATGATAGAGCAAGGATTTCGGATTTTGTGAGTGCTAATGAGATTAAGCTAAGAATTTCGCGTTCGCTGGGTTTGTTTGATTTCATATAGCGATCGGCTATACCCCATCTGTCAGTGAGCTGAATTCCCTTTCATTGGCGGGTCTTGACCGAAAAAAAGTTGTCTTTAACAATAAACATGGTGACTTTGGCCATTTAAGGAGCACTTTGGAAAAAAATTTCCAAAATTGGAATCTCAAAAGGGAGCATTTGAACTGCTCCATGCTGACATAGGAGGATCCTCTCGACCTCTAATCCCTATTCCAGTTCAGAGAGATGGTTATTCCATTCCCTTTCTCAAGGATATGATCTCCTCCAATGCAGTGATTTATATACGGCCAATGCAAAGTGATCTTGACATGGAACCAAGTCAGCCTCCTACCCAAACCTCGCAGATTAACATCCAATGTGTAAACTGCCAAGCCGAGGTGCCCATTCAGGCCATGAAGGAACATACTGAGGTGTGTCAAGGTGGAAGTAGCAAGCCTCGAGATGAAAGTGAGGGTGATGATGTTCAGCTCCATGAGCAAGCATTAGGTGACGCTGTTCCTAGAAATGATACAGTGGCAAGTGAATCAGGATGGATAGAGAGATTGTGTGGCCTGTTTCCAGATACACCTGTAGAGAAGGTGCGGAACATTGTTCATCAATCAGTATCCCTTGAAGAAGCTGCAGACCAGTTATTGTGTGAAGCTCAAGAAGGTAAACAAGAGAAGAAAAATCATTCTTTCCATGGAACTGTGGACAGTCTGATTCAGCAACTGTCTTCTAAAGTCACATCATCAAAGGAAATTGTTATCACTGTCAAACGCGAAGACATCTGGCGAGAAGCCCTTTGCTTTTACAAAAAGTGTTTAACAAACCCTGAGAAAGTGTGGGACAGCCCAGCAGTGTGTTTCGAGGGTGAAGATGGCTTGGATGGTGGTGCTATGAAGGCAGAGTTCTTTGAGCTACTGCTTGAACAAATAAGAAAAAGGCTGTTTGAGGGTGACGAGTACCTAATTCCCGTTGGTGATAGCAGCAAGGGTTTACTTCTGAAGCTCGCTGGAGTGATTATTTCACATTCTCTTATTCACTGGGGACCAAGCTTTTCTGCACTTTCACCTGCCATATATTACCACATTGCTGGAGCTGATGCAGATACAGTTCTTTCCAAGCTCAGAAAGCAAGACATACCATTGAATGCAGGTAGTTTATTATAGTTGATCACCATTTATATTTTCAAAGAAACAAGCATAATTACCTTGGTACACTGACAGGGTAATATGAACCACATATTGGCAGGGTGGGGGTCTGGGAGATCAGTATTTTTACTATTATGGGTTGTAGTGGTATTTGCCAGTATTGCTGAATATATATTAACACAATTTGTCCAAAATATTGCAGGCGTAGAATGCAGGGTTGCAGCTAAGGTAAACAACAGATGATCTGGTAAGAATTGTAGCTGGTTGTTACATGTATTTGAAGGCACTTGGTGCCTTCAGTGCCAGCACACCCAGCATTGGGGAAGGGAGGGCCATGGGGGTGTCCCCTATCCCCATAAAAGTTTGAAATAAAAATAACAAAATTACAGCCTCATTTTTTTGGTATAGAGTATACGGTATTGGCCTTTCTTATGCAGAAGTCTTGAGGAAATTTACCGTGACTTAGTAAAAAGTTAAGGATGCTGTGTAACCCCACTAGTTCACAAGTAGTTTACATTGCATTTTTTTTTCTTACAGGTACTGAAGTCTTCCACAGTCTGATAGAAAAACTTCAGAAGGTTGAAACAGTGAAAGGAATTTTGGAGGAGGATCCTTCCAGTGAAGTCTACTGGGCTATAATTAATGGCTATAATTAATGCTGCACATTGGCCACCAACAAAAGAGATTACAGACAAAGAGGTGCCATACCTCTTACAGCACCTTATCGAGAGTCAAGTAATCCTATCACGGAAGTATGCAATTGACCAGTTTGCAGAGGGTCTGAGTGTGTCAGGACTATTACAGCTGGTAAAGGACAACAAGGAAGTTTGCTATAACCTCTTTTGTTACAACATTAACAACCACCTCACACCTGATATTTTTTTAAGTTTTGTCTTACGTCTGAAAGAGCCAACGGATTTTGACTGGTTTCTTGGTTATGTCCGAGATTCTGACCAGAGCAAACTTCAAAGTCTTCTTCAGTTTGCCACAGGGTACAAATCTGTACCCCCTCATGGTTTACCACATGAGATCTGTGTGACGTCTAGTCTTATACAGGATGTCCAACCCGATACATACTTTTCCGACCACTGCTCAGTGCTATTCTCCATAAACGCTTCAAAACCGCACTTGTCACGAAAGCAGGTATCTTTTAGAAAAACGAAAGCTATTGATACAGCTGCATTCATGAAGGATCTATCTGCGTCAAAACTGTGCCAGGACCCTCCATCTGAGCCTGACAAGCTGGTAGACTGTTATAATAGAACGCTAGGTGAATTACTGGATCAACATGCTCCACTCAAGAAGAAAACTGTCACGGGCAGACCCCAGGTGCCTTGGTACTCAGAGGAGATCCATGAGGCCAAGAGAGAGCGCAGGCGTGCTGAAAGGAGATGGAGGTCTACTGGGTCTCCTGCTGATTTTGAGTCATTTAAAAGGCACAAAAATCGTGTCACGCATTTGCTGAATGATGCTAAATCAACCTTCCTTGCTGAATTCATAGATCAGAATTCTGATAACCAAGGCAAGTTGTTTCGGGCCGTGAAAGACCTTTTAGTAGAAAAGAATACACTATGCTTTTCAGACTATACGGATAAATCAGCACTTGCAAATGACTTGGGGAAGTACTTTGTGCAGAAAGTTACCCGGCTACGAAACGAGCTTGATCAATGTGATCTCCCGAATGATAATGGTACCAATAGTAACTTACCGACCCCACCAGTTATTGAGGCGTTTGCGCCGCTAAGCGAAGATGATGTGCGCATGCTCATCGCGAAATCTAAATCTACATCCTGTTGCCTCGATCCTATTCCCACGCCACTAGTAAAGTCCTGCATTGCGCCTCTTATTCCGGTGGTAACCAGGATAATTAACAACTCTTTGGAGTCAGGAATTTTTCCTGAGAAATGGAAAGAGGCCGTGGTCAAACCGTTGTTGAAGAAATCGGGCTTGGATCCAATATTTAAGAACTTGCGTCCTGTGAGCAATTTAGCCTACATTTCTAAGCTCGCTGAGCGAGCTGTATTCAATCAGTCATACGACCACCTAGTCCGGTCAGGTCTTTATCCGCAATTGCAGTCTGCATATCGTCAATATCATAGTACAGAGACAGCGTTAGTCAAAGTTGCTAATGATATTCTTTTGAATATGAACTCGCAGCACGTAACGCTACTCGTCCTCTTGGATTTAAGCGCTGCGTTTGACACAGTGGATCACGAGATTTTGCTAAGACGCTTGACTACGAGCTTTGGTATACGGGGGAAGGCTCTAGAGTGGTTTTCATCGTACTTGTCAGGGCGCAGCCAGCGCATTTTGTTCGATGGGGTTACATCAGACAATTTCGATCTGCGCTTCGGTGTTCCGCAGGGGAGCTGCCTAGGTCCGCTTCTCTTTGTTGTTTACGCCTCCAAGCTCTTCGAGATAGTACAAGCCCACATGCCCGACACCCACTGTTTCGCTGATGACACTCAGCTCTACCTTTCATTCAATCCGAATAGTCCAACAGATCAAGTTGAGGCCGTGTGTACAATGGAGAGATGTATCAGTGACTTAAGAAAATGGATGTACCAGGATAAGTTAAAGATAAATGATGATAAAACTGAATTTCTAATTATTGGATCTAGGCAACAAATGTTGAAAATTAATGATTGTACAATCCGTGTTGGCACGACAGATATCAAGCCTGTGTCTGAAGTGCGCAATCTAGGCTCCTGGTTTGACTGTAATTTTTCTATGTCAACTCATATCTCTAAGTCTTGTAGTGCAGCTTTTTTCTGGTTACACAATATTAAGCGAATTAGCAAATTTCTATCAAGAGATAAATTAGAAACGGTTTTGCACGCGTTCATTACCAGTAGAATTGATTATTGTAATGGACTTCTCTATGGACTACCAGACTGTGAAATTGCTAAATTGCAGAGAGTGCAGAACGCTGCGGCTCGGCTGCTAACTTCGAGTCGCAAATATGATCATATTACGCCTGTTTTACAAGAATTACACTGGCTGCCAGTTAGATATAGAATTCATTTTAAAATTTTACTTTTAACTTTTAAGGCTCTCAATGGCATGGCGCCAGCTTATATTAGTGATTTAATTAATGTAAGAAACCACGCACGCTATTCACTGCGCTCTATAACTTCAGGCACGCTTCTTTTGCACCCAGCAGGGAAAATGAAGAAGTCGTTTGGTGACAGGTGTTTTAGTGTAGCTGCGCCTACACTTTGGAATGCGCTTCCAGCTTGCCTGCGGAATATTAGTTCTATTCTTATTTTTAAATCTCGTCTTAAAACATATCTTTTTAAATTAGCTTTTAGCCTTTAGATCTCGTTATTAATATGTATATATTCAGTATATTTTAATATTTTAAGGTTTTAATATTGTATATGTAATGCTTTTTTTTTTTTAATATTTTAATGTTTTAATATTGTATATGTAATGCGCCTTTGATCATTTCCATGCTAAAAGGCGCACTATAAATTAATAAATTATTATTATTATTGATGTACCTGCCAGAAGATGATGAGAAGGCATCAATGCCAACATCGTCAGCTTGTTTGGCTATTCTCAGTCTTCCCACAATACATTGTGTGGAGGCAAAGTTTGTCGAAAGCTTTGATTGTGCCCTAAAATATGAAAGCCAGGGTTTTCCCAATGTATGACTAAATTTGATTTAAACTGTGAACTTCTCTTTTTGCTAACAGTTTTTTTTTTAACTTAAAAACTGCCAGGATTGTTTACTTCCTGTTATACTAAGGGTTTTTGTTACTTGATGGTTGAAGTTAATATTTCATGTTGTGAATTCCTATGTGTATTCATCTTTTAGTCTTCGGTTGTGGAAATTGTTTGAATGAAATCGAATGTTCTAACTCTTTGAAAACACTTGAATTTTAAACAGTACAGTGTTACAGGATTCTTTCAGTCAAGGTATTTCTCATATTGCTGAAGTGGTGACGTTATTCATTATTACTGCATTTGAAGTAAACGTTATGACTTACATTGGATTACAAATAATAATAAACTGTGATCTGAAACAGCCTTTTGTACAGTGTATGTTGTGACACATGCATTATCCCCCCCCCCCCCCCACACACACACACACACATATCCTGACACAAGAACAGTACACAAGTTTCAAATTTGAAACATCAAAAAAGACAGTTATTTTATTATTTTGTCTTGACTCGCCAAAAGAAAGAAAAAAGTTTTTAATATCCCTATTTCAAAATCACGTGGAATTTGGGTTACCGCGGGCCAAATATAACGAGGGCACCCATATTGGAAGGACAACATTGAAATTGCGCCAACGATTTTAATCGCTGCGAGCTGTGGGAACACTTGGCGATCACCGGATAATTTATCCCCAATTTTAGACATGCCAGATATCGGCGATTTTGATTGCAGATCACAGCAAATAAAATCGCTGGCCAAATTCGTCGTCACAGAGGAGGGGCACACTTGGCGATTTTCGCCGATCGCCACAATCTGCGATCAAAATCGCCAATATCTGGCATGTATGATATTGGCCATAAATTTTCCGGCGATTGCCAAGTGTGCCCGCAGCTTGCAGCGATTAAAATCCTTGGCGAATTTCAATGTTGTCCTCCCAATATGGGTGCCCTTGTTACATTTGACCCGCGGTAACCAAAATTCCACGTGATTTTGAGATTGGGCTATTGTTTCTTGAGAATTTACAATGCTCAACCAACAATAAAATTCATAAACTCCTGCATTCATGCCCTGCAAAGTGCATCTGGTTGCAAGCTAAGAACATGAGTGCATATGACTAAGGCTGAGAACTTTAATTTTTGCAATTGTGATGACATTACGTCCAGATAAATTATTTAGCTACCTCTAGCCCTGTAGCATGGTTTGCAGAAGTGAGAAAACTTGAATATAGATATCTAGGCCACAGGACTGGCTCTCGGCTAGAGGACTGAATTGACTTAAAAGATTGTTGGTGTCATTTGCATTTGCTGCACAACGTAGTTCAATCTCTGGGATGCTAATTTCAGCTGAATCATCCAGATGGACATCATCTCCATCCCACTGAGAATTTGGTGTTGGTCCATTCCAATCAATACCAAATTGTTCAGCATCCTGCAAAAAAGCACAGAAAGTATGATGTAAAGGGCTGGCATGACATTGTCAGTAACTAAAAAGTTTAAATGCCAATGAGTGGTTAGAGCTTTCAAGGTAAAGGCAAATAAGGCATCTGGTGAATTGCTTCAATAGAAATGCATTAATTTTTTAAATTAGTTTTTGCCATTTGCAGGCTTATTATTCAACCAATTGCAACACTGTCCAAATATGGTCATGATGCTCTCAATTATCTGTTGGCTGTACACAACAGATTATCCTGCAATATATGAAACAAAGTGAAATTTGATTTCCCCCCTCCCCTCTGGTTTAGTTATTTTATTGGACCAGTCAATTTTTTTTTCTACTCTATCAATAAAATAAGTGCAGGGAATTGCTGCCTGTGGCACCCCTTCAACTCTGTACTGAAGCCCCATCAGGGAGGGGGCATATTGTTATCCTGCTAGACTGGTTAACTTGGCACAGGGCCAGAACATTAAGCAATATTTTATGCCCCCTATTTATTTTCCATAGCAGTCCTCTCTAGAAATGTGCTATGAGCTATTAATCCTATGGGTATTACATGTAGCATCAGGCTGCCCTTGTTCAGATTCAAGGGTTGTCATGAATATGATGCTGAATACAGCCAAAGCTCTCATAATGTAAGAAATACAGTCAGTGGGCAAGAGAAGGGGCAACAACTAGAGTACAGGAATGATTCCCGTCAACGGAGAGCTCAAACAGGATTTTGTCAAGGCAGGCACAAGAACGAGCTGTCCCCTTACTCATAGTTAATAGAGGAGACTGGTTATGAAAGCTGGCGAACTTCAAAGAGCTAAACAATGGAGCGGTCTCCAATGTTGAACAGACCCATCACGTGACTCTGACCATGCACAAGTTCATTCAAGATGGCGGACGGAGCACACGATCTGTTTGTTTGGGAAGACGATTTAGAGGCAATTTTTGACATTTTGGAAGGCGATGGAGTTTAAGAAAAGCATTTTCGGTCACAGTTAGTAATGTAAGCATAACAGGTTGCCATTTTGAGTCATAATTTCAAACTAATGAGCTTAAATGTTCGGCACATTTGCTGCTCGATTCGTGTGGAATCCTACAAATGCTCACCTACAATATAAGCTTATATCTTGCCTATCTGTCGATGGTTATGTCCTCTCGGGTTCCTGCGAATCACGAAATTCCTATATTAAACCTTTGAGAAAGATCTGGGATATGGTGATCTGTTTATATTGTTTTTTGTGCCAGACCTTGTAGTAGTCAGAGTAGTCTTGTAGATACCTAGTAGATAATCTGTGCTTCCTAATAATAGTTCCAGCGAGTCAAAAAAGCCAGCACACAATTTGGCTGCCGCACTTTATGTTTTAACTCTTCAAATATTATTTAGTTACCATAGACAAATACATTTTTGGGGTGTTGTTGTTGTAGGCTCAGCATTAAGAGAATGTTTGCAATTACTTGGGGAAGAAATGTAAATGTAAACACTTGGCTAAGAGCTACTGTAGTGCAGGTAGCCCACGACTAAATATATAAATATCAAACAAGTAAACAAATGGAAAAAGTAAAAGTGAGCTGAAAATGTATATTCATATGTGAGTTTTAAGTGGAAGGTTTTGAGACACAGGGATGCAAAACTTTAGAATAGGAAGGGAAGGATTCCAACAGCTAAAACAGTTACCCCAAGCCTTCTTGCATAAAATGGTTGGTAGTATTAAATGCAATGTAAAAGAAACTGAAGTGCTTGCACGCGAGGCAGCAGATATTTATATCAAACCCTTCAAGAAGGGTGCAAAAGAGGCAGAATATTTTTGGGAATTGAATTGTGAAGGTTAGATATTGCTGGGATAACCCTGATAGTGACTTCCTAGATAACTACAATTTGATTATCAGATAATAAAAGTCCGGGATATCCCTATATTTAAGGACAGTCATGACGTCACTGGCCTATTGTTTTCGGGGAAAATGGCGGACGAATGCTTCCCAAGGCATCATTAGTATTCAATCGATTGTTTCCAGGCTTTCCCAGTGTCCATTCGGGACTTTTCATGCAAAGAGAGCAAGAAAAGATCGGAAGCCATCTTTGAAACGGGTGATGTGGATTTTCGGCGTGTTTCTTGGAGTTAAATCTTGCTTTTTAAGTGGCATTTCGCCTCGTGCGTCAAGGTAGGTGAAGAATTCTTTACAATTTCTTGTATTTACAGATTTTTCCTGAAGTCGAAAACATTTTTCCCCGATTGTTAAATCTCTAAACTTTCATCGTGTGAAATCTGGGCATGGTAGACAACGTAGATTTTTGGTAGACAATTTTGGAAGTTTGATGTTCAAGACCCTTAATCCTACACCAAACCAGCCGCTCCACGAGCAACCGAAATGTCTTTATGTTATGACGGTTCTTTGGCAGTAATTTTATCCATTTCGGCAGACAAGAAATTCAAAAGACGGCTTTTGTTTTTTTTCCAGGTTCTATTATGGAAATTCATGTAAATAATCTTGTCGCACTGTGTAGAATTTGCGGCGAAAAAATAAAAGACCAAAGGCGGAAGGCTGATGCTCTTCAATTTCAGCAAGAAATAAGCAGTATATGGAAAGTTTCAATTCTGGTGGATTCTCCAAATGTCCATCCACCGTGCATTTGTGTTAAATGCCGGCTGATATGCAGCAACAAGGACTATGTCCAAGGTACCTTAAAAACAGGAACACTCTTGAGGAGCTGGTATGCCCACAGTGAAGATTGCACCGTTTGCTGTAACCAAAAAGTTAAAAAGGGTAGGCCATCCAAGGCAAAAAAACGTAAACTTGCTGTTCCTGTACCATCTTCAGCTGATGTAAATAGCGAGACTGATTCAGCAGATGAGAATGAAGAGCAAGCATGTCCAGGGGCACTTCGTGTGTACAGCATTTGCATGGATAGTATGAGTGAGTGTTTTCTTAGGATATCCGAAGAGGACAAAAACTCTATTTTCCTCGAACTTTGTTCCACAATTCCTTCAACCAAGTTGCTGTACTTGCTCAGTAGCATACCTGGTTTCCACATGCTTTCAGAACTCAATCTGGCTAGTTCCATCTCAAACTTGTCTGAAGATTTGCAATCACATGTCACGGAAATTCTTCAAAATCAGAAACAGCAAATTCAAATGGATTGCAATTCATTTTCTCAGTCCTACAAAGATCTGGAAACCCTTCAAAGTTTCAACGCGCAGGAATGGTTTTTACGGAGAAATCCTGTCTTGAAATCTGTGGTTAATGGCCTTGTTGCCAATGAGAAGAATTATTTCCAGAGATGTTTGGCCCTTGAACACTTATATAGTTTACAAGGTTTTAATTTTGTTGGTCCATGCAGCTTCATGACCAATATTAGTCTACTTGCATTGAACAACTCAAAGCTGACTGTCAACATGTTTGGCAAGGCCCTTCCTGGTGGACCATACGCTACCCTTAAAGCATGGTCCAGAGATCTAACATCAGAGCCGAAGGAGTTTCCCCCTGGTGATTGTATGGTGGCAATTGATAACGACCAGATAGTACAGAGGAGGTGGAAAGTGAAAGTAGGACAGAAATCTAGAGTGAGCGTTGTTACGAGTGTTTGCCAGGCAGAGGTTGACACAGAGGGGTCTTTGCAAAAGAGAAGTGATCTTGCTCCAAGGTATTTTTTAAACAATTAATCATTTTCTCATTCCATCAATCCTGTCTACTGATTTATTATCTGTGACATTTGAGGTGGTGGTGCCTTCACAAATATTATATTGTAGTATTATTTATATCACAATATTTTTTGTTCTTTTCTATCTAGCTGAAGCATAGATCATGTAACTCACTTTTTGCGAGTACATGTTTTCTTACATCACAATATTTTTTGTTCTTTTCTATCTAGCTGATGCATAGATTGTGTAACTCACTTTTTGCTAGTACATGTTTTCTTGTGGTTAATGTAACAATGAAGTCTCCTGTTTTTGGACATAGATGTTGGCTGGATGGTATGCAGAAAGCAAAGGAAGATGAGGCAGTACAACAACGACTACGCCAGGGGATTCAGTATACAGATGAGATGCAGGAGTTACTGAGGAGAGAGGTATGAACATGTGGCTATGTGTGACAATTTGCTCATGACTTCATTTGTCCGAGGTTCATTTCCATGAATTTCAAATGTTGTCTTGTTTGGACACAAGTACCCTGTTATTTTTTCTGAACCAGAAACAACGTGTACATTCTTGAGATACAATATAGACCAGGGCTGTGCTCTAAGGGCACCCAGGTGCCTCAGGTGACTAACTTTAGCCTTTGGGCGACCAGATAATTTTATTTCTTTCATATAAGCTTTACGCTGGGCACCCTGAATCTGATAGTCTGGAACCTTTGGGCTCCTTGTATTTTTTTTTAACACAGCCTTATAGACTTTTCTTTTTTTCTTTCTATCCACCATTTAGAATAAACTCTTGATTCATGACTACCTCAAGGAAGTTGTTTCTGAGCAGAAGATTGAGATTGGGTTGTGTGAAGATGATGTTGATGTGCGTGTACAAGAAATTCTCCAGAGAGAAAATAGCAGAGTCTGTCCAAACTGTGGCACAACAATGGCCAAGCAAAAACGCAAGTGTGTTAACAAAGATTGCAGAGTTGATTTGAAAGCAGCAGAAAGGAAACTGACAGGTGAAGACATATTAGGTTCAGCCCTAGTAGAGCCACTGAAACACTACAACTACCGGTTCAGAGAAAACGAGGTGGTCATTAGAGTTCAAGATGGCACTGAAGAGCAGGCTATCAACCAAGAGATCAAGACAGTCCATGAAGATGCTTTAGTGGAATGGGGCCATGTTACCTCCAATCATGCTGCAAATGGTGTTAAAATTTCTGTGTCTGACCCAGTATTTGTGAACCCAAATTCAGTTAAGACAGTTACAGAAGTACTTCGCCGGGTTGGTTACACGGCATGTGTAACCCGTTATGGATTTTGTGGTGAAAGTTCAAGAGAGTGGATTTCTGTAACAATGGATGGTCTTCCTTTTCTTATTGCCGTGAACATCATTGAGCAAACATTCATCTGCATTGCTTGTGCCAAAGATGTCTCCAGTGCAGGTGATGTTTCCTTTTATGGAAAGGAATGGGATGACCATGTCAAAGCTTGTCACCCTGGAGATGAAAATGTTGAGCGTGTCCAGGAATTCGACTGGGTTGTCCTCCGCATTGGACCACTACATGTAGAGATGAACATGGTAAAAACCTTATTTTCAGTTAACTGGGAGGTGTTCATCAGCAGTTTGGCAAGAGAGCTTGGCTTCAAGTCAGAGAGTGCATTGAATTATGCAAAAGGTGCCAAAAACCATCACCATGCCATGACGATGCTCAGCATCATGGAAAAAGGAAACTGGAGTGAGCTGCTGATCCCCTATGTCCGTGACAGAATGGGGACCAATTCCGAATTGTCTGTTAACGATTACCTGTATCAGTGGCTGCCAACTGTCCAAAGCAGCAACTACCTGTATTTGTTTGAGCAGACATGGCTATACATTGGCTCAATTAGGATGTACCACATTGGTGTTAGACGCAACAACAGTGCGTATGTGAACAGCGGCCAGACTGGATTTGCCCCAATGTTCAGCTTTAAGCCTTACATGTCGAAGTATCAATTGATTGAGTTGCATGACAGGTTAGTGTCAGACTAATTACTCCCTATGATGTACATGGTTGTAGATTTCAGTAATTTCTTAATTGGTTACATTTTTTCTTACTGACTAATAATTGATTCCAAATCTGTGGCAAAATATTATAAAGAAAATTTTGGGTAAGTTGTGAAATGGCAATATTTCACAGGAAGAGAAATATTATACCAAACTTTGGTGTACAAATCAGCCGGCATGAGTCAATCAAGAGATTGTCCTTCTGATCTTCAAAAATAAAGACATTTGAGTATTTTGCACTCTCTAGCCCTAAGCATTACTACTTCATAGAGTTTTTTTTATCAAATCCAGAAAATTAATCATTTTATACTTTGTAAACCACAAAGTGAGGTTTTTATTTGACAGAAATTCTTACATAATTGTGCTGATATCAATGAGCTTTCCCCTATAATCCCTAGTCTTGTTTGAAACTCTACAAAAAAATTAAAACATTTAATGATATTTTTTTAGTGTTTATATAATTGTAATTTTTTTTGGAAGGATTGACCGCACTCTTTACCCACAAGAGCTGAATCAATTTGTTGAAACATACGAGGCTGTCAGCACCAGTGGAAATAAGTCTAAAGGAGAAGGCCTTGATGCCCAGCTAGAAGAGGTCAACAAAGCTTCAAAGTGTTGGGAAAATGGTGTAATGAATGCAAGAGAGTGGTTGACAATCTTTCGGAATCATGATCAGCTTACTAAGGCAAGTTTTGAATATGTTATCTGTTGACATTTCTAATCTGCCACTTCAATATGTGATTTAAGTTATAAGTTCTTGTGATATAAAATCTTCCATTACGCTTTATTAATACACTACAATCTGTAGCTTTCATACAGGTAAAAGTGAACACAGGCAACAAGTGGCTAATTCGTTAGGTTGAAAGAATTATTTAGCCAGTGCCCATTTTACACTTTCACATTTTACCTGGGCCAAAATCCCTTTCTGAGGAAAAGGACACATAAACTGGTCGGTCTTCTTTCTTGTGTCGTGGTTCATGGTTCTTGGTAAAACTTACTACAATATTTACCTTTGTTCTGGTGTCTTTAAACAGTACATGGACATAACAATCATGACTTTAAATGAAAGGAAAATAACAGATCATTCTTTTGCTTTTCTTTGTTTTTATTGCAGTTACATAGCTCAACCTTTTCATGGTTTGGCATTCAAGACCCAAAAGATGAAGCAAAAATTTCCAGGCACAGGGATGATCTAAGCAAGGAAGTTTTGGCATGGCGTGTAAAGTTGCGTAGAGAAAGGTAGGTAAACTTTTTCTGCAAGTTTTATACTATGTATTCAATAAAGCTGTATTTACAAATTGCATAAAAAGTTTTGAATTTATGTTTGTGTTGTGCTCACAGCACTTTTAAACAAAACATTCTACTAAATGCTAGATTGACCCTTCCAAAGTGCATTTTATTGTGCCACAATTCTCAAAGTATTTTGGTTACATGCACCTTGGTCTGGACAAAAAAGTCATTGGGTTACTTAATACACTGTGGATAAACACCATTGTTAATCAAAGATTATAGACCATTGACAAAATCATCACCACTTTAACTTAAGTACTCATTTCCTATTTTCCAAGTTTAGAATTTGTTGCAAGTGATCTTCTGTGTATTCAATTTCATTTGGGCTGTCAAAAATTGTCCCCTTTTGCACAGATACTTGACCAACCCTTTTGATGAGAGAGCCCATGTGTCAGTTGATGGGAAGGCTTTGGACAAAGGTCTTGTGGATCTTACCAAGGTAACTGCTGCCAACCGAGATGCTGTTTTCCAAGGAGTTTTTTTAAATGGTAAACAGAGAGCAGATCTTGCACTTCAAGCAATGTTTGTAACTCCAGAGGAAAGGGAGGCTGCTTCTGAGTTAAAGAACATTAAGAAAGTAGATCTGGCAAAAATGATTGAAGAACTTCTCTTAAAGTTAAATGATGAATTGGCACTGGAGGTTTATCGTCAAAAGTTGATGCAAATTCAAAAAAAGGTGTCATCTCCAAAGAAGGAGGTTATCATTGCCCTTTATGAAGAAGTCAACCAAAAGGTGACAGTTGAAGATGACAACCAAGAAGAAGGATTAGAAGCCCAGTCAGAAAATATGTAAGACATAAAGTCGGAAGTTGATCTTTCACCCAAATTAAACTGCTTTATTTCCTCTAATTAGAATTAAATAAATCACCCATCTAAAATCAGCTGTGATAGTAGGCATTACACTGCTGTATGTTACAATAAACCTGGAGCATTCAATAACTTGAGACTTATTAGGCAGATGTTGTTGTTTAAAATTCCATGCTTATAATAAAGGTGCTTATTCAAAATGGAAAGATTAATTGAATGAAATGTGGTGTTTAATGTTGGAGGATGCCTTAAAACTGAGTTTTCACAGATGTGCATCTAAACTTTGATCATAGGTGTATTGTTGTCAGAAAGAATTAGAGAGATTTCATAATCAACAAGAACTGCTTTTCAGCTTTTAAAGGAAAATATTTTATAAGAAATGGTTTCAAATTAATTGAAAATTAGTTTGGTGATTGCAATGTTTGATTGACTTCTGAATGCTCTCCACCCACCCACTAGCTATCTTATACAGCAGTTGGGGAACAAGTGCCAGTTTTGGCACATCTTCGTTGGAGATCTCAAAGGTTTCCAAATTATTCCATACAACCAAAAACTTGTGCAGGCCCCGACATTTTCTCTGGAAGAAATCGCATGAACAAATATGTCATGTTGCTTAGCAACTCCTGAGGTAAAAAAAACATGGGCTCAGTAACTTCTGGGAGAAGTGATCACGCTACCAACTGGCACTTGTTCCCCCATCTGCAGTGCAATACATTGTGTATTAAGCAAAGAAAAGAAACAGAAAAAATGTACAATATTGAGCAATAACATTTTTATTGAGGAACATACCATTTAAAATATGGAATCATTTGAAATAGATGCAAATATTAAGTCAAGTACAAACATTAATTATTTTTGGTCTTGAACAATCATGACCATGAACGGTAACTGTGGACTTGAAAACATGAACTGGTGAACACTTAAATACATGAAAGGGAAATGCAAATCCATTGTCCAGAACATGTAAGGAAAAATAAAACTTTGATACAAGTTAACTCTGTGAATTAACTTTGTCATTAATGTCTTGACTTAATACGACAGGCACTGGCTTGTCTGCCAATAATTTTCTCACAGGCTCTGGAATAACTGCTTGCCCTGTAGCCGCTGAACTCATGCTGAGAGATCTTCTAGATTTGGGTTGGCCAACTACGTCCAGAGCTCTGTTCAATCTTTGCTGCACTGGTGGGCCTGAGAGGCTAGGAGGGGGGATGGCACAGTGGGGAGAGCACTCGCCTCCCACCAATGTGGCCCGGGTTCGATTCCGGCCCGGTACCATATGTGGGTTGAGTTTGTTGTTGGTTCTCGTCCTCGCTCCGAGGGTTTTTCTCCGGATTCTCCGGTTTTCCTCCCTCCGCAAAAATCAACACTGCTAAATTCCAATTCGATCGGGAACAGTGGACGAAGAGCCACTCTGTGGAAGTGCCACTGCAAATTCCCATTATTATTATTATTATTATTATTATTATTATTATTATTATTATTATTATTATTATTATTATAGGAGTAGCTTCCAGTGGACAAAGAACTGCACCATTGTTGCAACTTCTCCCCTGCCCAGCCATTACCTCTTCCTCCCCATTACCCCGTATATTTCCATTTAAGTATTCCTCTCGTAATGATCCTGTTGCATAATATCTTCGCTCTTTATCATTTTGAACGATGATTAGTATGTCTGCTCCGGTCATTTGATTTAACTTGTATCCAGATTGAAATAAACCTTTTCGTCGGTTGTGCAGCGCCTTTGTTCTTTGTCGAGGGTTGCTTTTGAATTGAAGCGTTTCCTTGCCCCCTTTGTCCTTACTCATTACTTTTCTAGAGGGACAGGAACGGACGGCAATTTTTGAGAAGTGTAAATAAATTCTGGGAAGTCCTCAATAATAATGAATGCGTTTCGCATCGATTCGCCTGCTTATCTTACTAGTATTTCTTTCGACTGGATTTGAGTTCGGGAAAAAGGCGCTTTAAAAGGCGGATGGTAGAAACAAAATTTATGCAACTGACCTGTCCTCATCATCGTTTCCTTTCTTCACAAGATCAGCTCGTTCCTCCTCCATGTTCGATGTTCCGCGTGCAAGAACCGGAGAGAGACCGGATGTAAACATATGATGCTTGTCCAATCAGCTTTCGAGTAGAAACAATGGTTTTTCGTCTAAGCCAATAAGAATGCATGATTCCCCGGGAAACTCGCGCGAAAAAGTGTCCGCAACCACAATGAGTTGCACTTGCTTCGCGATTCATTTTTGTTAAGGATTCTAGTGTTTTGATCAAAATATCTGACTTTTCACATGGCGAAGAGAGGTGGGTCTTCGTCAATGGCGAGTTTTACCGTTAAACATTCCACGATATCGATATCTCTGTGTTTTCTTTAAGTAAATATGCATATATTTTGCTTAACTAGAACGTGACGCTGCTGGCGAAGAGGAGGAGATTTCCACCGTGGAGATTTCCGGTGGCACAATTAAAGGGTAGGCAATATTTGTTGTCGGAATAAGTAGCGGGGTTTGTTTACGAGTTTTCTGATACAGTATTTGTTAGGTGACATATATTCTTCAACTATGTTTAGGTATCATGAGTTTGGCATCAAGTTGCCCATAGGCTGTAATGTGACAGTCGAAAGGGAAACCGGGGCCGCGAAGGATGAATTTGCCTTGCTTTGCAAAGTACCCTGCCATTTGGACAACCATTTGCTCGAGATGGTCATGGTGAGCAAGTCCAAGAAAACGCAATATAACGTACGAGATGTGGTCGGCAAAACAATTGGCCGTGTCCAGTATTTTCCGAACAAGACGTTTGTAGAGTTGATGGAGGAGGGCCGTGTGAAATGTATTGAAGGGTTAGTGAGCATGTCAAATATTTATCTCCATTTAACTTAATTTCTATATGGGTTCCTGCATTTATAGAAAGCCTTTGATGTATTATAGAAGGTATTACAATAAGCTCACCATAAGCTATATGCTTATATAAAAATTCCAATGTTTAAAGTGTATATGACACGAAAAATATTTTCTGCTTATTTGAAAGGCCTTTCGAAATACAGAAGAATGGCGTTTTTCTTTTCGAAATATCTTTTTTCGTTTCTGAGATATTGTCATTTTTGTATTATGCAAATTAGATAAGTGATGACGTCATAAGATTTGCAACCAAAAAATGGTAAAATACTGAAGAAACAATATCTCTAAAACCATTAAAGCAGTGGTCTTGGAACTTGGCGCCACAAATGTGCATCACAAAAGAAACAAAATGACACCCTTTGGGCTGTTGCCATGACAACAGTTTTGCCGCTGGTGCTGTCTCAATAAAAACTGAAATTCCCAGTTTTTGTCTTAACCAAGAACCATCTAGCACAGTCAATCCAATAATGGGAATTAAGACAATATGGGAACTATGTCTGTTCCAAGCAGGACCCTTTGTCTCAATTAAGAGGCTACAAATGGGGATATTTGGTTTTTTGACAGAGAGAGACTGGAGCTGAAAGGGTTGCTATGGCAACAATACTAAGGGTGTCATTTTGTTGCTTTTGTGATGCACATTGGTGTTGCCAAGTTTCAAGGACACTGCTTCAATATTTCCAGAGATATTTTTTATTCAGTATTTTACCATTTTTCAGTTGCAAATCTTGTGACGTCATCACTGATCTAATTTGCATAATACAAAAATGACAATATCTCTGAAACGAAAAGAGATATTTCGAAAAGCAAAACGCCATTCTTCTGTATTTCGAAAGGCCTTTCAAATAAGCGGAAAATATTTTTCGTGTCATATACACTTTAATAGAAGGACAGGGTGACATATTCTACCACATGTCTAGGTGACACATAGTTTTGTTACCACAGCTCTAAAATTTTGCATATATATGTTTGTTGCTTTGTATAATAGATACATAACTGGTGAGCCCACTGCCAGCAAGCAACCACCAAAAAGCCAGAAGTGGGTGAAGAACAGGAGAACGGGTGGAGGAGCAGTTTTGCCCTGCAGATGGCTACTTAAAGTACCCAAAGGAGTAGAACAAAGGGTGATTGAAGTTATCACTGCACGTTTGCCAGATGTTGAGGGACATGAGACCATGAGTGTGAAGGTTAGAAACCCTAATATAATAAAGCATTATTATTAAACCCCAACCCATGAAATATGGAATAGAAATTGATCACATTATTCCATGAGCGTGCATTTGATATGAGATGATGGATAGCAACTATAACTAACTAATATCCAACAAGTGTGAGTGGAATAATTGTTTATTAACAACACCCCAACAATTGTAATGTTTGACATCCTCGGCTGTTCTCTCTAATGCATACACCTGCCACTGATTACTTCTGGTGAATGTTATAATTACATAAGCAATAGCATTCATTTGACACAGAAATATGCAGGGATATTTGTCTGTGGAGGTTATCTGTTAAGAGAAGTGAACAGTTTTCCAAAAGCAGAGCTTGAAAAAAACTGCGATCTTCAAGGAATAGATAACGTACAAGGACAAATATCAGTGCATATTTTTAAAGCCAAATGGAGGCTCTTCTGTTAACTATCCTTCAACTCATTGAATATTCCCCAGTTTTGGCTACAGCACATGATGTGTTTAAACCAATTGCGCACACGAAAAATATTCGATGATAAGAACTTATATACCATTGCCTGTACACCAATCAAAACTCAGGAATTGCAATATACCATAGGTAATAAATATTTGCATTTGTGAGGAGATAATAACAATTTGGTGGTGGATGCACACTGTTTTGGTGTTGCTAAAATGATGTTGTAGTTCTGTTTTTATCACACTGATCATAGCTAAAACTCTTTTTTTGGCAGGTCCTGCAGTTGGCAAAGCAGCAAAAGACATAGACCAAAACCATGTTGACTGATCAACTGAAAACTTGAAATAAATTTTTGTCTAGTCTCTCTTGATTGGACCATTGATCACTTTGTGTTCTGTTATGTTTCTGGGTGATGTTGATTCCAGCCACTCCTGTTGTCAGCTTTTGGGAAAGTTTAGTGTGCTGGTGTGTAGCACTTCAAGATTTTTTTTGTGTCACACTTTATTTTGGTGAATCTGTAAATAAATTCAAAATATTGTGTGACTTGTAAAAATAGCCGGAATATGCAACACAACTAACCATCTAAAGCAAGTGTAAACAAATTGTTATCCATGGGATGCGGCCAGATATGATATTTATTTCTACTGCGATCAGATGAATGCATGTAGTTAACACATGTAGCAAATAAAAATATTCACCACTTTTCTGTTTACAACTTCAAGAAACTATCCTTATTTGAAAATCTGCCAAATCTTATCAGAGGATGTTACAAAAAAGGAAACTCAACTTAAAATTAGTGAAATCAAATGACAAACACATGGGGAGCTATTCGAACCATTTGTTGAGTTTAGATATAAATATATATATATATATATCCCCTTGCGAGACCCCTTATCTGCTTAAAGTTGAACATAAAAAATACGGATAATGAAGTTTTAGAGTTAAAGTTGCGCCTTGTTGGAAATTTATTAGCCCTTTTGAAATGCACTAACACAAATTGTTTAATGCGTGCAAAGACAGAACAAATGCATCGTTCGATTGAATATCCAACTATCTACAGATGTATTAAGAAATTTTGATGAAAAGTCATTAGATAAATGTACTGAAATAAGCATGAAAAAGACGAACTAGTGACGATCGATGAATAGGACGATAAATCAAGACAGCTGGCTCTTATATAATTTGTTGCATCGGTTCCATCTTTAAACATAAATCCAATTCTACGAATATAAATAATTGCTTACCCGGTGATTTGACTGCATTTCAATGACATAAATCAATGTTATAAATTGAAACGAGATGTTTGGTCGTCATACGAGTTTCCTATTGCTCCCATAGCCATCCTTAGCAGAATTGCGTTTGCGTTGTGCGCTAAGTGTTGATTCGAAAACTAGACGTGCTCGAAAGGTTCGTTTTAGAGAAATGAGAAATTGGTATTCGTATTCTGCCAATAAACCTCCACAAGTAGGCAAAATAAGGCCTTGGGAGACCATCACTCAGCTCTGCCTCCATCCACCATTTTGGAAATTGAGGTTTGTTATGATACATGATCCGTGAAATCAAAAGGCGGCTTCTCATTGGTTTAGAGTCAAGTTGGCCCTGTCCTTAAATATAGGGATATCCCGGACTGATAATATCACATGCAAAACTTGAATCACTCAATCTTCTTTTGCCAAGAATATTGTTAAGTGCCAAATATTCAAGATAAATATCAACAAGGATAGGGACTGAACTGAACTTAACTGAATACTTTATTTACCCTCAAATTGCTCAGTTTCTGTCTCCAAGCATTCCCACCCCAACCAAGACAGTGCCACTGAGTACAACTTTATGTTTATACTAGAGAACTGAGAAAATCCTTACAAATCTCAAGTCATATTCCTTCATTATTTCCTCTGAATACAATCAAAATCTTACTTATTCAGTGTTGGTTTATAAAACTATGAGACTTTGGAGAAATTGAAATTTTGCACAAATAGAGACAATAGCCAGCTATCCTTACCTCAGTTCTTTTTACTTTATTCCAAAATGGGCACCTACATGTAACCCCCCTCCCCCAATTTCCTTTACAATTGATATGTCGCACAGTGGGCGACACTATTTGGCAGAATGACAGAACGGCAAAAGTTTATTGCCCTAACCAACAAAAGTTAACTGCAAGCAAACCGAAGTAAAAGCTAACCACAAGCAAACCGGGGTGAACCTAACCGCAAGCAAACTAGTGACATTCCGTCATTCTACCAAATAGGTCACCCTTGCACAACAGCATTTAGAGTGTCTTAGATGAAAATAAGTGGATACAACATCTACCCTGGATCCAAACATGATCATCTGGGATGATGGAACACAAAAGTAATCACTTTGATATCATTTGCAAATAAAGCATTCAAATTTTTATTTTTTTAAATCATGTCTTCATCATCAGGCTCATAGCTAAGTTTCAATTTGATAACTTCTAAATAATCTTCATTCCTGAAGTAGAAATCAAACAGGCTCTACAATTATGTGAATCTCAGAATACTTCACAACTGACCAAGAGAGCTAGCAATACCTGTAGTGACAACAAGGAAGACCTTTTTGCAAATGAGCCTCTTGTAGACCAGGGAAGGAGAAAACCCATGATCAACAAAATAAGTTCATATTTCTAACACTTATAGGAGGAAGATTTATTTCAACTTTTAAGATACATTCCCAGGGATAAATTATCATGGCCTGTGTGATGGAGTACAGGTAATATGGATATTACAAGGAGAAATTTTTATTATGATCAGCAATCTGCGACTCGAAGAGTTTACTGCTCTATGGAAATGAAAAAGAAATCCCTACATAAAAAAAGAACAACTGTTACTGTGACATGAATGTTTACTGTTTCATTACCAATGCATATGTGTGAAGATATTGCAACGGGTCAGCCTCTGACTCACAACAGACACAATTTTACTCTTATTAATAAGAGCAAAACAAAATTATACAAGGAGAGACTATTAAAAAACAACCATTTACAAATGCATGGGACAGTAATAAAATAAAACTGCCAGGAAAGAAAGATATTCGAGAAAGAAACTTTCTCCTTACAGTGAATTCGAAATTTGTATGCATGCGATGGTGGGTATAAACACCTTCCCTTCTACTTAGTACTATGCTATGGTCAAACAAACCTTATACATATTTCTGTGTCTTTGGCTTCAAAATAATTTACACAGATAAACAGTACCCTATCACTCTCGGCTCGGCTATTTTGTTCAGCCAGCCTTTCTTCCATTTCCTATGTGTGCCTCTAAGTGTTGGTGCGAATAGCTTCCAAATGTCGATTTCTCTTCTCCTTCTGCGTGATCCACAGCCGAAGGCAGCGGAATTATCGCCTGGTATTGCAATCGAAGATCTTTCATCTTGTAAAACTTATGGTTTTTGACTCATTTTCAACCAGAACAAGCCAACTTTCACAGTGGATTCAACCACGCTTCGAATAGAACTCACTCGGGACGCCATCTTGAAATTTTGCTTGTGCGGGGTCAATGTCACGTGACGATGCAAAAACCATAACAAAGAGATATTTCTTTGAAGTTCGCCGGGTTTCATAACCAGTCTCCTCTATTAACTATGCCTTACTGGAGTGTCCATTCAGAGAGCTTTGAATGTACTTGAGATTGTACATGTAAATGATTTATCATTCACCTCTGACAAATACTCCTGCCCATATGGCACTCTGGGAAGGCCCCATAACCAAAGCTGTGAATAATTGATTCTTGGCTCAAAGACAAACCTCAGTGAGTACATATGGATGTCATTGCTAATATCCAAAAGTCTCTCAGATTCCATATAAGAAAATAGATTATACAAAAGAAATAAACATCCACAAAACACATCTCTCCATAGTCTTTCAATCCGTTGATTGTGGCAGCTCCTTCCTGCAATAAAGCTTCCCCTGTCAGGGCCTCTGCTAGGATGACTGAGCATGTGCCATGCCACATCAACATTTTCAACCCCTTTATCACCTCTTACTCTAGATGGTAAACCAAATATCTCCACAGCTTTAAGGAAAAGCTTGAGAACTGTTGCTGCTCGATTGTTGCTGTTGCATTCGAGATACATAATATGCCTGGAGTATCCATCAATTCCTCCATGTACTACGAATCCCCATCTACATAAAAGACAGGGGGATTGGGGCGACCATGATCGAGTGAAGACGTGTAGTCATCCGCTCCTGCAAGTTTGTTGAGTTATAGCTTACATTTATATGGCTAGTAGTAACGGCAGCAAAACGGAAAATTAGAGGAAGTAGAAGCTCGAGCTCAGAAAGTGACATCTCCTCACCAGAAGGCAAAAAGATTTGCAACCTCACATCGCCTGACTCAATCAGCAGCGAAACTCCAACTGATGAGTTGCTCACAACACAACACATGGAGAAAATAACAATTCATCTACAAGAAATTCTGAACAGACTCGACGGCATCGAAACGAAGTTAGAGAAGTTAGAAGGTATATTCGAACGTCTGGAAAATGTAGAAACAGCAGTGAGCAAGAACCGTGTGGATTTAAACAACGTGAAGGAGAAAGCTAAAGCGATCGAGAATAATGTTGAAGAAATTGAAAAGGGAATAGTGTTTGCAAATTCCCAGATAGAAGAGCTCGTACAAAAAGATGAGAAAAATGTAAAGAGGATCAAGGATCTGGAAGACAACTCCTGTACCAGGAGGTTTATAGTAGAAGGGAAAATTTACGCTTCTTTGGAATTCCTGAAGCAACACATGGCCCTGAGGACACAGCAGAGGTGTTACATAAATTTTTCAGAGAAGAGCTGAACATTGATGATCCTGGCAACATTGAATTTCAAAGAGTCCATAGGCTGGGAAAAAAGGTACATGGCCAGTCACGTCCAATTATTGCCCGCTTTCTGAGATTTCCAGAACATGAGCTTGTCTTTAGATGTGTACGGGATTTGGGAGATGCGGCCGACGCAGATGTTAAAGTCTACGCTGATTATCCGGATGAAATCAGGGAGCGAAGAAAGAGGCAATGGCCAAGAATGAAGAAGGCAAGGGAGGAGGGAAAAAGAGCATTTTTCAGCAAACCCAAGCCAGATAAGTTATTAATTGATGGCGAACCGGTTCCGCTATAAACTGTATGACACTTCCTAGACATATAATGATATACAATTTTGGTTCTATGTGTGCATTACGATTAACCATTTATTATTCTAGTCAAACTTTTGTTTCTTTTATTTTAGGTGTAAGGCGGGGGTAGGCTATTATACATACGAATAGCTCCAAATTCTCAAGGCAGCATTCTAGATACCAAATATCTGCTGCCTCTTATTTCCACTTTTCATTGTTAATGTGCAAGTTTCTTTTGTCTAGTGTTAAATGTGCTAAAAACTCGCAATGCAGGAAACCTCGTGTAGATTATATATTCAATTTTTGTAGTATTTCTTTCTTATTTATACGCAGTCTTTCAACTCCATCTCAGTGTAAATAGTTCATAACCGTCGACCTCATTCGAGAAGGAATATGGAGATTTTAAATTGCTTTCATTAAATGTTCGAGGGATTCAGTCTCCTAAGAAAAGAAAGGCTCTGTTTATGTGGCTAAATGAACGCAAATATGACATTGTCTTTCTCCAAGAAACACATAGCACATTGGAAGTTGAAAACATCTGGAAAACACAATGGCAAGGTAAGCTTTTCTTCTCACACGGTACTAATCACAGCTGCGGAGTAATGGCCCTGGTAAGGAGTGATTTAGATTTCAAAGTAAAATCTATCAATGTGGATAACGAAGGCTGCTACCTAATAATTGAAGCTGAGGTGCAAGGCTCAGCTTACCTGCTTGTAAATATTTATGCACCCAATAAGGTGCAAGAACAATGCCACTTTTTTCAAAATGTAAACAAGTCGATTGAAAATCTCGTTGTCGACAAAGAGCACAAAACCTTCATTGGAGGGGACTTAAATGTTGCATTAAACTCTGAACTTGATTCCACCAAAAATATCAGTGATTTATGTTCAGATTTCGATTTAGTGGACATATGGAGAATAAGAAACCCTGAAACCAAACGTTTTACTTGGAGGCAAAAAAATCCGCTCATTCAAAGAAGACTAGACTATTGGTTAATAAGCGACGCTTGTCAAGAGATTATTGAAAAGACTGACATTATTTCTTCGATAAACTCTGATCATTCGGCAATTGTGCTCTATTTTAATAACATAGGTAGGCAGAAACACGGCCCTTCTTTTTGGAAATTCAACGCCAGCTTTGCAGAAGATACTGGCTTTGTCACGTTAATAAATGGAAGTATGCCAATTTGGCTGGATGAGTTCAATACAATAGCGGATAAAAGACTATTGTGGGATTTAATTAAATATAGAATACGTCAGGTCTTGATGGAATACGGCAAAGAAAAGGCGCGGAAAAAAAGAAAAAATATAACTGACATTGAGGCTTCTTTGAAGGCTTGCGAACAAAACTGTGTGGAATGCCCCTCCCCTGAAAACCTTCAACAATTAGAAAACTTAACGGTAGAATATGACAATTTATATGAAAATATTGCTCAAGGCGCAATTATTCGATCAAGGGCAACCTGGTGTGAAAAAGGTGAGAAGAGTAATAAGCATTTCTTAAATCTCGAGGCACACAAAAAGACAAAAAGCTCCGTCCGGAAAGTATTCAATACGGAAGGTACTTTAGTTACTGATCCAAAGAATGTTATGCATGAGATTGAAAAGTTCTTCTCGGCACTTTGAAAAAATGATGATGGACTCTTTTCTTGAGAATCCTGAAATACCCAGACTTACTGCTGAAGATGCTTATATTTGCGAAGGGAAATTCACTGCTGACGAATGTTTTAAAAGTCTCCAGCTATTTGAAAACAACAAATCGCCAGGCGAAGATGGCCTAACAGTTGAATTCTATAAGACCTTTTGGAACACTGTAGGTAATCTGATGGTGGAGAGTTTAAATTACTCTGACGATCACGGAGAGTTGTCCAGTTCACAAAAGCGAGCTATCATTACACTTATTGAAAAGAAAGACAAAGACAGAAGAAATATATCTAATTGGAGACCAATATCGCTCATAAATGTTGACGTAAAAATTGGCTTGAAAGCGATCGCCAAAAGACTAGAAGCTGTTCTTCCTAAGATCATACATCATAATCAATGTGCTTATGTGAAAGACAGAACTATTTGTGATGCTGTAAGATCCATCGATGACATTTTGGATTACACAAAAAAATATCAAATTCCAGGAAGATTGATTGCAGTTGATTTTAAGAAAGCGTTTGACTCTGTAAGTAGGGATTTCTTGTTTCGCACACTCCATGCTTTTCGTTTTGGACTTTCGTTCATTCATTGGATCAAGACTTTTTATAACAATATATCACGTTGCGTGATGAATAATGGTTTTGCCACTGCCCCTTTTGAAGTTCAGCGAGGTGTAAGGCAAGGAGACCCGCTCTCTTCCTGTTTGTTTATTATTGTCTTGGAGATTTTATTTCTCCGTTAGATGCATTTAGGCTCTTCTGTGTCATTGATGCCCTTCCAACAGAATATCGTAGATTTCTAAAAACTTATAATTATACTGGCACTGAGCCTTTTAACCTACAAAATCAAGTCCAGTTACAGTTAAATAGGCAAAATGTCTTAATCAGTAAGGCCGTTTCGAAGACTATTTACAAAGAACTCCGAAACAGAATCATTACTCCACCTACAGCTCAGCTTAAGTACAATGTTTTGTTTGAAAATGATGGTGAATTGGATTGGAAGAAAATATGTTGCTTACCACATTGTGTTGCTTTGGACACAAAATCGCGTGAATTTCAATACAAACTTCTTAACAGATGTCTTGCAACAAATGTCCTCCTTAGTAAAGTTGGAATAATTTCATCTCCACTCTGTTCTTTTTGCGGGGAAGTAGACGAATCTCTCGAACACATCTTTAAAACTTGCCACTATACCAAGAAGTTTTGGGCAGAAGTTATAAAATGGATGGGCCATCAGAATATCCAAATTAAATCCCTATGTCATAAAGATATAATGTTTGGTATGACTGACGAGGAGGATTGGTTTGTTAACCATATTCTGTCAATTGCAAAAAAATTTATATATTCGTGTAGATGCAATAAGGTTAAACCATCCATTATTGCATTCAAAGCACAAGTGAAGAAAATGTATCAACTTGAGGAAAAGATTGCTCAATTTAATAATAAATGGCCCATCCATCAAAAAAAATGGGGCACGTATATTGAGGTTGAAACATAATCTGTCATAACATGTTAAAATCTTTGTACTGCGTATGTAAGTTATAGTTTATAGTAGTGTATTGTGTAATAGGAAAATGGAAGTGTAGCGAGTTTCCTGTAAGTGTAATGTGTGTGTTCGTAACAACAATATGTTCGTAATAACAATATGTACATGTTTTGTAAGAAACCATAAAATCAAATTAAGTATTAAAATACAAAAAAATCTACATAAAAGAACAGAACAATGAGCATCTTCAACACATAACATTTACAACACTAAAGATTCGTTATCATTTATTCATATGAATGTATTTCAATAGGCCAATTTGCAGACATCATTGTTTACATCTTGCATTTAGAAATATTTATCCAAGGAATAAGCAGATGTCATACAAATGGAAATTTCGTTATCTTGTCAGGTTTGAAAGGGAATGGTTGAAAACCTGCTTTAAATGATGCTTACAGCGAATTTGTCTGACAGTTCTATGATACAAAAATGTGGATAATTTGCCTTCAGTAATTATACCCTGAGATGGCTTGCAGCTGCCACCAAGACTATTAAGTGACAATGAGTAAGTCAAATAAAACTGAGGAAGAGGAGAGGAATCTACACAGTCTCAATAAAGAATTCTTGCAGGTGGCTGCTTTCATTACGTTTTGCCAGAATTTTTTAAATACAAAATCTGGTTCCAACTTCATCCAAGGTACATAATGTACAGGTATGCTGTCACAGAGTAGAGGCTGATGACAAGCTGATGGTCACCATGATGACCAAAACACAAGGAAAATTGACTTTCATAAAGTAATTAATTTAAATTAATTTAATTATTTTATTTATTTATTTAATTTACATGTTGTTTCCTGTACCTGATTAATTTATGGTTACCATCTATATGCCAAAGGGACAAGGGAGCGAAAATTTAGTGTTAAAAGACCTACAATAGATCGGATGAATCATTCTAGTGAAATTAAGTCTACCGATTGCCACAGACAAAATGTATATAATCTCCTTGAGTATTTACATGTAGTAATGTTCATTGCTACCCCTGTACAGGAAGACACTTATATGATTGAATACAAAAAACAAATGCATGTATTTAAATGATAAATATGAAAAACAACATTAACAATGTTAACTCAACAAAGATTAAAATATTTTAAAATGTTGTTTACCAGTAGTACATGTAGCCCAGATCTATTCTCAATTTTCGACAACAATAATTACATGAAAAATGCCATTAAGAGAAATTTATATATTTCCTGTACAAATCTGACACTTTTGAGTATTACCGAGGTTTCCGTGACTTTGCTGTGTTTGCCCCCCCCCCCCCCTCCCCCCCAACTAATATGGCATCAGAAACTGTGAAAAGGTGTTTTCCTAGAGGGCTTCCCTTCATGCCCTTACATGTACTTTAGACCAGACCCTTACCCACTCAACCTACACTCAAGCACATGGGATATTATTGTCCATTTTGATCACACAGATGAATAATTTTTTTAAAAAATAAGTTTCTTGTAAAAACCATACCCAGTTCAAGACAAGGGTGCACAAAACATACCCTATTTCAGACCAAAATGGTCAAAATAGATACATGTACCTAATGGAGTCCCACCGGGGAGTCTATCCAGTGGGGGAAGGGGGTCCATTACACGGCTAATCCTTTCATAAAACCCTTTAATAACCAACTAATTAGAAGATAATACTCTTTGATATTTAACAATTATTCGCCGAAGGCGAAGTGATTATTGTTGAATAATCCCCGAGACGAAGTCGAGGGGATTATTCAACAATAATCACTTCGCCTGAGGCGAATAATTGTTTTAGTATAATTTTCACAGGTGAATATCAAAAACTGAAAAATAATAATAGAAAACACGAAAACAACAAACACAAGTGCTCGCTTGCATACGTGTAAACCAGTTTAATTCTTCGATTGAAATCGTAATTTTCACTCAGGTTTTAGCAATAAAACGGAACAAAACAAACACTACGAAAAAGATAGATACATCTGGTACCTTTGTTTAAAGTGCCTATGAAATGAAAAATCAAGCTATTAAAAAATAAGCTCATTTAAAAGGCCTTTCAAAGCAAAGAAGTATGGCGTTTTTCTTTATCTGATATCTTCTTTCCTCCCAGAGATATTCAGGTTTCTTATAATATGCAAATTAGGTACTGATGACGTCACAGGGTGTGAAGGTTAAGGCTCAAAAAACAAAATTAAGAATATCTCTGGTAATAATTGGACAATCTACTTTAAACTTGCCAAGCTTGTTGCACCCAAACAAATACACCAGCCGGTGTATATTTTGATGTTGCTATGGCAACACACTCGGGTCCAGATCTCTGTCATGCAGAAATGATAATTCCTGTATTTGATCTTCAACAAAGATTGTCTGCTTCTTTTAGTTTGATAAGGAGACCTAGTGTAGTGCAAACGTTGTATATTTTTAAAAAAGAGCTAAGGATTTTGCCCTGTAAGGTGAAAAATGGTTAAATTTGAATTAAAGAGGAAAGAGACTGGAACCAAGACTATTGCCATGGCAACGTTAAATTATGCACCATGTCATGTATTATATGGGGTTAAATGCCCATGCAAAGTTTCCATTGTATTGCTTCATTCTTTCCAGAGATATGCTTGGTTTTGTGTTTTGACCCTCACAAACACAACTTGTGACGTCATCAGTACCTAATTTGCATATTAGAAGAAACTTGAATATCTCTGGGAGGAAAAAAGATATCGCCGAAAGAAAAACGCCACCCTTCTTTGCTTTGAAAGGCCTTTTCAATAAGCTTATTTTTTAATAGCTTCATTTTTCATTTCATAGGCACTTTAATCATTGGTGACTTCTGAACAATTGTGTGATTCCTCTCGAAATTACTAGCTCCAGTGAGAAGAGAACTAAATAATGTTTTGCCAGTCGATCTGACTGAGTACACGGCCGCGTGCAATCTCCAAAACCACCATGTTTACGTCAATTCGAATGCCTTGAAAACCATCTCTTGAAAATATTTCCGGTCCAAAAGCCTTGGTAGTTAATTTGAAAAATTCCCAATATTTTAAATATCCAGGACTTGGAGTGATTTCTTTTAAATGAGAGAAATTTTCATTCAGCAAATGCCGCCATGTTCACTGGCCTGGATGGCAAACGTGGCATGGCTTAGTAGCCAAGCCTTGAGATGCTATATTCACCGCCTAGCGCGGTGAATATAGCGTCATAGTGCGAGCTTCTCGACCAATCAGAATTGAATTCACCTGTGGAAATTATACTAATAGAAGATAGTACTTACACAACGTTGTCAAGTTCCATGTCAGATAAAGTACAATAAGGCTTCTTCTCCAGTCCAAACTCAGCCATCCTTCGGAGAATGGTTTTGGTGGAAACTCCGAACAGTTTGGCAATTTTCGATGCGGTGAAACAAAATTCAAGATACAATTCCAGCTGTTCTGGTGGAATAACAATTGAAGGGCGTCCTCTACAACCCGTTTTTCTAAACATTAGCATCTGAATTGTGTCATCTGCCTTGGCCACCAACATTTCACCACAGGTCGAAGACTTGATTTGAGTTCCAAGGGAATAGAGAAAGTGGTGGAGGCTTGATTAATTATGTCCAAAAGCCTGTCTATGGCAGAACACAAGTAATCAACAGGCGTTAACAAAACCTGGATCGGACCGGATCGGATTGGACCAGACCGGATTGACAAAACCCGAACCGGATGTGATTTGACTGACAAAACCTGGATTGGATCCGAAAAAGTCGGATCGCCATAAATTCCGGCCAAAATAGTCACGTGATATCGCTAATCGAAAATGTAAAACCAACGAAAATCCAAAGTTCTTCAGTCTCGGACCATCAGCAACTGTTTTTCACCACCTGCTAGTTTATGGCGCCAAGGCTACCCAACTTGAAACCAAGGTAAAAAAGTTTTACAAATAATCAATAAAAAAAGTGGGATGTAGATCTAAGGTAACCGCACCTCGTAATCAGACCATGTTGGTATTATTCCAAAAGTGAATATCAAAAAGATTACGAACTAAAACTAAATTCAGGTTTTTTTAGTGCTTTGAGGGCTGTACATGAGGATGTGAGAAACTGGCAATTATATTTTTAATTTAGAACTAGAAGAGATAATTACAATAATCATTATACGAGACATTCTGACAGTTTGAAGATACATGTACATCAGTTATAGCTGATAAGACCCATCTACAGTGAGAGGATCCGGTACTTCTATTTCGCCACGGTGGTCCTTGCAAATTTGTGTTCGTTTTTACTGCTAATGCAATTTTCCTGTTCGTATCTCGCCCTTCCTTCTTGATCTTTCCCTCTAGGAAGGAAAATCATAAGCAGGGTCACTGAATAACAACTTCTTACCAAGATAATACTGACGAAAAAGAAACACACAGCGAACGTCTCCTTACTTCTTTCTGTGCCATATTCAATTAGAGGTATCACGTGACTATTTTGGTGGGAAATTATGGATTTTTTTGGATCCGATCTGGGTTTTGTCAGTTGGATCACATCCTATCCAGGTTTTGTCAATCCGGTCCAATCTGGTCCGGGTTTTGACAATCCGGTCCGATCCGATCTGATCCGGGTTTTGTTAACACCCGTAATCAACACCATCTTTTTCCTCGAAAAGATTATCATATACCCCATTCAAGATTTGTTGAATATTTGAGCGGATAAAAGTTTTTAGCTCATCTCATGTTAACCTCCGCTCGATGGTTGCCATATTGATCGTCAGTAAGTTTGTTCCCAAGTCAACTCGGCTAAGTACGTGACACGAAAGGTGGAAACGAGGCGACGAAACGACGAAACGATAAATCGATGATACGTGACGCAATGTTGTAAGTCACGAAATGACATCACGACAAACCAAAGTGATGAGTTGCATTTGAGTGCTGAGACGAAACGACATAACGATCAATCCAAAAGAAATAACAGCATTTGAACCTGAGGAATGGCAACGACGAAATGACATAACATGCCGAAGTGACGAGTCGAACTTTTTGCCCATGATTTACCTTCATAGAGATTCTCACTGACAACATCATTACACAGCTATATCAAAATACGTGACAAGTCAACATCTCTTCCAGAAAAGATAATATTGATGAATGGCAAAGAAGTAATGATATGCAGGAAAAAAAGCTGTAATTAGATATCACACTCCAAACAAGACAAAAGAACCCAGAAGAGTGCGATTATGGCTAAATCAGAGAATAGTAAAATATGAATTGTGACGTACAATTCTTCCGATTCTCCGATTATTCCTATCCTCCGAGTTCTTTGTTATTCTCTGATGTTTCCGATTCCTCTATAGTTCTACACAATTCTCCGACTTTTCCGATTATACGATTCTTCCGATTGTTATTCTCTGATTTTTGCGATTCTTCCAGTTCTACATGATTCTCTGATTTTTCTGATTATACGATTCTTCCGATTGTTATTCTGCCAATTTTCTGATTCTCCTAGTTCTTTTTGATTCTCCGATTTTTCCGATTATAAGATTCTTCCGATTGTTATTCTCAGATTTTTACGATTCTCCTAGTTCTACGCGATTCTCTGATTTTTCCGATTGTCCTCCAATTCGACCTATTTTCCGGTTCGATGATTCTTCTAATTACTGTACGAATCTACTCGGTATAAGTGAACTTGAACCTTTAAAACTTTCATTTTACAACATGATAACCTACATTAGACTTTGAATACAGTGCCCCTTGTACTCGTGCTTTAAAGATTACTTCATTTTTCCTTTCGCTTTGAATCTACGCGGTAAAAGTGAACTTGAACCTTTTAAACTTATTTTACAACATGATAACCTACAATACACTTTAAATACAGTGCCCCTTGTACTCGCGCTTTAAAGTATTTCATTTTTCCTTTGACTTTTAAGCGTTCCTTGATAAGTTCATTATGTGTTTCGATCACAAACCACATGAATGATTTAAACTTAAATTCAGCCATTCGTTTGCACATGTTTAAATCTGTTAAAAAAGCGATTGCTCTGTTCTGCGGATTCAGTGTTTGTACCTCTGATTTCTTTGAATGTTTCCAGATGAGGATGATAGCGGCACTTTGGATTGTTTGGAGGCATACAGCACTGCTCTTTGTGCTTCATCACATGAAAGATATCCACTAAAAACTTCACCTGATCTAAAAGAATTTTGGCACCGACATTTCCCTTCTTACTAAGGTTGCTCAAGAAAGGATGAAGATCGCACGCTCTATCATAAGCTACAAATTTCAGTCTCATTAAATCGTCTGATGTCCTACCGAATGTTAACAACAGAAACACGTATACTTGGGTGCATGATTCACAAGTATACATCTCCTGTGCCTTCACAAATTTCAGTCTCATTAAATCGTCTGTTGTCCTACCGAATGTTAACAACAAAAATGCGTATATTTGGGTGCATGATTCACAAGTATACATCTCCTGTGCCTTTACAATAATCCCGCAAGGTCTTACTGCTGTTAGCAGTCCTGCAGTGCGGTCCATGCATCGGTTTACCCTCTCTTTCGATTTGCAACCGCCTTGCTCGCAATCCAATCCGTCGTGTTCAGGGATGTCTCCAACAACTTTCTGGTCAATATATCCTGCTGAAATGGGATAAATTAATGTGCGCTTCCTTTCCAATTACTTTGTCGGACCTGTTTTCGGTTTCGTCCCTGTTTTCGGTTTCATCCCCCTCCTCGCGATCATTTTCTTGAAGGTGCAAATGTTCCCAGCAGAATTTAGACGCTTTGTGTATTTGTGCAACATTTGATAAAATTGCCTTCTCCCTTGTTTACAGAAAGTTTTTCTTTAGGCGCGGCACACATTGGTCTGCATACTTTCTCCAGGCTGTCAACACTGATGTAACCTTCAGTACAGCCAGGAACTTCGCACCTGTGATGAATCCACTTGTTCTGTAATTTGCATATCAACTTCCATGACTCGAGGCAAATTTCTTCTAAACTACGCAGTTTGCCCTCCACATCAACTTGTTTCACGTTTAACAAGTACAGAGATCCATTCTTTCTGAAAAGATTTATTGTCTTCCAGAGAAAATAGCACTCTTCCACTCGATCTGCATTCAATTTCCACTCATTGTCTTCATTGTTGCCCTTCACTCTTGAAAAGTTCTCCAGTTTACGCAAGACTTCCTTGTCCAATTCACGATGCATAAAGTTGTATACATCAGCACGAAATTCGAATGAGCTTGCGCATATTTCAACGTTGTAAACAATGTCTTTCACCAAGTGCATCTCAAACATGGTTTTATTTGACACTTGGAAGTATTTCAAGTCTGGTGAAAAGTCATAATACACCCTTCGCTGATCTTTCGAGTCCTTGTTACTGCCGCTTTCTGACACGGGACAGTCTTCAAAATAGCTGTAGTGGTAAACCTTCCTGCATGTCTTGCAGTTACCATTAAATGATGCGGCCACGTTCGTTCCATGACTGGTGTACACTACTGGAGAAGATGGCCTGTTACGTATAGTAATGCTGGAGCCACAGCACTTCAATTTGCTTGGCAATAAAACAATCGGTTTAAAGGCATCTTTCTCTGACCATTTAAAGAAGGGCTCACTCTCATTGAAGCTTTCTAGTAGTTGTGGATGATTCTTTGCCACTGAGATACAGTTTTACATTCTTCTGGTGTTGGATTGAACTCTTCTTCTCCACTTTTCGATTTTAGTGATCCTCCGATACGAATTTTTGTCTTGTCTTCAACCTTGCTTTCACTAACATACTTTGCAATCAATGACCATCTTAGCGGTGTTTTTTTCCGGAAAATGCTCTAAAGCGAATAACAGTGATTTCAACTGAGAAAAACTCAATATCTTATCCTTCATCTTCAATCAACTTCAGGCAGTCTGTTCTGGTTTCAGTATTTCATTACTAAAAAGAGACAAAAGGTGACAAACCCAACCTCTAATCTTTTGAGCAATCTGAAGGAATCAAAAAGCCCGATTTTAATACAATCATATTGACGCAATAAAGGAAAAGAAAGCCGCCGCCGCAGTTTTTCTGGTGTGATTTAAGCCGAATCATTGAGTGCTTTGAATAACAATACGTGACAAGATTTGTCACACCATTGAGCGCTTTGAATAACAATACATGACAAGATTTGTCACGCATTCAATCTAAATTTAGACTGCTAACCGATAATAAGTAGTCTATTTTAAATTGAAAGCGGCACCAGAGCATTCTTTTGATTTTCAATTCTTATTTGCATTACAAGGTAAGACTTTTTGATTGGGTATCCATGTAGTATCATAACAATGCATACAATGTGTTACAGGATTCATGATTCTTACTATATATTTATGTCTACAAGCCGTTTAGTAAGTTAAACCGCAATCAGTTACCATCATTACCAACTATAGAAAAAAGGATAAGCGACGCTCAAAATGCTTGATTTGACTGGACATCTGTGTGTTCAAGTGAGATGCTGACATTTATGGATAGTCACGCAAAGTCCATAGGAGTTCCAAAAGAGGTCTTGTTCTTCCCGCTCCTGACAACCGTAGCATCACTTATGGGAACTTCTACATGCATAGAAATCAACAAGAAATGGAGGGAACCCACGCTATGGTTCGTGATTGCCTCAAAAAAGGGTACTAACAAGTCAAGTGCACTCAACTTGCTGTCAGGTACCCTTCAAGAAATTGAAGAAATGCTAGCTAAAAAAGATGACAATGATTGCAATGAAGAAGAAACACAACAGCAGCTCCTCATTGATCATTTTTCTTTTGAAGAACTGTTCAATGTGGTGTCAAGAAATGGAAACAAGGTCCTTGCATTGTACGATGAAATGACCACCTTTTACGGCCTCCTCGATCTCTTCAAGCCAAACAGATGTTTGCATGACAGGAAAACATCATTGAACTTGTACAATGGCAGCAAATGGTCTCGTAATTTCCGAAGCGTCCAAGGCAAAATGAACAACACAAGCTTCAACATCGCTGGATTTATTCAGCCGTATTATGTTGAGCTCCTTCATTGAGACGATCATGACGGCTTCAGTTATTTGACGTCCCACCAGAAATTGAAGTAAACTACCGAGATCTAGAAACTGAACTGCCATCTCATATACCCTCATTTAAGGATGTCTTCCAGTGCATCATCAATTTACACGAGTCCCCGAAGACCTACAGTTTTGGTGAAGACGCCATGAAGTCATTCATCGAGTATCATGATGCGCTCAACGAGAGAAAGAGGTCAACAATCGACAATGACATCCGTGGCGTCATTTCAAAGGCCAAGGGACAAACCGCTCGTTTAGCTACGATTCTTCATTTTGCCGATCACTGCATCAACGCAACTCAAAGAAACTGATCGGCTACCTTTAGAAGTCGGAGAAGACAGCATGAACCGCTCTACTGTTCTCATGAATTACCTTATCAATGTGAAATAAATTCTCTGCCAACCAGCGACGTCTGAAGAATCAAATGGTTTAAATCCCATCAACGGCATCATGGAAAATGAAAGAAATGTGGAAAACAAGAAAATTCGTAAAATAGTGACGCACTTGGAAATGTCTGTACCTGCTTTCTTCATCTCGCGCAAAAGCTGGTGTTTGCCCGTGAATGGAAAGTACCTGGTTCATTCAGCAATTCAAATTTAAAAGTAGGTGGAAGATCTTGGGCTTGGCACTCTTCGCGAAATAAGTCATCCACACAACAGTAAAAAATCCAAACTGTTTGTTAAAACCAAGTTCGATGACCTTAGTGATGATGCGCGTACCTTTCTGCTTTCCCTTGCTATTTCTAAGGAAGATTTTGATGCTTCCTTTAATGTCTCCTCCAACTGAGTGACAATATCGATATAATAAGTGACATTTCACGAGGCTTTTAAAGACTTTTCCTGAACTGAGAACGAGTGACACTAGTCTTCCCTTCATAAACATTTCGTAGTTATTTAATATTTTTATATTTGAACGAGTTATATAGAGCGTTTACTGTTTTTATTGTAAGACAAAGTAGTAAATGTTAATGGGCCGTGGACAATGCATTAGGTGCATCCTGTAAAACCATGTTTAATGTGCATGTTTACTTTCAAATAAAATAACGTGATGAAAGGCATTATTCGTTCTATTTACTCGCAAGAACAACAACAACGACAACAAGACAATTGATTGCCGTAGACTAGATAATCGCAAAAAACAGAACCAAAACAAACTATGTGTATACCTCTTTCTTTAAGCATGTGCAGAGAAATAAAACGTTTTTGGGTTTGGAGGAAACTGCACCAGTAAACTCGGAGAATCAGAAGAATCTTAGAATCGGAGAATAATCTTAGAAAGATCTTAATGGAAAATCGTAGAATCGGAAGAATCATAAAATCGGGGGGATTTTACCTGAAATTGTTTAAAAGAATTGTATTGAGATTTTTGTATTTGGTTGAAGATAATTTATCAGAAAATGAAATGTCGTTTATTCTATGTCAATATCTTCCCTTGTTTTAGTTATATTGATTTTTGTCCACGGCGGTAAGATTCAAATTTGCCGCCATAATCAGTTGCTATGGAAACTAGAAGTGTTTACATCATTATACTGTAAAAAGTCAGGTGCCAGCAGCACAAAAAAACAAGAATTACAGGAAGGTGCTGGCGAAAGTGCACAGCCTGTTCCAGAAGATAATGATCCTGAAAGCGGCCTAGCTGATTCAGACAACAGTCAGAGTAAGGCAGAATGTTCTAAAGAAACTGCATCAGAAAGAAAGATGGTAACTGTGACACCAACAAAGTATCATGAAGAGGAATCTTCAATCAGCAACCGCTTGGTCGAGTTGTCAAGTCTGATGAGTACATTCCAAGAGCTCCACAATTGCAAGAGAGGAAAGCTAGTGTACAATGATGAACAGGCAAAACGGTATGGGAATAGCTCTTTGATCCACATCGAATGCACAAAATGTAAAAAGAAAGTTTACCTTCAAACATCCCCCAATAGTGGTGGCCAGTGGAGAGCCAAAAATGCAGATATAAATCGTTGCATGGTTTATTCTGCTTGTGAAGTGGGTGTTGGACGTGAAGCCATGTCTGTTATGTGTGATGTTCTGAATATGCCACCACCTTGCCAGCCATCATCTTGAAATGAACACTCACAAGCACTTTATGAAGCACACGAAGAGGCATTGGATGAAAAGATTGCCAAAGCTAGAGAGAATGTTCATGAACTTTACTGCAGAGAAAATCCTATCTTACAGAAGATGATGTAATAGAAGTAGCTGTTTCTTTTGATGGTACCTGGTCCAAACGAGGGTTTACAGCTAATTTTGGTGTAGGTTTTGTAATCTCTGTTGACACTGGGCAAGTGCTGGACTATGGTTTTGCATCAAAGATTTGTCTCCAGTGTTCACAGAAAAAAGAACAGGTGGCAGAGGACTCGGATGAATTTCGAACCTGGTATGCATCCCACAGTGTGAACTGTACAGAAAATCATGCCGGATCTACTGGAGCCATGGAAAAGGACATTGCAAGACATTTATGGACTAATTCTCTTGCATCCAATCTTCGATACAAATACATGGTCTGTGACGGTGACAGTAAAGCATACAACAGTGTGTGGGATGTATATGGCTGGTGTGAAGATTGCAGTAAGTGGGAACGAATGAATAAGAAGAGTAATGAATATAAGAAATGGTTTGACTCTGATGCCCATTAGCAATGGAAATTAGACCATGAACTTGGACAGTCAAACTGTCCTTGAGTAATCAAACTTGACTGTATTGGTCATGTTCAGAAAAGAGCAGGGACAGCTCTTCGTGAGTTCCACAAAAAGAATACAGGAAAGTTAGAAGACGGGCTGCCTGTTTGGGGAAGAAAACACAGGCTTACTGATAGCTGCATTGATAAACTGCAAAAACACTATGGAAATGCCATCCGAAGCAATATGCCACATCAAAAACATGCAGAATTACATTATGGCTGTGTTATATCAATTCTGTGACATTGACAAGAAGGACAGGCACAGGTTTTGCCCTTCTGGTAAAGATTCATGGTGCCAAATTTAAAAGAACTGGGTTTTTTCAAAACAAAGACCACCATTTGGACCCAATTTGTCTCAAGCTTCTTGAACCAGTTTTCAAAAGGCTAAGTAGTGAGTTACTTTTCCGCCGTTGTTTGCCAGGGTTCTAACAGAACAATAATGAAAGCATAAACAGCTTAGTCTGGAATAGAGCCCCCAAGCACAATTACTATGGCCCACAAAGGGTTGAAATGGCAGCTATTGGAGCTATTCTTCAATTCAATGAAGGTGCTTCTGGTAAGCATGTTGTTATGGAAAAAGCCGGGATTGCATGGGGTGATCATTCTGAGAGTGGAAGTGCAAGAAAAGACAAAAATAGGATCAGCAAAGCTAAGAAGAAGGCATCCCAGCAGCAAAAAAGGGTCAGGAAGAAGATGAGAGCAGCAAAACTGAAGGCAGAGAAGGAAAGAAAGGCAATGGAAGGAGCTTCGTATGGTGCGGGAAAGTTCAATGATGTTGACCCGCTACAGTGTAGCAGCTCTGATGAGGACATCCCACTCTCCTTACTGCAGTCAAAGAATTCCAAGAAAAAATGGCTGTTTTAGAGGAAATGTGATTTCATTTTGATTGCTCCAGTGAAGTAAGTCATTTTGTGTAGAAAATTGGTGTAAAATTGATGTATAAAGTCAATTTCAACTCTTTAATCTTCAGGGGTCATTTCTCAAAAATGGCATTTTTTGCAATTAGCGAACTTTAAAATCTTATAACTCAGAAAGTATTCAATCAATTAGGCTGAAATTTTCAGCATTTATTGCTCTCATGTATAGCAACAAAATGATGATAGCAATTTAACAAGAAAGACATAGCTTATGAGATATAGCTTCTCCAAGAAAGGTGATTTTTGTCCAGTGATGGTTGCTATGGCAACAGGAGCGATGATTTCTCAAATTCCCTTCATCATATTACAGCTTTACTTACACATTATTGATAAAAACTGTTTTCAGTGCAATTCAGAAGTGCATTAAGGAGGAGATAGGATTTTGACCTAGTGTATTGGGTGTGGCCATTGCAAAAGTAAATCACTCCAGGGGTCCTCAAATGGTAAATAAAGGCAGAGAAATATTTACACCAGATTGTTGGTTATTTACTGTAGATTCAGAATATATATGGTTTTACTTGGTTTAGCTCGGTACATTGAGATAATATACCCCAAACCCTTGGTACCCCCAAAATGCAAAATTTCAGGTGTAACTAATATCAGAAGCACTTGATATACTAAGGGAAAATGATCTCAGCCTACTGCATTCATACGACGCTATGAATGATCAAGAAATGAAAAAGCCAGGAGAATCGGACACCCGATTAAACTTATGAATTTCACGTTCACTGAAAACTGAGAGAAAATTGTGGTCAACCACATGACATTCGTCTTGGTGCCATAACCTTCTGAATACTGGAATGCGTATTTCGAAATCAGAACAGTGGAAGGAGACCTGTTGTTGGTTCTGGAGGTCCTCAACAGCAAGGACGAGTGGGACAAAGTAGCAGTTTGTGGAAAGATTGCAAATATCACAGATCCGACCAAAGTTGGTAAAAACCAGCTCAATTTGGCAACTGCAGCAATCGTCAACCAGACTGGAACAATACCAATTGAAGGGGCCAAGGCAAGAAGCGCACATTGAGTTTCTGGCTAAATTGAAAATTGTCAAAAACAACTCCAAAACTCGCATGTGGCTTTGTTTACATGTGTTAAACACTGTCCTGCATTTATTTTCGCTAGTTTGAGCTTGTTCTTGGAGAAAAAAAAGAAGAGAAAATTATTATTAGCGAATCATTGTTCCAGAACGAATCTAAATGTTTATGCTGGTTTCATTGTTCGGAGTAACAAAAGGTTTTTTGTTTCTCATTCAGTTGGGAGATCTGGAAATGGTCGGTACAGCAAATATTGTGACGTAAGCTTTTCGCGCGCAAAGCCTCTTCAGATTTTAATCGGACAAGTTGAATGCTCACCTTCGCGCATGAAGTGCACTTCTCTCCACTGATTCTCGCTTATTTGACATATATTTGCACCTGTCTGGTGGTAGAAGGACATCATAAAGTCTGAATACCCGCAAGATCGCTAGCGAGCCTCAAAGAAGCGAGGTTCGTTTGTTCCATGATCGGGACTGATTCCAGACCCAAAGAGTTTAAACGCACTTCTCTTCCAAACCAAGTTCACCTTCGTTTGTTTGGTCTCATTTGCCATGATTTGGCGTGTTGAATGTTTGGAAATGAAGACTGGCTTTTAGACTCTATAATTTTCTGTTGAATTTTGAGCGTAGGACTGTCCGTGTCGAAGAAACTCAGGGATATCCCATAATAATCTTTAATGCATTGATCGTGATTGCGTTATTTTTGAGCGTGACTTGACAGTCGGGCGAAAGGCGTGGCGGCAAAGTCTTCATTCATTTCATGTGTGCAAAACGCGGCTTTCGCGATATATTTATAGTATGCCCAAAAAGAACAGAATAGGAGCTTACTGCAAGTCAAGTGGAATGAAAATCAACCGTTTAGATTTTGTGAGTGCACATCATGGAATTCCATTGATTGCTTCATCGCTGTCTGTCGAGAGGAATGAAAGGACAAGACTGAACCCGGGCTCGCATGTAAGTTTTTTGTTTGTTTAAGCTGACTTGTTCTTTTCCATCGGTTTTCCAGCCGGCTTAAATTCGATTCAGTGTATTCATAACATGCCTGTAGGAGAAACAGCCTATTCAGCTTAAAAGTAACTTCTTTTGTGTTGTCTAAAAAAATCGTTTTATGAAACCAGACTTTTACTGCCATTTTCGAGCTACCGTGAACGGCTAACTTTTTAGCGCGTTTTCTCACGATCAAGCAAAACATTCAAGTTTGTCTAGACAAACTGTCGCGTTTTGAGAGTGAACCAAAGATCAAGATCGCTGTCTCAGCATTTACCAGAAATATAAAGCCGCCATTTGCTGTCGGCATTCATTGAAGAAACATAAAACGTCGACGCAAAAGTTTTCGAAACCTGTGTTTCATGACCAGAAACACACAGGCTGAGTAGCCAAAACTTGACATGTTTACGCTCCAAACACGATGGTTTGTCTAGGCAAACTTGAATGCTTTACGCGTGAAAATTCGCGGAAAAAAGTTCGCCGTTCACGGTAGTCTGAAAATGGAAGTATCTTTTTTAGTGAAACAGACTGAAATTGCTTTGCTAACGGCAGTGTTATTCACAAAAAATAATCATTTCGCTTAGCGAAATTTACCGCTGAGAAATTTCAAATACGTTTTCTTCCGTAATGATTTTGTAATTCGTCGCGCAGACAAAGCATAAATGGCAAGCGCTTTGCTGATAGCATCACTAAATTTCAAAGCCTTTTGCAGCATCACAGTAGCATCTACGAAATGTCACATCTTGCTCTTTTTTTACTTTTCCAGAAAACAGTGCCTGAGAAAGTTTTTTTCATATACCGTAATAGTGTTTTCTTTTTTCACGGATTGCAAAACGTTCACTCTCTAGACACTAATCCTTGACTATATTTAGATACCGACTCATGCCATGCAATTCAAAAGAAGAGATTTCTTTCTTTTTGCTAGGATAACCCTATGCTAACCCCAACCTAACCTAACCTTAGCCTAACCCCTAGGGTTAATGTTTGTAGAGTTAAAACAGTAATCGGTTCAACTTCACTGATTTCATTGTTTCGCGGAACAAAAGGTTTCTTTCGTCAAAGTCCAGTTTTTGCATGCGTAATTTTTTGGAAACAAGGCAGACAACAGCAGGAAAAAATACAGGACAGTGTTTAACACACGTAAACAAACTCGCATGCGAAATTTGGAGTTGTTTTGACAATGTTCAATTTAGCCAAAAACTTAATGTGCGCGTCTTGCCCTCACGCCTTCAATTGATCTGTGGGAAACACATCAACAATGTAATCGAACGACACTCGTACCGAATGAGTTCTTTGCAAGAGCGTATCTGGTCCAGACCAAAGGAACTTTCAACAACATTGAAAAAATCAAAGGAATTGAAATCTCCCAAACCAAGAAATCAGCGAACAAGACCATTGTGATCAAAGAGATCACTGCCATCACAAAGTATGACCAGTTTAAAGATGTCCGAAATACACGAAAAAGATCCCGCAAACTACATGTGCAAGAATTGCAAAGTACCACAAATGAGGTATCATGAAGGCAGAAAAGTGGCAAGTGGGCCTAGTTCTCACAGTAACAGTAGAAACCACGGAGAAGGAGCAGTCCCTCCATTTCACTGATGAAATACTTGCATCAATTTTTAAAACATGATGTGTTGTCAATGGACGAAAACGCCATTGCAGAAGAACTTTTGTTTGTTGAGAACATTTCTGTGACATGGGATGTTGACAGTTTCGTTATTTCAAACGTGGGACACATATAAGTGGCATCAGAAATCACATAAACATTGACAAGTAAGAACTTTTATGGCTGTTTTTGCCAAAGCATAAACTGGAGTTAATGTTTAGCTCAATTGAACCTGCGAATTGTTCCCTGCTCTTTGAACCGTAAACACGTACTTGTATCTCCCCAGGAGGGAGGGGTAAAGTTGTTAGATTCTCAGTAACTTTCGCTGGGTGTATGCGCGTCGCCAAAGTGACGTCACGAACAAAGGAGCGTGAAGCTTTCAAGTGATTTCAAAAATGGCGCCCTTGCCTTCGCAAAACAACAACTTTTCAAGTTGATTTTCTCTCCTCATGTACCTTCCAAGTGTTTTGTGTTTGGTCAGGAAAGATTTTCTATGATTTCTTTTTCGAAAGGGGTGAGTGACTTATACCTGTAGGTTAAAATAACTTCGTAGAGGAGGTTTGAAGAGTTTTGGGTATATTCCGTAAGTGGGAATTTGTGTCGGAAAATTTTGGTTGTTCGCACAGGAAAATCGCTTTTTCTCGAAATAGATTTCACATGGAAACTTGAAATTTGGCTCAATAATTGGCTACATCGAGAAGGTTACAGAAAAAATGATCAGTCAGTTGTAGTGTCTTACATTGATTTCCTCGAATGGGAAATTACGATGGAAAATTTTGGTTGTTCGCACAGAAACATCGCTTTGTTGCAAAATCGATCAAGCATGAAAACATGAAATTTGGCTCTGTAATAGGCTAGTTCTATAGAAAGAAAGTGCCATTTATTTCAATTCCGATGAGGTTACAGAAAAAATGATCAGTCCATTATAGTCTCTTACATTAATTTCCTCGAGTGGGAAATTGTGTTCAAAAATTTTGGTTGTTCGCACACTAAAATCATCTTTTCTCGACATCGATTAAGCATAGAACCTTGAAATTTGGCTTAATAATAGGCTATTTCTATAGAAAAAACGTGAAACTGAAATTAATTCTGAGCAAGTAACAGAAAAAATGATCAGTGCATTCAAGTCTCTTATTGACTGTTATACAGGATAGCTTTGCCCACGTGCTGTATTGTTTGATCTTGTTATTGGCATTATTGTGAAGAAATACAATTCATTGAAAATCAGTCATTGGGTAATTCAATTTTTTTAGCTGCACCCCAAGCGTATTAAAAGTTGGTTGGGGATTGGGGGCTTAGGATTTATTTATTCAAAAGAACAGTGAAAAGAACCCACGAAATGTAGAGGTATTATTGGTAGTCAACCAAAGAACCTAAATCAGCTAGCTGGTAATATACAAAGGCATATTTTTTGATGTGATAACATATGACGACATCATTTTTCTATGGTTGTTCTTCTTGTAGGGGGGGGGGGGGGGGGGGCAAACCTCTCTACATGTATGTATTGCAGCCTTCCGTAATAAAACAAGGGGTTTTGAATGTTCCATGTTTCAAAACTTTTATCAATGTTTGGTTGCAAACTGATATGCATAACTGCATAAGAAATTAAAAGCACTGTTCAGTGCCATTTGGATACACACAAATTATGAATTCCACATAAAATATTTCTACTGTGCAGGCTGAAAATCCCAAGATCTGCACAACAGAATCTTCAATTCCACAATTCTGTATAATTTTCTTTTGTTATACATTAGAACCCCAGAAACAAGAAACAGTTTTGAGTTAGCGGGGTTTCGAGTTATCAGGGTCGATTGAATATTTAATTTGAGTTTACTGATTTTTCAGCACTTCAATATACAGTGCAAAATAAACTGTTATCTCATCAGAAACTCTACCACCACCATGTAATCTTCAACATCTTGCAATCATGTATCCTGCGTGGCCGGCGTTCAAAGGGGAAGAAGGAAGGGAGTTCGAACGCGATAAGCGAGGTGAAGGGAGAGAGCGCGAAGAAGAGGGAATAGAGGTTTCCCTTACCCTTCCCCCTTCTCCGATCACACTCTCTCCTCCTCCTGAAAATACTGAACATTCCTCACTTTCTTTTTAGTTTCTCTGTAGCTGCTATACAGTAAAAACCCGCGAGTAAGAACCTAACATTTAAGAACTTAGGCTAAAACTTGCAACTTAGATACCATTTTTGTAAGAACCTATTTAGCCTAAAATTTGGAAACAGGTTCTTAATTTCTTAATGTGATTAAAAATGTTTATTTTTGGGAAAATATGATGTGAATTATTGCTTCATTTTGACATAAACACTATGTGGTATGCAAATCTTATACAAGAAAAAGGTTGAATACCACTAAAATCTCTACAACAACATTGAATTTTTTTCTTCAGAAATTAAGAACCTATTAAGAACCTAATTAGCCTAAATTTGTGTTTACAACCATTTATGTAAGAACCTGTTTTGGCTAATCTGAAAAACAATAGGTTCTTACTCACGGGATTTTACTGTATATGTTGTTATGGGGAAGTGTAATCTCCACCCCTCTCATATAGAATTCCCCAGGCGTTGCACCATTAAAATTGTATTCACTTTTTCACGATCCCATAATACATCTTATTTACCCCCAAAACTTTTGCATAAGCATTGTTTTCAATTTCTCTTTGGACCATTGTACGTCATTGTAAATCGCAACAGAAATTGAAAACAACGCTTATGCAAAAATTTTGGGGGGATAAAGATGCATTATGGGAACGGTGAAAACAGGAAATTCAAGAAACTGTATTTTAATTGACAACAATGAACAATTTACGACCTGTCTGAAAGAAAGATATATAATTAAATATGAGTTTGGGATACAAATGTACATAAAAATGTTATAAATGGAAAAGGCTATGAAGCCAAGAAAAATTTGTTCTTGTGTGTTTTTGTTTGGTATTCTGGGGGTTGACCAGCACAAAACCTGCAATTCATGCACAGTCACTGCTGTACCTAGCAAAGGGCAGTTGCCTCTGATGGGAAAACTGAAATAACTAGGAAAACTAAAGAAAAAACTAATAAAACTAAAGGTGTGTGGAGTTTGCACCCACTGACAAAAAATCCTAGGTACGGCCCTAATAGTGTATGAGGGCAAAGCAAAAGATGCGTAGTCGTGGACCTTCCGACATGAATCGTGTCCTCATTGCTCATTTCCTGCTATTTTGCCTCTGTTTCAAATCGAGTCTACATGCAAAACCTTCAGAGTGAAATGAGTTCGATTTGCATGGAAATGGACCTGTAGGTGAAACTCATTTTCATAAGAATGGTTTCGCACCTAGACTCGTTCTGAAACAGAGGCAAAGGGGAACTCGGAAATGGCCTACTCATGGGGTTTCAACACGCCCATCCCCATGCATTCCTAAATTATTAAAAATTCAAGTCACTAGTCCCAGGGGGGGTACTCAGGCTTGTAAATGACGGGGATGATCGAAGGATTATTTGGGGTTTGAAATTTTCGATTCCGGGATTTTTTTTGAGTTGGAAAATTTGGCAAGTATTTTTTTGGGTGACGTGATTCAAATAGGGAATTTTTTGGGGTATTAAAAATGAACTAAAGTGCCTTGGCGCGGCCTTGGCGTATTTATTGTATGATGAATAATCAAACTCAAGCGTTATTGCCCCTCCTGGCAATTTAGGGGTAATTTGACAAGGGATTTTTTTGGGGGGGTTATTTTTGGTCCAGGGATTTTTTTTGGATAATGTCGGAAGACTTAGGGATTTTTTTGGGGTCCTGAGTTTTGCCTCCATTCGATCATCCCCGTCATTTTCAAGCCGGAGTACCCCCCTGGGTCACTAGTCAGGTCCGCTACCTGGAAAAGTGTTGCGCCGTGCCTGACAGTAGGGGTGGGGCATGATGGAGTCAATGGGCTTTGAATTTGTATCTTTTCAACTGCATCTGCTTCCCCTGTTCCCCCTTTTTTCGACTATTTTGCTTGGTTACCAAGGAAAATGGTAAGAATTGGGATGATCGGGGCACTCTCTGACACACATTTTTGGATACTCTCAAGGGACTGTTTTAATTTGTCAAGGGAATACTTTTCGCTGTGGGCGATAAAAACGTCACTGGATAGGAATGCGTCAGCACTTCTCGATCCCGAAGTTATTTTCACGCGTCGCTCGTTATTTAACCTGTCTAGCCTTTTGCAAACTACAGGTAGGTATTTTTCAAAAATCTGTGCTGTTCATCGATTGAGTCGCTTAGTTTTGCATGCTTAAAAGCTGCTGCGAATCTTCATTGTCAGAGGATATTGGCCAATGCTATTTTCTATTGTTACAAGTCTATTGTTTGTTGTCTTCATTGAAAGAAGTACTTTTAGCTCGTCATGCAATCTTTTGTTTTGACCACAATTCACGGACTTGATCACGACTTAATGCAGCTTCTCAAGACTTCAGACAGGAAAATGATAATGTACAATATTGCTTCGAACTTAAATGGAACTTAACTGGAATTTTTAGAAGGATTGGTAAAGCCACTTAGTGAAAAATTGACTGCAAAAAGCCGTCGGGCTAAAATTAAACTTACCCTTTAGCGTGAATAATGAAGGATCTCACGGCTTCAAAAATATGCAGAATTTTGAAGCTTTGATACATAAGTAGCTACATCTTGAAATGAGAATTAATCTAAAACAAAACTTCCTTCAAGTCTCTTTCTTTTGCCCAGTTAACGTTTGGAATTTTAGGCTTCTGAAGCGTATTGATTTGAAAAGCACATGGTGACATCTGATATGCAGCGTGCGGCCGACTTACCATCGCGTTGTTGTTTATTTAAAGTAGTAATCAGAGATTAGGGGAGTACGTTCGATCTAAGATGGATATTCAGTCAGTGGCAAAAGAGCACGATCGTCGGCATACTATGCTTTTCAATATGCCTCAAATGGAGCGAAATCACGAAGAGAGGAATCTCATCACGCCACGTTTTGGAGGACAGATTGCGTGACGAGCCAAAAGAACATCTGTCTGCAAAATAAATTGGAATTTGTTCTCTTTTTTTCGAAGGGGTTTACTGCGAAAGAAATTATGACACTGCAGGAGTTCTTGGTATGTTAAAGCAGACGTTTTCTTTTCTTGCAAGCTATGCTTTCCTAACTTGGATGTTACAGAAAAAGCCATTCAAATGATGGATCGGTAAACGATTAATGGACCGGTCGGAAACCTGATCCATCATCGCACAAGTCACTGGCAGTGATTTTTTGCCAAAGGTCAAAAGGAACCTCAAATAATGAACGGAACGGCAAATTCTCATTGATATCGGAATAAATGTAAAACAAAGTGAAGTCGCTCCTGACACTTCATAGGACATCCACAAAGTAGAAACGTACAAAGTCATAAATGCATCGTTCATTTCTCTTACAGTGTAATTCATATAAAATAGAATTGTCACGTACACGACAAATAATTATTTATTTCACTTGAAAAGTTATCTTTTGACACTAGGTATAACACGTCAACTTTTCGTTCATAGTCGATACATTGATAATATTCAATATAATGATTTCCTTGTCGATATGCCCAAAATTTCTGCGGATAAGAATATATCCGCACAAATTCAAAGAAGCGATACTAGTAAAACAATTTTGATCCTTATTTTACCCACTCTCTTCACATGAAATGCTATATACCATTTGTAATTGTAGCTAATTTTGTGAAACGTATTGCATGTAAACACGCTGGTTTAGCTTGCCCATAAAACTAATTTTGTGAAACGTATTGCACGTAAACACGCTGGTTTACCTTGCCTATAAAACTACGAATCGACTTACTAGATTAACACTCCTTTTACGATGTTCGGTGGCTGACTAAAACTCTTCTTCCCTGGATTTTAACCCTGTAATGCTTTAACTCCGCGCACACGCTTCTTGCCAAAAAATGTTTCCTGCGATCGTATCGTATCGGCTTCCCGGCCGAGGCATGCCCCTGCAAAATTTAAGCGGGGGGCACATTTTTGTAACCTTACAGGAATGTGGATTACAGGAATGTGGATTTTCCTGCCTATAACCGTGCACAGGACACCAGCTATCAAAAACCACAGGCCAAAATTAGGTTTGCGTTCTCCCACGTCGAACACAATAATTGTGTTCAGTTTACGACGTTTTAAATGCAACGATTTACTACAGTACTTCGGAAAATGCAAACAAGTATTTTTTTGTTATTAGTTATAGTGATGGATAGCATAAAAAGCAATGTGAAACCAAACGGTTTTCATTCTATGGTCGACTCATGGAAAGCGGAATTTCAACTTCGTGAAGAACGATAGAGTTGTCAAATGCCAAAACTTTCAGGTACTTGTGCTTGTCTTGCCGAGTAGGAATTTGCGCCATCTGAAATTTAGGCAAGTAAGTATTAGTATTAAGTGTAAATAGTGCCATGCTAACCCATAGCTTGGCTTTGTTTATGTCTTTGTTTATGTTTATTTTGTTAGCCCTCCAATGTTGTTCTGTACATTATATTCGATCTAAATCACAAAATAGAAGTCTTTCCAGTGTTTATTTTCTATTGATCACCACTGCCAAACCGTCAAAATTCGCAAATTGCATATATCAGATTTTTTGTATGCACAGCTTAGATGAGCCTAAAACTCCTAACACTTAATGTAAGAGGTTTGAACAAGACCTCAAAGCGAAGACAAGTATTTAGATGGCTGCATCAGCAAAAATCGGATGTCATTTTTCTACAAGAGACATACTCTTCACCGCAGACTATAAATTTATGGGAATCCGAATGGGGTGGAAAAGTTTTCGCCAACCATGGCTCAACACACAGCCGAGGCGTAATGATTTTGTTTAAACCGCGACTAGATGTAACGATCGAGAAAATAATGTCTGACAAAAATGGTAGATATATTCTAGTAGAAGCGCTTGTTGATGGGTCAAAACTTAATTTCTTGAATATTTATGCACCAAACGATCAAACACAACAGGTGAAGTTCCTTAGGGACTTGTCTACATCGGCGTTAAACCAAGTTGTTAATGAAAGGGTGTTGCTTGGTGGAGATTTTAATTGCGCTTTGAGTGACCTTGATAAACGTGGCGGGCGCTCTTTTGAAAGTAAAAAAGCCGTCATTAAAGAAATCAATGAGATGAAAAACACCTTCGATCTTGTCGACATGTGGAGACGAAAGCACCCGAGTGCACCCGGCTTCACGTGGAGCAATGTATCCTTGAAAATTCAATGTAGATTGGATTATTTATTTGCGTCGCAAAATTTGGAAAACTTCATTACCAATTGCCAGATAATTTCCAACATTTTTTCAGATCATTCAGCACTTCAGCTCTACATAAACCCTGAAGAAAAAGAAGCGAAGCGAGGTCCAGGCTTTTGGAAGTTTAATAACTCATTACTTACAGATAAAGAATATATAGAACTTATCACTAAAAGTATTCCAACATTCTTACGGAAGTATGAAGATGTCACAGACAAAGGATTATTCTGGGAAATGGTTAAAATGGAAATCAGAGCTACTACAATCGTTTTTGCCAAAAGAAAGGCCAAACAAAAACGAGATGAAGAGAAAGAACTTTTACAGCAATTTAGTACCTTACAAGAAAAACTACGATACAACTTTAACGATACCACCAAAGCCGAAATGGATCGCGTCAAAAATAAATTAAAAAGAATCATTGCAAGTAGAACTCAAGGTGCCATGCTCCGTAGTAAAGCTAGATGGTACGAATTCGGGGAGAAAAACAGCAAATACTTCTACAACCTGGAAAAAAGGAATCATAAGAAAAAACACATAACTTCGCTGACAATCAAGAACGATACTATTTTATCTGACCCCAAACTAATCCTAGAAGAAGAAGCAGACTTTTATGAAAAAATTTACAGTTCCAAGCATACCGACCCCGAAAGCAAAACATTCGCTTCTTTCTTTGAATCTGAAGGGCTTACATTCTTAAACAACCTCGAAGCTGATCAGTGCGAAGGGCTGTTAACACTTGAAGAATGTGCGAAAGCAATTAGCAGCTTTCAAAATGATAAAACACCTGGATCCGACGGTTTCACCGTTGAGTTTTATCGTCGCTTTTGGAACCCGCTAGGAAAATTAATGGTTGACAGTTTTAATTATGCTTTCCAAACAGGAAAGCTTTCAATATCCCAAAGACTCGGAATTATATCGCTTATTCCTAAAAAAGACAAGAACTTAGAATTCTTGAAAAACTGGAGACCAATAACCTTGCTAAATACTGATTATAAAATCGCCACCAAAGCTATCGCAATGCGTCTAGAAAAAGTATTACCAAAGATAATTCATCCCTGTCAAGCAGGGTATATAAAAGGTAGATATATTGGAGAATGTATAAGAGCTATTTCCGATATAATGTCGTTCACGAAATAGAAAAATCTGCCTGGTGCAGCAGTGTTCCTGGACTTCGAAAAAGCCTTCGACTCTATCGAATGGAACTACTTGCAAAAATGTCTTGAAATATTTAAATTCGGCCCTCAACTCCAACAATGGGTAAAAATATTCTATAACGACATATCTAGCTGCGTACTTAATAACGGTTTCGCAAGTAAACACTTCACGCTATCCAGAGGCGTAAGGCAAGGATGCCCCTTGTCGGGATTACTATTTATTATAGGTATAGAAATTTTAGGTAATGCAATTAGACAATCAGCTTCAATAAAAGGTATTAAAATCGCACCTGCGAAACTTGCTCAGTATGCCGATGACACCACTGTATTTGTAAAGGACACTCAATCGATAAGCAATCTGTTTGATCTACTAGGAAAATTTGAAAGTGTTTCCGGCCTTCGGATCAACCAGTCCAAGTCGGAACTGTTATGGTTAGGATCGTGGCGTCTGCGCAAAGATAAAATCTTGAACCTCAAACTTAGTGAAGAGCCGATATATGCTCTCGGAATTTTTTTTCATATAATGACGCGCTCGCAACTAAAAAAAACTTTTATGATAAACTTGGGTCTTTGAAGAAAATTCTCAACATTTGGTCATCAAGAGACATTTCTGTTTATGGCAAAATTAATATAGTCAAAACGCTTGCATTGTCTAAACTTACGTTTGTTTGCAGCGTGCTTGACACTCCGAATGGCTTTACTGAAGAGGTCATTTGGAAGTATAAGCAGCCTAAAATAAAAAAATCTACGGTTATAAAATGTAAAGAAGAAGGAGGTCTGAATATGACTGACTTTACGGTATTCAATAAAGCTTTAAAATTATGTTGGGTAAAGCGCTTATGTTCTACAGATGACGCACCATGGAAAGCCATACCAATTTCACTGCTATCATCTGTAGGGGGCACACTAATCTTTACGTGCAACTACGATGTCAAGCACATAAATTTAGATAAATCTCTTCCAAAATTTTACAACGATGTAATAACCTACTGGCAAGAGTTAGCCAATAACGTACCTAAGACAAAAAGCGACGTTTTAAACCAGATAATATGGAATAACCAGTTTATAAAAATAGGCAAAAAAACAGTGTTCTTCCAAAATTGGCACCAAAGCGGTATAAAAAATGTATCCAGTCTCGTAGATGAACAAAAAATATGCTTTCTTCCTTTTCAGTCCTTCCAACAAAAATTCCACCTAAACTGCAACTTTCTACAATATTACGGGCTTTTATCTGCAATACCAAGTTCTTGGAAAGAACTTTTAAAATCACAAACCGGAAATTTATCCTCCTCTACGCCAACTATAGAAAGCCTAACATGTAAAGTCATATATCATCTGTTGATTAATCGAAAAAATCTGCCTCCACCTACGGCGGACAAAAGACTTGTCAAGTGTGGTTTTGATCCCTCGCAACGCCGCAGAGTGTACTCACTTCCCTTTGCTGTTACAAAGGAAGTCAAATTATCTGTGTTTCAATTCAAATTAATACATAATATCGTTAGTACCAACAGTCTCCTCTACAAAATGAAAATAATCGATTCACCCACGTGTCCATTTTGCCCTGATACAGAGCAATCTATCGTTCATTTATTTGTTCGCTGTTCATCAGCCATATCTTTCTGGAATGAATTTACTGAGTGGTACCACACACAATGCAAAGAGCATAGTGTGACAGCCTTTACAGAATACGAAATATTATATGGCGTCTTAAAAGGCTCATCTTCGCTTCAAACAATAAACCACCTTATTCTCGTAGGCAAGTTTTTCTTGTTCATCTGCGCTAAAAATAACAAAAAATATCAATTTGCGGATTTTGTCGTCTCCGTGCGGGAAAAAATAGAACTCGAAAAATACATCGCCACACGTGAGAATAAATTAACTCAATTTAATGTAAAGTGGAAAGATTTTTTGCAGAGTTAAAGTATGGATCACAGTTTCGGTAGCGTTATTATGTCAGTCTCTTTATCTAGTAACTTTGTAAGTAATGCAGTAAGTAAGTAACGTAGTCCCCGTAGATGGGAATTGTAACTTGTAAGATATTAGGGTTGTAGTGTGAGTAATTAGCGATGTAGTATAATTAAGTAAGTTAAGTAACGTATTGCAAGTGAGTGTTTGTTTTTGTAAGTATAGTAATTAATTATGACGTGTCTTTTTAAAGCGATGTATTTCCACTTGATGTATGTAATGTGTTGTATTTAAGTGATGTATCTTGTAAGTCTTGTAGTATGAAGGTAAATAAAATGTTTGTTTTTGCAAAAATAAATAAATAAATAAATAAATAAAAAGCAATGTGAGTGTTAATTTTGTGGAAGGAATTCAGTAGTTTTCCGCCATCTCACGGCACCATGATTCACAAATTATTATCCCCAATTACCGCTTTTCTGTACCAAGTTAATACCACTGATGGTTAAATAAATGTCAGTGACACGCAGTTGTACAGAATGAAAGCCTACCTTTCACCAGAGTGTTTCGAACTAGCGTTATATTTTGTAGAAAGAGTTCGTGTTTTTGCGAGTTGTTAAAATGACGCGCGGAGGTGAAGTTTGGTTTGGGATCAATTTATCAAGGTTGATAATTAACATTTCAAATCATGAATTGGTCTTTCAGCGTGTCTAGTTGTAATAAAAGTTTACTTCAGAAAGGAATTATTTGTCTGAATTTAGTGCGCCTATGGTATATTTTTTTCCACTAGCACGTTTATGTTAAATGCCGTTAAAGAGCCAGGAATGTTTGAGGGGGTGGGTGCGCACTAATAAAAGCCTTCTAGACTGGGAGTCAATGGGTTAATGCATCGCAAATCGCTTTCAATAGTAACATTTCTCCAACGCATACTCTATGCAAAATAGGCGAATCTCGAAGAGATCTTTGATTCTTTACTCCTTTTATTTTGTACACTGCAGTTTTCTCAGTTCTTAGGGTTCAGTTATTAAAATTCTTTTCAAAAGACTATACCTTGTACATATTAAAAATGGAATTTTACAGGATAATGAAAAAGAACGAAATCTCTGCACCTTGTAAATGGATTTTCATTTTGCTTTGAACAATGTAGTTTGTCATGTAATGCACCTTACCAAGGAAAATGATATCATTTGCTTAAGAGCAACAATAAAAATGAAATGGTTAACTTGTAGTTGTGGCTATAGAGATCGCGTGTACGATGTGTATCGCAATGTGCAAGGTCATGCCATCATGAAAAGTAAACCCGGGAAGTACAAATGTTGAGTAAACATTGATCACGGCGTTTGAGTTAAGCGGATAGCTCTTTTCAAAGGTTACAAATATGAAGATGGACAGGCCCAAGGTATGAGAAAGCCCATTGATATTACTATCTTAAGGTGCCATAATTTTTTCAGGGATAAATGATTTTACTGAGACGAAGAATGTTGCGATCAAAGGATTCAAAACGATCGATGTATATTTCTAATGAAAGATTGCGTCCTTTTTTATTAAAACTCCCAACTAAGTAGTTGTACACATGCATAAGGTGGCTAAAAATAGGGCATAACTTTGTCTTCACTCTTCTTGTTGGTAATAAAAAAGAAAAATAAATTATTTCTGACAAAAGATACTGGTTAAAACACATTTCTTTGTTGCCAAAATGCCGACGACATGAATGATAGCGCGACTCCCACGAAATGAGTAAAAGTGAGAAAATTACCCAATGCAGTTGAAAATACTTAATTACAAAGGTTTTTCTTTTACCTTAATGTAATTTATAACAAGAGATGTTAAATAATTAGTCACTTCGTTGTGATTTCTGACGTTAGCTGGCGAAAACACTGGCTAGGTTGATAAGATTTTCCCATGAAAGACCAAATGGCTGACGCAAGATTCGCGGAAAAAATTATTAAAAGCAATTGTTCACATGTAAATGGTCCGATTTCCAGAAAACTGTGGGAAGTATTCATAGGATTTGGAGGCATAAGGAAGATCCATTCACTAGAGTGGCACGTATTAATCAGACTATTCAGGTTCTGAGTAAATGTTCATATCTCGACATATCGTTTAAAGGAAAGCAAGGATCTAGTTGGTTTGTTTACGACTGTTTTAAATTCTGCAAATGATAAGATGTATTGTAAATGCAAGGTGAAGCCTCAAAGAAAACCTACAATGAACCTGCAGCTTTGAGAACAAGTTAAACATTGGCAACCATTACATACGTACTCCGCCCCCACGCTGACAATCGTAAACATGGAGTAAAAACCTGTTCCCTCAGGTGTCCGCATGTCACATATATTTCTCTGCTGTATAACACAATTTCATCCAAAAAATCCATTATCTTGAAAAGATTCATAACAACTGAACTGGAATGGGAAACACTTTAAACATGTATGCAGACGTGTTATTGTCCACAAAAAAAAACACTCCATTTTTTTTATACAGGCAAGCATGCAACTGGCTTTGTTAACAAAAAAACAATGCATTAAGAGGAGACTAATGCGAGGAATAAGAAGTATAAGAAACACACATATCCCCCATCAGAATGACATCAATGTAGGTAGTATATATATCCTAGTGGCATTATGTCAACATTGCAACCTAGCTTTTAGTTAGTCGATTTGTCTTACACTATGTTAGCTATGATAAACAAAATTTCATTTCGTATTTATACCTTTACCAGGCTTTTGAAGCTCGAGAGAGGAAAAGAAAACAAGTAATAAAACTTAGGAAGAGGGAAAAAAACTCTGAATACCATTCTCCAAAGAGCGTTATATGATTCACACCTTCTTTAAAAAGAGAACCGATATTTCCCAGGAAACATTCAAAGGTTTGTACTTGTAAATTGTAACTATTTTTATTGAAAGCTAGAGTGATGAGATGGTTACCAAAAACGTCACTTGGGACCGCTGCTGGCTTTTTTCAACGGCTGGTGGAAAACTTAAAACTTTTGGAGCTGACAAAGCCAGAAAAGACAGTTGGGATGGTTAATAAGCAGTCTAAAAGTCTCCGCACAGGTGCGGGCAAGACGCAGGGACATGTCTCAGCTACAAAATCATGTGTGTACCTATTGTGATTGTGATTTTGCCCCTGCTACATGTCCCTGCTACACCCCCTGCATCATGTCCCTTCAGCGTGAACAACACACGATGTTGTCACTACTACATGTCGCTGTAACATGTCTCTGCGACTTATCCCCATGTGTGCGGAGACCCTTAAAAAAATTGTTATCTTAGGTACAACTGTGGGTAACATTGGAATTGTTGTCATGGTAGGGGAGGGGGTGGGGGGCTGGGTGCACATTTTTTAACTCTTTTAATTAAGGCAATCATAAGGATTCCAAGAAGTCAAAAACTGTACAGTGATGGAATTCTGAGAGCATAAGATAAATGTGTGCAACTTTTTCACCTTCATTCATGAGCATAAAAATAATAAACATTGTGCAATGTAATTTTTGTTTAGAATTACAGTCTCTTGAACTCTATAGCTTGAACTTTTTCTCCTTTTCCATCAGAGTTCAAGTTACTGGGGATCTATTGCATTTCTATTAAATTGCTTACATCAAAGAACTACTGTAAGTCTGTGATTCTCTTTTTTAAAGACAAGTTGATGTCAGTTGAGGTAGAGGATTGTGAAGATGCTGATATTGTAGAAGATCTGAAACGACTCAAGGTAGTCCGGGAGCTAATGTATTTCTGTGGGCATTTTGAGAAGAAAGCAAGCCAGTGGCCTAGAAGTGTTTAGTAGACCACAAGGAACTCAAAAAATGTTGTTGACAATTTTGTAAAGCGCTGAGAGGGTATTAATAGGATGTTTAGAAATGACCTGTGTGATCCAGCATGGAAACGAGGCTGAAAAGTTTTAAATGGCCATAACTTCTTTCTAGTTGGAGAAATATCGACCAAACCAACCAGATATGCTAAGTAAACAACGCTCTAGCTAGTAGAACAGTTATTTCAATATACATGGGTCACGTGATAGATCTAGCATGAAATCGAGGCTGGAAAGCTACCCATTGAAAAAGGCTCGATATGTATGGTGGAGTTGAGGCCTAACTCAGGAGATATAATTGCTAGACAGCCCTGAACCCAGCAAATTGCTTATTTTTATTAATGAGAGTCACGTGATTGACCTAGCATTAAAACGAGGCTGGCAGGTTTTGCTTGATGAAAATGAAAAGAACATGTGTGTCATATATGTCATCCCGTTCAAAAAAAGCCACATTATCTGGAGCCACAAAAACAGTACAGATCGATTCAATTGATAGTCACGCCATCAAATTATTGGTGAACCATAAATCATAATAGGACCACAGGCTTACCATCCTATGTTTGTGAGGTCATAGCATGCCCCATATAAATATTCCAATTTTCTCGCTAATCGCTATTGTAAAAATTTAAACTTCCTAAAATCGTCTTTTTACTGCTGTCCACTTGGAATAAAATTAATTAGAAGTATTTTAGCAATGTTAAAGTTTGTTTTTTTTCACAGTTTTTTGAAGCGTGCGAGAGCAGTTCTATGAGTTTAAGTTTTGACTAGGTTATAGAATATTAATATTTGCACAAGGTGTGCAACTTCCACATCTTGTTCACAGAACGACATCCTTTATCAAAGACATGACACATTTCCTCATTAATCTTGACCCGCTTGGACAGTTACCTAGTAACACCATACTTTTCACACTCGATGTTGACGCTTGTCAGCACTTCCTCGACACCCGCGACCGCTCTACGTCCACCATACGCACAGAGGCCCTTTGCGACCTCCTCAGAATGATTCTCAACATGAACATTTTCGATGTCAACAACAACTATTACATCCAAAAGCACGGCACAGCCATGGGAACACGCATGGCTCCATCGTGCGCAAATCTATTCCTCGCTAAATTCGAGACAGACGCACTCCTGCATGCGCCACACCAGCCACTTACGTGGTGGCGTTTCATTGCAGACATTTTCATGATATGGACCCACACAGAAAACGGCCTACTTAACTTCATCTCTTACCTCAACAACCTTCATCCCACTATCAAATTCACTTTGTCACATTCATCTACATCTATCTCTTTTCTTGACGTACAGGTCTCTTTCAACCGGTTTGGTATAGTTGAGACAGATCTCTATACTAAACCTACAGACAAACATCAGTACCTCCATGTCACCCCTTACGCACCAAACGAGCCATTCCATTCAGCCTCGCCCTTAGACTACGACACATATGCTTTTCTGACGAGACTTTTACATTACAAACTAATGAACTTATCCAATACCTTTATGACTACTAAAATCGCTCATTCCTCAAACACGAGATCCAGCGCGTTCATGCTATTACACGCAACGCAACACTCAAACCCAGTCAGGCCACATCCAACCAAGCCAGTCGCATTCCTCTTGTCAACACATACAACCCTTCCCGTATCTTCTATCATACAAAAACACTTTAGTATTCTATCTTCTTCACCACGTTGCACCAACGCATTTACATTTGTACCTCTTGTTGCTTTTGGACGCACTGACAACCTTTGTGACATTTGAGTTAAATTGAAATTACGGACTGTCACACAAACTAACCTCTCCAAGGGATCCTTTAGATGCGGAAACAACTGCATTACTTGCCACTACAACACCGACGGGCGCACTTACTACACTTTTTCTCGCCACTGGGGAAACTATACTTATCCCTGATCAGATAGACTGTAACTCCAAAAACCTCATCTACATAGTACGCTGTCAACATTGCAATAAACAATACATAGGCGAGACTAAAAGACGACTCAAAGACCGTTTTAATGAACACCGACGACCAGTAGACAGACCCATCCCCACCTCCAGGCCTACTGCAATTTCAGACCATTTTCTTTCCGACAATCATACACCTAGCGACATAGAACTTATCCCACTAAAAATCGTGCATTTCATCTCGTGACGGTATACGTAAAGCTAGGGAAGCGTATCTTATCGAAAGGGGTGTAACCCTTGAAGCCAAGGGTATAAACAAATGGGGAAAAATGTAATATGCTATACAATGTGCTTTATCTATTACCGTTTGTAGGTGCACCGTGTCTTGTTTATTAGGACTCGTTTGTTTATCCGTTGGTTTTGTTTCAATGGTTATTTTTTGAATTGTTATCTTATTATTTTTTGTCTTTGTTGTTTAAATTGTAACGTTTTTCTTCAGTTGCTCATTCCCTGAAGAAGTCAGGCCATGCCTAACGAAATATTGGAAATACAATAGTTTAGTCCAACCGTGCGGTCAGCTTTTCTGTTTTTCAGTTACTTGTATCCCTACATTTAGCTGATCAGATCCAACAGGATCCGGTTCCTTTGTTTTGTCCGTTGGCCCTTGCTTAAGTTTAAACTTCCACAAGAATTGGATACCACCTCTTTCCCCTACTCGCTTCAGTAAGAGCTCCCGGTCCTTGAAAGAACAGTCTTTGAACTATAATCTGGTACCAGTAGCTGGGACAATTTATGCAATTTACATTCCAGAAGCATCATTCAAATCGTAAAAAAACTGCATAAAAACCAACTTAAGGTACCCGCCCAGACAAATATTCATGTTTTCAGAAATAAACGAATTTTAGCCTATTTACAGTTTATATCGCCTAATATTTGAAAAAGTATTTTTTATGCCAGCATGATGTAACCTAGCCTTTGTAATACGTGTCAAAGTTTTGCATTTTCACCGGTTTCACTGACCGAGAAAGGATCTGGGTCGGTTACTAGGAAGAAGGTTGAGCAGGCGAAATTTTGTGGCAGCGGTCTCTGGCGCGGGGCGTAACAAAATGGCGGCAGTTTGCGATGAAATCTTACGAGAGGCGGCCTTTCAGGCTTTGGAGGCCGAATTTACAAGAAATGGGTAAGTTTTTTGTGTAATTGTATCTCTTATGTCTTATTATAGCATTCACCTATTCGATATTCTTGTATTGTTCACAGATTTAATGCGCCTCAAGGGCTTCTGTCTCTTTTGAGCCGGTTTTGCCTTCGACCAAGCGAGAGCCCTGAGGAAGGACGAGCAAGGCTCTACAAACGGCTGTGGGCCCTTCTTTGGGTAAGATTATACATTTTCTAGTACAAAATACTTCTGCTTCGTGGCATCTTTGTAAGCGTACGACAAACTGGCTTATCTTTATTCTTTGACATTGTTATATTGCCCACCTGCTAATCAACTATGGTGTCGAATTTTGGAAACCTCGGTGCGGCAAGAGTGATACGGCTAAATAATGATAATAAAACAAGACAAATCGCTGGTTTCTTTCTGAAAGGGTTCAAACTTATGCTATAGTTTTATTGTTGAAAATCTCCATTGTTGTGGAAACCAAGAAAATGTTACTGTCGTTGTATGTTGTATATCTTAGTTCAATGTAGGCATTGAATACTTTTGTATTCCAAGTTGAGGTCTTTGTACTGCTGAGAAATCATGCAATTTATCTTAGCCATGATCTGCTAGGTTTTTGTGTGTATTATCTCTAGTTTATGAGCAATGAAGTTCCAGAAATGGTTACAATAAAAGAGCTACTAACATTGTTTTTTTTTTTGGGGGGGGGGGGGGGTGGGGGGAATGAGAGGTCTCGTTCATGGTAGGGTTCACAATTTAAAACACTTTGTTTTGTAATCCAGTTTGGAAGCAACAAGACATTGGGGGCACACTTGGGGAAGCCCACATATGTTTGGCCGTATGCCCTAAAGAGGGCAGTGAGGGAGGCCATCCCTGGTGATTATGTGGATAGGCCAGATCCAACCCATGAAAGGGTAAGTTCAAAATTCCTGAATTTTCTGTGGTGTTCTGGAGATAAAAAAAAATTCACATAAATAATGGTTTTGAAGATAGAATAAAGTTTATAGTTATTTTTTCATTGTCACCACAAGAGAAAGAAAAGGATATATTTCTGCGAAGAAACTAACTGTGGTCCAAAAATCAGCTGTCTTGAATCCTTTTCCCATGTGTACTGTTATTCAATTTCAGCGTCTTGTATATCACTTCCTATTAATAACTCCCTCTATCTGCAAGGTTTACTGTATAATCACATATTTCATTTAATTGTCAGGTCTATATGGTCACAATTGCCGACCTTGCTGCTGCGAAATGGCCAACAGCAAAGTGAAAGTGGATCAATATTTTGAATAGATGGAATAATAGACATAATAATTAGAATTGTAAATCTTATGACCAGCCAAGAGATCCTTGATTAATTTATTGTTTCGTTATTTACATGGAGAAATTAAAATAAATAGATAACAGTTTTTATACAAAATACTTTTGTACGATAGCATAGAGAACATTGTGAAATCAGATCATTATAAAAAAATATAGATTTCCAAAGATATTTTTAATACTTGAATAAATAGCCAACAGAACTACAGTAAATAATTGCAAAACCAGAATATTTAAATTAACAAAAGGGTCCATATAATTTGATGTAAAAATGATATTTATTCATTGAAAAATATATACAAATATTATTATGATTATTGAAAAATATACACAGATATTTTGATGTAAAAGCGATATTTTATTTTATTGATTGAAAATGAAATTTTTTGATTGAATAACATGTACATTTATTTTCCTATGAAAAAATTATATGTATTGATTGAAAAATGTATTTAAATATTTTGATATTAAAATGATATCAGAGAGTTCAAATAACACACAAAACAACGTAAAACATCAGCTGTTATATGCTTAGTTAGTTGTCATAAACAATGCATCAAAACCTGCCAACTTTCCCCAAGAGTTTCATCTTCAGAGTACCTGCTTTTGCCAGAAAAGTTTTATAATGTTGCCAAAGATGTCTGCAGGTCATCTCAATGTTGACAAGGTGTTGAAATATTTCTGAACATTGCAAACTACATGTTCTAGTCTGAATTAAATTTGTAAGTCACATATGGTAAATTAGCCTGTATGTGTGAGATCAGTGATTTGATCCACAGGCATGACATGCATAACGTGTGAAAGTTGGCAGTTATATGCGTTATCATTTGTTGTCTTTCTGTACCATATTGAAGACAAATAATAGAGTGTAACACACACTATACTATTGTATAAGACTTGTTTTGATCAAAAAATGATCCAATGTAATATTGTAATCCAAATAATTGAAAAAATATTAAAGAATACATGCAACTTCCCTCGAACAATAACTATTGCATAACACTGCTTCTGGAATACAAAGAAAAATAATGGCAACACACACTGCCTCAGATCTATAGAGACTCAATCATAGCATTGAACACATTTCAAGCATCAACACTGCAAGGGGAGAGAAACTATAAATTGAAATATAACTTGTACAAAATCAAACTGAAATACCGGTAGTTCAATGTCATGAGTTTTTCGGGTTGAGAGGACATGAAGAATGTGATGTTCGCTTATGTTGCTTTGAACCACAACGACAACTCTTTCCACTGATGTGAACAACATCCCCATTGTCTTCCTGGGTTCCTCTGGTTGCCTCCCTTGCTGCTTCGACAAGGGCTGGGTCCACAGTTTCTTCATCAACATCATCGTCATCTTGGCCATATGTATGCTGCAGTGCTTGCCTCTTTACCCATTTCTTTCTGGCTTCCTGTTCTTCTGCTCTGGCTACCTTCATCTGAATTCTGATTCCTTTCTTATGGTCAGTCTTCCCCTTTTCAACTTCTTTCATTCGGTCAGCAACCTCCTTCTGCAGGGCCTCTATGACAGCGGGAAGTACTGGTAGGTTAAGCCGTTCATATAAGTCTACCACCCAATGGTAACTTGGACCTCGGACATGGTAGCACCAAGACATATTCCCCTGGCATAATCCACAGTTCGTTGACGTGATATAGTGCAACCTAGAAACAAAGAAATGAAACAATGGAGGGAGGCATTCCTATCACAGCGTGTTGTTGTACACTAAACAAATATTTCTCCACAAGATCCCATGGGTGCACAGAAAGGGTTTATACTCTTTTTCAGCAACAATTTTCTAGATTTTTACAAGCTGATTGTAGATTCCACACATATTTTAACCAATTATTCTTGTCAATTTTGTTAGAACAGAAGGGGGAAATGTTAAAGTAAAATAGTTCAATGAGAATGTTTGTCTATTAGTAAAATCCCAGTAAAATCCATTGTATGAGCTTCCCCTCCCCAACGTACAGTACAATGTAAGCCCTCCGTTTATATGCCAACACAAAACCACTAATGTGTACACCCAGGGCTTATAACTAGTATTTTTCTTACCTGCAAAGATTTTGGTCCTTGGAGCGGTAATCAGGCAAGACAGTGAAATGGGCCTCGCAAAGGTTTGAGTGGCCCCTGCCCATAACTGAATGGATTACATTAGCAGCATCCTTAGCGCGACGCTCACACTCAATTTGGTACGCCAACTGGTGGTACTCGCATGTCAGGGGGTTCTTGGTTTTATACGGTTTACCACTACATTGCAAATCTCCATCCTCCTCACAGTTGCCACAGGAGCAAACAACATTGGGATGAAAACCACAGGTCTCTCCATCCCCCCACTCATGAATATCTTTGCAGTGGTACTTTCCCAGAGCCCTCATTCTCCTGGCATATTCTTCAGCCTCGTTGCACTGTTGAAGACAGCAGAAGTGATTGACTCGTGCATTTGTCAAGAAATTATCTCCAAGGCATCCACACCCTGACTTGTGTCTGTCGCACTTGCATTTTGCTGTTGCTACAGATGGAAACAGTTCTTGATAGTCCCTTATCACATTAGCAGAGAATTGCTTCTTTTTGGCTGCCTCCTTCAGGTTGTTATGATGCGCACGCCCCACATGGCCACCACACTTATAAACTCTTGCCTCTGGATACTGCGCCAACACTGATTTCGATGCGCTTGAATCCCCGTCTTGCCATACAACCTCCACCTTACAACCCTCTTCCCTAGCCTCCTTGTAACATTCACCCGCAAGAAATCCTTCCATTGACTTTGCCGTTCCCTCAAACAGTTCCTCATCCACAACATCATCTTTTCCACGCATGCACTTATGCCCATACCATAACAAGCCTCCCGTCAAGTAATTTTTGATAATGAAGGACCCATTTTTACTAAAATGCCCCCGAGTGTGCCACACACCATCTGACGTCACCACTGCCCTCTCCCAACTTCCTAATTCCTCACCATCCAATTGCCTCATCCTCTCTTTTTCCTCCTCGCACATTTCATTGAGAATGTCAGTGATATGTGGGTACACAAGTTTAATAACTTCATAGTATGGGTTTTTGGATATGCAGGAAATTCCAAGGCACTGTCTAAGAGTTCTTGAAAACTTGGCATATCCATGCCCAGTAACAAAAAATGCCACTGCTAGTGCAAGGCCCACCACTGTCCGCTTGGACCCCTCTACAAGGGCCGAGCCTCTGAAATTCACAATCCTTTCACGGCAACCATTGCAACTGAATATCACATTTAATGTCCCACCAGTACCATTAGGCTCCACTTTCGTTGGCACCAGAACACCTGTTGTTACAAAGATTATTCTTTAGCTTACATCAAGGCATGACCAGCAAATTCAAATGAACTTTTGATGAACTAAGGAAAAACCATAAGCCCTGTTATTTAGAAAGTCTACTCGGAAAGGTTTTAGTTGTGTTACACTTATCTGATGGAATCAATCAAAATAAACATGTGAATTACCCAGGAGTAGGCCATTCAGTTGAATAAAAAATAACAGTTTTTAACCAAAAGAGACACGTTGCTTGATTTAAAGGTCAAATGTAACGAAATTGGGAAATTTTTCTTTTGTCCAAAAACCTGTCCTAAATGGTAACACTAATCATAACCAACTCTCAGAATTGGTTTTTGTGCGAATTGTGGCGCACAGGAGATGAAAATCCGACGATTTCCGACGGCTTTACGAAAACGAACCAGAAATAGCCGCGCTTGGAATGGTAACGAATAAAGGTATTTGTGACGTCACGTGTGGTGAGCTTGTTTTCACGTTTCCTTGAACCCCATTACATTAATTCATTTGCAAATCCTTCAGAATCCTCGGGTTTCTTCGATGGATTTCCAGAGTTTATGGACTAGCCGTTGGTTGAAACCGATGAAGACCTTCATTCGAGCTTTCAAAATGTCCAAATACAGCCATATCTGTTCGAATCACAGATATCGGGAAATGTATATAAATCAATTTTTCGGGTGAATCCGACTCAGCGAGTGAACAAGATGGCGGTTATGATATCAAGAATGAAGAAATTGGCCAGGTAGATTGGTGAGCCTAATAAATACAATAACAACTGCTGTTAAGTCTATGTCTTGCTTTTATGCTTCTATGCAATTACTTATTCGTCAGTAAAATATGTTATGGATGTGTGTAATTGCGTTTCTGGAAATCATGGCCAACCGGACAGCTGTCATGTCATGATATTTTTACTGAAAGCCATGCAGTTTGCTCGCTAGATTAACACAGCTTGAAATATCTGAAAAACATCTGCTTTAAGCATCGGAGTTCTGCTTGGTGTTGTGTGTTCTTTATACATCATCCATGTAAACTGGCTTTTATATTATATACTAGATGAGTTTTAAAATTACTTCTTCAATAAAGTGGGGAACGATCTGATGCATGTTGTGTATTTGATCCTCTGTAACTGTAACTGCTTTTTTTATCCTTTACAAAGATTATGTTTTAGCACTATTTAATTTCCTAAATATATATTGTTAAAATATCTAAATTGTTTTAATGGGATGGGATGGAGTTTTAGGATGAAGTTTAAATCATGATCTGCAAAATATGTATGTTCCTATGGTGCTGACACAGGACACATCACAGCAGCATGTAGCAGGGATAAATTCACAATGTACACACTTGATTTGTACCACGAAGTCCCTGCTCCCTGCTGCGCATATCCTTGTATGTATATCTGTTTTTGTCCATGCTGCATGTTGCTGTGAGATGTTGATCCTGCAATTTGACCCTTTGTGTCAGTCAGTTCCTTTGCTTTATGCATTTAGTAGTATTTGTTACATCGTACATTTGTCATAGCTTGTCTCAGCCTGCTAAGAGGGCAAGTTAAAAACATGGCATCCATGACAGGTTTCGTTGTGCTTTGGTTGTTCCACAACAGTATAATTTCTTTCCTTTTGGTTATGGGTGTAAGGGGTTGGAGGTTGTGGGGGGGGGGGGGGGGGTGGCATTGTGAACGAAATTTAATCAAGAGGTCTTTGTTATCAGGTATAAGTGGTGTGCAGTTACTTTTAGAAAGCCTGGGCATATTGATCATAATATTGATTTTGAGGTCAAATCCGTTTAAACACTGCATGATAAGGGATGCTTTACCCAGGACAGGAGAGGGAGAACTCTCAAGAATTTGGCTGGAAGTATGCTTCAAGACCTTTCAAACCTGTACCCTATTTCAGACTAAACAAAGTATTTCCCCGCCATATTTCAGACCTAGCACAGACAATGATCGAATAGTATCTGAGGATGCATTTTCCATTTTCTACCTTAAACCAGACCAGATCTTGCTTGTCAAGGGATGAAATACAAATAGAGGTTTCTTCTAAAAGTATTCCCAATTCTAGGCCAAAGCTCACAAAAAATGGTCAATATTTTTAATATTTCAGAATTGCTCAAACACACCCATATAGCTTATTAAGGATGTACCCTCAAAGCTGTCAATGAGGAATTTTTAATAGATCAATAGCTGTGGGGCTGACAAAATTATGAAGAGTAGTAGTTACAGTAATACTATTTATTATAATGTCATGATACATGTACTGGAGTGGTTGCTGATTCTCCTGAGTCAGTGGGTCTTGATAAAAGTACTCAACAACAAAAAAGTGAGCTAGTCTAGCCAGGTTTTTGCCTTTGATTTCTCCTAAATAAATACCAGGAATTAAAACTGAATTACCATTCAGTTTTACAAACCAGTTTAAAGGCCAGATTAGGCCTGATTTGCAGCTGATAATGAGTGCGAGGAAGTACACCAATTAAAGAATTTGCAATGTAACAGATGGTGTAAAATGTCAGGCCTGTAGGGCCCACGAGCCTTGGAAGTTTGCTTATTGTGAAAAAACAATTATCAAAATAGATATATAAAGGGAAATGCCATTTCTGTGCTTCTACTATTTGCATTCAATATGGTCGTGGGGGTTGAAGGTCCACCATTTGTAGATTCGTGTGGTATATTTTGGACCAAATTATGTGATTCTAGGTTAATTTCAATGATACATTCTACTTAATGTCCTTCACTTTTACCTGCCTTGTTTCCAAAGAAACTGTCTTCAAAATGTACAAAATGCTAAGATAACCTATGCTTTCAAAATTTCCTAGGGGAGGACACCGCCACACCCCCCTAAGTTCTCGTGCCTGCGGCACTCAGAATTACCGTAAAAACTCGTGTATAAGCCGCACTCGTAGATAAGCCGCACCCCAAAATTTCAAGCACGATTTTGAGAAAAAAATAAAAACTGGTGGAAAAATTCTCAGTTGATTGTGAAAAATGCTAGATTATGTGGAAATTTCAACAATCAATAAAGCTAAAGTTGATTCCTTGAGCCTTTCCAATGTGCAGGATGTACCATAAAACACATAAACGGAAAACACTTCAGTCTTACCCAGAATTTTAGAACTGTATAGAATAAACATCATTTCTGCCAACTTTGACATTTTTTTTATCTTTTTCTGCCATTCGTTGCCAGGTATTTCTTCATTCATCAAAGTTTTAATTTTACATCAAATTTTGCGTGAAGAACGGACATTTTGTACTCGTTGTGTTCGTGAAAACGTTCGTAGCTTAGTAGCCAGGCACTCGTTCGGACACTGGAACTAGTATCCAGGCCCATCGCCAAAAGACACGTGCAACGCCTGGAGGTTGAAAATTCTTCACGGACGAAAACGGTGGATTTCGTCGCTGTTTTGAGGGAAAAAACTTTTTCAAAATGATCAGTCTCTTTGTTATTTTTGTTTGTGAGGATAGCAAAGAGCTGCTTTGTCGCTTATATGGAGCAATTTTTCAGTTTTATGTGCAAAAAAGCCCAGAGGATGCGGAGGATGCAGATGTGAGCGATTTATGTGGACCCGCACGGCCGCATCTTGTCAGATGCCCTGTTTGCATGCAATGGTCTTGTAGATAAGCCGCACCCACGATTTTGAGCTAACAATTTCGGCAAAAAAGTGCGGCTTATACACGAGTTTTTACGGTAAGTGCCAGAGGCACTCATGTGCACCCTCCCTCCCCCCCCCCCATGCAAAATCCTGGCTACGGGCCTGAATATGTATGGGGCTGATTTACATTGCAAAACGAATGCTGGCCAAAAATTAAGCAGGTAAATAGATCATTTTCTTATTCAGTATTGGACTGGAACTAGCTTGCAATGGAGGCTAAGTGCAGGGAATGTCATGAAAAAAGGCTTAATGTCATTTACATGTGGGGGAATTCCCTATATAAGCCTGCATTGTAAGCTAGTTTCAGTCCAATACTGAGGATACGAAAATGGTCTATTGGCCTTCAACTCCTCCACAAATGAATATTGCCAGAAAAATCGTCGCATGTACATTTGCCTTGGGCACCAACAATAGGGACCTTCAGATTGGAGTATGAGTACGACTTTCGAATTTCAATCCAGTTATGTTCCCAAAGCCCTCACTCCTCCCTGTTGCTGACCAGTTGCGAAGAAGACTACTGGGAAGAGATTGGAGAGAAATGTGACAATCTAATGTATAAGCACTAGGTTTGAAGTCATACTTGTACTCGCACAATGATCTGAAGGTCCCTTGTATTAAGCCATTGTATTAAGCCATCTATTATCCCTTGTATTAAGCCATCTGTTATTGTATTTTGCATTCATAATAAATTTCAAATAGCAAACAATTTAAGTCTCCCTCGAGATCAAGAAGCAGTTTTATTAAATGTTTTATTGTTCTGTACATTAAAACCATTATTATTATTATTCAGTATCTACACTATTTAGATTTTTTAGACGATCAACATAATATAGATAAGAAGAATGTAGAAGCATCCGACCAGTCACAACACATAGTGCATGCTACAAGTATTAAAATTAAATTTCTGTAAATTTATTCAATATTTCCTTGCTGTACTTCATATATTATACAGGCCTCGTGATTCACAGTTTAAGTTATAATTTTGGTAGAAGTTTATGAAGTGACTAGGGTTATATTATTAATTAAGAAAGTAGTCTGTGCATCTGTACGGTTGAATCTGATATAAGTCCGAGGCAATACACCTGTCTACAGCGTTTATTTCATAAGCGACTTTACCTCTAGCTCCAGTGTAGCTTTCTCCCAAAGGATTTCACATTAGTGCCTTGCCAAACGGCTTTCTTTCCAAGTTGGCAATAGTTGGTGCAGCGCCAGGTCTCATTCGAAGTTTTTGGAACGCAAACTCGGACAACAGTGCAGAATTCTGCTCGAAGCTTTCAGAGAAAAATATGGCGGATGATAACGACATGAAGTTGGCGTAAAATCCCCGGTAAAATCCTCTCCTTTTAACTTTCTAAACCATCCTTACATCGCTCCTCGTCTTTTAGAGGACATTTCGAATGTTACAATGGCTTAATCGGGATTTTAAATATTGAAACAACCCAATAGAAAATCAAAACAACAACACTTGGTTGACCTTGGTTATGCTTTCGTTCTTATTGCGCGAGGAAGCTCACCACATATGACGTCACAAGATCCATTTACGACAATTTTCCGAAGTTTTGCCGAACCATTCCGTTTGTGAAGCGAAGAAAAAGAGCTGTTTTCAACGTCGAAAATCTCGGCGACGTTTTAACCAAATCGTTTAAAACTTCGGATTATGATTATTCTAGGTATTTTCTTTCATTTTAATTTAAAGTGGGTCTAAAATAAAATTTGGCCAAATTTCATTGCATTTGACCTTTAAAGGAAAGCATATATATCTCGCAGGAACTCCATGGCGATTGCTCATTTATTGCCGGTAATGTTTTTCACAATAAGGTGTGACAATTTTAGTCTTTTAGTATAATAACCTGTAAAGCTTTGCTTCCAACAATTCCACTCACAAACCGAAATAAAAACTGTTAAATGCAATAAATTGAATAAAATTTACTCACCGCTGCATTCAGGGGTTGAACACTTAGATGAGGCATTTATTTGTTTGACCATATCCATCAGCTGTGTTGACACACACACAAATAATCTCCTCTCCAGCTCCACTTCCAATCCATCTAACTCAAGTTGCTTACATTTGATATCTTCCTCGGAACTCAGATAGTATTCAGAGTCATCGCCGTCTGTGTTGCCCTCCATAGAACTAGCAGATTTTTCATAGAAACAATTGGTCAGGTTACGAGCAACCAATTCTTTTTCTACACTTTTTTGGCTCCAGTATTTTGTCTTCCCAGGACTAACAAAGCTGACTCTCTTCCGAGTTCCTCTTTCGCGATCGCCACTCTTGTACGGTTCTTCCGTCCAATGTGCTGCCAGGGCAAACTTTCTGCGACTTCCAGCTCCAATTCCTCTAGACTTAGCTGATTGTTTCCCTCGCTCGGCTAGGGATTTCTTTTTCTCGCGCTTTGAAATCTTTTTCTTCTTCCTCGGAGGCACCATTTTGCTTACTAGCGATTACTAGCACGCATACGTGTCACCGGATATGATGCATGCTGTGAATGGGCGCAGTATGACGTACCTTAGTAACCGATCAACAAAACAATACTCACTAGGACTCGGTGGGTAAAAACAGTGAAAAATACGTCTACAGAACTAATGATCAGCGGAAATTCAATTCAAAATGGCGGCACGAAGCATTTGATCAAGTATTACGGCGAATTGGCCTGTATTGACGATGTCAGGCTGCCTCTTGTGCAAAATATAACCGGCTCTATAGGACAGGCACTTACAAAATTTAGTTTTTTGAGAAAACCAAAAGCCCTTTTGGTACGAAACTTGGCAGGATTTTTTGTAACAAAATTTCAAACAAACGCTTGTTTGGGGAAGGAGACTGCAGCAAATGATGAAAATTTCCAAGTCAGAAAATTTCACTTTCAGTCTTATTGCAATAATTTTTTTTGGTTTTACGTTATGAGTTTCCCCAAACACAGAAAAATGACTTTTATTTACCTCTACATATTCTCATTTTTACATTTGGATTTCTTTGGACCGTTGCTGCAAAAAACGAATATTTCTATCCGAGACATGGGTTAATATTTAACCGAATTACCCCATCAGGGGGCCTGAGGCACAAAAAACAGGTGAATTTTTGTGCTCGTTACAAGTCAGTGATCAATATTCTGAATGTTTTTGGACTATTACGAGAAAATGTGTGGACAATTTTTTACAATAAAAATGACCCAAATCAGCCTGGGCAGGTACCTTAAACATTGCGAAAATATTTCTAATTCATTTTATTGCAAATGGACAGCAGTAGAAACCAATTTTAGGAAGCTTAAATATTTAAAATAGCGATTAGCGAGAAAATTTGAATATTTATATGGGGCATGCTGTGACCTCACAAACATAGGATGGTAAGCTTGTAATAGGACGTGGCAATTAGGCTTGTCGAACAAAGGAAAATGCCTATGGTTTAGAAACAAGAAAGGCACTGTGTCTACTCACTCCAAAGAGATTTATTCACTCTTCACTTGAAAATCAGACTGGGCTTCATGAGGTGTCAAAAGGTCACCTTGTAACTTTCTACGTATCCCCTATATCGATGGCAGATCTAACGCACAGAATAGGAATACTCCTTATACTATCTGGAAAGAAAAGCGATATTAGAAAAGAGTAAACGGTATCTTTCTTCTCATAAAGAGTACAGTAAACAGCTACAAAAAAAAGATGTAAATTTCATAAAATGTAGGAATTGTGGCCATGATTAAATACATTTTTTTCATTTCATCAAGCAAGACTTGACAGCCTCGTTTCCACGCTAGATCAATCACGTGACTCTCATTAACAAACATTAGCAATTTGCTGGGTTCAGGGCTGTCTAGCAACTATAATCCCTGAGTTAGGCCTCCACTCCACCATCCATATTCACCTTTTCAATTGGTAGCTTTCCAGCCTCGATTTCATGCTAGTTCTATCACGTGACCCTCGTATATATAAATAACTGAGAGAAATAACTGTCATACTAGCTAGAGTGTTGTTTACTTAGCATATCTGGTTAGTTTGGTTGATATTTCTCCAACTAGAAAGAAGTTATGGCCATTTAAAACTTTTCAGCCTCGTTTCCATGCTGGATCACACAGGTCATTTCTAAACATCCTATTAATACCCTCTCAGCGCTTTACAAAATTGTCAACAACATTTTTTGAGTTCCTTGTGGTCTACTAAACACTTCTAGGCCACTGGCTAGCTTTCTTCTCAAAATGCCCACGGGAGCTATTTCTCAAACATATGCTCCCCGACTAAGGAGCGTAGTCTTCCTGTTGAGAACCCTCAAGTAATCGAGATTATAACTGGCGAGGCCTGCAAAATAAATCCAAAAAGACAGCATGTTATTGGGGGAATTGAAGAAATAGAAGGTTAGATAGAGAATTTTTAATTTAATACCTGTACTATATGATATATGCAAGACCAGAGTACTGTGAAAGATCTGTCATAAAAATCAAAGTACTGTTCTCATTCAAAAAATAACCATTCTCACTGTTGTTCCTTTTTCTTACAAGACGGTTTCTTATTTTATTTTAAGGACTGTACACAAAATGTGTTATTTCTGGATGTACAAACAATTGTGGGAATGCGGCAAAGTGCATAAGATCCCTAAGAGGCTTCTATGAAATCAGTGAACAGTTTTGCCACTTACAAAACAATGAAATTGAAAATTTAAAAATCTGCAACATGCACTATAATAAGGATCATAGAAGACACCAGCAACACTTGATGACAAATAACATCTGCATCACAGAGCACACGTGCCAGGTTTGTTGCAAGAAAGTCAAAACATCAAAATCCTCTCCTTGCAAACAGCAGTTGCTTCAAATACCTTTTAAGTGTGATGAAACACCTCACAACAGTGCAGTTTCGAGTTGTTTTCTTTCACAATACAGGGGTTTTATTAGAAGCCGGGACCCGGGTACCGGCACCCGTCTACTCTGAGTACAGTACCCGCCTTCACGATAATGGTCTCAAGTGGACAAATACTAGATCTATCAATACTCAGACAAACCGAAACATCTTTCCACCACTCTCTCGCTTTGCTAGCAGAGTCTAGTTAACCAGGAATTATATCTCCGAATGCAGTCCTTTTTCTCATGAAAACCAATATTTCTGTGTCCGGATTACAGAGGGGTTTTTTAAGCAAAGTAATCAATTTCAAAGTTTGATCGCATCGAGTGTCTTGGCGAAACGCATCGCCTACGATATCAAAGTAGTCACCAGGACCCTCTCTTATCAGCTGTTGCATAACATTTGCACGTGACATTTCACATGACTGAAAAGCACATGGTTTTAAAATGGCCGCAAGGAATAAACGATCTGCTCAAGGAGTCCTTGACAATTTTTTTGTCGTTTCAAAGAGGTCAAAAGGTGAGTTCTTAATACTTCACAGGTCATTTTTTCAACATAATAACCTTGCACTGACGGGTATAAATAAAGTGCATTTGCATGTCTAAAGAGTCAGTGAACCGCGACGACCTTTCATACAAACAAATCATGAAAATCGCCGTTCTTAAAAACTTTCGTTTGCCACCGATTTCGCCGCTTTGTTTACTTCATTTCGCCCTGACTATCAGCCCCCTGTGTCTCTGAGGATGCATACAAATATAACTAATCAAAGACTGGCTCTTCTTTGCTTATTGTGAGAACCCTGAGAACTTTCAAGCGTGCTGAATTACTACCAGTTTAAAAAATAAACAAACACTGCATGAGAGCACGCGGCGTGAATGTTGTTTGAGGAACATTGCAGATTGGTTTCAGATTTTTGATATGCTCTTTGCACTGTTTCAAGCGCTTAATTTTCTCGATATTAAGTTGTTTACTGGGTTTTTGACTGAAACCTCGGGTACACGTACAGTTTTGATGATTCTTCAAAACTCATAAGACAAACGACACAAAAAACGACTACAAAAAGGTAAATATAATTCTGCAATGGAAATCTGCAAAAACATGTGAACTCAGCACATGCGACAAGGTGAGGCGTATTTTTTTTTTTTTTTGTAATTTGTTTTATTTTTTTACAACACATTACATTACTTACATTACATACAATATTTAAATTTATGCCACTTGCAATACATAATATCACTTACACTTACAATAACTTGGTAAGCTTAGGCTTATGCATTGTTATATTGAACATTTCTTTGGCAGACAATTCAACCATGCCTTCGGAACAAGAGGAAACTGGAGAGGCAGAAATGCAGTCTTCTAATGATGCAGTCTCAGATACCTCTCAGCGAGTAGAAAAAACTCGTGGGACAAATGTTTCTAAAGCAATAGCAGATGACATTATGTTATTAGAAATAGAGAAATGTGGACTTTCTAACCTGCACAACTACTATGAGTGCAAACAGAAATGCTGCAAAGATTTCTCAGAAGAAGAAGAGGCCAGGCAGAAGAAGCTGAACAAGAGACGATTTCATCACAGCTGGGTCAAAGAAAGAGAACTAGCCTATGATAAGACCACAGGCATTTGGTGGCTTCTTTTCTCAGAAAACCAAGGCATGTTTTGTTTTCTTTGCTGCAAACATAAAACTTTGAACACTCAGAACAATGCTACAGTATTCAGCACTACACCCAGCACAAGATATAGGAAAGAGGCCATCAGAGAACATTCTTTAACCAAAATGCATGAAGCTGCTGTGGAAGCTGAAATGAATCAGAGGGTGTCAATGTTTCATCAACAGTATGAAGAAAAGAAAGCAGTTCGCAATGATGTTTTGTACAATGCTTTTGCAGCCTTGTACTGGTTAGCGAAGGAGGCAGTTGCCAATGTTAAGTTTTTCTCTTTGCTTAATCTGTTCCGTGCTGTTGGTCTAGACAAAATGCAACATTTTAGCTACAAATCTCCCGCTGCAGTGAGAGAAATGTTCCTGACAAGTGGAAACGTGGTCAAGAACATGATTATAGAAGAAATAAAGAAAGCAGGGTCTTATGGCCTTCTAATTGACGAAGTAACAGACATTGCTGTTACTGAGCAATTAATCACATTCGTTCAGTTTTGGAACAGTACTTCTGGTGGCACAGAGATTAAGTTTCTTAGTGCTAATGATCTCCTTGTTGAATCTGATTCTGCAAATGCAGAAACCATAACAAGCACTCTTGTAAAGGAGTTAAATCAGGGTGACTTATCAGTTGGAAAGCTTAATGGCCTTTGCACGGATGGAGCATCAGTGATGACGGGAAAAACCAGTGGGGTAGCCACCAGACTCAAAGAGTTAAACAAACACCTTGTCAGCATTCACTGCATCTGCCATAAACTTTCACTTGCTTGCTGTGATACTAATGACGAGATTGCATACATGCAAGAAGTTGAGAGATGGCTTTTCCAGGTCTGGAAATTTTTTGAAAATTCCCCCAAACGACTTGCAGTATATCTGAAGACCCAACTTTCTGTGAAAAAGCTGCAAGAGCCTTCTAAAGAGGCTAAAGATAAGTGCATCCGTAAACTTGCTAAAGCTACTCGCACAAGGTGGCTCTCTCTTGCCAAGGCTGTAGAGGGTGTACATAAGGATTACGTACCCCTCATGCTTACACTAAGGCAACTTGACCAGAAAGATGCTCAAGCATCTGGTCTCCTTGGAAAAATGTACAAAGTGAAATTCATTGGGGTGGTAACAGTCATGCATCACGTTCTTCCTGTTCTCAACAGGCTTAGCTGTACCTTCCAGGAAGGAAAGATTTCCTTCTCCCATATAGAGCCAGCAATTCAGAAGTGTATTGACGATCTTGACAAGATTGTCCAGACAGGAGTACCAGTCACCGAGTTTCTTAGAGATCTGTCACCTGGAGGCAGACTGGAACAAGCTGATCTCCTTGCTTCTGATGGACATAAGCTGTTTCTCACCAATTTCCTGGTGAAATATGTCAATTCACTAAAAAAAAGCTTAAACAGTAGATTTCCCGCCCTTCCCCTCCTGTCTGCTTTTAGCATATTCGACCCTGCACTAGTTCCAGAAAGGGGCCAGCCAGGATTTAGGGATTATGGCAGTGCATCAGTGAAACTTCTGGCTGAGCAGTTCTTTGATGAAGACAGCGACAAAAGGCAGCTGATGGATGAGTGGCAGGTATTCAAGTACGACTTGGCAAAATGGAAGAATGAGCTGCCTGAGGAAGTTAGAAAGCCCCCTGGTGGGAGCAAACCTACAGTCACTTCAACTGATTGGTGCCTCCAGAAGGTAATGTTCACAAAGGACCTGGTTCCATTTAATCTCCCCCTGGTTGCAAAGGTGGCAGAGGCAGTGATTTCTCTTCCAGTCTCAAATGGATGGCCAGAAAGGGGTGCGAGTTCTTTAAAACTGATGAAGACAAGGCTTCGAAGTAGGATGAAGAATGACATGCTCAACGCCTTACTACACATTCTCATTAATGGTCCAAAACTGGGAAGTAAGGAATTTGAAGAAGTGATTGATGCTTCCGTTACAGCTTGGTTAGCTGCAAAACCACGGCGAAAGTGTCCTCCAAAGTTTTTCAGCACACCAGTGGTTCCCAGTTCAGGTGATATAAGTGAGAACTTTGTAACTGTGCAGGATGCTGGTGTACAGACGGAGGGTGACAGTGTCACGCCAAGTCACCTTTCAATTGCAGAGGAAGTTGATGCAACTTCCAAAGCACTGGAGCTACACTGTTTATTTGTAAACAAAGTAAACAATATAAGCCAATGAGTTAGATTTAATAATTTTTATTCATGTTATGAATTAAGTAAATTCCCCGAGTCTGCGAACAGTTGTAGTAGTGTTTTAACGAAGTCACAATGCTTGTCGAATTAGTAAATTCTCTGAGGCTGTGAACAGTTGTAGTAGTGTTTTAATTAAGTCACAATGTTTGTCAATTTACTAAATTCTCTGAAGCTGTGAACAGTTGCAATATTGTTTTTTATTAAGTCACTTTGTGCCAGTGGGTAAAAAGCTCATTAAATTATTCACAATTTGTGTTGGCAAAATGAGGATGTAGAATGATAAATTTCCTCCTCAGAATCCTGGAAAATGCATTTCCGAGAGTCTAATTTTAAAAATTTTCCGGGGGGGCATGCCCCCGGACCCCCCTAGTGGCTCGGGCCTTCGGCCCTCATCTCACTGGGGGTGCCCGCTTACTCTATCAAAAGAACCCTCCTACTTCAAAAGTTAATGAAACCCCTGACAATACAGTGAGGGAAATGCGAAAATTGGCGATAACGAAGATCTGTTTGTTGCAATGTACTGTGTAAGCAAGGTGTCTTGCTATACTTGCATGAGTTGTAAAGAACCTTTCCTTGCCTTGTTGAAAATGAGAATGACATACAAAGATCAACAAGAAAAGATAAATGAAATGTTTGGGTATACATCTAAGACAAGTCAGCAAGAACATCCTATTCAACAAGAATTCAAAGCATATGAATTTAAGGTGCAAGATGTCATAAAGGCAATTCTAGATGCAACAAAAGAAGAGGAGAACTTGCGTGTAGAATTTGTGAAGAACTCCTCATTGGCATTGTCTAAAGATGTGTTGAATGATGGCATGGCATCCAACATAAAAAAACTCATGATAAACTTTTTAAAAGATTCTGTTGTTGCTAAACAAATTGTTCTGGGTCAGCCAACTGAAACTAAATTTCTTCTTGAGCCACACAAAAAGATGTCTTCATCATGTCTCACTGGAAAAATATTATCACTTCATGAAACACTGCAAATGCAACCAATATGCCATGGAATTTATGAGGAACACTGGGTTGCAGCTTGCGAACTGTATAACATCAAAAACAAGTACAAAGAGGGCAAGAACATGTTCTGTATAGATGTCTCTCATGCCCTGCACCATCCGAAACAAATAACGACTATTCATAAAACAGTTAGAAGTGCCAACCTCAATGGAAAAGAGTGTAAATTGGTTTTACCACTTTCGTCGAAATCAAGCTCAGATCAAGCAAGATGCGAGCCATGCAAGCAGCTTTTGAGGAAGTGCATTCGTTACCTACCTCCAGCATTTGTTTCTCAACCTCCAGTTGTCAGTATGACATCACCACATTCAAAAGCTAATATATGTGTTAACAACTGCTGATGTAACGGTATTAGCTATTTTGATGTAAAATTTTGTGAAAACTCTGCACAAATACATTTTTTCTCTTGCCAACTTTCAGCGGGGGGTTTGGAATATTGAGGTATATATTGAGGAAAATGAATGTGCTCATCACTTACATGTAAACTACAAATGTAAGTGACATTTCACAAAGCTCAAGTCTTCTCTCATTCTTGTTATTTGCAGATGATACTTACCTGTTCTCTAGCCACAAAGATATAAAGATTTTAGGTGAATTAGTAAACCAGGAACTCTGCAAACTGGTTTACTAATGTTGTAAACTGGCTTGCTTGAAATAAGTTATTGTTAAATGTGAAGAAAACACATTTTATGATTTTCAAAGCAAAGAACAAAAAGATGAACTGTAATATAAATATTAAAATTGGTAATGAAATTATTGAACATGTAAATAATACTAACTTCTTTGGGATGATTATCGATGATGATCTAACTTGGAGGCATCATACTATTAAAGTGAACTTCTAAGATATCAAAGCTATGTGGGATTATGGTTAGAGCAAGACATTTATTTACTGAAAAGAACATTAAGAACTGTATATAATGCTATGGTTTACCCATACTTGAGATATTGTAATGTTTTATGGGCAAGTACTTATTATTCTAAATTAGATGCTCTATACAAAGCACGAAAGAAAATTATAAGAATTATGACTTTTTCTGAGTACCAGCAAGAAAGTAGACCATTATTCCTATTGCTCCAATTGTTAAACATGTATGAGCTATTTAACTCTTACCAAATAGGCTTATTCATGTATTCATACACCAAGGGAAGCTTTCCTAGTGCTTTCTCAAACTATTTTACACTGAATAATACTAATCATCATCACTATACCAGGTCTTCTGGAAAATTTCATATGAAATTCAAAAGAACAAATTATAGAAGATTCTCAGTAAAATATAAAGGTCCTATGATTTGGAATACCTTGCCAGATGTTTTGAAGAATATATGGTCTTTGGAGATGTTTAGAAAGAAATTGAAAATTTTCGTGCTTAATCAAAATATTGATTATAAGATAAATTTTAACTCATTATCTTTATTACAGCTGTTTTGTGGACACAGATTTATATGGCCACCATATGATATAAAATGTTATTGTTGAGTTATGTTATATAATTAGGGGGATCTCCTTAGAAAAGCTTGCATGAGCTTGCTGGGATCTCCTGCTACTCTAAAATGTTATTTATTCACACTGATGAAATAGATGAGTGGCAAATAAAAGAATCGAATTGAATTGAATTGAATTGAAAGGTTCAACTTCTCCTGAATGTGTATTTTCAAACGCTTTTATTTTTTAAGTTTTGAAACAAGTCGAGGTCAAAGCTAGAGGTTAGAAAACATAAACAGAAAAACTCACAGAAAACATCAAAACCGAACGTGCTTTGTACAACCCGGTATCATTATACATGTAGAACAAATCCGAATACATCATGCTTCGAATTGCAAAAAAGCAGCCATGATGCATCCTGTCTTTCCAAACATCACTATTTTGCATTGTGTACAGAATTTTACTGCTTTGAACCTAAACTTCACCTTTATATTACATAACATGACTGTTAGATTACTTAGGCATGTAGTTTAACTGACTGGAAAACTATGCAATTTGACTAACTCGGGTCATATATGTAAGCTTAATAAAAATGAGTCGTGGAGATATTCTGGCTCTGTATATGACACTCAATGAATGAGACTTAAGTGGACTGATCATTTTTTCTGCTACCTGATCAGAAATGACTTCAATGGCAATTGATTCCTTTATGAATAGCCTATCCCTGAGCCGAGTTTCAAGTTTCCAAGAATTATTGATTTCGAAAAAAATCGATTTTCCTGTGCGAACAACCAACATTTACGGGCACCATTTCCCACTCGAGGAAAATGACCAAAAATCTTCAAACCTTCTGTATGAGGCTATTTTCACAAACAGATCTAAATCACTCACCTTTTCTGAAAAACAAATCGCAGATACTTTCCTATCCAAACACAGGACACTTGGAAGGTATATGAGAGGAGAAAATCAGCTTGAAATGTTATTTTGCAAAGGCAAGGGCGCCATTTTCGAAATCAATTGAAAGCTGCGCGCTCTTTTGTTCGTGACGTCACTTTGGCGACGCGCATACACCCAGTGAGTCTGACGAGTACATCCCTCCCTCCTGTATCTCCCTCTATTTTTACCGGACAATGGAAAGATAAGCTTGCATGTGTTCGCAAATTGCCAGCCAATCAGTTCAGTGCAGTTTCCCCTGTTTACACTCGAAATCGCAGTCAATCCTCTAGGAGCTTGGCATAGGTACACGCCACCCTGCCTCTGTGCCCCGTGACACCCATCTCACGGTCTTATATGCCACTTGCTGATATTAGCCCCGAGTACTGGCCTCGCGTACGGCACGCAGCTCTCGGGTCCAGGACAACACTTATCTCTTCAACCTTTCTCCCACATAAACAGGGTCCTTTCTATTGTACTTGACATTAATGGTGCAACTACACCTGAGGAACATATTCATAGTTTATGCATTTACAGTTGTTATATTTACAGATGTCATAACACTGTCTGTTGAGTTATTTCTTATATAAGGTGATGAATTACATATGAAAGTTGCTAGCGATCAGGTTGAGTTGTAACTTCCCATTGTTTACCCTTAGTTTCAGTTGTTACTTTAAGAGATTGTTTTGTTTACGTCATTCAATTATTGTGGCCCTATCGAAAGAAGACTTAAAAAAGGAGTCAGAATTGCTGGAGTTCAAAGTTCCCAAAATTAAGACAGAGGAGCGCACTTCTCCCATGCTTGGCCCCCTACCCACAGGAAATTTATTTCGCCACGAGTGCGAACATGATCCGCTAAGCACATCACAGCAAACAAAGCCACTATTGCCTGCCCCCCCGAAATTAAAGACATTGGAAAAAACACCTCAACAGCAAAAACCCCTCCTTCCAAACCCAGATCCGCGAGACCGGAATTTAACTAACAAAGATCGCAGAGAGCATCAAAACACAGCCTTCAATCGACAGCCACTTATAGCTTCAACCCTGTTCAACGATATGACTGGAAGCCAGCTTATTGACTCACTCACAGTCGTAAATCAACAAATAGTAGCAGGTCTGCCAAGGCAAAATCTTCCTAAATGCCAACCTGATGTGTCATCTGGGGACCCTACCCTCTTTCACCCTTGGAGAAGTGCCTTTTAAGTCATGCTAATGGATACTGATGTGTCCCCAACTCAGGAAATTAACTACTTAAGGAGTTTCACTAGCGGATCACCATAGCGCTTGGTGGATAATTACAGGAGGCGACAAATGCGAGATCCGGTCACGTTACTAAGGAATTTGTGGGTGGAACTTGAGAAGCGATTTGGAAGCGCTGCGGTTATCAGTAGCACACTGCTAGAGCACCTGCGAAACAAAGCGACATTCAGCGAGCATGAAAACGATAAACTGCAATAGTTAGCAGGTCTTTGTGCTGATATTGAAAGTCAAGTGTTTCTCCCAGGACGTACATGTCTTATCTACCCGAGTGCTATCCAACCAATAGCCGAGAAACTACCGCAATTCGTCCACACTACACTGGAGAAAGAAATCGCAATTCCGACAACCACCGAGGAACGTACCCCCCCCCCCCCCCCTTCTCCAGATTCTCCAAAATTGTTCAGGAGCAAGCCAAGACAAAGACAATCCAAACATCCTCGCTGGTAAGGATTGTGCCCACGTTCCCCGGCCAAAACAACACAGAGAACGAGATCATAAATCACACAAAGTTTTCCTGATCCTAGACTGAAAACTAAAATGAATCAAAGGCTCTGTGAGCCACGACTGAATTTTTTTTACCAATATATGCATGTTATTTTCATTTTTTGAGTATGTATGGGCAGAGCGCACCTGTGTTGTGTAAAATGGAACTTGCGAAGCAGAAGATCAACACAAACAAATATGCAGGTCCGTCCCCCGATCCTGTGAGCTCCAATTTCTAAGAAAACCACTGCCAAGCACCTAAACACATTCACGATATGGATGGAAAGTATAACCAGTAAAACAAGTCGTTTGGTGAGCAAATTGAGCCACTTCCACTGCAGTAAACAAGATATTTGGCCAGTAAATCACCACTTTCACTAGCTAGCTTGCCGCAAGTACACATCGATATTCGGTCGCTGTGACAATGTGTGAGCCTACGGTGGTCATTGCAGATAATCAGCGGCTCAATGGACCCCCACGTTGTCTATTGGGTTTATATAAATATTTTTACCCGAACTTTTTAAAAATGTCAGATTAGCACAACGCGGTAGATGACGTTCTACGAAGTCAGAGATTATCAGTTCGAAACCAGATTATGTGGTAGATAAACTTGTTTATCGTAATTGAAAATTCCGGCGTTATCTTTGCAATAGGAAATTATGTTATGCGAGGAATCTTCTATGTATGCATTACAAGCAGCTGTAACGCATGGAAATATTGCATGTTGCATTGCTTTTGCGGCTCTTAATTTCCACTTTTTCGGCGGCCAAGTACCTTCCACACATAATTTTCAGCTGCATTTTGTTTCTTTGCTTTTCTCTTCCTTGTTAAACCTTAAAAAATAGCCTTATTACGGCCGCCTTGCTACACTCTTACTTCTCTTATCAAAATGTTTACAGCTGATGGACCAACCAACCAACCATGTGAGTGAAGTCGGGCTACCCACTATACTCCTTCATTGAAAATTCAGTCGTAAAAAGGACAGCACCCACATATCTTAAGGATAAAGGATCTTGCAGTGAAGAAGGACAACACCAACTAGGGAGTGCATCTCAATGCAATTTCCCTCGGTTCACCTACTATTGGGTTTTACGGTAAATTCAATGATGTTGAAACATCAAGATAGATACTGAAAATCCCACAACGGACATTAGCATAACATACATCTATACATTACAGAATTTTCTGGAAACATATGGCACTCAAAAATTTGGTCAACCAAAACACAAATGGCAGCTGTTTTCCGAAAGCAAGACGAATGGGGACACCGATTGAGCTTATGGATTTTACTTTTCCTGAAAACCGAGAGAAAATTGTGGTCAACGACATGGCATTCGTCTCGGTGCCACAACCTTCCGAATACGCGTTCCAATATACGGAAATGAGAACAGCGGAAAAAGACCCGTTGTCTGTTCTGGAGGTCCTCAACAGCAAGAACGAGTGGGACAAAGTAGCAGTTGTGGAAAGTTTGCAAATATCACAGATCCGACCAAAGTTGGTAAAAACCAGCTCGATTTGGCAACTGTGGCAACCGTCGACCAGACTGGAACAATACCGATTGATCTGTGGGAAACACACATCAACAATGTAATCGAAGGGCACTTGTACCAAATGAGTTCTTTCCAAGTGCATATCTGGTCTGGACGGAAGAAACTTTCAACAACATTGAAGACCCAAATTAAAGCAATCAACAATGAAAAAGTCAATGGAATTGAAATCTCCTAAACCAAGACATCAGCGAAGGAGACTGTCGTGATCAAAGAGATCACCATCATAACAAAGGATGACAAGTTTCAAAGATGTCCGAAATGCACGAAAAAGATCCTGCAAACTACATGCGCGAGAATTGAGGGATCATGAGGGCAGAAAAGTGGCAAGTGGGCCTAGTTCTCACACTAACAGTAGAAACCACGGAGAAGAAGCAGTCCCTCCATTTCACTAATGAAATACTTGCATTCTTAAAACATGTGTCGTCAATGGACAAAAATGCCATTGCGGAAGAACATGGGATGTTGACAGTTTTGGTATTTCAAATGTGGGACACACATAATTACCTTTAGTTTCAATTGTTGCTTAATATAACATTGACAAGTAAGAACTCTTATAATGCAGGTAAACCCAAGGAACATGTAGTTTAAGCATTTAAAGCTGTTATATTTACAGTTGTCATAACTGTCTGTTGAGTTCTTTCTGATGTAAGGTGATGAATTACCATAAACCCCTGCAGATAAGCCACACCTTCTTCCAAAAATCATTGCTCAAAATCCGGGATGCAGCTTATCTGCGGGAACATTTCAAACAGGTGCCATACATTTCAGTGAATTGACACTTTTTAGAAGCCCTCGGTAGCAGATCCTTTCAGCGGTTTATGGTCGCTTTTCTAGAACAGGAAAACATAATACAGCACAAAATTTCCATTCCCCCACAAAGCTGTTTGCAGTGTCAACTTCAACACTGATCTATCCCCGGCCTCCACGAGCAAGAAAATTCTACGCTATTCTCAAGTATTCCTTTGGTTGAAGTTTGCCGTTTAGCACTTCAATGACAAATTGATTACAAAACTTTCTTTGTGCAACAAGTTTATCTCCCACAGTTGGCTCTCAAATCTATTCATGGGTCACGATAGCCTCGAACAGCAGAATCTTCCTCCATCTTGAAATTTGAGTAAACAAATATTGTTTTCGGCCTAGTCCCAAGGTGTTCGATCTAATGCCTGGTTTCTAAGCTATGAACGTTCAACAAACGTAAACACATGCGTTCTTGTTCGCAGAACTCTGTGCAAAAAAGTGTTGAATGAAGAAATACCTGTCAACAAGCACCAGAAAAAGATCAATCATATGTCCAAGTTAAAGGAATTGATGCTCATTATATTAAAACGCTAAAACTTCGATGTTCCATTCCGTTTCATTGCCATAGTGAGTTACATTCGATGAAGAAGACTTCTGAAGACTCTTTAAAAAAACTTTTAATTGCAAAATTGAAGTTGCTAAAAAATTCAGGGTGCGGCTTATCTGCGGGTGTTTACGGTACGTGTGAAAGCCGCTAGTGATCAGGTTGAGTTGTAACTGTGTGACATACCCTTTACTCAGAAACAAAGAACAAAGTACAGGAAACGTGAGGGTGTTTCTTGTTTAGGTTTTTCTTGTTTTGTCTACTTTTTTATAACTTAAAAGGAAGGTATGCATGACCACATATCCTGACTCAACCATCTGATTGTCACGCCACAAGAGTCCAGAGTTCAGACTCCAAGTTTTATTGCAACTTTAAATAACACTTTGTTTATTGCTAAGTTAATGGATATCATTAAATTAATAATTAATATTCATTTTTTAACATTTATTTTTATTATTTTTTTAAATCAAGATTCCAAATTCCATATTCCATATTCCGGATTCTGAATTCCTGATTTTCAAACCTACCCAAAACTTGGAACTAACCTTGTGTTTCACTAGCAGGATTGGTTTGTATGCTTCCAGAATTTTCAAATTGGAATTTGCATCATACTCCTTACCATAGTCACTACCTCTGTGCTTTGGACTTTCCTCACCACTCGTTTCTTTTACTCAAAACTTAAAGTGCCTATAACCCCAAAACATTTTTTGCGCTTAATTAAATCTCTGTACGGAATTGGGAAAAATGTCGCAAAAATTTTTTAATTCGGTTTAAACCGCGATTTTTTATGATTTTTTAAAGATCGGAAAAATGGCACTTTTTCAAAACACGACCGAGTCACAGAGTCACTGAAAAGGGTCTGGGTATAGGGAAATTTGTGACGTCATTCCAGGCCATCGATCGCTTTCTTGTTTGGAACCGCGTTTGCTTCGCTTCGGAAGGTTAGAAATCTTGAAAATGCCAGATAAATGCATTGTTTTCGGCTGTAATAATAAGCCAAGTAAGGCAGAAGGTATTTCGCTTCATCCCATACCTTTTGAAGGGGCTGATGAACCGCAGAAGCGAAAAAGAAGAAAGCAATGGGTTGACTTTGTAAATTCTAAGCGTGCTCATTGGGAGCCCACGAAGTACTCGGCAGTGTGTTCAAAGCATTTCCGAGAAGAGGACTACGAGGTAATGTTCCCTGGATTGACAAACATCAATATGCAAAGAAGACTACGGAAAGATGAAATTGGCATTTGTGTTTGCCCGACGATGCAAGCGCCTTGTGTTTCGGGGGGAAGTAAACCAGAAAGCAAGCGAGCTGAGAGAAAGGTGAGAAATGCACATGTATTTTCATAAAAATGAGCAGCTTTCCCGCGGCATCTCGTTGTTAACATGTTTCTTTTACGTACTCAATTTGTATTTGCAAAAGTTTTGATGGTCTTTAAGAGTGCATTCCTTTGAAATATTTCGCTTTGTCTTTCTGCATTCAGAGGAAGAAAGACGCGCTGGAAAGTCCTGACATTTGTGTCCCCGTAGTCGAGCCCGAGCCTAAACGTAGAAGAAGAAGCAAGGAGCCAACTGCATCTTCTTCTTTAGTTAATGCAGAAAAACGGTCACAAGCAGCAGAACTCGTTCATGAATCGGAGCCACCAGATGTGTGCGAGGTCGAGGGAAATCCGCTTGCAGAGCAAGTTGGGGAAAGTGCCGGTGCGAGTGAAGAGTGCGCGAGCTGCGTCGTTCTTCGAAATGAAAAGAGGAAGCTAAGCAACACAGTAAAGTCGTTGCGGGAAAAGCTTATAGAAAAAAGGAACTTACAAAGATAGAGAAGAAAGTAGAAGGTAAGTCGTTCTCAGAAGCGGGATATGTTATTTATTTATACGAAAAATATAATATTTTTCCCGCGAATTCAACATGGCCGCCGAATTATTCGCGGGAAACACGAAGTGTAAAGTATGCTTCTGCAGTGTTCATGTTGGGAGCTTTACCTGTCCTTCATTGAGTTGCTCTAGCAAATTTAAACGGCAAAAATTTAGAGAATCTTGTGCTGTACGGGAGTTGAAGCTTTTGAAAACACACATTCAAAAGGTCTCATGAGTTTTGAAGTACAGCTTTTGGGTTGTATAAGCTGCATATAACTTGAGTAGTAATATTTTGTGCAGTTTTCTCTGCGAAGCTGTCTCTCTAAGAAAGTATTTTCCTAAAATTCATATGCATATCCTTAAAGTAACATATTATTAAAAATCGGCGTCCTTTTTTCAGAAATGCAAAGTCATGATCAGGAGGTTTTCAACAAGGTAGATTTTGTCGAGGAGAGTGGTGCAGATTTTGGAGATCCATTTGCAGAGGAGAGTTGCACAGAAGAGGCCCAGGAAGGAACTGATGACAGCACATACGACACAGAGGAGGAACCCACAACTGAGACAGAATCAGAGGACGAAGGGCTCTTAAATACAAGTCAATATAAAAGGTTAGTTTGGCGTGTTTTACAAGAGCAATTTGAGTCCGAAAGATTATGATAGTACAGAAAAGCACGACTGTGATTTTTCTAGGGCATAATCAGTCAGGCCCTGGCGAAAGTGTACAAGTCTGCGACCTGGCAATTGTCGCTTTCTGTGTACATGCAAACTGTTATGAGCTAAATTTATTAAACCGAAGTACTAGCGAAATTGATGGACTCTTATCTATAATAGAAAAGGGAAACGAGACAAAATACAACAAAAGTGGCCTGATTAGTGCCAGGTCCCTAACTCACAGTGTAGTTCACTTGTGCCAGGTAGGACCTGACTGATTGTGCTCTAATTTCTACCTCACTTGACTGTTGGGTGTTGTCCAAGGAAACTTATAATGTGAGGTGTCAAATTTTGCTTTATTTATTTTTCATACACAGCTGGTTAGTAATAAAACAAACAAACAAAATCATATCATTTGAAAATGACGAATAACATGCCAAACAGATGTATTTGTGTATTTGGTTACAGGGTCTCATTGAAAGGAACAAACCTGCGTACAGAGCCGAAGCATATTGTGTTTCTTTCGCAGCTTCTGCTATTGTTTGGTTTCTGCCGTAGTTGCAAGGCAGACAACCCAATGGTAGATGTTGATCAAGTTGGAACTGAAGCAGTTGTGACCAGCACCTGTTCTAACCCCAAGTGTCCCAATCCAAAGACCACATGGCACAGCCAGCCACCAATGCCTGGAACAAAATTACCAGCTGGTAATTTTCTTCTCTGTATGGCCATCTTGCTAGCTGGGGCATCAGCCTCCAAAGTGTTTACAGTCTTTGCACACATGGGTCTTGGCTGCATATCTCTCAACACTTTCTTCAAATACCAGAGGGTAAGTACATGTAGTCATAAAAACATTGTGCAACATAATAAGTGCACCCCTATAACTTCCCCTGCCCATGATTTTCCACCCATCTTTGTACAATCTGCCATACTGTCTCTAGACTGTTTTATGGTATAAACCATTTGTTCGGAAAAATTTCTTTAATTGTTCTTTTTTACTAACCAGAGCAAACTGTTCCCTACAATTTTGCTGTACTGGGAGAAGTACCAAAAACAGATGTTAGAGAAAGTGAAAGCAGTGAAAGATGGGATCATCATTGCAGGGGATGGACGCCATGACAGTATGGGGCACTGTGCCAAGTATGGTGCTTACACCATATTTTGCTGCACCATTCCAATGATTCTGCACTTTTCACTTATCCAGGTATGAGATTCAAGTTTGTATGATTCGATATAAGGCTGCCCCTAACTTTCTGAATTTTAATTGAAGTAAGTTATGTTACAGAAATGACTTGTAAAAAAGGCCTACGGTTTCAATCCTTTCAACAAAAAGGCAAATAAGGAAATTCCACAATAAACAGTTGGAACAACTTTTTCGTAAATGAAACCTGCAACCTTTCCCCCAGGAATTTTTAAACTACCGGTAGACTGCTGCATTCAGCATAAAAAATGTTACCAGTCATAGAGTATATTCATTTTCTTTTATATCTATAATTGACAGAGAAATCAAGCTGGGAGCAGTCCAGCCATGGAATTTATGGGGTTCAAGTCATGTATGGAGTTTCTGATTGGATATGGCTTACTTATCACCGCATTTGTCTCAGATCGACACGTCTCAATTGCAGCCTACATGAGGAAGACCCTGACAACAATTACTCACTACTTTGACATATGGCATTTGAAGAAAAGTAAGCATAAATGTCAAGTGAAAACCTTATACAATCAATAAGTAAATTAAAAGTGTATTAGTTGCAGAGAATCTGAAGTGATATTATCATTTCTTTTGAATGGCAGCATTATTACTAATCACAAAAGGTGGCAATGGTCGCTGTGACCTCCTTCATTGCAAAATAGACTAAGCATCAGCCAAGAGCTTACAACAACTATTGAAAAAACATCCATTTACAGGCATAAACAACTGTACACCCTTTATGTTTTGTTTCTTTATTGGTGAGCTATGAAAATGTACATGTAGACTAATTTAATATATCAGTAGGTGTGTAGTATCTCCTTTCTCCTCTTTTCATCCTAGAAATAAGGAAAGTCCTGTCAAAACTGTGTAAGGAAAAGGGCTGTGAATGTATAGCAGAATGGATAAAGGCCTGCGAGAATCATTTATATTGGAGTGCCACTACTACATTCAGTGGAAATGGCAATGTCATCTATGCAAAGTTCCGGTCCTTCATGAGTCATATAATCAACAGGCACTCCCATCTGTCTGATCCACTGTTTAACAAGTGCTTTCATGGTATAATTCAACCAAGGAAATGGTTGAAGGCTGGTATGTACTGGAATTGACTATAGTACAATCATTAGAATAAATGATGCTCTTGGGCGTTTATAAAAAAAAAATCTTTACTGAAAGTAACAGTTTATGTTGCAATGTTACAAAGGAATTAACAAGGTTAACTCATGATGCTTTGACATTGGTATATTTGTTTTTACTTATGCAGGTTCACAAGCCTATGAAAAGTTGTGCAGTGTGTTGAACAACATTAATTTGGTGAAGGGAATCAAACAAGCTTCCCCTTTTGCACAAACAAGTTGCCTTGAGGGGTTTCATTCAGTTTTAAATCATTTTGCTCCAAAAATGATTGCCTTTTCCTATGTTGGAATGTACTGCAGGTATGATAATGCTCTCTTTTCCTAGTCAATACCTCTGTAATAAGTAACCATTACGACTTCAACACGGTCAAAGTGTGTCATTCATTATGTATTCAGTTTTCATTTCACACATGCCCAACATAGTGATCGAATTACCCAAGGGACACTTGGCACTACTTAGTATCCTAGCAACTAAATGCAGGTTCGAAAAAACAAGTGATCGCTAAAAACCTGTTTTGACTCTGATAAGATCGATCTCGCCGCTTCGCTGCTCACACGTGAATGTGCTGCTCGAAGACAAATTGCCATACTGTATAGACTCTGCATACTCTCAGAGAGCTTGTGGTCTCGCAAAATCCCAAAAATATTAGCGTTTTGAAAAAATGCTTATCGTTTCAATGAAAATCTATAGACAACAAAAAACTTAATAAGTTACCGACCGGCCGTTCGCGCTAAAGCCATTGTTCAGTCAAGGAAAGATATACGCGCATTTAAAGTTGTTTGTTGACTCGGTGAAGGTTTGTTATGATCAAACGAAAGTTTCACATAAGATGGAGGAATCTATGACAACAATATATACCTTGAATGTTTTATCTTTCAGTAACATTTACAAAATGTCCGACAGAGTTGTGATTACGCAAATGTCGGCTTCTTCCAGTTGTTTAACAGTTGAGTGTGACAGTGTGTCCGGCTATCTTCACGCTTAGCTTATAATAATGAGCAGTCTAACTCGCTGAACACGAATGAATGCATCAGACAAATTCGAAGATTCTGGTATTCACTCTTCGCACGTATTTGCATTTTATCGGCAACTCGCCGGTGTTACATTCACGGCGACCGTGATGTAAACAGAGCGGAAAAAGGCATTTCCTTCTTCGCCATTCAGCATTCTAGTTCAAGGCATTCTAGTTCCCTTACTACCCTTGATTGGCATTTTCTCTCTTGCGACTTTCGGCTGCAAATAGTTTTAGCGTTGTATTATTCTTTGACTAAACGAAGAATTAATGGAAACACATTCGTGAAACATCATCGCGACCGATTGTTGATCATTGTTTACACGTGGGCGCCTGTATAGATTCGCCGCCAGATAACGAAACCTCAGTGCCAGAAAGATTTTGCTAACGTTAACATTTCAAGACTCTCTTCGAACGGTAGAGGTTAGATTTTAAAGTTCTTGCATTTTGGAAGTTTTCACAGGTAAACCGCAAACAAAGTTGTGTTAACTGTCTTTCGACCGCTTGCTTATTCTTGCGGTGCAAGATAACTTCTTGCGCCCATTCTTAAGCGTGCATTAAAATGGCTTCTGTCTATTCTTTGAAGCGCTTTCAAAGTAGTATCGGAAACTTACTACTAGAAATATCTTCAATGTTTGGAACGCAAAAACCGGTTTTTAAAATTAGTCCCAAGTTGAGAATCCCACTGGGACGTGACGTAAAAAAGCGTTGAGCGTTACTAAGATACAAGACTCATAAATATGCACGAACCCCACTTGAGTGGGGTTCGCTGAATGACACACTTTGACCGTGTTGAAGTCGTCATGCTGTGTATTTTATTAATATTAGTGGGTGGAAGTACATAGCTAGACATTGTTGAGACAATTGGTTTGTGTAGCCCATTTCCTCTCATCATACACCAACTCAAGGGAAATTGTAACATTGCAATGTCTTTTCCTGCAGGCATATTCTTGCTGCAGTGCATTTCAACTTTAATCTGCATAGAGATGTGAGAACACGGAACTCTGACAATGCTGGGCAATTGAAATTCACGTACCCAAAATTCAAGAATGGTGAAGCAACTGTGCGGGACGTAAGAATCTATCAGAACTTTGGTGAGTCTGCAGTGAAAATTAAAGTGCATCAACCCAGTTTTCTTTCCTTTGTTTTAGGATATTACTACAAGGCTGAATATTGAATAAGTGCCCTCCTATAATCACTCTTACCCCTCCCCCCCCCCCCCCCCCCCAACCACCAAATCCAGCTTGTAAACGTCAACCTAATTCTATAGAACTCAATCCTTCTCCTTTGCTCTTGGTTGTAGATTATGTGGAGGAAATCTTTCAAACATTTCTCAGTGCATCCAATGATGATCTGAAAGGGGCTGCAGCCAAATTAAAGCAAATAACTCCTTTACCGATGAACTCAATGCTGGAGAGGGAGTCCAAAACTGATGCAATAAAGAAGAAAACAGACAGAAGTAAGAAGGTTGTGGAAGATGTCCCCCCTACCACACCTGGTAAGAAAGCACATATTCAATTTCTTCACTTGTCTGTGGGGGAAAGGGTTGGCATGCCCAGAGAAGAATAGCAGCATGTTGTGTAGAGACTTACAAGAGACACCTTCTCCCCTCCACTACCACCTGCAGAAGGAACAAGGGGGGGGGGGGGGTTATCAAAGGAAACATACACATGTAACTGTAGATGTGTAAAGTTTGAATCGATTATCCAGATGAGGTCCTTACAGAAAAACCACTCTGTATGGGTACTGTAAATATTCTTAGGAAATACAAGTTGTGAGGCGGGTGGCATAATAACTCATTAACTGTCGCTGTCACTTATATGCCTTCAGATCACCCCAAGTCAAAAATATTCTGAAATCACACACATTTGTTTACAAACTTGCTTTTATTTTGCCATCACATCTGCCATGGCATTTCATTACTTTTTAGTGGATCAAGTTCAGGAACAAGCTCTTGGAAACACTCAAACCGCAGCCAAGAAGAGAAAAGCACCACCAAAATGCTCACTTTGTGGACATCCAACTAAGGGACACAGCAAAGTTACCACTTGCCCCAAGAATCAAAGAAAACAATAGTTTTAGGAATTTTGCTTTTTTGCTGATAAACACCTTTTATGGCCAGTTTCATGGGAAGAATTCTGTTTCAAGAGTGCCCAGTGTCTATGATTTTAATACTATAAACATGTAAATTCAAATTCATTCTTAAAAAAGTAGTTTTATTGCCAGTTTCATGACAGGAATTCCGAGGAACAAGGTTGCATGATGTTTACGATTTCAATACAATAAATATGTAACCATTTGAAATAAAAATTTGTTTCGCTGTTAACTAAGTCACTTTACATGTATATGTTATGTTTATGTTCCTGACCATGGCAATAAGATTTTAAATGTTCTCCTCATCTAACTCGAATCCAATAAATTGTTCATCCTTTGAGCAAGGGAATGTTTTCCTGATGGCGTCGTATGCACAGGCAGGCAAAGGATACCTCTTATTCCCCAAGAATCCATAAACCAGCCGAGAAAATTCCCGATAGGCAACACTCCTTAAAAAACTGCAAATAAAAAAGCAGATGCAATGTCAATTATTTCATAGATTGTACAACATTCCAAAGAAAAATATATTCAGAAATGAAAGGTAAGGTGTATTATTTGGGTGAAGAGTAGAGAAAGGCATGAAGGACAACTGCAGTCACTTATGATTGCTTTGGGCTGTAGGGTGCAACAAGAGTAAAGCACAGCTTGAGTCTCAACAAATTGTCAAGGACCACATATTAAGGGGACTTCAAAAATATTCAGTGCCAGACTAGCCACGAACTATTATGCCATTTTTCACAAGTAACTGTCATCTTTTTTGTAAGTTATGAACTTATTCAACTGGAGCATCATGTATCATGACACCAGAAACTCAGACTACTCTTTGCTTCACAGATTGATGTAAAATGGTCAAATGTTTTTGGCACGTTTACTGACCTCGAACCCAGTAAGAACATTTGTCTCCAAACATTGAGGATTTTCATTTGTACCTTCAAAATTTATAACGCCAGCAAAGCCTATCTCGACAGCATCTTGCATCTGTTAGTCCGTGGGCCAGATCAAATTTTCTTACCAGTTTTAGGGACAAATTATTGGTAGTGTCATTTTGAAGAGTGAACCAAGATATCGAAAAAAAAATATGATAGCCTTTCTCTCTGCGTAGCTTAAGGGTTTATTTTTACAAGTTGAAATCTCAAAAATTTCCCTCTGGCATGAAAACGAGGCTCAAACAAAAATAACCTCCTAAATACGAATTAATTTCGAGTTCCTCAATATCAAGCAAGAAAACCAGCCAAAAGATGTGTTTTTTATGTTTTTGCAGTGTTTATTGAAAAACACGACTCTTTAACACATTCTTATTAAAATAAAATGGGCTCCATGCTTCGCAATGCTTTATGGGTAACCAACATGGCGGCGTTCTTGTCAGGTAGTGTAAACCTCTTGTTTTTTGCGCGATTCTTTGCATCTTCCTTGCATTTCTTATCAAAAAAAACGCCTCCAGAAGACAATCTTTACATACAATGAATTCGAGCATATTTTGAAGGGAGTTTTTAGCAAAGATGAGCGAATACTCCCAGTGATTCTAGTGTATGAATTTGATGGCGATCGAGTGTTCGAGGACTGTGAGAAGACAAAAGAACCTTTACGAAATTGTTTTTCTTTAAACCGGTTAGCCTTTCCTATAAGAAAATGCAACCTGAGATCGCCATTTAGCTTCGAGCTCCAAGTTACATTGGTAAGATTTTTAGGTGGTCCGCGGCTATTTCTGGGAACGGAGGTGCTCTATTTTTAAATCGACTTTTGGACATGTAAACCTCAACCAATTTTTCTGATTTTTGGCAATCAAAACAACAAATGTTCAAATTTTATAAAGCTTTAAATTTTAGCGCGAACAAAATAAACAATCACGAGATATGAGCGCTTTCGAAAAATTATTATGAAATAAACGCGAATATTTTCCAAACGCGACGATAGATTTTTCTAGTTACTGTCAACAAGTTCAAATTATCCAAATTTTAATGTTAACAAGTTTCAACGAAATCGGCTGGGTAGAAATTGATGCACAGTTGACTGTTGAATTTTTGCTTCAATATATTATGCTTGTGTATTTTTGGGAGCTGTTACAACAACGCTTAAGTGATGCTAAGATCCCATGGATTATTTGAAAGCTTTTAAGATGCCAGCTAAAACGTTGCTGAAAAGTCTGGAAAAAAGTTGAAGCAGAAGAGGTTTCCGGGTGCGTAAATTGTGAATCTTTAAATCTTAATACTTTTCGAATTAAAAAAATCTACCGATTTTCTTATTTTATTTTTAAGTATGAGAAAATACAGCATATATGCAAACAGCTTTATTTAGTTTCGTGTGTCTAGTCTCGATGAAACTCATCGAATTTGGCTCGCCAAGATAGCTACTTCTCGTCTTCCATTTTGGAGCGCTTCTAAAACGCTCTTGTTACAGTAGATTCATACTTGCCGCATTCTCAAGATTATTTAGCACCTGGGAATAATCATGCCACGGATAAAATTGCAACTGAGTTTTGTATTCATGCATTTTATTTAGCAATGAATGTGGCATGTGGCGTGGCATGTTTAATTGGGACATGCGATAATTTTGTCATTAAATTCGCTCTTATTTTACATTTTATTAGGAAAGAATAACAGTTCGGAGTTCATATTGTCATATGAACCACCAAAGAAGCGTACTTGTTTAGACACGCGGAGTGGTTGCATTATTCACTGCACCGATGAGTCCGGAGAGCTTTCAGCTCTACATGATATACAGTCGTGGAAGTCGCTGCTTAAAGCAGCCGAAATTAGGCAATACAAACCTATTTTAGATCTTGTCGAATCATTGAAGGACGAGGAGATTCCAGACATCTGTTACCATAGAAAATGTCGTAGTATTTTCACGATGAAGAGGGATCTTGAAAGAATTTCTAAAGATGAGGGCACTTCTTGTAATTCTAAATCGTCGACGAGCCAAGATAGGAGATCAAGTCGAGGGCCTTCAGCAAAGGGCACTACGTATGAACGAATTTGTATTTTTTGCAATACAGAAAGTAAGTATGGAAAAGGCAAGCAAACACGAGAAAAACTAATTCAATGTTCCGATCTTCGAAGTGATCAAATGATCAGAAACGTTGCAACAGCAAATCATGACACAAAGATTCTCGCTATAGTATCTCGAGAACTTGTAGCAGCCGAGGCCTGCTATCATAAGTCATGCTACCGAAATTATACTCGTCCGGTGTTTGAGGAAGCCACTTATATTGGTTCAGAAGAGGACAAGGAGTATAATCTCATCAAGTCTAAGGCACATCAAAAACTTTTTAATCACATCAGATCGAATGTATTGGAGAACCCCCGTCTTGTAAAGTTAACCGAAATAACCCAACAGCTGGTTTTGTTTGCTCATCTCTTACAAGAGAAGATATCAAGTAATGCTTCAAAAACCGAAGTCGTTCATCAAGCTGCTTTAGACCTCAGGGAGACCATTCTTTCTACCAAAGATACAATGTCATGGCCTCCAAAGCAATCAGAGCTTACTGTAGATGCTGTTGCAATCCCCGAAAATGTGAGATCGTTCCTTTCCACATTGCTGACCGGAAACAGGGAGAAATCGTCTTCACAGAGGGTGCAGCGTCTTGTAAACTCTTTCGGACAAGACCTTGTTTTTGGAGTGAGTTGTGGGCGAGTCAAGACCCCAAAGCACATTCTTCTACCATATGCTGTCAAGTCATTAACCAATAATGTAGAGCTGATTCAAATCGTCAATCGATGTGGGCATGGGATGTCTTACTCGCAGATTGAAGAACTCAATACTGCACTCTGCCTTCAGAAATTGGCTGCAACGCCAGAAAACATGATCCCACTTCCAGACAACATCAAGCCGTATATTAGTACATCTTTAGCATGGGAGAATATTGATCGTTTGGAGGAAACCCCGTCAGGCGAGGGAACATCCCATCGTGTTAACAGCATCGCTATACAGGCTCGACATTTTGGCCCTCATCTCCCTCCTATCGAAACAACGCCCAACCTATCCAAATCGAAGAGACGAAGTGTTGATGTTGTGTTAGACAAGGAACTTCCAATCTACAATGCTGGAGAGCGCTGCGGACCTCCATCCAGAGCGTATGTTGAAGTAACCTCTTCAGAGATCGAGGCAAAAACGTGGAAGAAGAATTTTCTATGGATTTTGGTGCGACTTCATGCCGCAGAGAATCAGACCATAAGCGGGTGGACTGGATTCAATATCACCGTGAGAAATCAAGAAGAAGTCTCCAAGGATAACATCGGGTACCTGCCAACGATAGATGCGCCCGCAACAAACATGTCCACTGTTTTTGAAGTGCTATCTCAGTCGCAAAGGATCAAGAATAGTCTTAAGCTCAACACAATAGTTGTCGTTTTTGATCAAGCGCTTTACGCTAAGGCTCTGTCTCGCGTTTAAGAGCCATATTCCCTCGACAGTGTATATCAAGTGTGGAACAGAGGTTCGAACGAGGTATATCGATATGACAAATGTTGTTCAGCGCCACGGCTCAGAACTGTGCAGATGTCTTCCTGGTTTACACGCCTTTACTGGTTGTGACAGTGTAAGTGCCTTTTCTGGGAAAGGAAAACTGTCTGCGTTGAGGTTAACAAAACGGCATGCGAAATTCAGAGAGCTTTTTCAAGTTCTTGATACCGAGTGGGAAGTGTCAGATGAGCTGTTTACAAGCCTGCAAGAGTTCACCTGCTTCATGTACAGTTCAAATCCGGGAACCACTGATGTAAATGACTTGCGGTACCGTCTCTTCTGTGCCAAGAAAGGGGACCTCGACTCCAGCCAGCTACCACCATGCGTCGACACTCTGCGCAAGCACTGTGACCGGGCCAACTACCAGGTCGCGATATGGCGCCGAAGCCTGCAGAGGTGCCCTCAGATACCCTCTCCAGTTGGTCATGGATGGAGTCTTGAGGAAGGCAGGCTGATGGTTAACTGGATGAGTGGAGAGCCAGCACCCATGGCTGTGTTGGAGTTGTTATCCTGTCAGTGTAAGAGGTGCTGCCAGCTGCCAAACTGCTCTTGTCTTTCAAATGGCTTACAGTGCACAGCTTTGTGCAGATTACAAGACTGTGACAATTGGCATGAGGACCCGGTGGAGGCTATCGCCGAGACTGGCGATGATGATGATGATGATGATTAGACGTGCGTACTTAAATCAAGAACAACTTTGCAATAAACAGGACTTAAGGTGGCTCAAAACAGTTTCTTGCATTTTTCAGAACCTCAACTTTGACAGATCAATTCCACGACTCTTTTTCCGTTGACGCAACATTCATGGTATCATAGAGAGGCCATTCACTGGTGAACAAGTTATCATTATTTTCAGACACAAGTTACCATCGCAACGGTATAATCTGTTAAAAACACCTTCAATGTAAGCTTTACGTGCCTATAACTCAAAAACAAGTCCGGTGACCCCCATTTTATATTATCGGATTGTAATCAACGGGATAAGATGCAAATGTGAAAAACTGTGGAAAAATCTACTCTTGGGGTTCAGATCTACCTTAAAATTTATCTTAAATTTACAAAAAGTTAAGGTGGCTTTGAACTCCACGCGCAGAATTGTTTTAAACTTTCGCAAAACTTGCATCTTGTCTTGCTGATCAAAATTTAATGATTTAAAATTGGGGTTACCGAGCAGTTAATGGTAAAATAAAGGATGCACTTAGGTTTTGCAGTTGCTATGGTAACCTATTGCGAATAAAAATGATAACAACTCGATCACTAATCACTGGGCTTTTGTTTGGCGCCATGAAAAAGGATGGTTATGATGACCCATCAAAGTCTAGTTCTGAAAAGTGCTGGAAACTGCCGCCAACTCCCTTAAGTGAAGCAGAACAAATCTCGTAGTGTGACAGATTACCGTTTTCTAGGATTTCTTTACGGTCGTTGCCATGGAAATGAAGATAAGTTCAATTTAAAGGATATGTTTTCTTTATGAAGTCATATTTATAGCTTAACACATTTTGTATTTGTATTAACTTAACCAGAGAAATGTTCTTAATGCATTGCACAAGAGTAGCTTATATATTGACAATGACGTCATTTGATTTTTGATTGACATTCAAAATAATGTTAAAGAAGGTGACAAAAGTTAAGTTTGTTACATGCCAGGATAAGACTAGAACTGTGAGCAATTCTTGTCAGAAGGGTTGTAGAGAGGTATGAACAGAGAGAGAGAGAGAGAAAAAAAAACATTGTATATCGAGAAAAAGAATATCAAAGAAACATCTCTTTGAAAGGAATTAGGCTTTGTTGCCATGGCAACCAAACAGAAACGATTTTGTAAAGACATCTCGAGCTTGAAACAGCTTTTAGCATTTATTTATCGGGTTTAAACCAGAATGTGTTCGTCATTTAGAAAGAAAAGCATTTTATAGTGCAATAGTCAGTCAAGAAAAGTAATTTTTCACGATATTGGTGACGTCATTTGATCACGTGATTTAGACAATAAAGCTATACCGTTAGCATGGCTATCATACATAAAAATAAAGTAGAGAGAACAAGGTTTCTAAAAAAGTATGATAGCCTTTGTCCCTAAGAGTGGTAAGAAATTCGAAATTTTGGGATCCTGGCTCATGGACTATGTATGTAGCTATCAAATGAGCACAATTGACAAATATATTATACAAAAGTTACTTGCCTTTCCTCAGATCCAGTCTGTTTATACGTTTTCTTGCTTTTCAATCTGTACTTGCCACCTGCCAATCTTAGGCTCCATTTCTGGAGGCAAACGGGGTTAAATCCAGGATGCTGGGTGATGCAAGTAAGCTTTGTGCCTTGGGGAAAATCCTGGATGACAATGTCGCTCTCCAAAGCTTCGACGCATCCGTCTAACTCGCAACAGCAATAGCATTCACTGATGTTTTGCAAACATTCAAGGCTGCATTTGCCACAATGACACCTAAGAAATAAAATACCGATCAAAATTTACAAAGAAGAATAGCTAAAGTAATAGTACATGCACCCGACAACCGTAAACTTACAAATGGCGCGTCGCCACGCGTCGCTAGCAACGCAAAACAATGCCAACTAACCATTCTTTGATTTCCTCTGATCCACTTAATCGGTTTTGAAGCTTCTTCTCTAGTTCTTCCTCCGTTTTTCTTTCCTCTTCGTATTGAGCCAGCCATTCCTCGTCTGCCATCGGCTCATTCGCATAGGCATCTGGTTCATCATCTGAGGTTTCGTGTTCGCTCGGGTTTGATGAACCCTCGACTTCTAAGTCGTACTCGACCTCAACCTCTGCGGCCTCAGAGTCCGAGCTAGAGTCATAGCTAGAATCGCTGGACGACATTATAATTACATTTGAATATTCGAACTTTTGTTGAGTCAAATAAAAGTTCTTTTGACGAAAAACTAACCCTCAGACAGTACTCTATCCCACTGATTCCCACACACAAAACAACGTGAGAGTTACTAGAGCGACGCTGGCAATGGCCTGGAATGACGTCACTAGTCCCATTCTCCCGAATGCTCGGTCGTGCTCTTAACAGCGCCAACTTTAAAAATTCGTAAAAAATTCGGGTTTTACCCGAATTCAAAAATTTTTGCGACATTTTTCCCAATTCCATACAGAGATTTGATCAGGCAAAAAAAATTTTGGGGGGTTATAGGCACTTTAAAAGAAAGCCAAGAAAATTTTTCAAAATGCCTGCTCAGAGTGCGCATACTATTGTATTCAATTCATGGGGTTTTCAATATCATTAAAAAGCCATGAAATCCCAGGATTTAATTGCCTTTTCATTAGTATTCCATGGCCTTGAACAGGATTTGAACAATTTCATGGCTCATGAAACCATAAAAAGTTCTCCAGCTTGCTATTAATTTTACCATGGTAATCTTATGAAAAAGCCTTAAGGCCCGTTTACACAGGCGAGTTTTGTCGCGCAATTCGGTGCAATTTTTGTCGCGCCGAAGTTGCACAAAGTTGCAAGGCCAGTTTACACAGGCAATTTTTGTTGCGCAACTAAATGCAATTTTTGTCGCGCCGAAATTGCATTAAGTTTCGAACATGTTCGAAACTTGATGCAACTTCATGGCAACAAAAATTGCATCGAATTGCGCAACAAAAATCGCCTGTGTAAACGGGCCTTTAAAATGCCTTTTATCCTGTGAAAAAAAGCTAGTTTTCGTGGGTTTTGAGTTGATAGTGGTGTCACCTCGTGAGGATGGTTAATTGTTAAATGTTATGACGTCATAAGCATCATATTATCTTTGTACAAGCAACGTGAAATCAGTCATAATCTCTTGTAATCGCGGTCAAGCTAATTTCGTTAGACCAAGCTCTTTTCTCATGGCTCAAGCAGATCCCTCATCATCTTCGATGAATCTTCCACCAAGGCACTCAACAAGACAGCCTAAACCAGCTAAGAGGGATCCTAACTTCATTTATACCGATTTTCAACGCCGTTTAGCCAACTTAGACGACGAACGCGATCTCGGAGCCTCTGCTTTGATTGCTGACTCCCAGGATGTCTCAGCGCAAAAAGTAACTAAAAGGAAAACCAAGCGTTCAAGCTCTAAACAAAGTCCGCAGATTCTAGATCCTGACTTTCCTTATGCAGATATTCAAAGTCAGCTATACGGCCTTCATCTGCCCGAACAAGATCAAGAGGCGTTTCCTTCGTCGGATCCTAAACTAGCGGAGATTTCTCCGTCTACAAGCAACGGCCCAAAAAGCCACGCACCGTCACCGGCTTCTCCTGAACGTGACCTCAACCAAGAGATTCGCCTGGTCCAACTGCAGAAAGAGAAGCTCGCTCTGGAGTTAGAAGTTCTGCGTTTGCGCCACGCCCCCAGTGCTTCTCCTGATGGCCATGCCGACGAGAATCCAAATTCATCTGCGTCTGTTGAGAAAACCAGGAAGAAGCGCGCCATTGACTGGCCACACGAGTTCGCTCCAGGTACTAGCAATTCTATTGATTATGATAAGCTTGAGTTGCCACAATTCGTAGCGGGTTTTCTAGCCATGATCAAACCCTATGATACCGCTAAGAAATCAGCCATGCTGGATTATCTTGAGTTGTTGATGCTGAAGGCGTCAAGTTACTCCTGGTCGAGTGTGCGAGCTTTCCATTCGCACATCGCAAGACAAATTGAGTTATGGCGTCTGGAATGGACGAGCTCCAACGAGATCCGCGATAAGGCAGTTACATATTTTAAACATTCTGATCTTCGCTCTTCCCATCACAATGTCAATGCCAACATGGTTTCCTTTCCCCATCAAGCTCCATCTACTCAACAGCGTACACCAGTCAAATCCGAAGCAGATAAATCCTGTCGTCAGCGGAACTACTATGGTTCGTGTTCCTGCGACAAATCAAATCAAGAAGCCTTCAACGCCCGCCACAAGTGTCGTGTCTGCACCAAAGATCACCCAATGTTGCAGTGCCCGAAAAGAAGAAATCCTATCCCGCCTCAAAATTCGGCGTGACTACATGAAGCCCATGAACTTAATCTTCACGCAGATCACAACGTTTCTGACATCCACAGTTTTGCGGTTCATTCTATGGACAGATTATCGGTTTCTCCGATTATCAAACACATTTTAGCCTCAAAACACGACTCGCCTAATGCGTTTGGGGCGAAAGTTCCGGTCGACACGTCCCTCAATATCCCCGCCTGGGACTCTAGATTACATGATTATCACGATTCTGACATTGTTAATTTTTTACGCTTCGGATGGCCCATTAATTACACTGCCGACATTTTGCCAGAATCATCTCTATCTAATCATCCTTCTGCGATTTCATTCTCAAAGCACGTTGATTATTATATTGCTACAGAACTCGGACATGGCGCTATTGCTGGTCCTTTCATTCATAATCCTTTGCCTAGCCCACTCATCTGTTCCCCTCTGCAAACAGTGCCGAAGCGCGGATCGACAAAACGACGCGTCGTTATGGATTTGAGCTTCCCCCCATCTCGTTCTGTAAATAGCGGTATTCCAGATGATTCCTATTTAGACGAACATTACAAGCTACGACTCCCTGGCATTGATCGGCTTTGTCAATTCATCTTACAACACGGCCGGGGTTGTTTATTGTACAAACTTGATCTTCAACGAGCTTACAGACAGCTACCTATCGACCCCAAGGATTACTTTTACCTTGGCTTTCGACACAACAACTTGCTTTACTTTGACACCCGCTGTCCTTTCGGATTAAGGACTTCCGCAATGATTTGCCAGAGAACAACTAAAGCAGTGGTTCATTGTTTTACCAAATCTGGTTATTCCGCTGATGTTTATCTCGATGATTTTTACAGTGCGGACGTTCCAGCTACGGCTCCACAGGCTTTCCAGAGCTTAAAGGAACTGTTACACGAACTCGGCCTCCAAACGTCACCCGACAAAGATTGTCCACCTTCTACCAACATGGTTTGTCTCGGCGTGGAGGTTGATTCAGAACAGCTTACCCTCTCCGTTACTGAAGATCGAGTTCAAGATCTTCTCACCGAACTGTCGTATTGGTCGTCGCGCGAATTTTACACTTTAAAGCAGTTGAAGTCTCTTCTCGGAAAACTCTCTTTTGTGGCCGCGTGTCAAACCGGGTCGCATTTTTATGTCACGCTTATTGAACAGTCTCCGCGTTTTTCCATCAACGCGTGCACGGCTCAAGGTCTCAGCGGATATGAAAGCCGACATCGCCTGGTGGTCGGATTTCCTACCTATGTTCAACGGCACTTCTTTAATCAAACCTCCGCATTGGGAGTTTGACGATTTGCAGTTCACCACCGATGCATCCCTGCACGCTGGCGGAGCGACCTGTCTCAACGAATGTTTTACTTGCAAGTTCTCTGAGGACATTGTTCACAGTGCACAGCACATCACTGCCCTGGAACTTTACACCATTGTGGTCGCGGTCAAGTTTTGGGCTACCAAGCTTCATAAGCGCAAATTTATTGTTTCTTGCGACAACGAAGCCGCTGTGACAGTGGTAAACTCTGGTAAATCGAAAGATCCGTTCATGCAACGTTGTTTACGTCAACTATGGTTTACAGCCGCTGTGTATGATTGTGAACTGATTGCTCGTCACATTCCAGGCGTTCATAACGTTTTGGCTGATGCGTTAAGCCGTTGGCACGCAGATTCGTCTTATCACGAGCTATTTTATGCCTCTGCTGCTAGTCTGAGCAGACAGTACACTTTTAGAACTGTGCCTCATGATTGTTTTACCTTTCAAGTCACATAATCTTTTTTTTTTGTAGGCTATACACCGATTACTATTTTTTTTTTTTTCTTCTTTTTCTTCGCCTTTCACAGTCGGCGGTTTCAGGCTTTTTCTTTGTGCTATTCGCTCATTTTTCTTTTCTCTCTTGTTTTTAGATAGTCCACAAGGTCTCCAATTCTTGGATGGTTTTGCCCATTGGTTAATTAGGTTAGCTCACGCTAATTCGACGCATAAAAATATGCAGTCGCATCTTCGAGTTTTTACTGAATTCTGTCACCGTCTCAGTTTGCGCCCGTTTCCAGTTCAAGGGTCAACTATTTTACGATATATCGCTTTCCTCTTGGTTACAGGCCGGTCTTTCGGCACCGTCCAAAACCATATATCTAGCATTAAGCATTTTCATCGTTTGTTTGGTTTTCCACCCGGGTGGGACACTTCGTATTCCTTTCAGCTCGTGTTACGTGGGTGTAAGCGTTTTTTGGGGGCGGCCCCAGCGCGCAAACTGCCCATTACTCCCATTCTACTTTTGCGTATGGTTTCGTTGTTTGACACCACTAAGCCAATTCAGGCGGCTATCCGAGCTTTGTTTTTGGTAGCGTTCTTTTCCTTTCTACGCAAGTCTAATTTAGTTGTTCAATCCGATCGCATTATTTCCCCTAAAGTACCGCGGCGCTCCGACTTTCATTTGTCGCCGTACGGGGCTTTTCTCAATATTCGCGCGACTAAGACCATTCAGTTCTTCCAGCGGGCCTTATGCGTTCCACTTCCTAGCATTCCGGGTTCTCCCCTTTGTCCCGTTGCGGCTCTTGCACACCACCTTCGTATTAATGCGGTTGGCCCGTCAGACCCCCTTTTTTCAGTTAGGTCAGGTTCTACTCAGTCAACGCGTCCTCATACTTTTCGTCATTTTTCCAGTTTTTTAGCCCGGGTTGTTGCAGCGCTAGGCTTAGATCCGCGAGCTTACTCGCCCCATAGTTTTCGGCGCGGCGTTGCGACTTTTGCTTTCGAATGCAATGTTCCCGCAGAGCATATTAAGTTTCAGGGTGATTGGAGCAGCGACGCCTATTTAGTTTATTTAGAGATGTCTCCAGCTCAGAAACAACGGGCGGTCAATTCTATGGCTACTAAAATTCATCAGTTGTCATCGCAGTAATTTCTTCTCGTAATTTTATTTTGTTTTCTTTCACACCTCAGTCGATTTCAATATCCATATATATATATTTTTTTTTGTATCCTTTTACCTTTAACCACATACCACTTCTTGTTTGGGTTTGGTGTTGGAGTTATATTGTCATCAGCTCTTGTATCTTAGTTTTAAGTCTGACAATAAACTCTTTGTTCCAAACTTGTGGTCTGTGGTTAAATGTAAACAATTGTGTCAATCGTCACCTCGTGAGGATGGTTAATTGTTAAATGTTATGACGTCATAAGCATCATATTATCTTTGTACAAGCAACGTGAAATCAGTCATAATCTCTTGTAATCGCGGTCAAGCTAATTTCGTTACCCTATTTCCCTCCCACCCTTACGGTGTTGGAGTTATATTGTCATCAGCTCTTGTATCTTAGTTTTAAGTCTGACAATAAACTCTTTGTTCCAAACTTGTGGTCTGTGGTTAAATGTAAACAATTATATATCTATTTAAAGACCCATGTTCACCAGAAATAGAATGTGCATCACGCTCATTTTCGCTCAGACAGAAAATCCAAACTCTTCAAGGGAAAAGATTCTGCAATTAATATTCTTTTCCATCAAGATTGTTATGAAAAGCGCTTGTATTTTTTTTAGTTATTGAGGCTTTGTTTGATACTACTTCTCTTTGTTTATGTGATCATTTCAATAAGCAAGAAAACTCGGATGTTGAAAGAAGCTTTCAAAGAGGCTTGACATAAATTATACATTGTATTGTTTTGTTATGTCTTTGTAGGATTAACTGTCTCCCTTTTCCCAGTATGCCATTCAGTGGGGTTCCTGTAGAAAGGTTTGCTTGATGCTGAGATGTTGGCTGTTATCAATGAGTTAATTCCCGGGGCTACTGGTAATACTCAAGAAGCATTTCAGTTCAGAAAAACCAAGTACAGGAGTCAGATGTTCTACAGCAAATCCTGTTCAAGAGTCACAGAATGAAACAGCTTCATAGTTACCTTTGCTGGAAATCTCAATTGGGAATGATTCTCTACTTTTTACTTTTTGATAGTGTTGCTGTTAGAAAATGCAAATCCATACCACATGCTGCTATGCAACAGCTCAACCCTTATCTGGAGGAGGGAATTGATGTGACCACCACCACCTGAAGCGTTTGCAGAATCCAAGGTTTGTTAAATTTGCACGGCAAGCTGCGTAGAATTCCGGAAGAGATTTGATTAACAGCTACCGGATTGCATTTGTTGAATTTTGTAAATCATCCAACCCTGAGCATGCGAAAATAATCCAATTTGAGTATATTTTTTGTGTTCATGTGCTCATAGTTGCATGATTTACAACATTCCAATTCAATTTGAATGCTTAACACAAATAGAACTGCATTATACATTGTAACATCCCTGTTTATCCAGGGTCATCTCTTGTACGACCCTAAAGAAAGAAAGGCAGGGGCTTTCAAAACAATGAACCTTTACTGTTAAATCAGCCTTTGTTTTTAACTGTTTAGTAGGCTGCGGGCCTTAAGGTGGGCTACAGGCCTTGGGTCTTGGGCTGCTGGCCTGCTTTTAGTAAAACCTTCTTTGTCACACCTTAAATCTGTTTGTGGGCCACTCTGCTAAAGGTATGCAGCTGTGCTAATTCACATGGAACATCTAAGTACTACATCAAATAATGTGGAAATTCAAGCTAGGGGCAGGTGAAATTTATTGTTGTTATTTATTCCTGTCAGTATGCATGGCCATGCTTGAGAGTTGAGATCATTCCAATGTGTTGAATTTGGTGAATTCAATTTTAAAGTAAAAGCTTTATTTTCGCTCATTGTATTTCAGATTTTACAAGATTTTGAGTTTAATAAAGACATTGATTGACAGATGCTTGAAGTTTCCATACTTAAAAACATTTCTCCAATGCAGCTTAAGAATTGTTGATGTCAACATGTGTCCTGCTACAAGTATGGTGTCAACTACTCCATCTCGTATAATACTTCCAGATACAGAAATGAAAACAAGTAACATCGTCACTATGGGCCCTTCAGTTGATCTGACTATAATCAGTAGGTTAAATTTAATACACCTCTGGAGAAAGGTTAACTTGCTAATCGGCCGATTAAACTTAAAACAAAATAGCCAGCTTGTTGTTTCAATCCCTCACGAGACAAAGATGGCCATGAAATTATCGATGTAATGATAGTATACTCACTGTAATCAAGAGCTTCAGGCTTGCTACAAATTTGGCAGAGCGTCTATTCAATTCATCACAAACCTCACAGAGACAGATTTATGGAGGAAAACAAAGCGTGGTCACTCTCTGAAACCAATCGAACAAGTGCTGATAGCACTACAATTTTATGAAAGTGGCACCTTTCTGCAAGTTATCGGTGATGCAATTGGAGTAGACAAGTCCACTGTTTCAAGGGCAGTACAAAACACATCCCAACTGCTGTCCGCCAAGCAGAAAGCATCCACAAAGTGGCCAACAACTGTAGTCACCATCAGAGAAAACAAGAATGACTTTTATCAAAGGAGACGGTTTCCAGGGGTAATCAGTTTCATCAATGGGATGCATGTCCACATAATTGCTTCAAGCACAGATGAAAGAGACTTTGATAACCGCAAAGGCTTTCACCTCATCAATGCGCAAGCAGTTTGCAATCACAAGGGTAAGTTTGCTGTGGCGTGACTCATGAAATTTAAACATCGTGTTGAATAAACAAAACTTGTGGCAAATAATTGTCGCGCCCAAATAAAGTCAAGTCACTTTCCCCAGATGTTTTGAGGAAACTCTTTGGCAATAAAATAGCAGTTACAGGTTCACCACTCGATAAAAAGGAATATCTTCTGAAAGTACAAAGTGGTATATGTGACCCTCCATGGGAAAACACGTCTTATCAACAAAAGCGTTTTTTGAGGGGTTTGAGGTCACTTAGAAACCCTTAAGAAACCCGGTTTTGTGAGGTTGGAAACCCTTTGGAAACCCGTTTTAAACCCTTTGGAAACCCTTTAGAAACCCGTTCGAAACCCGTTCGAAACCCTTTCGAAACCCGTTGGAAACGCTTTGCAAACCCTTCAGAAACCCTTTGCAAACCCTTTTGAAACACCGTTTTTAAAAATCCTTTTGAGTATCGGGTATTTATTACGGGTATTTATTACAGTGAGCTAAACAGATGGTTTTCAAGCTACGCGTGTTAAATCACTGTTTGACTCGCCGACTGACAAGAGGCCGCCGTGACAGCATTGTGGAATTTCCGCCAGCTTCGTATTTCTGCGTCCAAAATTGCTCGTCTTTTAAACTTGGTCTGTTGAAAATTCATTTCGATATTTTCGTTTTCCATTAAAACACTTTTGGCAATTTAAGTAGTGAGCTAAACCGAAAGTTTTTATCAGTGACGCGCATAAATTTTCGAGGCGCCGCCGCGACAGAATTGTTTAATTAACATTCATAAGAAGGAATAACATTTTTCGCCAACTCGCCAGCTTCGTATTTCTGCTTCTGAAAATTCTTGTCTTTTAAACTAAGGCTGTTCTTAATTTTTTTCGATAGCTGCACTTTCCATTAAAACACTTTCGCCATCAATGAATATGGTTATGTTGCAAACGTAAACAAACCAATCTTTGTTTGTTGAAAACGACATGCGATCCGTAAGATGGGCAATTAGCATTATTTCTTTCTTTGCTGCTCATATTAATTTTTCCGCATTTCTTGTAATTATTTTACATATTTGGATCATGGAACGCTCGAGTTTTTTGCGCTACCACCAAAGGTGGTGAACTTTCGCTACCTGTAGTGTGTTCAAAATGTAAATAAACCAAAATCACGGCACCGAGAGGTCTCAAGTTTCAACATGCTCCTGTCTCAGAATAATAAATTTGTCATGCAATGCTTTTCGCTATTGTGTGGTTCCAGAAAATATCCATACCCCCACCACGGAGGGAATTGGAAATTCCAGAGGGGTGGGGGGGGGGTCAAAGGCCCAGGAAATTCCGGAGAGGAGGGGGGGTTGTTAGTGAATTTACGTTTCCAGATGGTCAAGTTCCATGCCATGCAAATTTGTTTCAAAATCGTTTCTTACCTACTCTGAAAATCTTTTACATAGAAAAAATAGCAGCCTAGGTTTTCGATACATGACCATATTACACTTTAAACAGGTTTTCTTCTTCCTGAAAGCACAGTGAAAGCTGACAAGTTCGCAGAAATCCTCCATGTTGTTCCACGAACGCGACCGCCATTACTTGTTACCAGTCCACGAAAAATTGTCACGTGGTTTGACCGAAATGCACTGGTGACTAGAGTTGTTTGTTTCTCACGTTCGATCGAAAGAAAGTCGTCCTTGTTTGCAAACATTTGTCTCTTTATTGATGATGAAAATAGTGTAACAATTTCAGAAACCCAAGAATATCTTGTTCTTGTTATTTCTGGCTATTTGTTTGCAATTTTCCAGGTCAATTTGGCTTTCTCTACGAGCGTGTTTGCGATTTTGTGATCACGTTTACGGTGAATGTTGTCAACAGTTTTCAATCCATGTTCTAATACATTTAGCGGTTTTCTTTTGGATTGGAATGAAAGGGGATGGATTGTTATACATCAAGGTAATCTTACAAGTGACTACCAGATATTTTTTCTGCTTACATTTGAAGAAATTACTGACTTATTTTTTGTCTTCAACAGTACGTCTCGTTAAGATGGTTCGATCGATCGGTTCAACACTATAGCGATGTTTACAATGGAAGGCGGCCTAATGTTTACAACATTTGTACAATTTCTTTTTAAATTGCGTTTTCCAGAGGGACAGGGGGGTATGAAAGAAACTTTTGGAAATTCCGGAGGGGAGGGGGGGTTTATTTTCCTTCACAAAAATGGAAATTCCGGAGAGGTGGGGGGTCTTAGCTGGAATTCCCTCCGTGGTGGGGGTATGGATATTTTCTGGAACTGCACATTCTGCTTTCAAAAGTTTTCCTAAAGTTTTCCAATTAAAGTTATGGCTGTTGTTAATTGACTGAAAAGTTTCTCTCACGCTTCAATGTCGGCAGCTATTCGACCTATATTCATTTCTGTTCAGAATAATAATAATAATAAATAATACATAATATTTTAAGAGGAGGCCTCCAATAACCTAGAGGTGGTTTTCAGGAGGGTCCTCTGAGAAAATAAATGTCAAACCTTTAAAATACATTAAAATCTAAGATACAATAAAAGGACAAAACCTATGTGGTAATAAAAACTAAAAATATCTAAAACTGTAGCTAACTAAGATTAAAAACTAGAACAAGAGATTAAAATACTACTAACTAAGGTTAAAAATGGTGTAATAAAAACTGTTTCAATTTGTATTTAAAAATAGTTTTCGGCATCAGTTTCTTTAAAGCACTTGGTAGCGTGGCCCAGTCGTTAATGGCTTTATAATATGTTTTGCTTTTTCCCCATTCCGTTCTTGGCCTAGTGACTCTGGGCATGTAGCCATTTCGGGTATTATAACCGTGTTGTTGGTTCATGGTGGATCTGAATACACCGAAATGCTCGGGGATGCTACCTTTGATTGCATCTTTCACAACACAACACCGATGACCGAACCGCCTCGCATGTAAAGACACCCACCGCAACGACGTCAAGGCCTCTGCTGATGACACTTTGGACTGGAATGGAAATAAACCAAAGTCATGGAAGCGACATTGTGAAAAGGTCAAGAATCAAAGCGATCAAAATTTCAGTGTTGTTTAGTTCGTTCAAGTCGTAAGAGTATTTTCGAAAAACACCTTCCCAACCTTGTATCTAATGTTTTGTCGAACATGAAATGTATGTTTATTAAAGTGATTTTCTTTCGGGTGTCTGCTTACGGGAGATTAAAAAGATTTTGAGAACTTTAACATTTCGCCTCTTAACTTGAACGCCGATTTTAATTTTAGAAACCACAGTTTTTTGAGAGCTTCAAAACGAGATGTCATACTACTTCTGACGACCACTGAAAGCCGAGATTCGTTTTTTTCGACAAAAATGGCGGCAGATTTACGTATTGTTGACAAAGAAGGTGCGTTGCATTCTACCAAAACAATGGGTCACAAGATGACATCTTTTTTCACTAGAATAAAGAAAGAACAGAGTAAAGGCTCGATAATAAACATATGTTGCAGCAAGTCTGTTATTTCCATGAGTAAAAGTCGGCCATCTGCAAAAAGGCTGGTAAAAAAATACTCGCTCGTGAAATCCCGCCAGCTACGCAGGCTAGTCTGCAACCCGAGTAAAGATTTTGTTTCGGCGGAGCGCTACCGGTCTAAAAGCAAAACCGCAAGGTTTACAAAGTAAAACCTGTTTATACCATCTTTGGAAAAGCTTGTTTTGAAGAATTAAAATCACTGTCTCACAAAAACTGCCCACGGCTTCTTTTGTAATTGTAAACGCTGTGCATTTTAAGCGGTGAAATTTTTCGATGTTGAAATTCACATGTAGCAAGACTTTGGCGACACATGCGATGCATTAAAATATTTTTAGCGTTTGACGCAACAGCAGTTGAAACATTTTTTATAAGCGACAGATTTTCCAGGAGATATTGTACGATCTTTGAGCAATTTTATTACAGCCAGCTGATGTTTTGAATATTTCGATCGTCTTCACTATCGTGACAATACTGCGCTCACCGTTGTTATGTCAACCATGTAGGTCTGAGCAATGATTGGTCAGATGTTTAAGATTGGACCAATAGTGTTGAAGCTTTCGCCGTCACGCAGGGTCACGAAAGATGAAATGCAATCCGCACGTGTAAAAACTCAGCTGAAAGATATATTGTGGGAGAAACTATTTGATGTTATTTCCAGCGATATCGTTGCATTTGTGAAAAGATTCAATGTAGCCAATGCTTTCATTTTTTTTCTCGGAAATGATGACAACGGGATAGTTACGGTGTTTATTTTAGTTCTCGTTGCGAATGTTGCGGTCACAGCGCGGCCACGCTACTTTTATTTCAGACTTTCTCAAAGTTGTTCGGTTCGCTTATCATTTACGGCGCGTGGCACGCAAAGTAAAATTGTTTTGCATGTTTAATGTCTTTCAAGGGTGACATTTCAGAATGTATCAAGCAGCAAATTACTCTTGTGCCATGAGTTTATTCCACTCTCCAAAACAAAAGACAGGAGTCTCACCTACATCAAAGAGTTTGTGCTCGTCAGGCTCTTCGGAAACATGCCGCATGCTCGGCAAGCTACTCGCCGTGAATATGTAATAGGCTAGAACAATAGACTGAATATATGAATCTTTACGACCGCAAAATTTGCGGTACACACTTAAATCGACGTGAAGTTGTCATGTACGAACGAAATTCTGAAATTTAATGCGTTCGCTCAGATCCGGCGGTTGTTTATGTTGCGCGAGTTTTATCTCAGTCTGCGAGAGCAAGCGCTGCGGAGGTTTTTCCGTTTACGATGACTTAAATGGGCTATGCTGTTTTCTGTATAAATTAGTTGGGGCAACCTGCTGCAGGTAATTATTTTTCATTACGCTTTCTAAGTAAAACCGACGTCGTTGCACTTGCGAGGATTATGTTTCGTACAGCGCCACCGAGTTTGAAAATCCTTTCATAAGCGCTTTGGAGACTTTTGAAACCCCTTTAGAAGCCTTGCCTACTTTGGAAACGCTTTTGAAACGCTTCAAAAACCCTTTGGAAACCCTTGCTTACGTTGGAAAAGCTTCGGAAACACTTTAAAAACCCTTTGGAAACCTGTTCGAAACCCTCTGGAAACCCTTTGGAAACTCGTTCGAAACCCTTTGGAAACTCGTTCGAAACCCTTTGGAAACCCGTTTGAAACCCTTGAGAAATGCGTTCGAAACCCTTTGGAAACCCGGTTTTGGGGGTTTTGAAACCTTTTGAAACCCGGTTTCACTAATTTACAATGTTTGATAAGACGTGTTTTCGCATGGAGGGTCACATATTTCTGAACCATCCGGAAAAAAAATTGACAATCGAAAGTGGAGCGTGAACTCAAGCTCAACAAAAGAGTTCTTTGGTATTTGTCAAGTACTTTGATGATGGTTTTTTGGACCATAAAGCAGAAGTGCATCATACTCTTGATCATGGTTAAGTTATCTTTTCTTGAAAGATAACATGATTAGTATCCGTGTAGTTTGTTTGTAGTGCACCTACAACATTTTTACATACAAATGTTTTTGGAAATTAAGGAAATATTTGAAACACAAGATTGCAAGTCTGAAGCCAACCACTTAGTAGTGTTAATTTTTACTCTTGACATATCATTCTGTTCTTTATCTTTACAGGCCTCAACATGCTTAAATAAACGTCATGCAATGCATGCAGAAGCAATGATGTTTCACAAGTGGTCTTAATAATTTTCAGGACATTTGTCAAAAAATTAAGGTAAATAAGAGTAGCTGACAACTCCTGTGACTGTTCAACAAAAGTTGCGTTATCTTGGCATGACATTCGATGTACGAAATACGATGCAAGGTCAAATGCTGTCTTGAAATCACTTACACCTTTTGTTTTAGAAGAATGGAAAGATTTCTGTTTACTAAATCTTATAGAACGCATCAAATATAATTTGTCTCTTTCATTTATACTTAACATTAGTCTTTTCTAATTGCCCAGGAGTATTTTGCTTTGCATTCTACGCGGCGATTTCTTGTTGAGTTGACTGATTTCTTTTCCCAGTCCTATTCAGTTCTAGAAAGACCTACAAAGATCAGTCGATCACAGCAGACAACAGATCCCGTCCACTGGCACAACGACATTAAGCGATGACATGAGGTCTTTGCTTAAAAAGGAGCTATGCCCAAATTTCTTGGAGAAGAATATCTTGAAGAAATATTTTTTGTTCCTGAGCCAACCTACTGTATGTTGGAGCTAAGGAACAGTTTGGCTGAGCTGGGAATGGAGAAATGTAACTTACAAAAAGGTCTCAATCTATATTCAGTGCCATTTGTTTCTCCTGTCAATAATTCATGAGCATTTTTTTCTTGTTACAGATTGAGAAGTAGTTACTTGTCACAGCTTCTTATGTGAGGATCAGTACCCATAATCCCCTGGGAGTATTGTACTCTCATGAGCCCATACAGCACTGGAATAAAGAAGAAAGCACATGGTCAAAAAGTGCGACTATTTTCATTGGTATGTTTGCGCCGTTATGGCCTCACACGCTACATAAATTAGCACATTTCCCTTCTGAGACCATCGTAATTCCCTTGGGTATTTAGCTTAGTATTTATACGCCCTCCGGACTTGAAATCGTTCTCATTTGCGTTCCTCCCCTCGAGAGCTCTCTTCAGAGGTGGCCTTTTTGCTTCTCTCACTTCAACGTTTCCATCGCTGAGCAATTTTCCTCCATGGCTGAAGTTCCAGCAGCAATTCCAGCGGACGTTTTAGAAGCCGCTCGTCCTGTTGTTCACGCTGCAGCCGAAGCTCCTGCAGCCAGTGTTGCTGAAGCTCCCGCTGCTGGTGGTGCGGGCAGAAATCCCGCTCCACCCGCCGAGGAGGTAAGCTGGTTTTATTTTGTCTACACCTTGTTGTCGAAACTTGTTTTTCGTCGTGCTCATTGTGTGGTATTTTTCTGGCGTGTGTCGCCCTTCTAGTAAGTTTTCATGTTAATATTGCCTGCCACTTAGCTTTCTGGACGTTAGACGTCTTCTAGTTTGTTTTCAAGGCGTGTGTCGCCCTCTAGTTAGCTTTCTTGGCGTGTCGCCTTAAAGTTAGTTTTTACGATGTGTTTCGCCTTTAAGTTTGTTTCTAGGCGTGTGTCGCCTTCAAGGTAGCTTTTACGGCGTGTCGCCTACAAGTTCAGTGTTTTCTTGGCGTGTGTCGCCTAAAGATAGTTTTCTTGGCGTGTGTCGCCTAAAGATAGTTTTCTTGGCGTGTGTCGCCTAAAGATAGTTTTCTTGGCGTGTGTCGCCTAAAGATAGTTTTCTTGGCGTGTGTCGCCTAAAGATAGTTTTCTTGGCGTGTCGCCTAAAAATAGTTTTCTTGGCGTGTGTCGCCTAAAATAGTTTTCCTAGCGTGCGTCGCCTTCAGATTGTTCTCATGGCGTTCGTCGCCTTTCGGGGTCACCTTCAAGCTAATTTTTATGGTGTGGTGTCGCCTTTAGTTTGTTTTCACAGCGTGTGTCGCTTTCAGGCTAGTTTTCTTTTCGCGCCCGCCTCCGTCAAATAAGGTTTTATAGCGTGTCGCTTCTTAGGTTAGTTTTCATGACATTTGTCGCCTTTAGTAGGCTTTTTTCGCCCGTGTTATCTTTCTAGTTAATTTTCAAGACCATATGTCGGCTTTCAAGTAGATTGATGGCGTATGTCGCCTTTCCAGTTTGTTGTCATAGCGAATGGTTATTCTATGCGTCTTGTTTTCGGTTATCCTTTGGTGTCATACGTCAACTTTCACTCAGTTTTGGCCGGTGTGCCGCCTTTTGTGATTGTTTTCTCGGCGCGTCCCAAGGACGCGTCGCTTGTCAAGCTACGTGTTTTGGTGCCACTGTTTTTGTTTTTCGCCTACATCTTGCAAATTACGGGTTGCGTCGCCTTTAGCCGTTTCTCTTCGTTTGTCTCATTTTGCCATAATGTTCATGGTGCAAGATTTTCCTCTGGTTGTACTTTTAACTTCCTGGCGTTTGTCATTGTTTGTATTACATTTCTCATAACGTTTTAACCCTTTAGGAGATTTTGTTCGGTTTCACGACCTGTTTGTATTCTAGAACATTTGTTTACATTCTTATTTTTGTTTGCACGTCACATGCTGTTAGGTGTTATCGCATCCTCGTTAGCACGTGATTTTCTTAGGTGATAAAATCTCACTTAAAGCGTGCGTTTTTTCGCCGCTGTTTGTTGTGAAGTAATTCTTTCTGCAGGCACAAGTGTCTATTTTCTTTATAATAGCGGATTTTATTTATCACACAAAAGCGACTATGATTAATTTGTTGTACGGCGGTTCAGTGTGCTAATGGCCAAGCTTTATTCCACGTTTACCTGTTTGTTGCTCTTTACCTTGCCATAGTTTTGTCTTAGTTCATTAAGAAAATTTCTGTAGAGTTTTGCGTGTAGCGCCAACTGTTAACATTACTATCGTGAATGTTCGATTATGCTCTATTTTTAATTTCCTCGTGGATTGTTTTACCCACCACCTTTAATTAATTTTAATTCTTTCTTTAGCCGGAAATGACTATACGAGAGCTACAAAACCAGCTTTTAGAGCTTAAGAGAAATTCTGCATCTGACTCTGTCGCAGCAGCCCTCCTCTCCCTGCAACAAGAGCTTTCAAAGCCACACCCAGTGTTTGATCCTTACAAGGCACTCGCAGGGTTGGAAACACTTGTCGACTTAGCCCGGGACAAAGCTGATACACGGGCAAAGCGTTTTAGTACTATTCTCCGCCAGTGCCGTCCACTTCTCGGCAACCCACAGTTCCAGAGTATCTTGCTGAAGTTGGTGGGAGACAAGGAAGATGTCGAGGTGGCTAAAGCTATTCAAAAGTCCTTGCGTCCTTTTGGCTCCATGGGGTCTTATGTTGCTCCACCAGCACCGAGGCCGAATTTTTCCCGCGGGCCTCCCAATTCCCGGTATGGCCCGCGTCCGTCGCTGCCAACCTGCTCTAATTGTCGCCAGAGGGGCCACATTTCGCGATTTTGCCCAAAAAATTAAACTCTTGTAGAGTTTCTGTTCAATAAATATTATGTTCTTGGCTGAAATCTATTGTTCTTTTTGTTTTGGGGTGTTTCGTTTTTGGGATTCTCCTGCTATCAATTTGGTCTACCTGGGACGGGTTTTCTTAACAATACCCGATGCTCTGTCTATGACCGGGTACCTGGATCGGCCTGGTTGGTGGCTCCCCTTTTCACACATTTCTTTTCGCTTATTTTCACCCTGCTCGTTTTAGGCGTCACCTCAGCCGTTCGATCTCTTGTTGAGGGATGCTCAAGAATCTGTAAGATCTTTGCCCATTTGGTGCAATTGGAAAGGGGAGTCCTCCGACTGGGCCGGTCCACTCCCGTCCATCCAGATGGTGGCTTCCGGGAAGGTTCACGCTTCACCAGACATTCTGCGTTTTCGCGACCCCTCATTTTTCATCCCGGGTTTTATCTACCGTAGACTTCCAATGTGGTCTGCGATTCTACACGATTCCCCAAACCCTTCGGCATTTCATCGTTACTTGGAGTTGGGCGTGGACGTAAAGGAGTTTTTCATCGAGTTTGAGGGTTCTTTCCAAGGTCAAGTTTATAACAGCCCTTCACCTCCCCGTGCCTATTTCCCAAACAGTAGAACTTGTAAAGCATTTTCCGAATTTATTTCGGAAACTATTCTAGAAAGGGTAGCCAATGGATCCTTGTCAGTCTGGGGAAAAGTAGGAGAAGTGTCACCACCCCACTTGGTCATGCCAATAACCATCGAACCTTCGAAACCTCGCATGTGCCATGATGAGAGATTCCTTAATCTCTGGATCAAAGATCTCACATTCTCCTTGGATCTCATTACTGACGTCCCGCGTTACGTATGCAAGGGGAGTTATCAGACCACCTGTGATGATAAAAGTGGCTACGACCATGTCCGTCTTTCAGCAGACAGCAGGACTTATTTCGGTCTTCAGTGGAATGGCTGGTATTTTGTTTTTAACACTCTACCCTTTGGATGGAAAGCTAGTGCATACTTGTATCATTCTATCGGTTTAATCGCTACCAGCTACATTCGTTCTCATGGCGTCCCGTGTTCCCAATATATCGACGACCGTCATTTTGGGCAACTTCAGATTCAACGTAATGCCACTCTCTGTTCGTGGTCTGACTTTCAACGCGCTCAGGCAGCCCTTTATATCGCTTGTTACATCCTTATCGATCTTGGCTACTTTATTGGACTTAAAAAGTCGACCCTTGTCCCTACACAAACGCCGATCTTTCTGGGGTATGTCATAGACTCTATGAAAACCGCATTTTTGATGCCCCTCGATAAGAAACTCAAATTCGCTTCCCTCAGAGAGGATCTACTTAGCCACAAGACGGTCTCTTTGAAATCCCTGCAGAAGTTTGTTGGCAAAATAAATTCATTCACTCTCGTCGTCCCTGCCGCCAGGTTATATTCTCGTGTGGCCTGTCACGCTATGTCAAAGGCACTCAAGTCCCCAAGAGCTATCCCTATTTCCCACGAATTTAGGGAAGAACTTGAACACTGGCGTTTCCTGGATTCCTGGTCCGGTTTCTTACCATGGAAGGATGAGAAACATTTCCAATTAAACGCTTTCTCTGATGCGTCGGGCTCTGGTTGGGGCAGTGTCCTGCGCTTGCCTGGCCAACCTCAGCAAGAGTTTCATGGTCACTGGGACCTTACTGAGATTGATCTTCCCATCGTTGTTAAGGAAGCTCTGGCCCTTTTGTTTGTTTTGCAAAGAGTGGCTCATCAGATCTCAAACGCTAGGGTTGATTGCTTTGTGGATAGTGCTCCCTTGGTTGCTTGCTGGAAAAAAGATGGTTCTCGGAATTCCCGCATCAACAACGTTCTTAAAAGAGTCTTCCATTTAACGTTATCTGCTAATTTGCACGTCGCCTTACACTTTGTCCCCTCTCAAGAAAATCCAGCTGATTCTCCTTCTTGCATTCCCTCAGATCAGGAATGCATGCTGAGCCCAGCATCTTGGCAATCCATTCAGCGAGCATTCGGTCCGCACACCATCGACCTTATGGCTACTTCCGATAATGTCCAGAGAGACCTATCTGGTCACGCGCTCCCCTTTTTCGCAGCGTCATCCTCATCGCAGGCGCTTGGGGTAAATGTTTTCTCACAAGTAATGGTTCCGTCAAATAACCCATATGTGTTTCCTCCCTTTGTGCTTGTTGGCCCCCTGATTAGATTTCTTGCCACTCAGGGCTGTCCTTACACTATCGTAGTACCCGACCTACGTCCCAGAAAGTATTGGTGGCCGCTTATCGTTTCTTCTTGCATAGCCTCATTTAAGCTTGGCTCTAAAGGGGATCGTAACATTCTGCTTTTCCCAACGTCCTCCAGTTCAAGCATGGAAACCAGACCGCTTCAATGGGATTTATGGGCTTTCCGTATTTGCCCACTTTGAATTTTGATACATTTACGAACAGAACTTTTCTTCGACTTACACTCCGAGCTTAGGCCCTCGATATTTCGTATTGTATTAGTTTTCTGTATTGTATTGGTTATCTTTTTTTTTTTCTTTTTTTTTTCTATTAAAGCATTCAATTAAGCCCATTCATTTTCGCATTTCTTTTCTCTCTCCTTAGTCCTCCACAAATGTTCCCCGCATTTGGAAACCTGCCTCCTTGTGCCCCAATTGCGGTTATGCCAACGACTTTGGTTTTAACTTCTGCCAATATTGTGGTTTTCAAGCCGCTCCGCCGTCGTGCTCGACTAGTACCCCCAGAGTTTCTTTCGATCTTCCCGCCATCGATCGTAGAATCTCCTCTCTTCAGTCAGTCAGAGCCGCCAAACCTTATGAAAAGCAGAAATGCAGATTACAGCTAGAGCTGGAGTCCTTTATGTCCTCCTTTTCGAGCCCCAAGACCCCTGCCACCGCTTCACCAAAGGACGTCATTAGGTTTCTCGTGTGGAAAGATTCTAAGGGGAAGACCAAGATTCACACTCCTAGCTGCCCTTACTTCGGCTCTCATTCCAAGCAGAAATGTGGCTGCCCCTCCAGATTGGCCGCTGGTACGGTTGATAGTACAATTGGAAAATTGCGCGCCATTTTCAATTCCATTGGCCGATCAGGCGATTGGTCAGGGCTATCCCCTGGTAACCCCGCAGCTCATCCGTCTGTCAAACGGTACCTGGCCTCCATCTCCGAGGAACAAGCAAAAGCGAGGGTTTCTCCTCGTCAAGCCGTGCCTTTTTTCTTCGACAAATTTATTAAACTGTGTACTTTTCTTCGCAATCGAGCATTTTTACCATCTATATCCCCGCTGGAAAGGTACATCGTCAGCCGTGATCTAGCTTTCTTCTGTCTGGATTTCTACTCCGGTGACAGAGCTTCTGATCTTGGTCGTGTCTATACTAAAGAGGTCCTCCTACTCCCTGATAAGCAAGGTTTATTGTTTAATCACAAGTTTGGTAAAACGCTTCGCGGGAAAGACTCTAACGTTTTTGCTATCAAACCGTGTCCCCATGACAGTATGGTCTGTCCTGTCACAAATCTCACCACGTACGTCAAATTGGCTGACCTTATGAACATCAATCTTCGAGAAGGCTTTTTGTTCCGCGCTACCGAACCGAAGGGCGGCGTATCCTCCAAGCCTTTTGTCGGTTCAACTGTGGCTAACCGTCTGCACCTCCACCTCTCGGCTCTTAATATTGATGAGGGTGAGACTATGCACAGCTTTAGGAGTGGCTGTTCTATAACCCTCTCCCTTCTTGGCGCGTCAGATGATCAAGTAGCTAGTCATGTTGGTTGGAAAAGCATTCAAACAGCACAATATTACTCTCAGGTCCCGAAAGTCATGGATCTGTCTCTTCCGGCTTCTCTTCTCGCTCAAGGATCAGTCAAAGGGACGAATAATGTTTCTCATGCAGAATCGCTGGGGGCTGAGTTCCGTGCTTGAAATAATCTCGAGGGATTATCCCTCGCGTATCCTTGATGCACTGATATTAAAACCACACCTTTTCGGAATTGAGCGTCTGAGATTGGGGGGAATAGGGTTTTTTTCGGGGTATCTTGGTCTATCAGCGGCAATTTGTGCTTGCGTTAGAAATTATTTTCGCCCCATATCTTAGTATCTCTGCGTGTGCCATAGAGGTGCAGCATGACAATGAAAATTCTTCTACTATTTTCATTGGTATGTTTGCGCCGTTATGGCCTCACGCGCTACATAAATTAGCACATTTCCCTTCTGAGACCATCGTAATTCCCTTGGGTATTTAGCTTAGTATTTATACGCCCTCCGGACTTGAAATCGTTCTTATTTGCGTTCATGCCCCGAGAGCTCTCTTCAGAGGTGGCCTTTTTGCCCCTCCCTCCTCCCCTCAGCGACGGAAACCTCCGCATGCTGCACTTCTTCGCATGCGCGGAAATTATTTTCACCCCATATCTTAGTATCTCCGCGTGTGCCATAGAGGTGCAGCATGACAATGAAAATTCTTCTACTGTTTATTGACTCTTAGTCTATTTTAGTTTGCTGTTTCCGCTTGAGAACCCGTTGAGAAGCCTTGATAAGCGAGCGAGTTACAAAATTGGTGTTTATGGCAGGTCTATTCAGCCGAAAGAGGGATAGAAGATCGTGGTTTTACACGGGAAAGTCGAAATACAACCCGATGTTTATATCGAGTGATGGCCATGCGGCGAGTGAACTGTTCTGTTGATTCAACCAAATGGACAAGGCAAGAGACTATGTACCTGTATTTACGAGTTAAGTATCACGCTAGGAGTTCAGCTAATAGATGGCAGAGGAGTTGACAATTCATACAGACCTTTGAAAAGCAACAAACAAAAACACCAAGTTGGTGGCAAAACATTTAAAGATAAATGAGGAGGAATTAGAGGACAAAACAAAGGTTTCGACCATTAATAAAATTGCTTATGTTATTGAGGAAGAATTGGCAAGTCAAAGAAGTGACTAGCATGCTAGCATACCAAATGCACTTAGGGACAATCAGAGGCTTTCACAAGAAACTGCATTCTCCAACAAAGATGACAGAGACAAGGCTTTGTCTCTTTGTCAGAATGCAAAACTGGCTATCCAGTCCCGGAATTCCCACCAGATGACACACAAGACCAAGCATGTCTTGATGCATTAGCCCCTCTGGATGAAAGCTCCATTCTCATAGGAAATAACTGGGTAATTAAGTTCCTTCCTTAAAAGTTTGATTAGTTTGGCAAGAGGGGCATCTCATGGCATATACCTGTTGCATTTTAAAGGGTAAATGGTGAGCAACAGTCTCAGGAATTTAACAGTGTCACACAATCATCTAGCCAAGAAAGCTCAATAGTGCACGTCATTGTGCAACACATTATTAACACACCGAGAAATGATTTTTAGGAAGTAGTCATTCTGTGCCAGGACAATACTGGTGGATATCACTCAGCAAGCACTGTGCAATTAGATATTTTTACAGTTGTATTAGGATAATGTCACACTTCATGTTTTGTCATAATATTTTAAAAGAAATCCAGTTTTATGCTGACATTTCCTCATACCAACCTAGCACAAATCTGTACAGTGCTTTTTGCCTGTCGTTCGGCTTCACACAAACTTTTGAGGTTTAAAAACTAGCTCAGTCATGTATATATCAGCCAATGTAGACACATGCGTTCTAACAAAACTGTTCATACATGTAATGCAAGCCATTGTTTTGCTTAAAATCTTGGCTATACTCAACTCAGCAGCTTTTCCATGCCAAATTGCTGGAAAGGTATTCATTGATTGACCTCATGAAGACTGAGTGTGCTTGCCCTTTAAAGAAGGTCATTTCAAGCATACCAACCTTGCATCCCATGTCAGTCCTTCAGAATGATAAATTAACTATTGGACCAGAAGGATGGTCTTTAAACAAAATCATATTGTGTTAACAAAAAAAAACAAAGCAAAACATAAAGCATTTGGAAGAAAAGCAGATTCTGAAGCATGCAATATGGCCAAGGAAATGAGACAAGCCCTGACTCTGACCACAAAAGCCTCTTTCATCTATAGAAATAACACACATCACATCATTTTTTAATCAACTCAGGGAGTCAGGGCTAAAGTTCGCCAACAAATGGTGTCGACAAATAATGAAATTGTGCTGCTGATGAAGAGTCAAATTTTTTCACTGATTCCATTGCAACTAAGGGAACCTTGAATTAGTAGGTAATGGCTCTAATGAGCATATCATTACAGGACTGTCCTTTTTTAAAAGATATCACTTGTGGTTCTTCAAAGATCTCTCCTCTGAGAAGTTGTTGGGTCTGTATAATGTGCAATTTGTCCATTAAAACCTCTGATGATTGGAACTGGTGGTTCATATTGTGTAACAAAGGGCAAAATTTCTTCGTGACTTTATTTTCTTGTTTAAGCACCAGGACTTATTCCTCTTGTGCAGACAATTGTGAACAAAGTGAAAAAAATGCTCAACTATCCTGAATCAATCCAAAAAATACCTTTGTTGAGCTCCACAGATTCCCAAACAAAGTACTTTGTGGCTGCAATAGATTGCAATCAGCAAAATGTAGGAATTTTACAGTTTATCAAGAACATGTGTTGGTACTTGCCTCTTTTACAAGTACAATGGCCACTAAGTGGATGCCAAAAAAAAAATCAAAGTTCTTCCCATTGAAAAGACTACCTTTAAATGCCACAAAACCCTCATAGAATAGAGACAATGGATTCCAATGCCAACATCTATGACACTTGTTTTACCCTTTGGTATCCTTTTCATGAAAGTTGTTTGATTGTATTCAAATATGAAAACACTTTTACACTTAAACTTTTATAGCTCCGCAGACTGTATTCTTAATGTACATGTATAATTTATATGTAGTTTTAAAACAATTTTCCAGAAAATAAAGATTTTGGTCATTACAAAATGAGCAGCAGCCAACATCAGATATGCCTCATTATCAACAATGTAAACTTTCATACCTGGGGATGCCAAGTTGTGGGCAGATGCCGATGGAAATATTCAAGAACCTGACTTTGATCTGATGTAGTTTACAAAGGGGATCTTACAAAAGATGAAATCAGGGAAACAGCTAAACCATTTGCAGCAAATGATCACAGCCAATTTGATGCATTTGTTTTCTACTGCCTCTCCAATGGTGGACAGAATGATGTCATTTACAGTATTGATGAACAGGGCATAAGCATTACAGAACTGATGTTTTTTTTCAAACAATGTAATTGTCCTACACTCCAAGACAAGCTGAAGCTCTTTTTCATCAAACATCACATAGAGTGACATGAAGACCTTAATCCACTGGCCATACAAACTGATTCACAATCAGCATTATGTGCGGTCAATTCTGACACTGCACTTCAAAAACTTCCTGTCCAAGTGAGCTGACGTCCTGCTGCCTTTTTTAGACTCACCGGGATATGGGGCTTGCATCACCATGCAAAAGCATTAAGGTTACCATATACCTTCACATCGACAATTTTTCCCAAAATCGGATTTTTTGATGCAAGTAACAGTCCAAGTGTGAACTTTAATTTAAAAAAAAAATTGAAAAAGAGTGAATATTGGCAGAGAAATGAGCATATTTCTTTTTTGACTGCAAGTAAAAATTCTTCTTTTGACCGACACCCATATGACGTGTATGCACTCAACTGAGACGGTTTTTGCAGGAATTATCATGAGAGCCACCATTCTCACGCACTGTTTGGCCTTGTCATTCGAGAAGGTGTTGCAAGCTTCATGTGGGCGGCGTTTGTTTGCATTACAAGATATTTTTTAGCACTGTTTTCTGAAATCACTTTTTTGCTTCAAACGCGACACTTTAAAGAGCTACAACTCCAAAGGAATTTGGTCCTTCCACATCAAATTTGGCAAGCAGCTAGTTTAACATGTTAATAACAGAAAAAAGTCAGCAATTTTTTAATTTTTGGATACTTTTTCTACTGGAGCGATTTTTGTATGTTCACTCCCTTGTGTTTTAGCCCTACTTGCAAAATGTCTTCGAAATATGCTGCAAGATCTATTTCAAGAGCTTGATTTTGACGTAGTTTACAAAGAGGATCTTAAAGGGGATGAAATCAGGGAAACAGCAAAACAGTTGGCAGCAAATGATCACAGCCAATTTGATGCATTCATTTTCTCCGTCCTCTCGCATGGTGGTCGGAATGACGCCATTTATGGTGTTGATGAACAGGCCATTGGTGTTACAGAACTTATGTGGTTGCTCAAACCATCCAATTGTCCTACACTCCAAGGGAAACCAAAGCTCGTTTACATCCAAGATTGCAAAGGGCGACATGAAGACCTTAATCTACTAGCCATAGAAACTGATTTGCAATCAGCATTATGTGCTATCAATTCTGACACTGCACTTAACAACTTCCTGTCCAAGCAAGCTGACTTCCTGTAAGCTTTTTCAACCTAACAAAAACCTTAATAGTTGGGTCTTCTTTACAGGATTACTGTGACATAGTCACACCCACTGATGACAAACCAAAAGGGCCTTTTCATCCCCCTCAACATCCAATCCACCCTCCTATTGGACAAACCAACTCCAAAACTTGCATTTGTTGTGGTCAAGCACCCCATATCATGCACCGTACCTGACCTGCTTCAAATGACACATGCCATGCCTATGGAAAATGAGGACACTGGCAACAAGTGCGCAGGGCTTCCCCTGCAAAGATTGTATTTGTTGTAACAAGGGATACCGCTTACTTATAACTTAACCCTCTTACTTCATCACACATTCTGTCTATCAAGTCTCATCTGCACCAAAGGACACCTTTATTGACCTTGACCTCAGTCCTCCTGCCTCTTTACCATCATCTATCAAGCAGCTCCAATTTCAGGATGATTTAGGTTGCTCTTGCAACACTATTCACCTCAACAAGCTTCCTCTAGTACAAGTGGACCCATCTCCCGTTTGTCTCCTTGACTACTCAAAAGCAGTCATCCCAAATTACGCTGCAGTGCACCTGCCATGGATAATCATGTGAGATTGTGGTCCAAATCATCACTGCCACCCGCTACTATGCTCCACTCTTAGGCCTAGCTGACAGCATCTGTAAGGACAGTATCAACTATGATGTGGACACTGTCCATCAACTGGAGGCTAGTCCAACACCCCTACCACCACTTGGTGAGTTAACTTTAGATTACCATAAACTTGCAAATCCAGAAATGTTTGAGGGCTCAGGCAAACTGAGTGAGCCCTTCTCACTCACCCTTAATCCTGATGTGTAGCCTAATCCAGCTTGCCCCAGTTTAGTCAGAATATCTAGCAGGACGTTGAATAACTAGACCACTACGTGTTCCATTTGGAGGCTTAGGCAAACTGGGTGACGGAGTAGCAGGGGATGTCTGCGGTGGTGTGCAAAGACAGATGCTGCTGGTGGAGTTTTGTCAGCCAAAGGTCCCAGAGAGTTTACAGGGATCGGTGAAAGCCTCGACGAGAAGCTCTCTGAAGACCCATTGCCATCAATGACTAATAAGTGATAAGGATGAGAAATCAATAGACCACAAAATATTTTGTCCTTGATTACTCATTGATTATCAGCAATAATTAATGAATAATCAGTTGATTAGTCACTGATCATTGTTGAGATATCCCTGGCCAGTTGGTTCACCACCGCTTTTCTCTAACTGATTGTTTGCAGAATACCATGTCCAGTGCCCTGAGGAGTATCGGATCAGACTTCAGTTGCACTTCAGTGGCTAGAGTTTTGTTTGTGACAGCTGCCTTTAGTGCGGGTTTTGATGTGTAGAAAGAGTTATGCACATAATGGTTTGCAATACACAATGGAGGAAATGTTCCAGGAAACTGGAAGTGTAGAAGCAGGCAGAGTCTGCTGTATTACATTTCATATGACATAAACAGGGGCAAGAAATCTCTCCTACATACCATGTTTCAGTATGTAGCAACAGACTTGTAAGTGATTCTCCATCATTTTGGGGCATCATTAACAACAAGAGTCAGATCAGCAAAAAATACTTTTCTTCACTCTGACTGTAGTAAAGGCCTTCCATGCTGAATGTATTTTAGGCTGTGCATTAATTTCAGCCCTGTTGGAAGAATTTTTTGAATGAAATGATAATTTTGCCCACCCAAGTTCGCTTTTTAGCCCAGACTAAATTTGATTCTGTTACTCGAGGTTGGGAGTTCCAGTGTGGAGGACTTGTTCATGAAGCTGGGATGAAATCACAGCCCCCTAACTGGGCCTTCACAGTAACATTTGGTCTGCTTTAAGCTGTCTTAGCTGTGTGAATAGATTGCTCAAATTAACACTTTTTGACAACCTTGGCAACTCCATGCCCATGCTTTAATTAGAATTGAAGTAATATTGAAACAGAAACAATTTAATGAAAAAAGCCCCCGTTCATCAGAGTGAATATTCTGATCCTGTAGATGAGTCCTCAGTCACAAACCCACCACCTGCTGAAACTTTTCAATGTACCCTGCCCCACCCAGCCTTTCATCGAGCAAACAGTTCGACTTTCCACCTTCTGAAACTGACTTGTCAATGTGCTCTGCTCCACCCAGCTCCAGCTCCCTTGCTGTTCCTGAACCTGTCGAAGATTCTCCCATAGACGAATCTTCAGTCGCAGACCCAACACCCACTGAAACAGACTCATCAATTTCATTTGCAGCAACAATCCACGTCATCAGCAACTCCATGTCAAAGGGGAAGCCAAAACTAGTAGACAATGAAGGTTACAACTACAGATTCAAACATTGTTGAGTAAGCACCACCGACTGGGTGTTAACCAGGAGGCCCAAGATAAATAAAGTTTTCTTTTTAAGCTATAATGTCATCTTCTGGCATCATTGGTTAATGATGGCAGGCTGATGAAGGATGTGTGTGCTGCTTGATAGATGATGGTAAAGAGGCAGGAGGACTGAGGTCAAGGATGTGTGACTTTCTGATGTGTGATTTCTCCATGAACCAAAGAGCACTGGGAACTAGGTTCATGGTTCGTATGCCATTGGAGATCCGCAATCTTGTTTTTTTTGCAAAGGAGGATATTTTTGCAGCTTGTGTCATCAGTGCTCGGTAAAGTGCGTTTGATTTCCAGCTGTTAAATTGAGATTTATGGTCTGGAGTGAGTGTTGTACTTTATCAGTTATCAATAAACTTTGGGGTAAAGTTAAGAAGTGATCGCTGTCGAGACTGGAGAAGAAGGCAACTGATATTATTTAGCAGTTTGAAACATCTGTTGAAAAGTGCACTCATGCCGTAGATTAAGGCGTCACTTGTAAATTATGTAATATAGTGAGGCTGTACTGTAGGCATACACAATATTCATTTGAAAGCCATTACACAAATTGTGCGAGATTCTAGATCACACACTGTTGAATCACTGTCACATATAGAATTGAATTACCTTTCGTAGCAGCTTATATCATGTGGTTTTACGATTTTATATTTTTACAATTAACTTTGTTTAGTCCTTGCCTTTTAATTTAGCATGAAAAGACCTACCATTCAAGATTCCTTCTGTTTTGTATAGTTTGGATGATGACTTGCACATATGGCATATTTTAGGCTGCTGCACAGAAATGTGTATTTAAATTGAATCAGTAAAAGACTAATACCTTAAAATAAAATACTAAAATTCTTATCAGAAACAAAGGTCATTGTGTAATTTTTGATTATATTCCCAAGATCTGCACATGGTAATCTTCTTGTAAATGGTAAAGATGTAGTAGTACAGAGGAAATGGTTTTATTATTTGTTATTGTTGAATTTGAAGCGTTGGGTGTTTAAATTAAAAAGCATAGCATTTAAGTCACTTATTTTAGGTAAAAATTAATTCATACCTTCTTTTACTGCACCTTTCTACAAAATTAGTTTGCCTAAAACGTCTGATATGAGAGAACTATTAACCAGAACACCAACCAACAATCAGCACGCAGGGATTCTTTCATAACATTAAAAGACCATAAACCCGATTTCAACCTGCAGACTTCATAACCCAAGCAAATCTGAAATCGGCAATGTAAGCAAAAATACTTTAGATGGTATCGACTCAAAAATCATCCGTGCAACAAAAGTGAATCTTGGGAGAAGCACTAATAATGCTATAGAGTGGTTCAAAATGATGCCAGATAAACAAAAGCATGCATTTTGACATGTGCGACTTCTACCCAATCCATTTAGAAAGAACTCTTAATCAAAGCACTTGATTATGCTTCAAAATTTAACACTGTCACCTGTGAAATCATCATTCATGCAAAAAGATCACTCCCATACAACCAAAACCCCCCATGGACAAAAAGAGACAGTCACAGTATGTTTGACGTGGCAATGGGCTCATATGACAGAGCAGGAACTTGTGAGTTGATCGGGGCATACATACTGTCCCTCACTGTGCTTAAATTTGAACATGAAGTAGGCCTCTACTGTGACAACGGCATCACCGTATGTAGAGCCACACCCAGAGAAATTGAAAAGATTAAGCAAGTAGTCAGCAACGCAACCCAAGCAAATGGGCTTAAATCACAATAGACACAAACAAGAAGATTGTTGACTTCTTAAACGTGACCTTTGACCTTTCAAGCGCCAGCTACAAACCTTACATGAAACCCTACAATAAATAACTGTATGTCCACTGGCAAAGTAACCATCCCCCCACATTACTAAAGAGCTTACTGCTGAACATAAACAAAACAAATATTTCATCTAGTAAAGAAATTTTCATCTATCAAGCAACGGTGACAAGCAAAGCTTCCACAGACTCATACATAGGACTAGCAACAACCTTTAAAGAACTCTACAGAATCCAACCACAATGGATCATTTCAACACACCAACAAAAAAATGAGACTTAACTGTCAAAACACATTTGGACTCTAAAAGATGCGAAAAAAGCCTTTCAAATTAAATGCGAAGTGTCAACCCTACAATAATATTAGCAAGAAAAGCACGAAAAGTGTATTATTATCTGTAATAAAAGATCTTTGCAGCTTAAACAAGCACAACGACTGTTATCATGGACTCAACAAGTTTCAACTACTCCACCAAGAACATACCTCTACCAGCTAAGAAAGATTACAACCATAAGCTGATTGGGAAAACTGAGCACCTCTACAAACAGATGAGATGGAAAGCAAACTTCTTCCTCAACCCTGATGTTAAAGGTAACCAGAAAAAACCTTTGGATTCAACTCTAAGAACACGCCACCAATGATTCCAGCAATGTCAAATTTCGAAAAGAGATTACTTGCCATGATCCAGAGCATCAAATCCAGAAAGGCCAAGTGCTGGTTTTAAGAAAAGCTTTCCTCAGACATTTGCATCAGCATTAAAAAGTCTGATACGCTATTAATACCCACCAACAAGACCACAAATTTCTACAAAATGGAAACATCACCCTACAATGATCCTCTGCAGAAGAACATCACAAAGGCGTACAAAAAAGTCACCCCAAATACTATGGATCTCATCAAGCTTGAAGCCAAAACCATCACCTTCAAAGACCTTGCATCAGCAACCATTGTTTTATAACCTTTCTAAAAATATATACTTTGCATATGCTTGTACCTATTTTAAAACAGTGAAAACCATTTAATTTGTTAGTATCAATATTTAGTATCAATTTGTTGCTTGCCATGAGTATTTCAATGTCGGTGCAAACTTTGATAAATCCTACTGTTTGGACATTGGGCCACATTGCCCCTGCTCATTGTTCTCAAGTAATTGAAACGTATCGCCAGGGTTTGGAAATGGTTACAATGGAAGGAGTGAAGCAATACATATTTTTGTGAAAAACCTGAGTGAAAACACAACGTATCAAAGAGATTTTCGAAGTCAGGTAGGCTACTCTTAAACTTATACCATTTAACAGAAGCAGTATTTCATGGTTTCAAAATTTCTTGCTGACCTTTTTCACACAATTCAATTATCTCCTGTTTCACATTATGCTTGATAATTATCTTTCAGCGCCTCCTGTCTTTGAACACAATCGCAACAGTATCCCAATTCCTACATTTGGCCAACCAGTTATCATCACTAGCAAGAAAACTAGACATTGCCTTCATGGACCAAGTAACATACGAATCTTGGTGAGAAATAATTACAGAGTTCCTTTACCCTTTTCTGTTGAGATGCTAGTTGGAGGGACTTCTGCTGAGATCAATCGAAGAGCAGTTTCCAGGGAGCGTGGTGCATAGCTGTGCTGTGTTGGAAGGCAAACACAAAGACATGTTGGAGTTAACGCAGCAGGACTCAAGGTACAAAAAAGTTATTCAAAAGAAAAATTCTCCTTCCTGGTCTTCATAAATATGTCAAACAATGTGTTGGAAGAGTTGACAGCTTACATTACCTTCAATTCAATTATCTCCTATTTCACATTATGCTTAATAATTATCTTTCAGCGCCTCCTGTCTTTGAACACAATCGCAACAGTATCCCAATTCCTATAATTGGCCAACCAGTTATCATCACTAGCAACAAAACTAGACATTGCCTTCATGAACCAAGTAACACAAGAATCTTGGTGAGAAATAATGACAGAGTTCCTTTACCCTTTTCTGTTGAGATGCTAGTTGGAGCGACTTCTGCTGAGATCAATCGAAGAGCAGTTTCCAGGGAGGGTGATGTATATTTGCGATTTCCATCGTGTCCAGGCACTGCAACGATGGGCAAAGGCAAAGAAGAACAATCTACCATCTGCTGAACAGGAATTGTTTCTGGACTACATGCAGCACATGACTTATTCTCATATGGAAGAAGGGTTTAAGAAAAGTGTTGACACTGAAAAAGTCGAGGCTCTATAAGGACCACGTAAACCTCACGACCTATGTGGAAAATACGTGGCTGTCCTTTCAGTGGGCTCAGGCTTTTTGGAAACAACAGGCAATCAACATTGTTAACACAAATAATGACACCAAGGCACAAAACAAGTTGTTTAAATACGGATATTTGCCAACTTCACTTGTCTACGGTCTTGCTACCATGGTGGTCAAATCATTCATCCCAGATTCGTACCAGCATCACTTACAAAGCAATTTGAAATCCAGCAGTGCTTATGAAAGGTTCAACCACACTGTTCCTACGAAAACCTAAGAGGTGATATTTTGCATTCTACAAATAGAACTAAACATGCATGTTACATAAAGTTGTACCCCTTGTACCTGAAACTTTACATAACAGGAACAGTTTTTAATTTTTTCCAGCTTTCACTGTTTTCTCAAGAACAGTAGTTTTGTAAAGCATCTCCTGAGTTCTAACCGAACACTAATTTTACATATTTTAGGCAAACTCATGCTTGTGGCCACAGATAAAAAAGGAATAGGAGGCAGGATGCATTTTCTATTCTGATGTAATGGATGTTGGAGAGAAGAAGTTAACTATCGCAGCAGCAAGCTGAATTTGAACTCCCATCAGCAAATGGTGCCTTTATCCCTATCTTTACCTTTCTTCACAAGTGGGCATGGATATGCTGAATACCACAAAACTTTAGGAAAGGGCTAAGGCTTGGGGGTGGTTTCAGAAATGCCCTACCTGGAAATCATGGATGTAGGTTTGCCCATATTAAAAACATTCTTGATGAGATGGCAAGGAGGCAAAAGAGCCAATGAAGAACATCTCAGTTGGAAAATTGGGTAGCTGGGATCCTGGTGTCACAACCTGTGATGGCTGTTGGCAAATCCGGCAACACTTCTACCAAAATTGTACCTTTGTCAAAAATTACCTGACAGGTGCTCTTTTATATTATGGATTCCATGAGGGAGGGCAGATATGGGTCAAATAAAATCTGCAGTGACAACCTTTGGCAGGGAACTGGAAGGATAACATCCTTGGAACTAGCGCAGATGGAGCATTTGTAAATCTTGGAAAGAAAGCCAGAGTCTCAGCATTGTTACGACAACACACAATGCATCTTGTTGACCTCCACTACCTTCCTCACTGACTTGACCTGGCTCTTATTCAGGTGCAAAAAAGTGACCATCGAGTGTAAGTTGATTATTGCAATCTTCATTAAGAATGGCACTATGGCTTTCTGTTGTCTAATAAAATATAAACTGTGTATAAAGTTATTTTCAAAAAGGTCAGACCGTAGTTTGTATCACCTGATTTCTTGAAAAAAGTTTGATGTGCACGTTTCAACTACAAAATACCAATTGGATCTATTATGTGGATGTAACACCAGGAACTGGTACATGTCAGGTTGTTTAGTGATCTAGTTGTCACTGCAGTTTTCTTGTAAGGGATGCCATCAAATCAAGTCTGGTAACGGTTTATTTGATTATACCCTTGCATTGACCCAAAAAGGGGATGGTCATCAGAAAACAAAGTTGAAAGATGAAAAGGAACAAGAGAGTCTAGGTGCAACTGAAGAAAATGGTGAGCACAAAAAAAGTGACCAATCACAAGATGAGGAGAAACAAAAGGACAGTTCAAGTGCAACTGAAGAAACTAAAGATAATTCGGAAAACATCAAAGATATGCAGTGTAACAAAAAGTTTTATGTACCCTGACCGCTTAATCATGCTAAAAAGTGGTGCCTTAATATTGCATGTTTTATTACAATATAATATTGATGCAAGCTTGGTGGGTCATTGGCGCAAGTTTACAAAAGTACTTTAGGCTTCTAACTAACTCTGTTGAGTTTTTAAATTATCTTTTGTTAAAAAGGCAACATTTTCTATTTTTTCCAAGAGATAAAGGTGAATAAAAGTTTGTGACAACATTCCAGAGTTTGCATAGTTTACATATTCTTGTAGGTTGCATGCGCTATATGACGAACATTTTATAAAGATATTGAAGTATTACCCTTGCATTTGGCTATTTAGATCAGTACTAGGTAGTTTAACAGACCTGCAACAAGCAGTATGAGTAGATTTTGAAAAGTATTGACCATTATTCAGTCAACTTCACTCATTTGTCACTCTGGTTGTAAACGCTTTAAGTACAAATAATTTACAAACATGCTTTTGTTTACAGCAATCACGTAGCACTTCTGACTTTAATTTTTTTCTTTTTTCTCACAGATGGTAAAGTACAGGTGGAAAAGATTTGCCAGTGCAGTCTCTTACAAAAGTGTCTGCAGAGTCATTCTTTCCAATGGCTTATAATGTCATAAGTCTCAAATATATAACAAGAGCACAGCTTTCCTCAGCAAGTTAAATTAAAAACTTGGCATTAAATCAACACTTTCAAAAGAAGAATACTCGGTACTGGTGGCAAGAGCATTAATCAAAGAAGGTTTCATAAAATTTTAAGCGTCATCAGAGAGCATAACTAGAGATAATATAGTAAAGTTGAAGTCCTTCTAGGACCCGTTTTGCAGCTGGTGGTAAAACGAAACACCCAGAACATTTAGGGTCCGATAAGGAATGTTACGATTACATACTTTGTATACCTCAAAATATGTTGTTTTAGGTTTAGTTAAACCCTGGACAGTACGTTAAAACTCAGAACTGCAAACGTACCACCGGACCACAGTATGTTAAATTTAACCCACCACCTGAGCATTTGGAATACCAGTCATGTCATTTTTCAAAAGCAATTTTCTGTTTGTTTGTATTTTTCATTGTATGTAATATTTCATCTTATCATGAGATTTGTGCAAATTTTACAACGTAAAGAAAAAATATTTTCACAACATTTTATTAGAGATATCTTTATTGTTGGCAGTTGTTTGTGATCTTTGATGCATTCCTCATCTACAGGCTGCCACTAATTCCTGGTAAACAGCAACATCAACAACAGTTACCAAAATACCAGTAATGTACCAACAACAATAACAGTTGTGTATTCTGGTTACTTCTCACTTGAGCATTAACGGGGTATTACCACAGTAACCATCATGTATGCTGAGCATTTCCCATTTTTATGTTAATGATATTACCACTATACAATCATGTATTCTGGGCTACCCATTCATAAAAATAATGATATAATAGTAATAGTAACTGTGGGCCCCAAATAGCTATGTCACACTTAAAATATATCACACGTTAATAATATTTTTTTCGCCTGTTTCCTAGACGCATTACCGAGCGGTTTGTATACACAAATCCGTAGGTGTTGTTTTTTGCGAAATGCAGAATTGTATCTAGGTATATATACAGGTATACTTGATTGTATTGTTAAACTCCCTGAAGAAGTGTGCGCTAGTCACACGCGTAGGAGAAAATTTTAAGAACATGCTAAGAACATACCCCAGGCTGAGAGTCAGAGTTGTAGGAGAAAATAAAAAAGTTTTACAACTCAAGTAGTTCGCAGACGCGCTGCTCACTGGTTTTACTTTAAAAAATTCTTTGAAAAATTTTAAAAAATTTGGCGGCCATCACAATGGAGCGTGAAAATAATGCAGAATCAATGAGGAAATGGAGAGGGAAAAAGAAAGAAAAGAAAAAGGCCTCAGAACACGTGCTTCACTTAATGCGGGTCACTGTGGCATGTCAGCTACCACTAATACTGCCAAAACATTTAGTACAAAAAGGGTAAGAAAATTTCGTCAGAAAAAGGTCGCAGAAAAAGAGGAAGAAGAACGAAGAAAAAGGCTTAGCAGGGTAAGATCAAGGAGATATCGTGACAAGAAACGGGCCGGCCTACTTACACGACAATCAGCGATGCAGACGGCTTCGCCAAGGGAACAACTGATTTTCAGTCCAGCGGACTTCTTCCTGAAGGCCGAAAAAGCCATTTATTCATTCAAATGGGAATACATTTAAGTCTTACCGCGTAGGACTTGGTCTAGCATAGATCAGATGTAGATCTGAATTTTGCCCATACAAGTAATCGGGAGTAATCGGAATTGCAGGATGTCCGCAAGGCGAGAGTTTGTAATTAATTGTTTTTCTAAATGTATTAGTGAAATTTAGGGAAGTGGCCTAATTGCTTTTTCTTTCCTTTCCCAGAGAAATGATAGAATTAAAGGTGATAATAAACAGGAACGGGTGGCGGGCCCACTCTATTTATCATTGGAGATGTTGCCCCAACCGCCACCAAACAGGGCCAAACAGGGTGGGGGCGGGGCAAACCCAAATTTATCAAGTGACAGATTAGTTTATTTGAAACGTGCTGTAACTTAAAATGCCCTCATCAGTAGGAGCAGGCTGCCTTGTGTTGTCAGCCAAATAAAAATTCTGCCACAGTTGTCAGAATTGGTTCCTGGTAAAAACACTTTGCAATGTAGCAACAGTAAATACCCCATCACAACAAAAGTAATGAATTTGGCAGTCTGCATAAAGCCATGAAATAAAGGGCACGAAAAACTGCTTTCATCTCATCTTTATTTGTGTCACAGAGCCATGTTTTTCTTTGTTTCTGGGCACACTGGCTCTGAGTCAGCTTCCAGAAGAGAAATAGGGCCGTGCTGCCCTCTGTATTCAGGAAATGAACAACATTCTCATCAAGATTTCCCCACCTTATAGCTGAATCGTCAACATCATGACAGTTTGCAGGGGATCTTGCCCCAAAAAGGCACTGGCAAAAGAAGACTGCAAAGCCTGAGGTGCCCAATGACAAAACAGACCATGAAATATAGATCTAAATAATACAATTAGAGAACTTCAATGATGGAAATTAAAATTAAGCAATTTTCTGATCATCTCTCTTTCTGATCAAATTTCTGACTCACCCTAAGCTGTGGATACAAAAGTATAAATGACTCAACAAATTTACAGATTAACATTATAAGCTGTAATTGATGGCATCCCTTCACATTCCATTGCCTTCACCACCTGCCACCTGCCAGCAGATCTTAGAGTAACCAATCATTCATTATAACCATAACCCTAGGTGGGTATGGGCCGGTAGAGTAACCAATGCTACGTACTTAAGCAACTGCTCTTCAGGTCTTTCACAGTTTGTGTTAATCAACTGGCTGGGCCCAGCTTTCAGCCAAATGCCAAAAAAAACAAGTACATAATGCACTATTTACTGCATCATGCACTGGCTCCATTTCATTGTCCATTTGGGGTGACCTCATCAGCCAAGTAACAGAATGTCAGTTCTACACTTTCCAAGCGATTTTTTTAAAATTATTTTCCACAAAGTTTTTTCTGGGGTCACTTTTGCTCAACCTCTCGGAAGACCTGGGTGCTAAGCTAGCATAATTAGCTTGAACGATTGTGCAAGATGTTTACGATATCAAAGGCAGCTACTTACAAAGTTGCCGGAATCCTGAAAACAAAAGCTCTAGTAGACTGTAAGACAGAATTTTATATAAATAACTAAGCCAGCAAGGAATATCATAAGTTGAAATATTTAGGACAGCAAAGTAAAGTATTACAGAGCACAGTGAATGGGGATGAGCAGTTTCAATCTTTGTCAAGTGTGACTGTGGCATGACAGAGTTCCTTGCCACTGGTGACCACCACTCCACCACCACCACCACCACCACCACTACAAGGACAATTCAAGACAAAGATTAGAATAGGCGAATGGTGTACAGTGCTTTAGATATGGGAAAGAAAGGTATTGCTATACTGTGAAATGCTCAACATGCCACTCAGTACGTCATTTTCAACATGGTATGATCATGAAGAGGTACTAAGCAAGGCTCTCGAGGAGGTAGTACAGGAACAATTAACAATAAACAGAGCAAGTCAAGAGAGCAGGTAATAGAAGAAGGCATCACTGATGCCAATGATCAAACAGTAATTAGCATTCCCATGGAGTTGCTCAGCAACAAGCTAAACAGCATGATGAAGATCTCAGGATCCATCACGAGGGTGTTACATACGGAGCTGGGGCCTTCAGTGAAATAGAATCCACAATGAACCCAAAAGGAAGATAAAGGCAGAGTAGACCAAGAAAAGACATATCCATTTCAACATATTTTTGCCAACAGAGTGTTTTGGGAAAAAAAACTAACTGGAAGACATTTCGAGAAATTGTTGACCTTAAAATTACATTTTGTGCTTTTTTTGCTGCCCCCTTAAATTTTTCAAGTTATATTTGTGCAAACATCGCCACATTTAGCACAAATATTTTTCGCAACATACTGTAAACCTATTGAGCCAATTCCATTTCACTTAAAATAACTGGAGATTTGAGGAGTTGATCTTTTCTTGAAATGCATTGGTTACCATCGCAACACAAATAGTTGAAACCCAATTTTACTCAATGTTTTTTTTTTTCAATTAGAACCATGAGACCTAAAACCAGCTCAATTAGATGTATTTTGTACTTTAAATTTGAGGGGTCAGAAGCTAGCTTGAAAAATGTTATTATATTATTGTTGCTATTAATAATAAATTATTAAAGAGTAAACAAATGTGGTCAAGTTCACTCATTCTATGCATTTTGTCTGCCACACAATGCAACAGCACTTTATTGACAACATAACCAAAGCTTGCAGAGATTAGGTATATACCTAAAAGCTCGTTCAGACATTTATTTATTTATTTATTTATTTTTTATTTATTTATTTATTACGATTTACTCCATACAATACAAATACATAATGGAAATTAAGATAACAAAACAAACAAAAAACTGTGGAGGAGACAACCATACTAGGGATGTACCCACTTATTAAAATTTAAAATATATATACAAATACAAATACAAATATTCTAATTATCCAAAAGAAAAATTAAAACATTCCTTTTAAAAGTTGCAATTAGCCATGTTCTAAATGAGCAGGGGACTGGGTACGAGCATATTTTCTCTTCGGTACAAACATTCAATATCGATTGAATTTAAAAATGGGGCACGTCATCTGAAAGAGCATCCAAAAATTAGTAAATTCACCAAATTTGATGGTTATTGGTTCAAACCCAAAGGCATGGTACACTTATTATGGATTGGAGGGACAGGCGTCCTCCAATCCATACTAAGCTCTCTTATTTTAAAAGTGTACCATGCCTTTGTGTTTAAACCAATAACCATCAAATTTGGTGAATTTACTAATTTTTGGATGCTCTTTCAGATGACGTGTCCCATTTTCAATTCAATCGATATTGAATGTTCGCACTAAGAAAAAATATGTTCGTACCCAGTCCCCTGCTCGTTTAGAACATGGCCAATACAATTTACTTCTCTAATATGATTAGGTAAACTATTCCATTCATTAACAATACGGTTAAAAAAACTATATTTAAAACCATTAGTCGTACTTAGATTTGGGACAAGATCCTGAGTTATTTTTTTCCTCAAGTTGTGCCCTGTGCTTCTGTCCTTACAAAATATGAGCTTGTCTGAGATATCTATATCATAATGCTCATTAATTACATTAAACAAAAATGTATTATCTCTAACAAACCTCCTATTAAATAATAAAGACAACAATTTTAACTTCGATAATCTAAGATCGTAATCATCATCAGACAAAGTAATCCATCTGGTGGCTCTTCGCTAAACAGCCTCTAATTTATCAATGTTACGTTTTGTACGAGGGTTCCAAGTTTCAGATGAATATTCCAATAAAGGTCTCACAAGACCACAGTACAGTGTTTTCTTAGTATCAATGTCCTTGAGATCTCCACAAGTTCTTTTAACCAATCCTAACACTCTATCAGCCCTAGCAGTAATTTTGTCTATATGTTGATTCCATGAGAAATCACTGGCAGTGAACAATCCTAAATCTTTGTGCACATTGACACTTTCTAAGGGTTGACCTTCAATAACTAAATAAATAAATAAATAGACTTCCACTTAACTTGGATCTTTCCACCATTATCATCCGATAATGCTCATGATGGCAACGCGCATCGCCCACGCGATTACTCCCAATCGAATCTCGTCCCAGATCCCGCGTTGCTCTTGTCTGGGGGGAAGTGAACGTGTGAAAAGCGTGCACAGCTCGTGCTAAGTGCGTTCTGGAACAACTTGAGGTAAATTCAGTTGAGAAACATTACTAGTATGGAGAGGCAGACTGTTTTTAAGTCATACTTGGACGAGTTCTTTGGGAGTACCCAGGTAAGGCAGATGAGTATGAGGATTATATTACCGTAATTTTATTCGTTTTGAAGAGAATGTAGCGAAAACGTTTCACAGTGGCCTTACCGTTTTGAAATATGAGCCGCGGGTAGTGAAGCACGTTTGTCATCCTCTGAATAAGAAACACGAATCTTGTTTAGTCGAATTGTATTGAATGTATATTGGTTTAGTACAGTCGATTTCTAGTAAGATTACAGCGTTTTACTTTAAGCCAAATTCGAAACGTTTGGCTTCCGATAAACAGGCAGTGGGAATCAATAAACTCAATGGAATACTGCCGTCAATGTGCAAGGAAGCAGGTTTTAAGCCTAAGAGTAACGTGCCGCCGCATTATTTAACGCAGGCGTCGAAGAGAAGTTGGAAATCACTTCATGGCATTGCCTCTGACCATGTGAGACAGCTGATGACATATTATACCACGTAATACTAAACAACACTCGGGTTAGCCTAATTAGCACTCCGGTTAGCCTAAATAGCACTCTGGTTAGCCTAACTAGCACTCTGGTTAGCCTAAAAAGCATTTTGGTTAGCCTACATTAGCTCGAGGTTGCTTGCGGTTAGCCTTTATACTGAGGTTAGGATTTATAGCTAAAAGTTTCGGAATTCTGGCAGCTGGTCGTCGGTGGCCTAGTGGGTATGATACTCGCTTGGTAATCCGACGACCCGGGTTTGAATCCTCTTTCTACCAACTTTTTTTAACATAAAAAAAAATAGCCCTCTGTGAGGACATGTGGTTACGTTTGGACTACGTGGCGGTCAGCAGTTACACCAATAAAAGCAAGCACCTTGCATATTTTAAAAGTTGAAATTGACCCGAAATCATTACCTGTAGTAGGTAGTCTCGTGGTTAGTATTTTTGTTCCTGACACATTGGATCCGGGTTCGACTCTCCCACAGCGCATTATTTGTTGAACATTTTCTTTTTTTTATATTTTTTTTTCAAGATGTCTAGTACATTCCCCGTATTTAGCTGCACGTCCAAGTCCTGAAAACTCCATTTGAAGTTCATAGTTTGGGTTAAATTTCATGCCGTGTGTCTTGAGAAAATCCTCCTTGACAAACGAACCAGAAATGAAGATTTTTAAGACATCAATGTCCACTTGTTTCTGCCGTTGAGTATTCTCCAGATTCATTTCCTTCAATTCTAGACTTCAAAAGATGTCTTGCAATCGTTAACGGAGAAAAAACATTGCCTCGAAAGAGCCTACAACAGACGCCATTTTCTTTGTTTGGTCAACCATGCGTGAGTATAGGGCATGGGAAAACGAGCCTGCAATGTCATATACGTTCTGACAACATGGTAAAAAGAAAAAAAATTCCGTGTACTGCGTGGTACTTGTAAGACTAAAAAAAATAAAAACAATGTTCTTACTAAATGAGTATTAAGTCCCTTTCGAAAAAAAAATAATCTTCCATATGTTTTGGGCTCAGCACTTCTTCTTCTTCCACTAAAGAAGAGTTCTGACAACGCGACGGTCAGCAGTTATTCCCATGAAAAAACTTACAGACTTACTAACAGACCCTCTAGCATTGTACGGTTACTGACGTAACCACAAAAAGTTAAGTGTGATTTTACATCATGTAAGAAAGAATGGTCTGAAGCAATGCCATGTAGTGCTTTCCAGAGAAGTTAATTAAGGACCGTACTGGTCACAGATCGAATGTGTTGTTTAAATATGAGAAGGTTAGTGAAATGAAGTCTACTGAGGTTTCCGCTATATTGGCACCTAAGTGCAGCTCTACAAGTAATGTTTCTTTGAGTAAAGAGGTGTCAGAAACTGCTGTAGAAGTTGGTAGTTCAGCAAGTACTTGTGAATTCAAGTCCTGTCCATATTTGAATAATTGTACCATAAGTCTTATGTAAACGGATTAGCCAAAAATGAATGAACGTAAGGAAATCAATTTATATTTACTTTGCACTGTTTCTGTAATTGCGTTTTGGAATTAATAAACCTTGTCTATTCACGTCGGTGTTTGTCATTAATATTTAAATTAGGATAACCCTGCATCACAAGGGTTTGACGTTTTGTCAAACTCTAGAGTTTGATATTTCTGTCCAGTGTTTCATCGGGGTTTCAAACCACACGCACCTGACAAAATTGGCGTATCCTGATTGGCTTGTAAATGCATGAATTATTAATCAGTTTGAGAACTTCATTTCTTGCCTCTTTCACAAGCTCAACCGCAAGAAAACCATTTCCTTGGTACATTGTCATACACTTGTTTCATGCTAAATTTCAGGAGTTTACCATAAATGATTTTGATGCTACGACTATTTTTGTAATGACCTATTTCATTGATGGATTTCAACCAGAGGGCCCCCTTAACTGTCATATGTGCATCCGAAAAATGCATTGAAACTTGGTACATTTTAATACATACTTTTTATCAGAACCTGGCTAAAGATAAAGGGAGCTTTACAAGAAAATTTAAGAGAATTTAGCAAAATAGCTCCCCCAAATTTCAGCAGTGAAAAAGACAACATTTGCAAGAGCAAATTCAAACCATGATCAGCCAAAAGCAAGAGCAACATTAGTGGGAACTATTCCCAGCTTTAAAGTTAAATCTTTATTTTTTTAGTGCTCAAAATGGTTTATTTGTACAAAGTACATAGTTTTTATTGTGTAATCTTTTATTTTTTTGCAATTTGTTAGAGAACATCCTCGATATGGATAAGGACCAACATTTCTATTTATGACAATATTTTTCATTGTAATAAACATATTGTCTTGTGAGAAAGAACATTCAAGGCTTGAAAAAAGGCAAACCAAATGATGCTGTGATAGGAGATGCAAAACTGTTATGGTTTCACAATCAGGAACTGTGTCAGAAACTTGCAAGGAACAAAGGTGGTGTCAGCAAGTATACTTCATTGTGAACAAACCTGTTGGTCCTGTTGCCGTAAAACCTATCATGTGAATTGTTGTTGTTGAGGACCGTTTAGAATGGCTTCATAACTATTTATATGAAGTTAATTCAGACTAACCCTGACCTCTGTCTAATATTACAAAAGTGAGAATTTTTATGCAGAGTGAATTTAAGTATCCCTTGTTTACTGTTTTAGAATCCACAAATAATTATTGAAATACAACTCAAGTAATTAAAGTGCACATCCCATCAGTCAGTGAACTGTTACACATCTGCAGTGACATTGTCTCAAGAGATGAGACATCCTAAGAGATGTTCCTAAAATGAGGAAATTACCTCAATTTGACAAGACCATTGTGTGATGAGTCCAAGAACATCTAAAGGCAGTAAAAACACCAAGTGGGGCAAAAATACCAAGCATGCCACTGAAACTCTTCCACTACACATGTGTCAAAAGGAGCTGCCAATTGTAGAGGTTACCACAACTGTAAGTAGAACCATGACCTTAATAAAAACACAGAAATTGGTGAAAATACAACTCTGCACCAGACAAAGAATAGGATCAAAGAGACAATAGCCCATTGGAGAAGTTAAAACAAATGAGGCTACAGTAAACTTTCTTTCAAAAACAATTCATTCTAATAAGGAAGGGCAACAATGCTGCCATCCTACTGACAAAGAATGAATCAATAAAATGTACAGTACAACCTCTGAAGAGATACCATAGTTTCTGTTTATTAACAACACTAAATTTGTTTGTTTATTTAGTGGTACTAAATACCTTGACACTTGAGTGCATATGAAGTAAACACACTTCTTTTTAAATGTTTACATATTATTTATCACTTTCCGAGTGCAAAAATGCAACTTTTTATGGCATGAATGCTCATCACATGCTTTTGGGGGGGCACTAAGTTCTAATTAATTTGGTATCTGGGTAGTGTTTCAAGTTTTGCGCTCAGCCACAATTATATTGCAAGGCTGTGGCAGCCTGGACATTAAACCCGCAGACAGATTTGCATAGTAAAGAAGGAAGGTAGACATTCAGGAAAAACTGACTGTGTGGTTGGCAGCCCAGCACTGTCTTTTGCATGAACAAGACTGCAAGGCCGGGACCAACTGTGCATTATTTCCAGAAGGACCAAACTTTATGGCAGAATTGGACTCGTCTTGTCGGGACCTGCAGGAGAAATTTTGTCCCAGCAAAATCATCTGCTCTTCTTGGGGGGAGACTGGGGAGACCGTCATGGCGGATACATGCTCTACTTGACGGTCCGGCAAAATTAGGGTTTTTTGGCAAAGTTTCAAAAACAATTAGCACTTGGAAGGAAAAAAGTTGTTTCCTTTGCGCCCATAGGCCGTGGTGTTCTTGAACCGCCTTGTATGGGCGGAAAAAAGCGAAAGAAACCAAAACGTGGTTCAAGCTCATCGGGAAACGAGGAAGACATCATGGCTGCTTCGAACGTCAATAATGGCGAGAGCATTTACAGCGACCTTAAATACTCCATTGATTGCCTTAGGCAAATTGTATCAGAGGGTTTCGTTAAACTACAGTCCGACTTAGATGTATTACGGTCTGAATTTAAAACTGACATAGACCAAGCAAAATTGTCGATTAACGACATCGAGAAAAGCCTGACCTTTACCCAGAGCGAAGTAGAAGACCTCAAAGAACAGTTTCAAACGGAGCAGAAGGTACGTTCAAACCTTTACCCAGAGCGAAGTAGAAGACCTCAAAGAACAGTTTCAAACGGAGCAGAAGGTACGTTCAAAAGATTTGGACGCATTAAATAAAAAGATTGCTGACCTGGAAAAGAAATCGAAACAAGAAACGGAAAACAATATAACTCTGGAACAATACACGCGGCGCGAAAACCTTCGCTTCAACAACATCCAAGAAGAGGAACATGAAGACAGCAAAGTGGTAGTGTATAACATTCTGGAGAAAGAGCTTGGCAACGATGTCTCAAATATTAGATTTCATGCGGTGCACCGAATTGGCAAGAAAACCCAAGGCAAGTGCAGACCAATTATTGAAAGATTTGTGTGCCGGGAGGACCGAGACAGAGTGTGGTCAGTCAGAGGTAAGCTCAAAGAATCTTTTTTACACACCGACGCATACATCACTGAGGATTTCGCCAGGGCCATCCAGGAGGAGTGCAAAATTTTGATCAAAGCTATGATGAAAGCTCGCAAAGAGCATGACCTTAATGACGCAAAAGTGAAGGGCCGATTCCTGTTTATAAACAATAAGAGATATGACTTTACAAACATTCCCGAATACCTTAAGCAATCTCAGGAGTAGTACTATTATTTACTGACAGGCCTATAAGCTTTTTTTTTCGTCATTGACACGACGACTTCTTAGGATTGAATGGTTTTTTCCTTTTTTTTCGTTTCTTTTTTTGATATTTTTTTCTATGCAAATCTCTCATAGCTACTTGAAAAGCAATCCCAAACTGTGATAGCTATTTCCAATGTGCGCATCTAATTATTCCGTTTGGCAAAAAAATCCTTTTCAGCTCAATGATGGACGTTAACACCTATGAACTCTTTTGGGACTCTAGTCTAACAATTAGAATTTTTTATATGTTAATGTATTTGTGTTATTTGTGTAAATATTTTTTTTTCTGTGACCCGTCTGTTATCGTTAGCATTGTAATATATTGTACCATGATGTAAATAAAAGCTGTCATTAAAAAAAAAAAAGTTCAGAGAACTTTAATGAAACTTGCTTTCATTTAAACAGCAGGGCTGGGTTAGATTTATTGCCTTCGACCAAGGAAAACGCTCTCTAAATAAGTTTAAAGTCTGGTAGTCCAGGAAAGTTAACACATCTGTCTGTTCTGTTCATTGTTCTGAGATCAAGGAGCAATTTTACATTCATAAACACCAAAACACACTGACAAGTTTGTTTTGTAAATTCATCTCCAGGGTCTTATCCAAGTTTACAATGGCAGTTTGAAGACTTTGTGGATCGCCCTCTAGGTGAATTTCCGAGAAGGGCATTGCAACATTGTTTATATTCTGTTTAAATGAAGGATGTTGTTGTTGTTGTGGTTGCTATGCAACAACACATGGCAGCTGCCATGTACCAAACAAAAAAAGGAAAGTTGAGCATATGGCAACACTTCGGTTTTGTAAAAAAAAATGATGGCTTTGTGGACAAGACCAGAGTTGCATGCAAGTTGTGTCCTTCTGGAATGATACTACTACAGATCTGACCAATCATATGAGAAAGAAACACAGCACATCTGAAGCAGTTTTCCTATAACAAGTCTCAAGAAAGCATGTGCAGATCATTTCAGTGCATCCAACCCTCCAAGTTAAGACCATTTTAGTCGCCATGGCGACTACAATTTTGGAGCTGGCGACTAAATTGGAACTGAAGTCGCCAGCCTGGCGACTAAAATTGAGAAGAAGGATTGAAAGTGTGAGCTTAATTTAGCGACTAAAATTTTTCACTGGCAACCAAACTTGAGCAGTCAGTGGCCAAATGACCACTAAGGAAAAAAATAAACTTGGAGGGTTGGCGTCAATGAGTTCTGTGGATGTACTGGTATCAAACAAGGAATGTCAGCCAGTAATGTCAACCAAATACACCACAGGAAAGATTAAGTTTATCGACCATGTCTGGGCAATTACCCCAGCATTATGTACTTCTTAACACTAACCTCTCCCTCTCAAAATTCCTTTTGCCATTGTTATTGGTTTAGAACAGAATATTTTCAAGGCAGTAGTTCCTCAGTCAGTGTTCTTCCAAAACTTTTAAGTAGATGTTGAATGTTTTGTAGGAGGCGGCACTGAGCAATGAAGCAATATACACATCATGTAATGTTACATGAAATACAAACACCTGGCCACTAATGAGCTGAGAGTTGTTCACTTCCTCCAACACTTGTTCGCTTCCTCGTACACGGCATTCTTGCTCCATTTTTTTCGCATCTTCAGCCCAATTTACATTGCTTTCAGCTTGGACGGGTAATTGAAAGGTTGAGAAAACAAAAAAGTAGTAGTTCAAAGTTGAATTTCTTTGACCAAATATGGTCATAATCAATATTATGGTGCAATCCCAGTTTTGGACATTGGAGCGAAGAGTTATGGTGATGATTCGCTCACGCTGTTTTGTTGAATGCCTCTTCCTCGACTCCTGCACTTTTGTTGGAACATTGTCTTTGAACAACTGAAGTTCGCTAATGGATTAGAGACTGTGGCAACTGGATCCGTAAGATCTGAACATTGTATTTATCGCTGTGTTTACTTGTATCGAAATGCTAGTTGCATTGTTTACCCTGTTCATGTAGAAGCTTACATGTTTGTCAATATTAAAAGTGTTGTTTCTTGGATCACGCTGATTCTTGTTACACATTCGTAACAAGACTGTTTTACATTTACATTCTTATCTTGAAAAAATGTTATCTCGAGAGTGGCCAGCACACCCAGGACTACTGGAAGGCGATTTATGCCAGTCGTCGGTGCTTACTGAGAACACTGCTCAGTACAGGAAGGAGCCATCCATAAATGCTACAGAAAATCCTCTTAACTGGTGGTATCAACAATGTGAAGGATATCCTTCCTTAGCCATCATGGCAACAAAGTATCTTTGCATCCCTGCTACTTCAGTTCCCTCAGAGGGAGTGTTTTCTACTACAGGCAGGTGATATAGTCACTGCCTTATGGTCTCCATTGAAATCAGAACATGTTGATAAGTTAATTTTCTTCAAAAGAATTGGAATCCTTAACAAGAGTGATGCCAACTAATGCATCAAGCCATCAGCTACTGTATTCATTACTCATTTTTTCCAGTTTCTGGAAGGTATCAGTAATTATTACTATTTCATAATATTTATGATTTTGACTCATGCTGACGTGTAACAATCACTAATGAAGTGACTATAGTATGTACAACTTTGTACACGACTTGCACCCAGCAAAGAACATGTTTGCTGTAGGGGCTGTTCACTGATCAAAGACAGGTGGAATTTTAAATGTGAGACTTTGATAAGCTTCTTTCTATGGTAGACTTCCATTATATTATACGAAATAAAAAAATACACAAAGCATTTGGTTTCCTGTTTTATTTCCTTTATATCACTTCACTGTGCAGGAATGGTGGGATTGGGCAAATATATCAAAAAAAATCTTATCTCAATGCAATAAAAATTACGACACCGTAATGTCACTATCACAATACTATTGCAATATTATTTTAACTATTGCAATAGTCAAACTTACCTCAGCTGTCACCCGTTCTGGGAAAGCATTGTATATTAACCCATTGACGCCTGAAGGTTTTTAGCACGCACCCACCCCTAAATACCTGGCTCTTTTACGGCATTTAATGTAAGCCTGGGAGTGGAAAAAATAAACCATATGCGCAGTAAATCCAGACAAATAATTAGTTCTTGAAGTAAACTTTTATTCCAACTAGACATGTTGAAAGACTTATTTATGAATTGAAGAGTTCATCAGCCTTGATAAATAAAAAATTGATCCCAAACCAAACTTCAAGACAGCGACAAAATTTAATTCACCTCCGCGCGTGATTTTAGGAGCTCGCAAAAACACAGACTTTGAACAAAGTCTTAAAAATATCGTAAAATACTCTGGAAAAAGGTAGGTTGTACAACTGACACTGCCATTAATTCAATAGTACTAAGGTATTTTCTTGGTGCAGAAAAGCGGTAATTCGAGATGACAAAAATATTTCCATATCACGGCGGCGTGAAACAGCAAAAATCGCTGACAAAACTACAGAATTCTTGCCACTTAATGAACACTAGCAACGCTTTCAACGCTTTCCTTTATTTTTAACATTAATAAACAAACTCCGTTGTATTTTCTGAAGCACCGTAGTAATTTTTTAAAGCTAAAAACACAACTCAAAACAAAGCGGCTAAATAAACAACTGAATCAAGTCTCGGTGAAAAGATGCGTATCAGATAACAACATGTGCGTGTCAAATCTGTTCGCTTCAAAAGCCTGAAAATTCCGAACTTAAGATTGATAAATGAAAGAAACTTGAAAGACACTTTGTTTCGAATTAAATTTTATTAAGGATAAAGCCAAGAAATGTATTCAAAAGCGTCAAAAAACCAAAAAAATTCAAAGCCGTGTAATTCTGCATCAAGAATTAATTATTCACATGTTCACGCTAAAGCGAAAGTTTTAATTTTAGCCGATGGCTTTTGCAGTCAATTGTTCACTCAATGGCTTTACCGATCCTTCTAAAAAATCCATCCATATTCGAAGCACTACTGTACATTACCATTTTTGTTTTCAAAAGTCTTGAGAAGCCACATTAAGCTTGTGTGTTGGTCCGTTATTTCTATTCAAAACACATTTCGAAGCGCCATGACGCCGTGTCTTCGCAGCCGTGGAAGGAAGATGAATCCGTCCTCAACGAGGTTTAAGCACTCTATATTCCATGATTTTCCATTTTAGAGCCACTTAAAAATTGGTCGGTGTTTCTTCTTTTCATTTTTAGCCCCAAAGAGGGAATATTCTGTGTTCCGAATGAAAAACAAGGCCTTGAAAGTTTGTAAACAAGAGCGGTGATACGCCATGATTTTCTTGTACATTTTGAACGCACAAGTAAAGACGAAAAACCTTCTTTCTAGGACCCCTAGAGTTCTCTAAAAATATGCACAGAAAACAGATTCTGATTGGTTTATTTGCCCTTATTATCAATAGAACAATAGGAGAACCAAAAAGTCTCCAGGGAGGGACGGAAAGGGCATTTGTCACCATGTGCTTTTTTCGGGCGGTTACAGGCGGCACAGGCGCCAACGGGTTAATTATGCGTGTAGTGTAGTGTTTGTCTTCTAATACTATTTAGAGACAATTCATGATAGGTACATGATATGCTGTTAGGTTACAATCTGAATCATAATGGATGGGTTCTTCTGAAAAATCGGAATTTTGATAAAATAGCATGCTTGCAACAAAAAATTATGTTTTAAAATATCAAGAACTGCTTCAGTTTACAACCCCTACCAATGAAAGAAAAATTCCAATTTTCACTGACAAATTCACTCACTGGTATCTTCTACACAGACAGATGTTCTTTTGGTTGGTCAAGCAATCTTTCCTTCAAAACGTTGCATGACAAGCTACCACTCTTACTTATCTCTCCTGGTCGCAGCCTTTTCCAACTGCCTGGCATCGTTTTCCCTGGTGGTACCCATCTTTAGGCCGAATGCACTCCTTTAATCGTTGTTCACTTCTTGCACTAGTTAACACAGTGACCCAGGCATTCTATGCAACTTGCAAGTTTATACTAGTTGTGCAACGTTTTCGCAGAATACCGCATAATATCGAACGGCTTTTTTGGCTACTGTTTGCTGTATTCTTCATTGCATTTGTATTTCGCAATCCATCGCTGCCAGAAATAGATGTCTCAAACTTACCCAATTCAACAAATAGGAAGGCCTGCGATGGGTGCGTCCCCACCCCCTCACGTGCCGCAAAGGTCCACTTGAGAGTATAACTGCAGGACCTGAACAATCGATGAAATCGATAATCGATGGCAATCGATAACAATCGATGACAATCGATATCAATTAATCGATTGATATTGATAATCGATGAACAATCGATCACGAAAATTTGTGTGATTATTGATTGTCATCGATTATCAATATTAATCGATAATCGATGGGAATCGATCAATTAACTACATCGATTATCATCGATTATCAATATCAATCGATAATCGATGGGAATCGATCAATTAACATAATAGATTGTTTTCAATATGCAATATCAATCGATTACCTATTCAGTCAAACATTCAATTGTCAATTTCATCAAGTACTAATAAAGTTACACATTTTGATATGATTGCTTTTTATTTGAGTAAAAACTAGCGAGTAGCAATGGGTAAACTTGTTTATTCACCCACACGTTTCGTGGGAGTTTAAAATTCATAGAAACGTACTATGGATTTGTGTGTAAGAAAAACAAGCCCCAGCTGGCAAATTAGGCCTGTTAGGCCTGGGGCGAATAAAATCGTCGCCCAAGTAACGTGACGCCCACAGACATTGCATTCTGCGGATGTCGCATGAGGGTACGATCTACGGCGCTGGGTCACGTTTCACCGCGGTAAAACGTAAAAAATAAGAAAACTACTTCAAAGATAAGGTTTTCATTTTCACTGTTCAAAGTTTGATACTTAACAAGTATTCTCCTGGTTTACTAAATTTTTTGGAACTTTACTAAAAAAGTTCTAAGCGTTTGAAAACGGCGAAATGCCGACTGTCGGCGCCATTGTCAAAGCAATTTTGATCGGGTGCAGAGCATTTTAAAAGTAAAGAATCTCGTTTGAGAGAACTGAAAATATATTTACCCTCGGCAGCTATTTCACATATCCTTACTGATGCTTCCACGTTAACGTGAATGATTTTTCTCGAAATAAGAAAACAAAAACATCCTCAGACGTTTGACCGCGGTGAAGGGTCATGTACGCTTAAGTGCGGACAAACTTGACTCCTCTGTGCCCTGCGCCCAGCTGCAGGTCAGTTGAATCTCGATGCTAAATCGATCATATTTGTCCTACTGACAATGAGATATGTTAATTGTCTTTATTTGTGCTGTTTTTCACAGAGCCACATCGATGAACAATTCTCAAACTTTGCTACTGAGGTTTAAAAATAACATACGATCTGCGTACACTCCCGCGATACCTGAAGAAACGGAGACATCAAAATAGTGCCAATCGATGGCAATCGATGAAGTTCGTGACCACCTAAGTGTGATTATCGATTGATTATCGATTGGCCGATGCCAATCGATGCTAATCAACAGTAATTAATCGATTGTCATCGATTGATCGATTGATTTTCCGATCATCGATTTTCATCGATTGTTCAGGTCCTGATAACTGTCAAAATGCAAGAAATGTGGACTTCAACAACTCGATTTTTCCAAATTTCCCGGGAAAATATACCCCCGGGTCCCCACTTGACGCTCACGCTTCCGACGCTCACACCCACCCAAGCAAAATCCTGCCTACGGTACTGACAACACAAATAATCAAACGTGAATTGCCTAAAATACACAATATTCTCAAATTATAAAAACAGAACCATCAAAACAAAAAACCTTTAACAAAGACCCTGGTGGCACCATAAACAGGTATCGAAAATAAGCAAAACAAGAAAGCCACAACCTTTGAAGCACAACACGGCTGCATAATTTTCCCGCGTGAGAGAAATGTTCACATGCCTAAGTCTTAAATAAAGCAAAACTTTGCTCTTTTTGTCAAGAACATCAAACTTTACTGAATAAAGCTAAATAACCATTTGCTTTGGGGGACATAAGAAAGAAACACCAGTAAAAAAACGCGGTAAATGAGAGCCCACATGAAACGGGGAGGCTTGTCCTTTGCAGGAGGGTTCAACAGCTGTCATGGAATGCAAAACATTCCGAGCTGACAACAACAAACGACATTATGTAATTCCATTATCAAAGAACAAATGTGACCAAATGTCTACTGACCTGTTTTGAAGTATTACAATTATGCAAAAGAATTTCATGGCCACATTTTCCCTCCAGAAGGAACGAAGAGCCTCACCAGACAAAAAGCTCAGCTGAACACGAGCAAAGATGACATCGTGGGAATCAAATTTCATCACGTGGGATGCCTCGTGGGATCGGCCGTTAGATACTTCATGTAATCACCATGAAAAGAAACTAGGGCTAAACTTCTTTACAAATGGCGGCCTTTTTCCTGTGACAGCATGAAACTGGTGGATACTACTATTCGAAGCTTTCGAGTGGCGAAAGTTTTCCGGGAAAATAGCGATCGGATTAATCATATAGACTTTTCACCGAATGGAGAGACTCTTATTACAAGCAGCGACGATGATTCAATTGTAATTTATGATTGCGTCGAGGGAAAGTAAGCTAAGATTTGAATTAAAATCACGTTTAGCTTATTATAGTTTCAGAAGGAAAGAGTTAGTGGTTTGGTGATTAGGTTTATCAATACAAATATCGACTCTCTGAAAATTATATTTCTGATTTTTTTTACTCTTGTCGCCTTTTCAGACCAAAAAGAACTCTTTACAGCAAGAAATATGGGGTCGCTCAAATCCAGTATACACATGCAACAAACACAGTGATTCACACTTCGACAAAGATTGATGGTAAGGCGTTAAGTTAAGAACTAAAACATAAGTGAAAAACACTTGTGATTTAGTTAACGAATAGTGCTGTAGGAATGCAAGCAACAAATTAAGCTTATAGCAATCTGAAACTCAGGAAATGTGCTAAAACCTGAAACAACACAACAAAACCAGCTAAATGAAACGTTCAAAGCAAGTGAAAGTACTGAAATGAACCGAAACGGCAGAAATGAATGAAACAAAACAAAATCACCAAACAAGCGTTATCATTATTGAGAGCTAACCGTATTTAAACAGAGTGCTAACCATGACTGGAGTGCTATTCAGGCTAACCGGAGTGCACCTTCCACTCCAGTTAGCCTGTTTACAGTTACAGTGTAGCTTTCAGTAATGGTAATGGGCCTTGCTTGCCGCAGTGATTTTGTTTCAGTGGTATTTCAGCCTACATGTATGTAATCAAGCAAAAAGCACAAAAAAGGTATCCAGATTAATCGTACCCAACTCGGATGATTCGTACCCAGCAAATTAAGATGTTTCGTACCCATTGTATTACCAAGTTGTTTGTATCAAACAGTATCTTGTTCTGGTTAAGTATTGTGTTTAACAAAGCCATATACATATATAAGCCATGAACAGGATACATTGGTTCAAGGTCATTTCGCTACAAAGTCAGTTCGCTTCAAGTGGTTTTGATACAACTCGAAGTCGATTAGCTGCAAACTTTAGAAACCCAAAAGTCGATACACAGCTTAATTTGATTTGCTACAGAATTTGAACTCAAGAATTTTTCAGGAACAGTCGTGTGTTTGCCTCGAACAATGAAATTTTTCGTATATTCAGTACCCAATTTTTTCCCGTGTGCTGATAACAACAAACTTTACAATTTTACATAACCGTTGATCATGACATTCATTCACTCACTGATTGAGGAAATAAGGCAAACCAAATCTTCGGAAATAACGAGAACAGACACAGTATTTACTTCAACTACAAGTTTAATGGTAACTATTTTCATTTGCATGCTGCAGTGTTTGTCTTTGAGAAAGCCATTGGCCTTTATCATTACAAGGTTTGTATCTAAAAATGACTTATAGGTTTTTGTAGTGAATCGACTTTTATGTTTTGCGCGAATGTGCAGCGAATTGACTGAACATCTGTAACAAATCGACTCCGACTTGTATCGAAATCGACTTGACATGACTTGAAGTGAAACAACTTTGTAGCGAAACAACCAGACACCGATACATTATGTCTGCTTATATAGCCTGGAACCAAGCCCATTGTGGAGTCTGGGATGAGCAAGAAAATAACGTGAATTCAATTGCCACTGGCATTCTGCAATAGCCAAAATCTTTAATGATTTTCAAGATAAAAAACATGAGCGGATCCGATTGATGTTTCGTTTCAAGTGAATTTCTTAGCCCAAATGGAAGTGAGTGACGAGTCCTGCATGATACAGATGCAAAACATATTTTGATACATACATGTATGAATTTATTTTATGCAATATAACATTAAGCATCCTAAATCATTCTCAAAAATGCTTTTTGTTATGAATGTTGACCATGGTACGAATCATCAAGATGGTTGGGTACAAACCAACCAAGATTGGGTACAAATCGTCTACATTTGGGTACGAATCTTCTGAGTACAAATCGGTCATGTGTATGAAACGACTGGTAAACAAAAAAATATCTCTTTTGCAAAATTATCGCAAGTGGCATCAGTATTGTACTTGTACAATATTCATGTGGCTTTGTGCAAAATGATTGATTGAAAACATGATTGAAAGATAAGCATACAGTGTATGCCAAGCAAAGGAAAGTACCTTAAGTAAGGTTCTGTTTACAAAAAAGTAATTATAATACAGGAATAACATGGTGTGTTAAAGAACAGCCAGGTAGTTTGTACTTCTATATTATAGCTCCAGCACACTTTTTTTATAAGAACATCTAATTTGGGGCCGAGGCTGAGCGTTATTTTTTGCACGATTTGAGGCTGAAAATCTTCTTAAGACGTTCTTAAGTTACATGCTATAGTATTCATTAAATCAATGCGGACGAAACCAGGAAATGTATTAAACAGCATTGTTCACCGAATGTGGTGCATGAAGTTGCTCTTGACATGCTTGTGCGGCCTGCTCCCTGTGATCTGGTGCCACAGACAAATTCCTTTTAAAAGCATCCCCGTAAGACCACAGTTTTGCATTTATTTATAATGCTCATTTTACAAAAAATTAAACCAAATGGGCAAAATAAAGATGTTCTCTGACTCTCAGCCTGGGGTATGTTCTTAGCATGTTCTTAAAATTTGGGCAAATCTCAGCCTCAACATTCTTATAAGAAAGGTTCTTATAAAAAAAGAGTGTATTGTTAAAACCTTATTTTCTAGAAACCTGTTGTAAAATCATTTTTATTTTATTTATTTTCTTTGTAACAGATACCATTCGTTATCTCTCTCTTCATGACAACAAATATCTCAGATATTTTACTGGTCACACTAAGAGGTAAGGATTGGATTTGGATTTTAACTAATATCCAGGCTAATTGGCTCTCCCAAGAAAAGTCTTGGAAATCACAAACATTTTACCACAGTTTGTGTGAGGCTAATATTTAACAATTTTTCCCAGGAGTGAAGGGAAAAAGTGGAAAACCTGGAAAGTTATGGAATGTAAGAATTTCAATTTTCAGGCCTGGAAAGTCATAGATGTTAAAGGGGCATTGTCACGGATTTTAACAGATTTTTGAACAGCCAAAATCTTATTTGTGTCGAAGGAAACCAAAAACTAATAGTCCACTTTTATTAACAATTGCTATATTAGAGCACTGAAACTGTTAACAGGCGTCTTTAGCTGCAGATGGCTACGATGGAAATGGATTACAACTTGAAAAGTTTAGCTAAACTTTTCAAGCTGTTTCCGCACGTCTTCAAAAAATCGATATTTTATAGCCGTAGTTAGATTTCTATCCATATATTACGGTTATATCTTCCTTTAGATGTTCAAAGGTAATGATTTTCATGGGTTAAGTTGCCTACCACTAATTTCAGAACAGTTTATGCCAAAAATCTGCGAAATCCCCGTGACAGAGCTCCTTTAAGTGTGGGTCATGGAGAATGATGTTAATCAAAAAGTACAAAATAAATTAGGTTTTTTCACAAAGAAAATGGTAAAAACTTGCCCAAAATGTAAGATGATTTACCAAAAAAATTAACAGTCAAATTTAGCTCATGGAAAACTTGGAGAAGTCATGGAAAAGGTCATGGGACATCGTGGAATTTCAAAAGCTCAAAAGACTACGAACCCTTCATGTAGTACATATAACATATAATCTATGGTATAATTTCAATATATATTTTGTTACACATTTACTAATGGGAGCTTTCCTTTTTTGCGTAGGGTGATGACTCTTCACATGTCACCTATGGATGACACTTTTGTATCGGGTTCATTGGACAGGACTTTAAGGTTATGGGACTTGAGATCTCCAAATTGTCAGGTACTGATCAAAGTTATTTTAATAAATTTGAAAAGGGATTTTGCTAGACTACTGTAATTAGCTTCTTTAAAAAAAGCGGGGTTCTCATGCAAAACTTTCTTATCAAATTATCTTCATGTACATGTATACTCTGCCAAAAAAATCAGTTTTTGCTTGCAGAGACCTCCAAAATTACTATTTGCCTGTACAAATTTGCATGTACAAGCTGACCTTGACCAACCCAAACTATAAGCTAATTGAGAAAGAAGACTATTAATGACTTAATAAATACTTTAATGAACAATTTAAAAAGGTTTCTTGAGTCTTATAAATCAAGGAGTTTTATTTCTTGGGAGTGAAGTGGCAAGGTATTCCAAATGATCCTTGTTACGGTAAACAGACAAAGAAGGTGGAAAACATTTCCGTATTAAAAATGGTTTATGTTGATCAGGGTGTACAGGTCCGAACTTTATGGTTGGTTTTTGATGCTGTACTTTCAAGTTTTTTATGCTATCAATATTGTCACTTCATTGGTACATGTTAAATCAAGTGTTAAATCTTTTCATCAAAGTTGAAGAGATCAACTATGCTGCATGATTTGAGGGACCATGTTCCCAGTCATTTCTATATCCATTAAGTCACTTGAAGATATATTGATTTCTTATCAAGGGACTGATGCATGTAAATGGGAGACCTGTGGCAGCTTTTGATCCTGAGGGCCTCATATTTGCCGCTGGTGTGGACTCTGAAATGGTGAAACTATATGATTTAAGATCATTTGACAAGGTAATTATATGTTTAGTGAAACTATTAATACTGTGGAATATGAATGATTTAGTATAATTTCCACAGGTGAATTCAATTCTGATTGGTCGAGAAGCTCGCACTATGACGCTATATTCACTGCGCTAGGCGGTGAATATAGCATCTCAAGGCTTGGCTACTAAGCCATGCCACGTTTGCCATCCAGGCCAGTGAACATTGCGGCATTTGCTGAATGAAAATTTCTCTCATTTAAAAGAAATCACTCCAAGTCCTGGATATTTAAAATATTGGGAATTTTTCAAATTAACTACCAACTGAAGGCTTTTGGACCGGAAATATTTTCAAGAGATGGTTTTCAAGGCATTCGAATTGATCGTAAACATGGTGGTTTTGGAGATTGCACGCGGCCGTGTACTCAGTCAGATCGACTGGCAAAACATTATTTAGTTCTCTTCTCACTGGAGCTAGTAATTTCGAGAGGATTCACACAATTGTTCAGAAGTCACCAACGATTAAACAAAGGTACCAGATGTATCTATCTTTTTCGTAGTGTTTGTTTTGTTCTGTTTTATTGCTAAAACCTGAGTGAAAATTATGATTTCAATCGAAGAATTAAACTGGTTTACACGTATGCAAGCGAGCACTTGTGTTTGTTGTTTTCGTGTTTTCTATTATTATTTTTCAGTTTTTGATATTCACCTGTGAAAATTATACTAAAACAATTATTCGCCTCAGGCTCAGTGATTATTGTTGAATAATCCCCGAGACGAAGTCGAGGGGATTATTCAACAATAATCACTTCGCCTTTGGCGAATAATTGTTAAATATTAGGCGTTTCACCTTCTGTGGTTACAAGGCAAAAACATTGGATTGCCATTCCTAAAGAAGGCTAGTTTAACTTTCCAAAACGTTGATTTTCAAATCAATATTATTTTAACCTGGGAAGGATCCCAACAAACCAAAAGCAACTTTTAATTTTAAAGATCAGAGGTAACAATTTGGAGATACAATTTATTAATTTAAAGGCCCACATTCACCCCAGATGCATTGCGCACCAAGGAACAGTTTTCATTTATGAAAATATTCCCCCCCCCCCCCCATTTTAATTTATGTGGGGTGAGATTAGTTGCTTCATTCTTCTTCAATCCTTGTGTTTTATCTTTAATTATCGCTCTTTTTGGTTAAAGTGGTTTAACTGTTTTACCATCAATTTTGATTACCAGTTTGGAGTGTTTTGGGACAAGAGCAAGCTTTTCAAAACAAAACCAAGCAGTCACAAAGCATAACGGTTGTAGTGGGCCTTAAAGCCTGAGATTAACACTCAAAACATGAATTCCTTTTTTGCAGGGCCCATTTTCTACTTTCCATATTCAAAATGACCCAAATATTGAGTGGACAGGTGTGAAGTTTAGTTCAGACGGTAAAATGATCTTGTTGGCTACAAATGGAGGAGTCATTCATTTAATTGATGCATTTCAAGGAACACAGCTTCATGCATTCACTGTAAGTATAATGTGAACTTAAGTGTGCAATAACTCAACAATACATATAGATGAGATTGCAAGATGTGCCTTGAACATCCAGATCGATGGAGCCAAGTACATTTTTGGTATAGCATAGAAGTATCCATGGCAACCCTCCAAGTGGTAACCTGGCCTGTTACAGGCTCATGGTTACTCTCCCCTTGTTTTTCCCATGCTCTCCCACTTTTTCACTCACCCCCAACTACCAAGAGCCTGGAACATCACACTTGTCCAATCAGTAGTTGGGTACCCAACCTATATACTTACCAAATACTGCTGACAGTTATCTTTTGAGTAAGGCACAAAGGAAGTTAAACTATGTTTATAATGAAGTATGATCCTTTGTCTCACGAATTGATGTTAAATCAACTACATTGTTACCGTTGGCAACTGGCCCAGTTTTCAATGCTAACAAAGTGTGGAAAATAATAAATAAACTTACTGACAGCTGTACATGTACAATATTTTGCTTTGTTTTCTTGGCTGGGTTTATGGTTTCAAACAACATGAAGTATCCAGTTAAAGTCCAAGATACTATAATGTTATGAGGTCAGGCTTTTGTATCACCATTGGCTGAAGGACTTTTTTACTGGGTTATCTTATTTTCTTATCATTTCTCATCTCAGCAGCTGGTTAATATGTGCTTTATGAAATTCTGAGATTTTTCTATAAAAAACCTTGATTATCATGACTCACACAATATAGTCTGGACAATTGATAGTCTCATTAACTGTGAATGGGAATAATACCACGGAATTGCAAATTATATCCATGATCCCAATCCATAGTGCACCTGTTGAATATCTTTTCATTCATGTTATCAGGGTCATGCTGTAACAAGATCTACACCAGTTGAAGTTTGTTTCTCTCCTGATGCTCAGTATGTCATCTCAGGTAAACCATTTCATATTTTGTACAGTTTCATAATGGTGTAATTTCAATTAAGCCATCAGTATCTCTAGTCTCACACGGGAAATGTTTTCAATAATTGTTACCGGTAAATAAAAATGGACTTCAAAAATACAGAGCAAGCTCTAGGGGGAATTATAGCATAAGCAAAATTACACCTTAGTTTGCTTTTAAAGGGGCTTTGTCACAGATTTTAACAGATTTTTGAACAACCAAAACTTTTATTTGTGGCAAAGGAAACCTAATAATCTAAAAGTCATGGGCCATTTTTATTACCAATTTTATTATGAAGAGCACTGAAACTGTTAACAACCATCTTTGGCTGCAGATGGTTTGGAGGGAAATGCATTGCAACTTACCTAAGTTTGATTTCTATCTGCAAATTAAGGTCACATCTTCCTTGAGATGTTCAAGGATAATGTTTTGCATGAGTTAAGTTGCCTACCACTGCATAATGCCCGTGACATAGCTCCTTCAGCTAGCACTCATCTGGCTTCCAAGTATAAAATAAATTCAATTTTTATTCCAAATTTAATGGCAAACTTTTAATGGTGGTTGTTCCCTATCCCACACAAAACTTAGGCAGGTGCCAGTATACACCCATGTAATTTTATAATGTTTACAAAATTGGATCAAGAGGATTATATGATATTAATTTTAATTCTCACACACATCTGGGAGCACTGCCAAGCCAAACCATGCAGCCTGACCTTTATTTAAGTCTAACAAAACGGAACTATAGCTCTCATAACAACACTAGAAAAACTGACAACTGTCCAGCCACCATGAAGAAATGTTCAACGTAAAGAACAAGTCTTACCACTGGATGTCAAAAAAACGACGAGCCCAACAAGGGCTTGACACAATATAAAAGAAAAAAGAACCAATGACTGTCATGCAATACAGCTATTAACACTGCAAAAAAGGGGATGGGTGGGTGGAAGTCAGGCAATGGCAAACAGCAACAAGAAAACTGAAAGCCCTGTCAAACCATGTGGCCTAGACCCCCACACACTAGCACCCAGACTCCCAGATGTGTGAGAAAAAACGTTTTCTGCTTAATTCGTTCCTCAGCCAGCGGAAAACAACACTTTCAAAAATAGTTATTGCTCAACATTCTGATAACAAACAACCCTTTTAAAACCATATTACATGTGCATGTGCTTATTGGAGTGTTGATGTTTGTTTCTTCATCTAATTATTTCTATAAAATACTACACACTGTACTTCTGAGCAGATATATCTTTCACACAGTATAGCAATAACAAACACAGACACCCTGCAACAACAATTTGTGTTATGAGTAAGGTGCATGTAAGGATTCAGCATACAGACCCTCCTTTTGTATTAATTATTATTGCACAGGCTCTCAAGATGGACGTGTCCATGTGTGGGGGTCAGACAGTGGTCAGAAGCTGACTGTTTTAGAAGGAAATCATCCTGGTCCAATTCAATGCATGGGATTTAATCCAAAGTACATGATGTTGGCTAGTGCTTGTACTAACATGGTGAGTACTACTCAACTGTTAGGCCTACTTAAGCATGTGCTTTGTGGCCTTACACTTTCTCCCAAGCTTCCACTTTCTTATGGTTCGATATAGGGTTTTCCTTCCAATAATCCCCGTTCCCCATTGAATGTGTTTTTTGTCAATAAGCACCCCTATTCTGTTTCAATTATGGTGCTGTTCATTGAGATCATTTATATATCCAATATATGTCCTCGTTAAGCTCCCTAAATAAAATAAGTGCCCCAGGCACTAAATCATATCATTGTGCTACAGATCATTGTTGCGGCAATGAGCTGCAGTCACTACTTTCCAATAGAAATATCAGTTAATGCTTGCACTCACGGATGAGGACTTCAGGTTGCGAGCACATGCAGCTAAGCCTCCTTGTTCTGATCCATCTCACCGAGAGATGACCCTGAAACTGTCCTGAGCTTTGAAAAAGGTCAGATGCAATTCACCAGCACCATAACCGATAAATGTAGGGGGGTTTTGGTAACAAAAAAACTTTTACAACACTTACGAATGAAAATTCAGACTACCTCATGCAGCTTGTGGGAGGCGCGGTGACCTAATGGTTAGTGCGCTGGACTCCGGATCGGGTGGTCCGGGTTAGAGCCCTGGCCGGGGCACTGCGTTGTGGTCTTAGGCAAGATACTTTACTCTCATAGTGCCTCTCTCCACCCAGGTGTATAAATGGGTACCGGCGAATTTACTGCTGGGGGTAACCCTGCGATGGACTAGCATCTCATTCAGGGGGGAGTAGAAATACTCCTAGTCGCTTCATGCTACGGAAACCGGGATAAGCTCCAGCCTGATGGGCCACTAGGCTCGTATACAGACTTTTCCATGCAGCTAGTACAGACCATAATATAAGCTGACAGCACTGTCCAATAAAGTGAGGAAAAGACATGTACATAAACAAGGCACAAAGAGTGACGGAATACATCACATAACAAGGGAAAACTGAAAATACTGAAGTACCATAATGCTGTAAATATGTTGCTTATAGTTTTCCTTCTTTTTTCAGGCATTCTGGTTACCTAATTTGGAAGAGCTTGATGAGGCAAGCAAAAGATCATTACCGAGTTAACAAGAAATGACCTGTGTTGAATATAAATCAACATAGAACCAGATGAACCGAGTTTGTACAGTATCTTATGGTTTTCTGTCATAAACTTTGTTTAAACAGTTCCTTGCTGTGGCTCTTGCATGCTAAAGACACTATGAGAAATGTTGTACATAACATATTTTGTTGCATCCATGTTTTTTCACAGAGTGGAATAGATACTAAGGGCTACAAATATTGTTTAAAAATTGTGTAATTGTAGTCGCTGTAGTCTTCAATATTTCAACTGAAGAAGGCTTAAGCATTAGCCAAAACGTCTTGTGAAAGTAACATAAAAACAGTCAGTGTTAAACCACAAAGAAACTAGGCTATAAATATTGTTTTTTATTATTAAAATGCCTATGACAGGGCTGTCACTTAGGCTGAGGGCCAGGGAATTCCCACCAGCTACTACAAGTTAGAGCCTGGCTACTTTAAAACAAAACCACTGGAAAGTGAAACATACATCAAACAACAAAATTTTGTCCCCCAGCTACTTTCCCCACCTGCTTGAAAAATTAGTGACAACCCTGCTACTGCATTTATCAAAACTGCCTTCCATTAAAGAAAAGTTTCTGCCATGATAAGGATGGCACCTCCCACATTTCACAGCTTTCAGGTGCAAAATGCTTATTACATACTGTTGTAGTCATTGCATGCTGTGGTGTTAAGCCTCATGCAAACTGAATGTTGTGTGGCTCCAAAGAATATCTGTAACTCCCCCAAGGATGGTTCTTTGGATTGGACCCTCCAACCACCTGGAATTTCCAGTTTAGCTTCATACTTAAACATTTTGGCTTTTGAGACCTCTCTCCCCTTCCGAATTTCCAATGAACACCCTTGGGGTGGGTATGGATATTTCTTGGAACCGCACATTATTTTAAAATCCCATGAAAGCAAAATATACAATGGACATAAAAATTATGTAACTCATGAATTTTTTAACAAATTAAATATTCTTAGCAAAAATGACATACATTTTGAATAACTATCATGAAAATATGCAGATTGTTTGTTACATGTAGCTTTTTACACTTTGATGGTTGACTAACAACTGGGCTTGAGAATGTTCAGGCCGGGCCTTATAGTAAATAGCCTTTCTCACCATGATTTCTTATGGTTCAGTTGATAGAGTGCCTGCCTTTTTCTCCCACAATTCTGACAACTTGAATATTCCATCTTTCATGATTAGCCTTGTTGTCAGTCAACCACCACAACAGCTAGTAGCCTGTGCAAAGCTGTAAAATCAACACAGCTGCTACGTACTACACACTGTGATGCAGCTGGGTTCACAGGCTAGAACACTGCCTTCGGAATTTATTTTATTTTGTGATGTTTTGGTTTCACAAGATTTTAAAACAGGTTTAGTTTACTGAAAGCTTTAGTCTTCCATATGTACATGTACAGGAGTGAAGTTTTAACTGGAATTTTGCACCTAAACCCCCTTAAATCTTTTCATACATAACGTACCGGTAAATGAAAATTGCCAAACTTTACTCAGATAAATTTGTATAATTACAGTAGAAATTTAGTGGTACATCTTGAGGATCATTTGTAATGTCATTGCCAACCTTTTTAAAGCTTTCATAAAATAAACTATTAAGCTATTTATTACAACTACATAGCTATAGAATTGACCACAATAAAATAGTATTGACTTTGGAAGTGTTTCATTTATTACTTTTCTTGAATCAGTTTATGGGTGGTCTCTTGTTGTACAAGTTGACTAATCCCCCCTCCCCAGGGGTAGTCTCCACATATACATTATAATTATAGGCATGTACTTCCCCAAATGCTATAGTTGACGTTTTTGGTCTGAAAGTGGGTATGGGTTTGCTTTCTGAACTGAACATCTTTCATCTTCAAGGAAAGGAGAAGTAGCCAAATGAATATCATTTGATACAATAAAGTGCAATTTAACACTTTGGATACTCAAATGCCCAAGTTGGAAAATGATGTCTGAAAAGGGTCAGGATTTGAAAAGGCTAGTGTCACATCACATCCCCACAGAAACAACAAACTAAGGTTATTCCCTCTTCCATGGGGGACTTACAGTGCAACGCGCCTTACCGTGGCCACCCAACAAACTTTTTTACAAGTTAGCCAATGAGGTTGTGCGATTATGATTGACGGCCACGCCTCCTTGCAAAGTTTTAAAAATATAATTTATGCAAAAATGGGAAATGTTAACAGTCAAAACAGACAAGCGTTCCTATCAAGGGTGAATACATGAATTCATTAATGGCAGTTCGATTTCATTCTTTGCTTCAATATTCCATTCTTAAAGTGAATATTTCAATGTTTAAACGGCAGCTCGATTCAAAACAAAAATGTTGATTTCATAATGCTTGGCTTCGCGTGACAAAATATCCCTACTTTGCATAAAAACAAAAACTGAGTGAACAACATTTTTCCTACTTTTTCTTCCGCCAGCAGTATTTTTGTGCCTATTTAGTGCACTTAAGTCTCTTGCCTCTATAGGAGAGCATTGAAGCAAGCGAGTGACGAACAAAATGATGAGAAAATGCTGTGCATGACATTTGACGGTTGACCAGTTGCGGTCGAAATTATGCAAATTTTGGCCAAGTTCCAACGCGCCCGTCGCGTGAAGCCAGACAACATTCGAAGTTTGAATCGAGTCGCTGTTTGAATATTGAAATATTCACTTCAAGAATAGAATATCGAAGCAAAGAATGAAATCAAATTGCCATAAATAAATCATTCATTCACCCTTGATAGGAAGGAACGCTTGAGCTGTTTTGACTGTTAACGTTTCCTGTTTGTGCGTAAATTATATTTTTGAAACTTTGCGAGGAGGCGTGGCCGTCAATCATAATCGTGCAACCTCATTGGCTAACTTGTGAAAAAGTTAGTTGAGTGGCCACGGTAAGGCGCGTCGCACTGTAACCCTAAACATTTTACCACAACAGAAAGGTCTCCAAGCTTGTCTTTAGCCCATCTTAGTGCCAAGCTCAAAACAAAGGTTCCCCATACTTGATGCATATAGTTGTTTCCTTGCCATAACTTGTGAAATCTGGAGTAGGTCAAGTACATCGAGTGTAAATGATTACACCTGAAGTACATCTTTTATTAATGTTTATTATGGCCTTATCCCCCACCCGTCTGGGGGCAGGGAACTAACCCAGCCATCCTAGCCTATTTCTCTCTTTTCTTGTCACCTGTCTACGGTAAATAATCTAACAAATAACCATCATTGTAATCCATCAAATATTTTTCAAAAGGGAAAGCGTATAAGTACTGCAAAATTCTGGAAATAACTGCCCCACCCCCAACAAAGATAAACAACAAGCTACCCAAGTCACGTGAACACAAGCCCATCTGAAAGGGACATTGAGCAAATATGAGCAGAGGGCTTCTTTTCAGAATTTTACATTACTTCATTCTGGACAATGTTGTCAAATAACCTCAAAGTGTATGTAGGCATTTTTTTTTGGGCAGACATCCAAATAAGAAAGTTAGAAACCAAACTTTTATTCCATGTACAAGTATGTACAGACCAATTCAATAATACTTTACAATTACAAGTAAATGCTAAATACAATGCTGTACTGTGCAGGTACACTAATAATATTAATAAGTCTAGTAATGGTAAGAGAGTTTAAGCACCACACTTGATTGTCATTCATTCCTGTTACCTTTTCTTCCAACCATAAAGCTATCAGGAAATTGATAGAAAATTCACACATTCATAACAAATGAAAAACTATTAAAATCAATTTCAGGTAAAAATTGGCAGATGGCAAAAGTAAAATATATTTGCCAGAATAATCATGATGCTGAATCTCTCAAATATATTTAAATCACCCCTTGTTGAGTGCTAGAGTTTAGTTGAGACTTATCACATACAAGTGAGAACATTTTTCCTTACAAAAATATATCTTATCTATCTTTCAGTTCTAGAATAAAGGAAATCTGCTTGTAACTGCCAGCAGTACCCTTGCTGCCTTGCTGGAAATTCTATTACCCAACCCACTTCATCAAAGCAGAGTTTAAGTAGTAAGATTGCCCCAGTTTGCAGTTTCTGGAAGTAGTCTACAGACTGACATGCATAAATTGCAACTGCATGAGCAACTTGTTATATCTGTATACATTTTGGATTGACAAACTCAAGACACTTAGCTTAACCATCTCAAGACATCACTTGCAGACAAAATGCTGTCACGGCATTTTGAGCATCTAAAGCAGGCTAATAGACACTTTGCATAAATTGAATCCAAATGTGAATAACAACACTTTGTACATCTTTAGCCTCGTGTGGATGTTTATCGACAAAAGATTTTTTATGTGAATGTGAGGCTTAGGATGTACAGGTATTGTTATTCAAATGCTGACACCATTTATGCAAAGTGTCTCCCCCCCCCCCCCCCCCCCCCAACAAATCCACCAGTGATAGTTTGACAATGGCAGTTTGAAAGAGAAGAAGTCCTCTGCAGTAAACAAACTTTCCTTTTTTCAACTCAGCTTTGCTTTGGGACTCTGTCTTATGTGTAAAGGTGAAAACAGTATGACGCCAGTTGTTTAACAAGTGAAAACATAGGTAGAACAGTAGTTAGAACAGTTAAAGCCAGAATTTTTAAAAAAATCGCTTTAAAATGACTTTACAAGAGAGCCTCTTATAGTACATGATGCAGGGCTTGAAAAAAATTGAATTATAGCTTGCCCTTAAGAGGGGCAATTATCAAATTTTGCATACCTGAAGCACTTACCTGCTAATCTTAGTTTATCTTTTGTCTTTAAATCAAAACTTGGTCAGCAAACAGCTCAACTGTGCCCTTATCCATCGGGTAAGTACAATTAAAAATTTAGTTGCGTGACAGGAAAATGTACTTATCCCAGATGACCAGGTAGTTTTTTCAAGCCCTGATTATGCACAAGTTGGTGATTCATTGTGTGGTTCCAGAAAATATCCATACTCCCCCCTCCCCACAGAAGGGATTTACCCTATAACCCCCCACCCCTCTGGAAATTCCAATTTAGCTTCATATATTGCTTTAAACTTTTGGGCCTTTGAGACCCCTTCCTCCCCAAAATTTCCAATCCCTTCTGTGGGGGGAGTATAGATATTTTCTGGAACCACATATTATACATTGTGATGTCTGGTTTATCATTATTGTCTGTCTAATAATTTATGCTACATCTATGATTTATGGCTTTCAAAAACTTAATATTTATCATTTCAATCTATACATTGGTTAAGGTGAAATACAAGTTTTTATTTGTAAAGGTACTATCTTGTGATTCCTGAAGGCAAGAGCAATACTAAAGCCTCTTCTAAATTAAGAAAGTAGGCTTTGAGAGTTAAAGAAAGTTTTCCTTTGCAGAATGATACATTTTGACCAAGCAACAGGCCTACAAAGTTAATAATATAACAAACCTACTGTAATGTACAGCACTGTATCAACTAAATCTCAACTAGCAATAACACTAACCACTTCAATGTTCATTCATGATAAACCTATCACGCCTCTTTGAATCCCTGAGGCAACCCAAATCATTACTAAATACTTAACAATACTCCTATGAACAATCTGTAAATGTTGTAACCATATTTCCCACTTTTCTTGTGACAGTTCGGCAACTTCTGCCTCCTGAAAAGTAAAAATATAAATTTAGAATGAGTATCTTGATACAAAGGAAAGGATTGTAATTCACAATCTGATAGCCGGGATATTTGGTAAACAATCTGCAACATTAAATCTGGAGTTTGTTGTTCAAAACCTGTCTCTTTGTCAGTCAAAACCATCCTTCTTTATTTTCAGCCTTTTATCATTAACTTGGTTTTTTTCTACATGTATGTTGAAAACAATTCCTTTAATTTGAAAATAATCAGAAAAGACTTAAAATACTGTGACATAACTCCTTAAAGTGCTGAATCCTTTTAATCTTGTGCTTGTAAACACTATTTGATTTTCAAGCTTAATTGTTCATTGTGAATACTTTACTGGTACTGTTCATAAGCCCTTGGTTTCGATTACTGTGAAAGCAATTCGTCAGTGTTAGCAGATTTGTACATAGTTACTGTTGCTATTACCAAAATAGTTCTTCGAAGTGACCAAGTCAGTAAATCATAGATATAACATCACTTTCTACTAACATAACTACTTACTTGAATGCTGAAACTCTGCATGTTTAACATTTCTGTGCATCCTGTCTCCCCGATCATTTGAGTATAAGTCCTCCCTGTGTCTGCTTTTGTGGAAGCTGTCCTCACCAAAGAATGAGTCTCCAAAGCCACCAAATTTAAATCCTCCAAAAAAGTCATCCTCGTCATCCTCATCATCATCATCAAAAAAATCATCAAATCCACCCCCAAATGAAAACTTAAAACCATTTCCATTCCCTCTGCCCTGTCCACTTCCAAACCCAAAGTCAAAATCTTTGAACAAGTCATCAAAGCTTTGGAATCCCTGGTGGAAGTTAAATCCATTATCATTCATTCCTTCAGAGCCAAACTGGTCATACTGACGTCTTTTGTTTTCATCTGATAGTACTTCATATGCTGAAAAGTGTAGAAAGAAAACAATAACATTAGTAACTAAATTAAAATATGCTGCATCTGTTTTATGTTTTGCATCACACTGCTCAATCAGCAAGAGATAAGTAATGTTCAGGAGCACTTTTGCTGTGCGTCATACCATTGCCACTTGATAACATTTTTGACTAATTTCTGTCAACTTAAGTTTAGTTCCAACAACTGTGAGAAGCAGAGTTGTCAAGTTCCATGTTTGCTCGAAAGTTCCACGTTGAAAGTTGTCAAGAAGATGTCAAAAAGTTGCCAAAAATTAATCTAAAACTTTATCAAGTGGCAACAGCACAGCACGTAGCACTGAAGAATCACTTCACTTTCAAGAGCTCATTCTTAGACTTCTTACCAGAGGGTTATCCAATAATGTCAACATGAAACAAGTTGAAAATTATGCTTTTTGACTTGTGTCAAGTCAATAGCATTAGACATGAGCGTCTTACAGTTGGATGTCCCAGAGCTATCTGTGTTCTGAAGTCTTACATTCTGGTGCATCAAACACCTTTTGGCACTTAATAATGAAACACATTATTTTTACAGCAAAACACACTATCATTGTATAAATAGGCACCAGAAAATTGCTTGGAAAGCTCTACAGGAAACTTTGGTCATTGTTTTCCTCAAGATGGTAACCTTTTTATCTAGATACCAAAGCAAAGTTATGCAGCAAATGTAATTATTTGTCAGCTGGGCAATTCTGTGAGGCGCGCTTTTACAGAAAAAAAAATCACAAAACGCAAAATTGATATGGAACTGTTGATAAAAAATATTTGAACTCTCTAGATTTAACGTTCTGATAGCCATTCTTATGTCTTTCCCTGATTGCACAGAATGTACATTTATGTACTTGTAATTTTTTTGTTAGGTTTGTGTACAATTTAAGCCTATTTAAGGTGGCTTACTACAGTTTTGAGGGATAAAATTGCCCAACTTTGAACTTTTTTGTTAAATGCTCAAAAATGTTTTTCCCTGTCTCTAATTACTGTTTGTTACAGTATACAACCATCATATGCGACATTCCAACCATATAGGTGCTAAAGATAGCCAAAATAAGCAATCGAGTGCTTAAGAGGGGACTGGGCACTAGCAGTTTCCATAGCGTTTTACTCAAAATCTACCCGTATGACCCTACCTCAAAATTTCATAAATTAAAAATTACCTTTGATTGAACACTCATGCAAAAATAAACAAAAATCTGTAAGATAGATTTTTCAAAAAATAGGAAAATGTCGTATTTTTGCTATTTTAAAAATAGCTCGAAATCGGTCTTACAGATTTTTCTTAAATTTTGGACGCGGCGCTCGTGTGACGCAATGCATCGCGTGCGATAAAGAAAGACAAAATTAGAACTCCTCTACCGGGCTATTTATCAACCTTCCTGGTCTTAACTCTTCTCAGTCCTAGGTAATAAAACATTTCTGAAAGCATATGGAAATTTCAATTTGGTTTAACGCGATTTAAGTGCTGAAACTTGTTTGTGCTTTTTTAGAGTTGCTCGCGCAATTTTTATCCGCGCGAGCAATATTGACGACAGGCAGAAAATCGTAGCGCGCGCTCTTGAGTCTCTTAAATACTGTAGTAAGCCACCTTAAGTGACATTTCTGATAATTTCTCAGGAAAACAGTGACCCAAATAACAAGGATGCGTTATAGACAAAGCTGAAATTCCTTGCTTCGTTGCCAGTTTTAATCCAGTTTGATTCGTCAACAGTGGACTAATGTCATAATCAATTAAGCATATAATTTGTGAACTGAAAGGACAAGAATCGCGCTTGACAAGCAAAATGGGAAGTGTCTTAGACATTGTTGTGCAATCCACAAGCACGCTGTAATGCAAACAATTCCGGAATTAAAATGAATCACAGATTTTCAACCCGTGTAAACCTTTAAAAAGGCATTATTTCTGAGAGAAGAATGTAGCTATAGTAGTCTTGTTTCACTGGTGAAAGGGCTGATGAAAACGGCCACCAAATTAACGTCAATGCATTAAAAGGGAAAGACACCGGTTTTAAAATGACCGACTTGTGTTCGGATTCTCTACGAATTTACGATGCACAACAACGAAACATTAGCACTCACCTTAGTGGAAGAATCATGATGGAAATATAAGCCCTTACGATATCTTAAACTTGTGCAAAATCACTCGCAAATCTTGCTCAATATTTTTGTTTTTATCTCTCTTTCTAAAGAGTCTAGAGGAAACAGAATTTCAAGAGTGATATGGAAGTCTCAATATTTAAGCTTACGTACCTTCAGCAATCTCGCGAAATTTTGCCTCTGCATCTTTTTCCTTATTTTTGTCAGGATGATATTTTACAGCAAGCTTCCTAAATGCTTTCTTGATCTGTCTGTCGTTGGCATCTCTCGGAACACCCAAGATTTTATAATAGTCCTTGGCAAGTGCCAAATCGATTACAAGAATGCTGAATGCCGCCGTTACAAGTAGAACAAGGTTGTCGCAATTCATTGTCCCTCAATCTGTAAGTTAGTAATCGTATAACTGATGAATCGACAATGTTCCAGTGTTTGCAATACGCCTAAAGGAGCTCAGAAGAAAATATTTTCCAAGCGAACGTGTAGGCTAGTTGATGAGGAACGTTTCCTTCTGACTGCAGTATACGAAGCGTTATGTGATTGGTCGGTTTATACGAATGACGTTTCACTTCCGCCAAGTTGACAGAAAGTCTTCCCACAAGTCCTTGCTGTCAGGCCACAACCATAACAAACATGGCGGACGAGTCTTCTGATGAAGAAAATGTTCAAAATGGTTACGATGGCGAACTGGATCTTTATCTCGCAGGCGATTCTGGATCAGATACTAGTGATTCTGCAGGTAGTGTTTTTATGCAATAGAAATGACTTGAAGGATATATAAAGGAATTATCTCTGCAGGAAATATAAGTTATAAATTTCAATCAATATTGATTTCCAGCATGCAGCTTGTATTCAATACGATTTTTGACATCTGTACTCCATTCATTGGAGAAACTGCAACGTAATTTCCCAAGATCTATCAAGTAGTGTATATTTCACATGGAGTATATGGGAGGTTCGCCGTTTTGAATTTCTAACCAATCTTTCTGCAATGTATTAAATGCAGTGCTGTAACTTTTTACAAACACAATTTAGAGTGTTTAGGTCGAGGTAGACTAATGCACGTATTTTAGTTTTGTAAATTAGCAATTCTTCGTTTTTATTTATCAGTGCAGCAATATTTTCATTGTTTACGAAAATTGTTTGCTACTTCATTCTTTGACATTTGTTTTTTTCGACTATTTTGCTTGGTACAAGAAAAATGGTAAGAATTGGGGGCATTGGGTTGGCACTCTCTGACCCACATTTTTGTATACTCTCAAGGGACTGTTTTAATTTGTCAAGGGAATACGTTTCGCTGTGGGCGATAAAAATGTCATTGGATAGGAATGCGTCAGCACTTCTCGATCCCAAAGTGTTATTTCACGCGTCGCTCGTCATTTAGTCAGTCTAGCCTTTTGCAAACTACAGGTAGGTATTTTTCAAAGATCTGTGCTATTCATCGATTGGATCGCTTAGTTTTACATGCTTAAAAGCTGCTGCGAATCTTTATTGTCAGAGGATGTTGGCCAATGCTATTTTCTATTGTTACAAGTCTATTGTTTGTCGTCTTCATTGAAAGAAGTATTTTTAGCTCGTCACGCAATCTTTTGTTTTGAATACAATTCACGGACTTGATCACGACTTAATGCAGCTTTGCAAGACTTCAGACAGGAAAATGGTAATGTACAATATTGCTTCAATCTTAAATGGAATTTTTAGAAGGATTGGTAAAGCCACTTAGTGAAAAATTGACTGCAAAAAGCCGTCAGGCTAACATTAAACTTATGCTTTAGCATGAATAATGCAGGATCTCACGGCTTCAAAAATATGCAGAACTTTGAAGCTTTGATACATTAGTAGCTACATCTTGAAATGAGAATTAATCTAAAACAAAACTTCCCTCAAGTTTCTTTCATTTGCCCAGTTTACGTTTGGAATTTTAGGCTTCTGAAGCGTATTGATTTGAAAAGCACATGGTGACATCTGATATGCAGCGTGCGGCCGACTTAACATCGCGTTGTTGTTTATTTAATAATTGTGTTCAGTTTACGACCTTTACTACAATTTACTACAGTACTTCGGAAAATGCAAACAAGTATTTTTTGTTATTAGTTATAGTGATGGAAAGCATAAAAAGCAACATGAGTGTTAATTTTGTGGAAGGAATTCAGTAGTTTTCCGCTATCTCACAGCACCATGATTCGCAAATTATTATCCCCAATCACCGCTTTTCTGTACCAAGATAATACCACTGGTGGTTAAATAAATGTCAGTGACAGTTGTACAGAATGAAAACCTACCTTTCACCAGAGTGTTTTTAACTAGTGTTATATTTTGTAGAAAGAGTTTGTTTTTTTGCAAGTCGTTAAAATGATGCACGGAGGTGAAGAAATTTTTTTCACTGTGTTCAAGTTTGGTTTGGGATCAATTTATCAAGGTTGATAATCAACATTTCAAATCATGAATTGGTCTTTCAGCGTGTCTAGTTGTAATAAAAGTCTACTTCAGAAAGGAATTATTTGTCTGAATTTAGTACGCATGTGGTATATTTTTTCCACCCGCACGTTTGTGTTAAATGCCGTAAAAGAGCCAGGAATTTTTTTGGCGGTGGGTGCGTGCTAATAAAAGCCTTCTGGACTGCGAGTCAATGGGTTAATGCATCGCAAATCGCTTTCAATACTAACATTTCCCCAACGCATACTCCATGCAAAATAGTCGAATCTCGAAGACATCTTTGATTCTTATATATATGTGACTTCAACTTGGTGCAACTTCAGAATAATCTTTGGATGCATGTTGTCCTTCATCAGTAGCATACCATACGCCTGCATTATATTTTCGCAAATATATCAAAGTTCAAGTTCAAATAAGGACTGAAACTATTGTATAAGCACAGGCTGCCCAGACGTTGTATTTGATTACAAGACAATGCATGAGAATACTTTGAAAATTGCTCTAAATAGTACTTGTATGAAAGATTTGAATAAAAATGTCTTACCTTATGTTTATCTTGCATTATTTTGACATTCCTGTGGTTCTGGAGTGGGTTTAAAGCCGTTTAGACGAGTTTTTCTTTTTGATGTTGTGCTTCCCCTAGAGAGAAACGAAAGGCAGGCGACCTAGTTCACCAACGGCCTGCACTCGAAGCTCCATAAATACCACAAAAATGGTCGAATCTCGCCAAAATTGCTTCAATACAGCCGTGGATAATTCTTCTTTCGATTTCCTTCGCCTAAGGTTCCAAAGTGTATCTAAACCGCCCGAGAAACGCTCGTTTTTGAGCGCTGGGTTTCCATTTTTGCTTTGTCTGAATGCGTGTTCAGTTATCTTGGCCACAAGATTCAAATTTTTAGCTTAGCGACCGCGCCATAGAGACAAAAGTCACCCTCAACCATGGGGAGGCACAGGGAAATTTGTGTCATGCAAATTACACCGTGCTATGGTCCCTGGGGAAATTTTTACTGGAAACGGCAGGAATTCTGGAAAGACACAGTTTTTTTAGCGCTTAGAAGCACTGTTGAAATAAAATTCAACTAAGGAACCGACTCTTACTGAGCAAATAGTTTTCAAACTTATTTTAACACTGAGAAGCACTGCTGAAGTATTGGCTTCAACTAAGAAATAGACTCGAAGCAACTCCCATTTATTTGGTTTTAGCTTGTACGCGCGCTCGCTCAGCTGTACGCAGTGAATTTACACACTGGAGACTTCCCGCCGTTTCCGGTAAAAAATTCCCCAGGGACCATAGCACGGTGTAATTTGCCCCGTGCCTCCCCACGGTTGAGGGTGACGTTTGTCGCTATGGCGCGGTCGCTAAGCTAAAAATTTGAATCTTGTGGCCAAGATAACTGAACACGCATTCAGACAAAGCAAAAATGGAAACCCAGCGCTCGAAAACAAGCGTTTCTCGGGCGGTTTAGATACACTTTGGAACCTTAGGCGAAGGAAATCGAAAGAAGAATTATCCACGGCTGTATTGAAGCAATTTTGGCGAGATTCGACCATTTTTGTGGTATTTATGGAGCTTCGAGTGCGGGCCGTTGGCGAACTAGGTCGCCTGCCTTTCGTTTCTCTTTAGGAGAACCACAACATCAAAAAGAAAAACTCGTCTAAACGGCTTTAAACCCACTCCAGAACCACAGGAATGTCAAAATAATGCAAGATAAACATAAGGTAAGACATTTTTATTCAAATCTTTCATACAAGTACTATTTAGAGCAATTTTCAAAGTATTCTCATACATTGTCTTATAATCAAATACAATGTCTGGGCCGCCTGTGGTAGAAGTTGTAAAAATTAAATGCTAAAATGCAAGCTTTCGCTGATCCACAGCATCATCAGGGATAAGAAAAATGTTCTGCTTAGGCAGGCCTATATACAAATATAAACTGAGTAAAAATGTCTGAAAAGCATAAGAATGCAGAAAGTTTGTAAAATGTATAAGAATAAAAAGGTACAAATATATGAGTAAGGAGAGAGTAAAATGGTCTAATGATCAAGCGAGTGTCATAGTACATCCCTGATGATGACGTGGATCAGCAAAAGCTTGGATTTTAGCATTTAATTCTAAAAAGTTTTAAATTAGTTTTAGGCCTTATTTGACCTTGAACAGAACACTTGACCACTTTGAAGTGTTATTAGTGTATTGAACCTGTGGTCATGCAACAAGGAAAAGAATATGATGTTTTAGTTAACTCCCACAGTCCTGCACTCCCACAAAGCTATTAAAAGAATTGTTTTCCTGTAGCGCCACGCTCCCAAGTCATATTTAAGAACAACATATATGTCGTGGTTCAATGTTACCTTTGGTACAATTTGGTATTTGTCTTTTTTCTGGTGTGTGGTAATATATGATAATGAACACACTTAATTAAGTAATTGAACATTGGCTCTATTAAGAGCATAAACCATTACAAACCATGAACAAATGGGGTTCTGGATAGACAAGATTGGTAAACTGAGTAATATTCCATTTATTACTAATCAAGATATTTGCTTCGATTGGAGGTTAAAGAGCATGATTTATGCAACTTGTCTTATTATAGTGTTTATTCTGTCGCAGACGACGATTATTTTTTTCTGATTTCCCAGTAAATATTTGGGTCTTACTGCTTATGGTTTATGCTTTTCACAGTTCAACATTTCTTCCATTAGATGTACACAACACCAAATTGTGCCAATAGCAAAATTTAACCACAACATATATGGAGGGAAATGGTGCTTGTTTGAGTCACATCAATCACACCACCTTTCTTTTCCTGTGATGTAATCTTGTTTCTTTACGACTTCTCCTGGACAATCCATGCCAGACAGATGGCAGTTATAACAATGTGTTGACACTTGTAGGGGTCAAGATTTCCTTGGTTTATACCAGCAAGGATTATTGTGTTCTGTTCTGGGACAATTAAAGCACATTTTTTTAAAATATCTAGAGCTCTTTACCCAGGAGTAGAAATTGCAAAAATTGTAAGGGAAACTAAATAATTTAAAATGCTTTTGAGTAGCATAGAATAGTAGAGCATCCCAATCTAGTTCCTAATCATTACATAAACTGGATATCAACAACTGGTTGTCTTTAATGTTTTGTAAACTCCTTGATGTTTGTTCTGTTAGCTGAAATCGTCCAAGAGAGTGATGACAGTGAAGGTCATGATATCGTGAATTTTGACCAGTCTCTTCCTACAAGACACCAGGTGAATAATACCATAAAGCTCCAATTATTATAATATTATTATATTATCATATATTTATAATATTATTATTATTATTATTATTATTATTATTATTATTATTATTATTATTATTATCTCCTTAAGTTAAAGACAAAAATCTCCCTCTCCAGAAAATTTGAAACTCAATTAAACCTTCCAATAATACAAACAAAATTCCATAATGTTACATTACTTTAGCTCAGATTGCATATCACACGTGCGCACCACTAGTTAGGCCTGCACTTTTTAATCTTTGGTTGCTCCTCCTCCCCTGCAAACAAATTATCCTGTTATTGAAATTTTTATGGTATGGTTTTAAATGCAACTTTCAAAAGGACAGTTTAATTGGTTACTGATTGTTCCCACTGTGTGACATTACACTTACTAAAGGAGACTAAATTTTAATCTCTTTGTACCTACTGCAAAAACCCTTTAGACTTTAACTATAACAAGTGCAATAATTTTGGAACATTTACACTTTAAAAAAGTGTTTAATTAACAGATATACCAGCTTTCCTAAGTGAGTAGATGATAATTTTTTATATTTGCAGTATCTTGGTGAAGAAATGGATGAGTTCAGTGGACGTACATACCATGAACCTGGCACACACATCGCCCTTCCATTGTTAATGTTACCTGGTTTAGTTCTGGTCCCTGGACAAACACTTCCTCTTCATTTGTTCCAGCCACAGGTTATATTATTAGAAATGTGTTACATTGATTATACTGAGAGTTAGCTCTCAGTTCAATTTCTGTCGTTTGCGTTATCATTTTCTTAGCTACTTTTTGCAAAGTGAAGTTGAGGAGCAAATTTTCACCAACTCGTTACTAGGTACATTCTCAGTAACTAGTTTTGCAATGTCCTTTTATTACAGTCAGTGGCAATGATGAAAAATATTATAGAAAAAGACAGGACATTTGGCCTGGTGAATGCAAGGTAAGAGAAAACACTTCTAATTTTTTTTAATAAAAGCAAGAACTTTGCTAATGATCACATTTACCATTACATAACATTGCCTAGTTTAAAGTTCATTTTATTTTATTGAGATCTCAAATTAAACGTTTAAGCTTATTTGTGGCTTGAGAAAACTGTTATCCAGAGACTGAGGTTGAGAGCTTTATTGAGAGCTCTGGTAAGCAACCAATCTCTATTGTTTTGTTGTGTGGTCATGCACAAGAACTCATTCTTGTAAATGGGCAGGGGTCTTGAAAAAGTGCAAGCCAGCAAGCCATTCTGGTTAGCCTTAACAACACATCAGTTAGCCTAAATAGCACTCCTGACCAGTTAGCCTACAGTTAGCTTGGGTAGCTTGCAGTTAGCTTTTTTAATATTGGGATATGAGATTTCTGGCTCATGAGTCATGTAAGTCATGCAAGCCATTACGGTTAGCCTAAATAGCACTCTGGTTAACCTGCAGTTAGTTTAGGCTGCTTTAGGCTGCTTGCTTGTTATAAGGATTAGGGATTTTAGAATTCCTGAGGTGGTCACTTATGAGAGCTTTCTGATTCACTGTACTTTTTATGGACAGTGCTAATGAACCCATCCCTCCTTGAACCTGGACTGCTCATTCTAGTGTGCAAATATGCTGTAACCATTAGCCCACTTTGTATGGCCATGCATTCTTAAAATTATATTCCCCGTATTACATTTCTGTCTTATTTTCCAGGTATGGCAACAACCAAAGCCAGTTATTAGCTGCCATTGGAACTACAGCAGAGATCTTCTCCATGAAAGAAGAATCAGATGCAGGAATAACAACACTGAGAATCAAAGCTACAGGCAGACAAAGATTTAGAATAAAAGAATTGCGTAGACAAGTCGATGGGTGGGTTTCAAGAAATTCTACATATTTTTGGTGCAAACTTCTGTTTCCTGTGGGAATTTTCAGGGTTCTATGGTTATTTAGCATTATTTAACTGATCCCGCATTACATTGCAGTACAATTGCAGTCTGCTTGTACAGTACAAGTGTGCATTGAAATTCTATGTTATTTAGCATAATGTAACCACACTGACATTTCATTGTTTTATTCCCTTACAGTATCTTACAGGCCACAGTGCATGTCTTACCAGAAGTCAACCTTCCATCTCATCCTGAGGGTGCACTTTGGTCTTGTTATCATAAGTTTGGTTGCCAGGCAACCACAGGTGGAAACCTTGAAAAACCATACCAGGTTTCTACGGGCAAAAACCGACTAGGGAAGACTAAGTACCAGAAGGTGAGCTTCTAAAGTAACATTAATACTAAAGGTTTTTGGAGGATTTGTGATATGTATCAGATTCTTCTAAAAAATCCTTACAGATTCTATAAACCTGACTTTGTAACTTTTAGATATTGTGTTTAATTCTGACTTTGCTACAAGTTCACACTTTTTCAAGCCATGCCCATCTCACTTGAACTGGCACATAAACTCTTGTTCCTTGATTATCATATAACATGATGCCCTGTGGATGGTCATTGGAAATTCTGAGGGGATGGGGTGAGGGTCTCAACAGGGCCCGCGCAGCAAGATTTTGAGTGGGGGGGCTTAAGCGTGAGCCAGACTTTTTTTGGGGGGGGGGGGAGAGCAGAGGCATGCTGCCCTGGGAAAATTAGGATTTTAGTTACTCTCAGATATCGGAAGGTGGATTTAATATTAACAAACAGTGTGTTAAAGCGCAATGTTTTTACAACTTGAAACAGCAACGGACCACAAACAACAATGGTGCTAATGTACCAGGATCTACAAGAGATTATTGCAATTTATTTGCGCTGGCCTTTCGAGCTGGCGTTATTTAGATTTGCTACACCACGCTGATGAGTCCCAAAAAGGACGGAATGGCTGTCCGCGATTGTAACCCTACTTTATCGTTCTGGTCGTGTTGGTGTCTTGCAAAGTTACTTTTTCACATAGTACTTATCGGCCTTGCTATATTATTGTAATGCTTCAGGGATAAGCATACTAAACAATTAGAACCAGACCTATAGATTTACTATCAAATCCTGCTTGAAGCAATTTAATTTACTCCAAATCAGTACTACTGCCATTAGCATTTACAAACCAGGAATCTGACGATTTTTGCTATACTTCAGCTCAACGTTGTAAACGGTGCCAAAAGTTTCTCTTTCTGTTATTGCTACAATCTGCAAATTCGTTAGTGATGTCAAAAACCATTCTTCATGACTGGTATCATTGTCAAGTTACTAAATCTCCCCTGCGTCATTGCTGGGCAAAATGTTTATTCTTCGGGCAGTCAAAACAGAATGATCATTGACCAGATGCAGAAGCATAGGTGATATGCTTCTGCCAGATGCCCTCGATACATGATTAACCAAAATGGAGCTCAAAAACAAAATTTATCACCAGCTTCTGGAAGGCGTTCAAATGAAATACTTTTAGTAATTGTTCGTTCAATAATAAAAATAATATTTTTTTTCCTTTATTTCTTTCTTTACTTGCTTATTTACTTACGTTCTTCTTATTTTTTCTTTTTACTGTAAAAAAGTGGGGGGGCTAAAGCCCCCCCAGCCCCTCCCTCTGCGCGGGCCCTGCTCAAAAGCCAAAATATGAAGCTAAGCAATATATAAACCTATACTTAAATATTTTCCCATGGGGTGGCACCCCAAAGAACCTTCTGTGGAGCTGGTATAGATATTTTCTGGAGCAACATGTTTCTACAATAAATTTAAACACAATTGTAACCTCACCACAATGTAACAGAAAACAAAATGAAATTCCTTCAGCAGCAGCATACTTTGTCAAAACAGGTACTCTTCAACTGAACATTCAAAATAACAATATATACCGTATTACAGTGAAACCAACTCAACCAAGGCCACCCAACGTTATTAATTAGCCAATCACAAGACAAGTTTAAAACAAAAGAATTGGACTTCCTTCATCAGCAGACCAATCACAGTAGCTGCTCCTTTACAAACTCCAATTTTTTTTGTACTGAGTTTGTCTTGTGATTGGCTAAGAAACATTGGGTGGTCCCGGTTGAGTTCATTTCACTGTAATAATTTGGCATTGTGAAGTTGCAGATTCAAGAAAAAAAATAACTTAACAAATCCTTCATTACATTATTTTCTGTAGGTACCCACCAGTCTAAGTTCATGGCCAGGATGGGTGTACGAAATGTACAATCCAGTAAGTTGTAAAATATGAGTTAATGTAAAACAAATAGTCTACATTACCCCAGAGATAGACCCCTGGGATGCTGGGGGATTAACAGGGGATTTAAAGTTATCCATGACATTCTAGTGCTGTGGTTTCAAAAATAGTGGATGGTGATTTGGAAAATTGGCAAAGCCAAAGATATAGGGGCATTTGAAGGCGCATAGCCCCAGGAACTTGTTCCTGAGGTTCAGTTAATTGGTGATCAGTGTGAAGAACAGTGAGCAAAGAAAAAAGACGAGGGTGAGTCGCCTCCTCACCTCAAACCCCTTACCCCTATTTTGCGCCCACAGCTCTTCAGGTTAATTCCTACTAAACAAACACCTGGAACAGGCAACATCATCGTCATCATCATCATCATCACCTTGATGTGCCATACTATGCATAAGACCCAAGGGAAAATTATCAATAAGCTCACACTCTCTGCAAAACACCTGGGAAAGTTGGTAATAAATGGCCATACGCTTCATTGTCATCTTCAAATGTCCTTATTCAGATGTTTCCCTTGATCATTACCTTTCAGTATGTGCTGATGGAGTTGATCAAGAAGGAATTAAAAAGTTGGAGTGAAACTCTGCGGATTGACAACGTTCCTAAAGCACCAATAGGTTTGTATGCTCCAGGCATTTGCAGACATACACTCTGTAGGGTGTACGGTAGTCAGTAGAGTTGTTGCTTTGTACATGGTAACGAGAGCTGACATGACAAATTTTAGTATGCTCGTTTCACTTCTGATTAAAAAATAGTTGGGTACTTCATGGAAAAGCTACACACACTACAGAGGTCACCACAATTTATTTTGCTATGAAGTGTGACTACTGACTGATGATGTGTTCTTTTTTTAAGACTTCTCATTTTGGGTAGCAGCCAACATGCCTTTGGATGATAGTCTAAGACTTCAAATACTAAGCATCAACTGTCCCACTCAGAGACTGCGAAAAGAGCTTGATATCGTGCGCAAGGTATGAGTTTTTACAAGTGTAGACCTCTTTCAGTTGTACCACTTTGTCATAGGCATATTCATTTTTTCTTGCTTTCGTCATGTTTTACGTTCTCTTTCCATACCAAAGATTTTTTTCCTTTTTATATTTCGCCTATTCTCCCTCAGTCGTCATAATATTTACAAGTTGTGGATATCAAAGCCTGTTTATTTGCAGCGTGATGCTGTTTTTTTGGGTCTTTTTTTATCAATTTACAGTGCACTGTATTGTGTTGCCGCAGTTGTGACACGAAGATCGTGGATAAAAACGACTTGTTCAGGTAAAATGATATTAGCTGTGTTAGCAAGTAATTCCTAGTTAAGTTTTAGTTTAAACATTCCTTATTTTATCTTGCCGTAACCCAGCACAGTTGTTTGAAACCCGATTAACACTAATTTGGGTTAAAAATCAAATTAATTTAAGTCTCCATTTTTGTGTTTTCAAAGAGTTTCCAATTTTATTTTGCAGTCTCCCCTGCTCAAAATTTTAAAATATTGGATAAGCCAACTGAGAAAATTGATTAAAACAGAATACCTATTTCTCAAACCTCCAAGGAAAAAAATTGGTTGAGAAACCAGGTGTAGAATATTGAGGTGTTTTGCTGAATAAGCAAACCCATGGAAACGACGTTTGGATCGAGTCGTAGCCAAATTTAAAACTGAATTCCAAATCGACGCTAGTCTTTTATTAACTGTGAATGCATTTAGCTTAAATGTAGTTTACAGGCGCTCCACTCAAAGAGAAAACTAAATATTTCAAACAAACACACAATGTTAAAAATCCAAACTGGTAGAAAGCCGAGAAGCGTGGCCGAAGATTTGAGCTCGGGATTCCCAAGAACAAATGCAACTGTGGTGGGATGTAGGATTTGAAACCGGATTGTCCGGATTACAAGTCTGAGAAGATCTGCGCCCAAATTCTCATAACTAGTTTTAAATAAAACGTTAAGTAATCAGTGAGGAGAATTACTATGTGGATCTTATTCCTCGTCAGCATGTCGCTTGATGGACCGTTAGGTGCATACGTGAATCCCCATGGCTGGGTTCATGAGGCGCTCACTTTTTACCGGGCAACTGGCATTAGACTGAGAGGTAAACCCACTGCAGAGAATAGCTGGTTCCCTGGGTAAGTAAAAAATATGTGGTACGCAGTCACATGCCACCGGCACGTCTCTTGATTTATCCGATAGTTAACTATTCTGCACAATCGCGCGGAATATCGCCTGATTGGTTCGTGTAGGTTAGTGATTAGCCTCCTACAAAGACGCTCTTTGGAGTAATGACGCACCTGTTTAATTTGCAGTGATCTTACTATAACAGTTGCATGTTTTAAAACAATCAGGCACTTTGCATATAACGAACATTTCATGGGATTAATGAACATCGCATATAACCTATTGAAAATGTGGCTTGTTTCCCGAGTATATTACGTGCATGACGAGTATTTCGTGTCAAAGAAGCAGCGTCCAATCAAGGGTGCGATGAAAAGTTGTTCATTGTTCAGTCTGTTCGTCAGTCAGTCATGCTGAGCTGTTAAAAAAATTTGAGAATAGTAGTAGAACTTAGAAACTGATACTGATTCTGAATTCGATACCCACAAAAGGTTGCTTCTAAAATCACGAACAGCCATTTCCAAACGTTAGTGCAAAAAAAGTCACAAACTACACAATTGATTGTTCGTTGAACGATTACTTGCTGTTGATGAGGTAGATTACGAGCGAAAAAGAATCAGAGCCGCTTACGGACACATTTGTTTCCATTGTTGTAAGGTACGCTTGGACCATAGCGGAGTGTGCGCAGTGCTCTGACCACCTGGGATGGCGTTTTACTGCCGTCAAGAGAGGTCTGTCCCCCAGTAAGTTCTGGGGACTCACACGGGCGTCTCTACGACCCACCTTACGCATTGATGAGGATGATGACACTGAAGAGAGACACAGAAGGACATCAGTTACTTCATCTACTTCATCATCACCGTGATGTCCAGTCCACACAGTGGTTTGCAAACTAGTGTATGTAGGACTATGAACACTGGAAGACACAGCTGCGGGCTAAGTAACATGCTAGTGGAAGGAGCCAAGATACCGAGCTCGTTGGCACGATTTTGTGCTTGAGCTACAAATCTCACTACACCTTGTTTAGAAAGATTTGGTGATAACAACACATTGTCTCATTGCACAATAGTCTTTGTGGACAAAGATAACGACAAAACCCGATCTTAAAAGATCTGCTAAAGGGAAGAAAGAGCAATGGTGGATTGAGGTTTGGTTTGGACCCATCGGTGAATAGGCGCGATTACCAGCCGCTATTTGGGAATTGAGCCCGCGAAACGACGGAGACAGTGGCGGAAATCGGGCCTAATTGGTAGACCGCACAATGTTCTTTGAACTGCGGACGGAACACCTGAAATTCCTGTTAACAGGTAACCAACGGTGGAAAAATAGCTTGCATGTAGACGTCTCGTTACAGAAACAAAATAGTAAATGTCTACGTGTCGGCCAGAGCTCATGTGAAGAAAAAGGACGAGTGTGGTCACAAGCCAGAGAAACAATCGAATGTTTGGATTCTTTTCTTTTTTACTTTAATATCTTAGTGTTTTGTCGCCAAATACATTTCTTAGATTATGCTTGCTGTGCGCGAGCGTTTTAAAAGGCGACTGAACAGATTAACAGAGTGCAAGGCTCTTAGTTGCTACTTTTGAATAGTGTTATAAATGTAGGCCGGGTAGCTTGCAGTTCATGTACAGTTACATTCAGGGTGAGGCGTGATGGCCTGTCAAACGTCCTGAGGGGGGATGTCCAGGGTGATTAATTGGCTACTGTTTTGTACTCCGATACAGATGGAGAGTTCTGGGAATTGTTTGCTGGGGCAACTCGTGAAAAATATTACGGGTAACCTTCAATACTTCCAGCCACTTCATAAACTACACGTCCTTGCTTGTGTATAGAATATATATTTATTTGTTCCAAACTAGCGGTAAGGGAGAGTTATAGCAGTCCTTTTTGGCAAAGCACATGACCAGAGGAATTCGTAAGGTATTCTATTGTAAACGGTAGCTGTCTTGGATTCACTTTGTTTAGCCAAAGATGAGGTCAAATACAGATGTGCAATATGAGTGCAAAAATGCAAATTAAAATTTGCATGTGCATATGATGGAAGTAAATGATGAAAATAAAAAATAAATGTCACCGTTCCTATTTATGTGTTGTTTGTTTGTTTGTTCTCTTCAATACATCATACAGCACTTATATACACAGCCGACACAATAGCCCTAATATGATTGGCTAGACACAATTTCAGGATGTAATACTACGGGTACCTGTAATCAATCAGGACTCCTGCGCAGACGTCACGCGTTCCTCCCCCGCGTGACGAGCCCATAGATGGACTAGCAGCCCGTACAGTGTCAACCTGTGTTCAAATGTTCTTATTGTGTTCGATTCACAATCGAAGAAATCATGTGTCCATTTGAGTTGTTTGTGTCTTAATTAGCTGTCAAACTGTTAGAAAAGTCGAGCAAGGTACTCTAACTAGTTAGCAAACATTATCTTTTTCTTGTTTTCGTATCGGATCAGAAGCACGTGACTTTTCCCTACACTGCTTGTATGTTCACACTTCATACTTTGATTGGCTCGATGGGTTATTAGCGTTCGTTATGTTTGATCTGGTGCGATTTGCATGAGAAAACTGGGAGAGAGTACAGCCTTATGTCAGAAGTTTTTTTTTTTACATTATAAAAATCCGCGAGGAATACTTGTTATTCGCGTTGTCCCGGGCTGGAGTATGCAATAGGAATGTATATAAGATTGAGCACGATAGTGTTAGTTACCAGTTTTCTTTGATACCATTTAGATAAACTTGTTGCTGTTTGGGGAGGGGGGAGTGCACGTGTTCGTTTAAAGTCAACAACGACACTTCATTCAATCATCAGAATTTTATTATATATCACAAGAATGAGTTTTCTTAGACTAATGAACGATTTTTAACGGTAAAATACTTTTCTATAGCAATACGAATATTGTTCATAAAAATAGCAGTATGCATAACATACAACTTTCTAAATACTTCAAACTCTACATATTTCAAGTATTAACTGGTAACAGGAGCTCACCGGGAGGGACTGGGCACTCGAGGGACTAAGATCTGATATGAGTTCTGTGTTACTCTCTAAGATGGGGAATACTATTTCTGTTCGATTTATTTTTTTCAATAGAGAGGTTAAGCATGACGTTTACGGCAAACGGCAAACGGCAAACTGTGATTAAGGGATTTTTTCCTATTTTTCGACTGGCTTTATTTAAGTGCTAAAGAAAAAGTGAGCAAAATCAGAATTATTTTTGCCGTTTGCCGTTTGCCGTAAACGTCATGCTTAACCTCTCTAATGTTATTATTTTCTTTACGGCAGCTTTTATTGGAATTTCTTTTCGATTTGTGAATGGGAGAAAAAGTTTTTTCCAGTTTGGTTTGGGGTACAAAAATTTGGTCAGAGTAACAGACAAGCCGTCCCGTCCTGTCCCGTCTCCTGCTCCCAAACTCAGCTAGTAGTTCGAAGTAAGTTACTAATATCTTTTTACATTTCTACTGACATTTAAAGTCGTGGTATCAAGGTGCAGAATCTCCTCAGAGGTCTTCCTATATGGTATTTCAATTATCATGGCCTGCATGACGTTTAGTTTTCATTCAAATTTAAGGATTAATTTGATTCTAATCGCTTTCAAAGCTGGATGGGTTATATCAAGTAGGTGGTGCCTCCAATTTAGCATTATTTGGAATGTAATAATTATTCCTTGTGAGCCTTGGTGGAGTAACTCCCCCGGATTTAAGTGATCAGACAATTAGAGGTTTAGGCATTTGTCGCTAGCTGTTGTGTAAATAAAAGATTTAAAGCTGAAATACTAGTTGAATAGCAAAAGCATAATTCAAAATAATACTTTTCATGCATTTCGAATCTCTACAACTGACGTCATCAATTTGTGAAGTCACATTTTTTTTATCGTTATTATTTCGCTCGTGGCAACGAAATTTAAATTTTAAAACGATAGGATTTTGGCCAACACTAAGTGTATACTCCACCAAAACTAGAGCCTTCTACAATAACAGTTCGAGAAAATAAACCATTGAGGTTTTTTCTAAGTGATTTGACTGTTCAGGTGGGGAATCTAAGAGTTGTTATGAAATTTTCAAGTTGCCATAACTCAGGATGTGTTAGTCGTAGCGAGTAATGGTTTTCAATTTTAAACTCCTTTCATTATGATCTTCGACATCCTGCTCAAAAACTAAAATATTAGAAAACTTTGTTTTAAACATATGTTATTACGTCATCTATTGTGACGTCACAGTTTGACATCACTTTTCAACATTGATATGGAAATTATTTGAATGACCATTTCTCTTTGCTTGCAAAATTTGGTGAAGAAATACGCAAAACATGTAACGTTATTCGTAAATGGTACGATATTTACGCTTTTTCCCCAGTGTGTTTATCGTCATAAAATAGTTGATCTCACTAGTGTAAATCCTTTTGTTACAATAGAGCTCTTAGTCCAAACTTTTTTCATGTTGTGTAAAACACCTATCCCGTACTTCTGGATAGACGAATACTAAAAATGGCATTTTATTTTAAACATTTCATCACTAAACGTTCTTTAACATAGTCGCAGCTGAGTGATTCTCGTGTTGTTGACAACTTTGCCGAAAGGAAAATGTCTCTTAACTTTTTTGTTGAAGAGTATTTCAGTAGGAAGTAAAATGGCGAATTGTAGCATATCCATTGTAATAAGCCTAACTTATTGAGCCCGATCAACGGATCCCAAAATTACGGCAGATTTTTACTTTGTGAAATTTTAAACCCGACGGAGTCCACGCAAGCTTCGTTTTCTTCCGTGAAGTTTTCGTGGGCGATTCACTAGAGTCCAGCTCTCTTGTGCATCACGTGACCTACTCAACCTTGTTTTCGATTATCTCAAAAACGAGGTTACTCTTTACTGCACAGTGTGTATTTAGCCTTACAGTTTCTAGAAGCAGAAACGATAGATCCAGTAAAACACTTACATCTAGCGTAATTAAATATCGAAATTTACTAAGGGATTAATCCTGAGAGTATCTTGCAATACGAACATTTTCCAACAACGTTCGTGATAGCAAAAAGTTATTATCCAAAAAAAATCTACTCGTACTTGTTTCTGTATACTTTTCCCTTGTTTTTTGGTCACACGTCGATACGATCCTTTGTTCGTGGATAGCCAAAGTGATACATATTACTTCTTGTGGGCGGTAAAGGACTTGTGCTCGAAGACGACTCAGAAGAATGTCTGCTTAACACCTTTATCGAGTCGCGAACATCTTTTAGGTCAGTTTTCATTTTGTGGTAAATTTGATCCAAAGCATTCTCCAGCGAGTCTACTTTCCCATGCAAAGCGTCAGCAGGCATGTCACCTCGGTCTATAGGGTCACTTTCCAGCCTTGCCCTGAAGGATGGAGACACCACGTGACTGTTTTCACCCAGCTCGTGCAACTTGCAATGTGGCAAGTGATTACTGTGACCATTAGGATACTTGTCGCCCTGACTGTACGTTAATGAAAGATGTTGAAGTTGGCCCGGGTTGGACTGGGCTTCGTGCGAGTTAGGAGATTTAGGTGTCTGGGTTTGCCCTGCGTTTGAAGGCCGCCATGAGTCAACTAGCACTGCCTGTACTTTTCTGTTTTTATCCTTTTGGGCAGGTTCCACAGGTGGTTTCGCGGGTTGTTCCTGTATACGTTTAAAACAAAAATAGACAATATAGTCACCGTCTACAGGACACCGGTTATACTACTTAATGTGGGTCCTTCTTAACTATCAATTTGTTGCTACGGAAGGTATCTAACCATCATATTTTGAAACCAGACTTCCTACGGAAATGCGTTTTGCAGAACTAGTCCTTCAAGAGTTTCAAATCACGGCCATATTTGAGAAGTCACGTGACCAGAATAGAAAAAAAAAACTAAAACTGAAAGGGCATATAGATCCGGAAGTTAAAATCAGTGCCAATAGATAAAGAACGTCCACACGTTTAATGTTTCGTATGGGTTTTATGAAAATTGCATTATTATGCATTATGACGTTATTGCATTATGACGTAATAAAGACCCGTATTTCCAGACATTCTTCAGTAGCGTTCCTTTGTTACGTGTAAATGGTAATTCCATACGTAGGATTATAAAGAAGGCAATCCCTACGCAACTGCTCTAGATCTGTAGTTAAGGACCCCTCTTAAAGGCCCTTAAGGTGATCTAAACCTACAGATTATATTACGAAACAAATGAAATAGCTTACTTCGAAAATAGTTGGCGGTGAGCCAACGCTTTTTAACGAGCTCCGACTGATGCGTCGTATGCCATATTGTTTCTGAAGCAAAAGTTCCACGTTACCCACACTTCTCGAGACATCAGTCAGCAACATGGCAATGTCATCGGCTAAAAAGAACTTCTTCCAGTAATCATCTGTTAAAAAGAATATACGTGACAGATAGCAAGTAAACCAACACGAGACCACATTAGACTGTCACAAGCAGAGAGCCAGGAGTAGTAAGTTTTATAAGAGCGTGCAAGATCGCATCCCTAAAACCAACCCAAGGGACTAAACACAGATTCTACTTATTCGTTCTAAATTTCCTCCGTTTTGGCTTCTCCACGAAAGTAATTTCTTCTTTATTTCTTTTAAAACAAAACGGGCTCTCATGAATCAAAGCAAACTTCTTAGAGTTTTTACTGTTTCATTTGTTTTTGGTTTAATTTGTCAGTTTGCTTGATTGTATGTTTGTTGGCTTGTTTTAAACGATCAAACCCAAACAAATACAAAACCAGCCCGTATCCTGCTCCTAATTGGCAGATTAATATATTCTTAAGATTTGTTGTCATCACTGTGGGTATTCACTGTTTGGTTTGGTTTCATGACATGTACCTCGTGACCAGCTTCTCCGCACCATCCTCCAGCGTCGAATGCGTTCCGACAATTTGTGTTGAAGCAATCTAAGTTTCTGCGATTTCAACCAGTCATCCAACATGAGGGCATCCGCGTTCTCCATTATAAAGTGATGTAATCTCCACGTGCTCTGGATGCAGGTAGCAGCCAGGTTCTTTTTTTCTGAAAGGTGTTCTACAAAGGATATCAAAGAGTTTAAGACTGATCAGATTGCTATTTAGATTTATCGACTTCTATTTTGGGCTGTTTCCTAATATTTCTAATTATTCTAGTGGCAAAGCTTTCACGCAAGGAATGTAAATACACCTTATTCGATGGTTTAACATACAGCTATTTCAATTAACGTTGTCGGATCGAAGCTCAAAGCTTAAAGACAAGACCGAAAGGTAGTATGGGCGAAGAAAGAGTGTTCCACGCGTGCTGAATACTAATGAGATACAGCGATATAGCAAACGAGACGTTTTTCGTTTCCTTTCTCTTCAGACATGTGTAGAAAAGAACCTTTTTCGCCTCATTTCATTTAAAAAGAATACTCCAAACCACATAACGGCGAAAGAAAAGATACACGAAAGGTTTCACGGAAAGAAAAACAAAATATTCCACGTGCAAAAATACAAACTTGTAGATTTCCTCAATGGTGATATGCAAATTGCAGTAAATACCCATGGCACCATTCGGTCTTGACTTGTAGGTTTGAAGATTTAATCCGACAACGTTAATTGAAATAGCTGTATAATACGCGCGGATATTTTGCGAGTTGCGTAGTATTTTTCCGAGCCCCGAAGGGGCGAGGAAAAATACAAGCAATGAACAAAATGTCCGCTCGTAATATAGATTTAGGCAGGCCTAAAAGCGGAGCTCCCATTTATTAATTTTTTTGCTTGAGTTAATTACAGTGTTGCTAAATAACAAACTTCTACGATAGGTATTTTTTAACTAAAGTGGGATAGCCAATATCAAACATGTAAGAGGCCTGCCCAGGTCAAGCTTTTTCTGGAGTATGGCCGCCATTTTGGGCAACTTCGTACGTACGTATGTATGTATGTATATAGAGCGCACGCGCCCGCGAGCCATGTCGCTTGCCACGATGACCATGAAAACTCGAACGCATGGTTTTACAATTTTCTATTTTCGCACGAAACCTATGGGGCTCCGCTCTGCGGCCCTTCGGGCCGCTTAGGAGCTCCGCTATTATATGTTAAACCATCGAATAAGGGATTTATTATTTCACTAAAAATTAAAGTTTAGTTCGGCCATTTTGTCACTCCGCTTTTAGTCTGTATTTTTGCCCTGTTCTACAGTGTAATAACGTGGCATATTTTGCGCGTTCTTTTGCCCTAATATGGTAAAATGCCGCAATAGTGGAATAATAATGTGGCGTATTCAACACGTGATTGATCGGGCTTAGATTGAAAAGCGCGGGAAAGTCGTTTGCGCGCGTTGTCTATTAAACTGGTGTCAGTGATGTGCTGCCGTCTGTGTAGTGTTTCCAAGCTTCTGTTTATTTTCTTTCTTCGAAACTACAATTTCCCAAGAAAAAGTAGCGAAGAATGTCAGTAGTTCAATACGAGTGCGTGTGCACTCTGCAGTCAGCGCTCATTTCTCAGGTAAGAAATGCATGTGTCTTGCTCGTTTGCACGATAAAAGCGCTGTCACAGTAACTGGAATGCTTCGTACAATTTGTGTGGCATAAAATTATTTCTAGTACCCGTAGCAATACGTAAAGTGAATATTGTAACATCAAATAGTGTCAGCACGTTTGCTCTGAAATGTCTTAATATTTGTATCTAGCCCCGAGATTCTAACGACTGGAAGAAACACTGAGCGCAATTTTAAACAATCATTGGATGAAGTTTTTGTGATTCCCGGAATAATCAAGGTCGAGGTAAGTGTTACCAGTTGTAGCCGAGTTGTGCACGCAACCTATTCACTAATCTGCCAGCAGATTGGAGAATAATCTGTAGGCTGCGCTGATTCCCAGAATGGCAGAAATGCTGCCGAGGGAAAGACAGTTGTAGAAGTATGCTGATAGTACCTCATGAACTGTACTACTTTATCTGCTTGGAATGGTGGAAAAATGGAAAATTTAAGAAGTGTTAAAAACAGCAAGAAGGGAAAAAAGAGCAATTTCTAGAACGAAGAACACACCTCAGTAAAACAGTGCAACGAGAAAGAACATGGTAGTCAACTACGCATCCTAAATCTTCCATTCCCGCATAACCACAATTTATTGCGCCTTTGATATTACCGCCGACCACAATTCCTTGCGTTTCGCAAAAAAGTGATCGAATGCCCCTATAATGTGATTTTTTGCCGATTAGAGAGCTACCTCGTTCGTTCGCTTTAGTCTCACTCACCACGCCAGCAATAAAGGTCTCGTATATAAGTTTACCTGCATTCTCCATGGTTGCTAGAATCCTTTTCTCTTGTTGTTTGAGTTGAAGTGCTTCATGTACAACGCTAATGAACAGCGCCATCAGGAATATTCCCAACACTGACGCAAACCCAACGAAGGCACGAGCCAAAAGAGCTTTTGGAACAACGTCACCAAACCCAAGCGTTGTCATGGTGACAACAAGCATCCACACTGTGTCCTGTTGGCAGATTTCAAGAGGTGGTAAAATACTGCATTTATTACCGGACTACAGCAGCTGAAAGCGGTAGCATGGGTATTTTTTTTTTTTGAGTTCGCCTTTTATCCCTTCGCCGAAATAAAGGTTTTTAAATTAACTCCGGTGTCGTTTGATCTCGAGAAAAGTAAGGTAGATTGGGGACATCAAAATTCGCCGCTGTGTAATTTCGTATGTGCCGTTTCTATGCAGCAGGTTAGCCATACCATTAGCTTGCTTAAAAACATTTTGCCGAGTAAAAAGTATGCAAATAGGTAAACAAAGCTGTTAAAATTTGGATTAAACGTTTTCAATCTTTTGACAGCTTTTTACCTATATTTTTAATGGGCGCTTACCCAGTCGGATCTAATTTCGCCAAGATTCTCTTCCAATAAATTTAGGTGCGATTAAAGAAAGCTAAAGCATCTTCACGGGACGAATGACTTCGCTCGATTTTAATTTTCTTTTTTTCAGGCCAAAGTAAACGATCACCAGACGATGCAAGTGAAGTCGGGTCTTTTGAAGTCTTCTTTTTTGTTTTTGTTATTTATGTTGTGCCGACCGATTAAAGTTTGTGAATTGCTTAAACACGTCAGCTGCATGAAATTCTTACTGTTTGACATGCTCTGATGTCTCAAATCCTGTTTATTTGAATCCGACGGATGCCAGCGACTTCTCAAGAAGTTTATTTTAATGTTTACTTGTTGTTCTGTGGTGTTCGCTGTCATTTCAGTTTTTTTTGCTTCTTCGGAATAAAATATATTTTCAAAAATCCTATAGTGCCGCCCTCTGGGAGAAACCTCGTGGCTAAAATGAATTCAGTCTGAAAACGTGTCGTTTCGTTTCGATGCCAGTAACCCTAAAAAGATCGTTTTGAAAGTTCAGTGAAATCATGGTTTAAAGCACGCGCATTTATATATGGCTACCAAAACAGCTGATTACTCGTATGTTTTTTTTTTCCTGATCATTTAATAATGCTATGCAGTAGGAGGACAAACTTTAGTCGCCTGGGGCTAAAAAAATTAATCTGATAATCAAACATCTGTTTGCAAAAAAAGGAAAACAATTTTAAGCCGCCGTGTCAGTTTTGCATGGATAAGAACATTTTTAATCCGGGACCAAATATAAAAAAATATGTTTATGTACACATTAAAGCTAAAACATGTGCTAAGAGGTAAGAGAATTAAAAAAGTGATGGTCGTTATTAAAGCTAAAGAGAAGAGCGACAACTAATTAACGGTTGAATTTGTTATCAATCTTAATTATAACGACCCGTTGCTTTGCATAATGAAGGTTTTATATGTGAACTGAAATTTACACAAATACTCATTATTCTTATAAAAATAACATTTTTTGGTGAAGCTGGGTGAACACTGTAACATTAGTGCCCCGATCTCTCAATTTTCACATTTCATAACGAAAATTTGTATTAAAAAGAAAAAAAAAATGGTCGACTTTTACCGGTCACCGAACTGATCTCTGCTTGATGTGCTAAGTCAGCTTAATGGATGCCGAATCAACGGGAGATTACTGGACAATTAGTCGAAATTAGCTTCATTCGGTGGCACCACACCAGGTTGTTTGGATGTTCGTAAAACGAAAAAGAAAACGCTCTTCTAATTTGAAACTGCGAGGGTTCGTCGGGAAATGAAAAACATAGCTATATTAGCCAGATCAAATGTCTCGCGTTGTTTAAATAATGAAAGGTTTTGTTATCTTTGTACAGTATATTTTGTGCCGGTAATTTACATGTCATTACGTTAAATTAACAGAATGGTGTGTTATCGATCGAGGTTATTTCCCACTGTTTCATCTTACAACATTTACATAGAATAATTGACCAAATGATGGAAGATTACTTTTTTGCTTTCTTTATACGGTGTTTAGCGATGGATGGAAGTTGGAGCTGAATCCCGCTAGCTGGAACATTTTTCAAATTCCATGTTGTCACGTGTAGTTGTCATAGTTCTTTCCTGGCAAAGTTACTTTCCGACAGACTATAATTTCGAATCTCTTACTTTATGAGCGTAGCTACCAGCAGTTTCCTAAGCAACTCATGATATGACTGAGAAGGTTATGGATTTGTCGATAACTAAAACAATAGCTCGAAGCCATTTTGCTCGCTATTATTGCCTGAAACGTGGTATTGTTATAAAACGTTAGCGAAACAATCGGGCTTTTAGAGTGAGCAGTTTTATTGTTTCTCTAATGCTCTACAGCTCCCCATGCATTACCACCGACGTGTGTATTCCAATTAAGTTTCTTTTCAAGCTCGTGAGACTAATTATCGATTTCTAGTTGCATAACCAAAACACACAAAAAGTGTAAATTCGGCCATTAATTCAGGAATCTTTTCACGACGTTTTTCGCACAGTTCAAAATTTGGTCAAATCATTTATTGTGCTTTCTTTTTTTACGCTCATATACCTTCGATAGACGGCGTGCAAAATGTTGTTATCGTACCTCTGACGCCAGATGGAGTGGAAACATAACACCGTGGTTGTTCGCACGTCAATACGAAAATGAGGGAAAATTTGAAGTCTACGAGAAAAATGTGTTGTGTAAAGTGTCAAGCACCTTTAAAGAACACAATAAAAAAATTTCAGCTCTACCTCAGTTGAGTCCCCTCAGAAAATACAGATCAAGAATTTCTGAGCGTGAAAAACAAGAGTATCATGATGTCATGGTTTGTTTTCGAAGAGGAGAAGCGTTCCTAAAATTCTTTTTAATTCAAGGTCCACGCATCTTTTCCTGTCCGTGAGTACAGGCTCGCGATGGAATTTTGTGATAGGAAAATTACGTGTGCTTTGTTGACAAATTTCAACATCTCTGCGTAAACTGTTTTCAACTCAGGTCAACTGAGTTTTATTTCGAGATACAAGCACAGCATTTTCCATTTTCCACATCATTTCCGAAGTGAATTTTCATTTGTTAATATGTTTTGACAGACAGACGAAAAAGATAAACGTTGGACTGGTTTGTTGTGTATGTGTCAGTGTTCAGGTGAGAATTTGCTATCAGGCGCTTTACAGATAGGGAATAGAGTGTTATTGGATGATAAGCGTATGACATAAAAAACAGTAGTCAGCTGATCAAGAAATTGAATTTTTCTCGTTCAGCAGCAGTGGGTGGATTAATTTGTAAGAAGCGCTTTGTTTAAAAGAAAAGTAACTCGGAGTTGCACAAAGAAAACTAATATTAGAATTACAAAAGAGGTTGGTTGATGAAGAGCCATTCAATTTTTAATCACTTTTGCCCCAGCTGTGGTAGATGCTTTATGATTACTCAGATAAGACATTTTGCGCTATACAAATACACGAAATGTTGATGCGTGTCGAATCCTACGCAGTACGGCGCGCATACAATTCATGATCGAAAAAAAAACAAGCCTCTATAATGTTCCAGTTAGTAAACTAGCTCTGCTGTACATAAAAAAGGCTCGATTTCAATAAGAGTAATTTTAAAGGACTTCAGAGTCAAAGAGTTGAAATTGAAACCATTATTTTGTCAAAACAAATGTTTGCCGAAGAAAAAACACCCCATTTTCAGCACGATAGGAGAAACTCGGCTGCACCGGTGAATAAATACATGAAGAGTAAACTAATTATTCATTCAAAAATCTGCATTTGGCTGTGTAATAGATCAGACGATGAAAGCGCTGAATGCGGCTTAAATGACCATCTAAGCAAAGCTCAAGTTTGTGTTTAGATCAGAGCGCATTGGTGATTTTAGTCTAAACATACAGAGTGACCTTTAAAAAAGCACCAGTAATAATACTCACCAAATATGTGTTGTGAGCCCTGTCAATAACGTAGACAAAATATCCTCCCAAGAAAATATTAAGCGAGTAAAATGTAAATATCAGTCTGAAAGGAAACTTCAAAAAGTACGCCTTCACCAGGAAGATGGATGAGATCTCTGTTTGAGTTACTGAGGCGAACAATGCCGTAGCTTGATTGTCCACAAACATGTTGTGTTCTTTCATGTACTTGGCGATTAAATATAATCTTAAAAACACCAAAAGCTGAAGTTCATAAGGCATTCCATAGTAGTCAAACAGGGGAGGAACATGAAACAGACAGATAGCCACCTCGAGCAAACAGCTCGGGAACAGCGACGTCATAACAAACTTTTCTGATTCGTGGTAAATGTTCCTCACAACCAAGTAGCCGAGTTCGTTCACGTTTATGCGATAAATTGTGATGGAGGTCAAAAGCGATAAGACAGACAGCGTAGACTTCACTACCACCGCTGCAAGTCTAAACGGATTATCAAAAATCGTCCGCAAATCGTTTGGTGACAGATTTTCGTTGGTGTCTGTCCCTCGGATTGTGAGTTCTATGTCCACAAGCGCTAGAATAACCGAGAGAAGTCCCATGACACAGGCAGCAGAAGACAGCATCTTTATTTTCCGCTTGAAAAATTTCTTGGCTTGGTCGCTTTCTCTGAAAGATAGTATCGTCTGATCAAAGGCATCAAGCCTGGCAGATATTTTGCGAGTCGTAACCTTCTTGCGGCTCTTGAACTTTTCGTTGGAGTTTACAGATGAATTTCCAGGCTGTACACTGACGCAGTTCATTCGTCGATGACTGTCCATGTCCGTTGTGGTAAAAATGATGTTTCTTAATTGTATGTTATCTCTCGCTGTTGGTGTTTGGTCTGCGGAGAAATCCATTGGGAATTGGTCAGAATGTTAAGTACCGACTCATATGGACAGCATTAAACACATGAAAAATCGTATTGCTTGTAACTAAGCCAGCCAGCGGTATTTTTCACGCGACCTCGTACACAATAACACAGCACGCAGCATGTTGTTACAAATACTGGCCAATAACGTGGGGCTTTTCGATTTCAAACACTCAATAACTACAATCATATTAGAACAAGTTAAACCCTACTGAGAAATAAGGGATCAGCTGCCCGCGACATATGGTATTAGAATAAGTAATAATAGCTTAGTGGAAAACATTAATATCATACAATTCAAAGATCGTTCTAGCTTTATTATTTTCTCTAACTCAGTATATTTTCTTGAGCTTTAAAAATACCAAGCAAACTTTATCGGCTCAGCACAAAAAAGGTCTAATGGTAAACTAAATAGAAGCGAAACCACTGAACGAGGAAGTTGTTTTTAATATTTTATGGTAACATTTGTTTATTTTTTCCATTTACCTCACTTACAATCAACTTTACAAGGGCTTCACTAACAACCGCAGAAAAATAATAAAGGAAAAACATTTTTTTATTTTCTACAAAATGTCACTCGAGGAGAAATGCTAGATGCTCGGGGTGAAATAACTGTAATTTTGTTTTGCATAATTTCGAAAAAAATGACTCGAAAACTTATTTTGCTCCCATCTGGTATGGAACCTACAGTACATCTTTAATGAAACACATGCTAACGTTGAAAATCATCGAGGAATCTAACAACAAGCAATGAACGTGTTTGTTCGTAAGTGGTTCATTGTTTAAAATATTTGTAATTTATTTTTTCAAGAAGGAAGTGTCATTTATTAACCAGCACCCAAATTCAATCTGAAAATCAAACTGAATCAAAATGGCTGCTAGTGAATCAAACAGTAACACATGAAAGTACTGTTTACTGCCTTTTTATTAAAACAGTAATATTCACAGATTCATCAAGTTAGATAATTTACTCAAGCTTTGGCTCAAGGATCAATGGAAGGCTAAAAAATAGCTTTGTACATCGCTCTTTTCATTGTATGCTAAACAGGAAAGATAAGATACGTGTTTCGTCGGTTTCCTGTCTCCATTTTTGTTTTCAAAGGCTCTTAGTAAGCTAGACTAAGCTGTCGCGATGTAGGCACACCAATAGTACCGCAGGGTAACCGCAAATTTAAAACGACGTAAAGGAATAATAATTATTTAAAATAGACACAGGCATGGCTGACCACAGTTTCTTTTGTCGATTATGAGTTAATTCTTTACCAATACTGCAGTGGTTACTACAATTAAAATGAAAAACAGGAATTTCTTTCGGGTAGGTATGTTAATATACACAAACCCACGCAGCACACAAATATTGCCAGTTGAACCCAATTTTCAACAAACGCCACTGAAATGTTATGCCGAATCCAAACGAAATTTGTTCACCCATATTTTATCATCTTCGAAATGAGGGCGAACGCAATTTTTTTAGAGTTTCGCTGATCATTTTTTGTTATGATAAACTGCCCATCAGTGAACAAAAAAGGCTCTTAATAATGACCTGCCTTATTTTAACAATTTGAATGAAAAATCATCTTTTCTATGTAAACAGCTGTCTATGGACACTAATGCGCCGAAAAAAGTTCTGTTTTTGATTAGAATTGCGGGAGGCAATTGTGTTTTCCTTTTCACCGATTTTGTGTGTATAGAAGCCTTCAGTTTTTATGCTAATCATTCAGTGAAATAGTGTTTTCTTGTGATCGGAAAAGACTTACATCGGCAGGATCCAAATACACATGAATTCAAGCGAATAACAAGACATCGTAATAGATATTCAAATTTGTTTTCCGTGTTTGATGGCTGTCAGTTGATTAAAAAGGGTGGCTCATTATATCAGGGGTTTTCTTAAAAGAAAACTTCTGTCTTTTGGGAATAGTCGAAGGCTACTTAGCCTTTGAACTTCCAGTATCAAAACCTCTGAACTCGCACATACGAAGGAAGTAAAATATTATCAAGCAAAAGCTGAAGCCAGATCTTATGCAAAACGTCCTAGATTATAAAAATTACAAAAAAAAGATTTATTTCAGGCTGCTCGATTTTATACACTTGATAAAAAACCAGTGACAAACCTGCCTCAGTTGGACGTGCATGCACTAATGATGCATCAATAATGCATCGAGCAAATGCAGGAAAGTAATAATTAAAACAAAGCAAACAACCGTCAAAAATGACAAGGGATCAAATGTGGCCATACACGAGAGATGAGTCTTATTAACATGAAACCAGAAAAAAAAAAACTTATTTCTTTAGCTTCAACCGACACCATTTTCTCGTTTATACTGTTTAATAGTCAAGGCATGTGAGAAGAAGTCAACAGGCTTGATAAATAACTCAGTGTTGTTAATATAAAAAAACAGTTTAGCAAGATAAAAATCCCTCTACTTCAGTTCGAAATTAAAGATGTACATCTTGTTGTAGACTTTCTGCTCAGTTATGATAAGATGGCTTTACATCAAGACACTGTCGAGACTCCTTGTTAAAGGTACTCGGTCTGACTGCTTAAAAAACTCGCCAATTTGATAATAACCCGCTTCATCTTACCTTGTGACACCGCCATTTAGCAGGCCGACAAGTCGTATCAGTAGAACTGACCGACTCTCAGCACCGCCGAGCATTTGGTTTTGTGCACCGTAAAGTTCAGGTTCGTCTGCGTCGTTGATCTGGTTAGTTGCTATAAACTCGTTCCAGTTTTGAAATGTACTGTACTTGGTTAGCAAAATAAAAGTTCCCTTTCGTTTCCTTACCTGTTCAGATCCTAAAGTGTTTCTCACAGTCTGCAGTGTAATAAAGGTTGTTGCTCAGAGCGAATTGCATCTGGACCGGCCACATGCTTTAATGTCCGCACAGTTATTTCTCATAAAAAATTTACAGTATTTTAATTCGCATCGTTTGAGATGTCGGCTTTGTTTCACCTTAATAGATTAGGCCGTTCCGAAAAAAGTTGCTATTCATTTGCTGATGCTAATAGACGATTTCAAAAATTACTTCATAAAATAAAACCCTGATTTTAATCCAAGACCACTGAGAGGCTCTTCTGATCGAACTTATTAAATACTATACTTACCTTAACAATGCAACGGCGATGGGCTCCAGTGTAAAGAGCTTTAAAACCGCTATCCGTTACTACAGAGTTTAGAATTTGTATTTCGTCTTGTGCACCGATACTGATCCCAGGTGTTCTTTGATGAAAGATTATTAAGTTCGTACGGGCTACAAGGAATTGCTGTCATCAGTGGAAATGACACTTGATAATTACCGAAAAGTAGCTGACTTGTTTTATAATTGCAATGTTTTCTAGTCCGGCATAGCTCAGTTTCGTGTAAACAGCTTGCTACAGGCACTAACTCGCGATAATTTCTATCTGTTTGTAATCGGCGAAACAATTGCTTGAGAAAACATCAATAATTTTAAAGATTTTCTGTCGTACAGAAAAGTGTCGTGTGCAAATGGTATTTGGTAATGGTATTTGTTTTGACTTCGCCAATTTCGAAAATTGAAATTGGCAGAATATAATGTAAATAAATTTTGAATAGGAAAGAATATAATGCATATAATTTCCTGCTCACCTTAGATTCCGGTGAATTTAAGGGAAGGTGCAAGGAGGTAAAGCAGAAGGTGCCATTGAACCTTTGGCTCCACATTTGGGAGGATCTTACCCTGGAACAATGTCGTCGTATAAAAATTAACTTTCTGTTAATTTCCACCATAGAAGACTAGCCACTGTTTCGTGCGAAGTTTACGGTTTTCATGGATTTTTGCAGGATCCCAACAGAACTGCACTGTACGAGGGATTGATGATGATAGCTTGTTTACTTAACCATGCATGGTTACTCATGCAACTGGTGGAAGATAATGAATCGCGCGAAAAAAAAATCACGTAATTAGATTGCCGAGATGGACAAATTTGGTGTGGTATTGCGATTCCGGCCTAATGCGCTATGTTAATTGAAGCATAAAAGCTCCAGGCAAATCCTTATACTTAGAGCTATTTTGCCTACGAGTAATCTTGTTGAAAGCCCTGAATTACCAATGGAAACCACAAAACAAATTTTGTGTAATTTACTTTTCATTTTTGAGTTAGGTTATGTTAGATGTATCAGCAAACTATTAGATTAAAAGTTATTGAAATCTTTATCCTAAAATAAAAGAGAGAGGACACCTGTACTTAAGGCTTTGCGCATCCTTACTGCGCAGAATTTTTTGCGTAATTAACGCGCGCACGTAAACAAAATGGCGGTTTTTTTCTATGCGGCTTTCTTCACGAGAGAGATAATTCGTCGTTTTCTCGTAAACAAGTACGGGGAAAAATCAGTTTTCTCTCGTATTTTGAGTGTAGCGACGAATTCTTTCTAGAAAATGAATACATATCAATTTCTACGGTTCCTTTGCCAGTACTGTGGTATATACGAGGTCTTACTGCTCCTAAACGAATATGGTGACCCCCTCCCCTTTTTAGTTCAAAATTTAAGTTCCTTTAAGGTAATCAACCAGTATGCAAGGTTTGGTTGAAAATCTATGTTCAAATCCATTTTAGGGAATGACCTTAAAATATCCGCGCCACTTAACTGTGGCAGGTTCCCATCGGAAGATAGCCAGTAATGTGTCGAGCTGAATTACATTGTACGATTCACGGCAATCAAAGGAAGGTAATAACGAAAACAAAGTGTTAAATTAAAAAATGAGAAACAAATATAGTCGCCAGGAAAGATAAAGCTTATTGCAAATCGCGAAGAAAAAAAACGTGCTGGTTTTGATTTCAACCGAAAACTTAACAACATGTTTTGTTCTGAGTGTTTGCCAAAAATATATGTTAATTTACTGTCGGAACAGCTTCTACGTACGACGACAAATAACAAATATTGCAAGTGTTCAGTTCCTAGCAAAAACTACCTGAGTCTACTTTAAATGTAAGAATGTTATTGGTGCTGTTTAAGACTATCTGTTTAGTTTGTACATAGGTGGTACTACGCAACCAATTGTTATTGCGTAGTCCTGCTGCTGAGCCGAATTGCCTTCAAACTTGGGCCAAAAAATATAAATAAACAGACTTGCAACCTAGTCTGAATTGAAGCCGTCTTTTCTGGTCGCTTATTCCCGAGAAAGAGTAAGAGACAACAGAAGACGGCTGAAGTTCAAACTTAACTTGCAGCCAATTAGAAATACTTGAAAGGTTTTTTTTTTGTAAAACAAACTTCTGTTTGAATCTCGACAACAAGATGTGCATGGTCCTGATGCAGTTTTATTTGACTCCTTGTTATTGAACTCAGTCCTATTACTGAAACCCATCGTTTCAATTAACCTAAAAATTGCCAATATGGTTACTAATTCGCTTGTTGCAACCTTAAATTCGTAGCTAACTACCATTCGGCCTCACTTACCTTCACATTCGTAACCGACTTACCTAGTCAAGTTATCAAACAACTGTCAGCCGAGCCGCTGTGTAGCATCATAAAGCGTAACAAAAGTGTTTTCCTAATTAAACAGCGTTAATCCAACAAAATTTTCCCTTTCCTTTCTTGTAATATCTACTGAAAGGCAATTAGGTTGTAATTGTTTTCTCAGTTAGCCTCATAGCGACTGCGGCCCTCTCACGGTGAATAACCCGTACACGTAGTATCAATACAGTAATTTGTCATAAAAAATTTACACATTTACAATCCTATTCGGAAAAATGCCAGTTTTCGTAAGTTAAGCCGTTCGCAAGCACATTGTAATTGTGCTATGAATATTGTGTTTTGTATATACTAAGAGCGTTTTGTAGCATGTTTTCAGTATGGTTTAATAGTGTGCTGCTTATGGCGTTTGATAATATAGTAGTTTAAACGCCATTTGCACCGGCCATTAGCTACGCGGCGCTTAAATTGTTTTTATCTGTTGATGCAGACGAGCCAGTTCAGGCTGCCTCCCGTTTAATGGCTTTTTTGATTCCTTAAAAGCTTTTACGTTGGTAATGTATTGTTGCCAACATTTCACGTAATGAATTTACACAGTGTCGGTAGCTTGCGAACCATAATAAACCTGCTAGCTTGTTTCAATGGCAACTTTCGCGGACTTAAAACACCGACTTGTGGCCGACACGATTATAGATCTTCAAAAGAGTCAACAGTCGAAAACCACTGGAGTGCCAGCCGCGGGAAACGAGGGTCACTTTCTTCGAAATTTTTTTTAGTTTGTTCTATAACACTGAAGGAAAAAATAAAAGGAAACAGACTACCATGACATTTTTGTTTCATGTCAAATATTTTGGACATTCGTTTTGTTTTGTCTTTTTTTTAAAAAAAGTCTTAACACTAACAATTTTTTCCATATAAGGACATTTAAAGGCGTTACCTTATGCAAATTAATGCGATCGAAACGGGTCAGGTTAATATAATGATCTACGTTTCGAACCGTGTTTTTGGTCAACTCTGGAAGGGGTGTTTCAGCTGTGGCAATGTTTTTGCAAGACTAGTTCCAAGACCAACTGACAAGTGTAACATCTCTAGCTGGAATAAATATCTCACGACGTTTTTGTTGTAGCAAGTGTTTCACGAAGTAGAATTGACTAATACGTTTCGCAACGATTTCGGCAAATCTACAATCAATTTCTTAATCCGTTGCCTAGCGGTGCTACATCAGGCAACGTGTCGTTAACTCGTCTCGCAACAGCGCACCAGAAACTGCCGGAAAAGTTTACTAGCAGTATAACAACGCCTTTACACCAGAATATTAAGTCCAGCTTCGGCGTTGAGCAGCCAGCTATTCTACATCGTGTGACCAACAACAATGTCAAGAAGAGATGTCCGTTTTACGGTTGACATGCGTTTTTCTCCTGGATAACAACAAATTGTTAAAACGGCACGTTACTATCCACACCCTACCTCACCTGTCATCGCTGGTTACTTGAATGGATTGCGTTCTGCTGGCCTGGATACGCTGGAATACGAACTCAGATTTGTGAATGACACTCGGCTAGTGTGCTGAGCTTTTGCACACGAGCGTGGTATCTTTCTGCGTTTAATGGAGATGGTATTGCATAGGCACAGCTGCAGTTACGTTTTCAACGAATCACTGAAAAAAAGAGGATGAGAGGGTAATTGGTCTTCGCGTGCGAATCGATGTATATACACTGAAAAGAAAACGAAAAAAAAAGAGCAACGAGAAGTTGCTGTATTACGTTTAACTTACCGAATCGTTCCCCCAAACGAAATTGAAAACCGTAAATGATTATTGTACGGGTTTGAGTCGACTGCTGAATAATAATCAACAGTAAATATATGATACGTTGTTTGCTGAAAATATACATTTCGCATGTTTGTGTTAACACATCTCACTACACTTGTAATGAAGCCATCGTCATGTCACCCTATCGACCAATCGTAGCTTCTATTAAGACATAAATTTAACACGTTACAATCACTTTGAATATGTCACTGTAATGGCTTTGCGTTCTGTCACTTATGTGTCGCTTAACCAAAGCAAACGCATCTGCTGTCGAATTGAAGTGTTTTGTTTGGATGAAACGAAAACACCAGTTCATTTTTACGATGACAGGGGCTGTTTGAGCATATCCTACTGAAAGTTCTTCCAAACTGAATTTTTTTTCTTTTTTTTTCTGCGTGTCTCCAATCAATACCGACAATAATTTTGCTGGTTAGGATGAGCTTAGCTTTAGACATTCGAAAATTAACTGCTCAATTCCGTTCATATGCATTTATATGCAAACGAAGGGTAATATCACTGAAGCCAAGCTTAATGTGTCTATTTAATATATCTGTAAACACCTCATCGAATTTTGGAGCGCATGCTTGATTTGAAAATGGGAGCTTCCAAATTCATTATATAGCTCACTTAGAAACAGAGTGATGGCCTGGACCGAGAGTTTCCGCGCAAGCGCTTATGGGAATATTTCTAACAAAATCCGAATGCAGAGTGCAACACAATATTCTATTGTGATCTCAGACCAGTTGATAGACGATCCGGATGATAACGGATCAGTTGTCTTACAGTGTAATCTATATAATCTAGGCTACAGGCTATTATTGAACAAGAATTGCGTTCGGAACATACGCGTCCTTTAGTCATGTTTAGGTCCACATGTTCACTATTGTTTCCTACCAGTTCTCTAACTGGTCCTTTACCTCTTCTTTACTTTTTATTACGATCGCACTCAGCGTTCATTCCTCGCTATAGTTGATTAGTTCTCCCAAATAATCCCATACGCGTCCGCGAGATACTCTCGACTCGGTCGGTGTGTTTCGAAGTTAGCAACGGTATCTGCTGCTTGCCTTTTATGGCGGGTTTTTCATGTGGCAAATTGTTTTCGGATCACTATATTTCCACCTGGAATCGTCAAATGACAAACGAAGACCGAGAAAAAAAGAAAGAGAAGAACGGTGCGAAAACAAGATGCGACACGGATATGTACAAATGAGTTTCAAATCTTCACATGTATTCAAGTATCTTCTTCATAGAAGGGCTACCCTGTCTACTTTTTTTTACGTTCCCTGTTGGTGCCAGGTGCATACGTTTTTTTTAATGAAACACCAGTTAATATTCAACCGGCCGTGTTAAAAGTCAGCACGGTTGAAATATGTCCTAGTTGTTTAACCTACATATTCCACAAAACGACACAGCAATTAGAACTGACATAATTAATGACTTTTTCAACAACGATCCTCTGCTACTTTGCTTGTAGGACACTTACGAATCTATGCTTTTACAAAAGATGCATTATGTCTTTGGGTCACTGCTATTCCCAGCAAAAACTTCGACTGAAATAGCAAGCTTGTCTCGACTGCAAAAGAACACGACGGTGTCTGAAAATATTCCGAGATTGAATTGCCTGAACTCCCTTCACTTACCTGCTTACCACTGTTCTGCTTTCATTGGTCGTAATTTTTTACACTCCTCAGTTTTGAATTTACTTGGCTCCTTACTTTTCAAATTTACCTAAAACCTTTGTTAGTTGTAGCCCTCTAGCTTCATAGGCTATCTCCTTTCTTAGTTGTCTAAAATTTCGTGCTTGTTCTTCAAATGAAAATTCCGTGGTGTCACAGTCACTCTCAATGAAAACGTGCTTTGGTTGTCAAGGTCCACGAAATGTAATGCAGTCCGTAGTATAAAATGTACTGAAAATTAGCACTTATGAACTTTACAGTTGTCTTGTGCGCAGTGCTATACAACTATCTGTATACACTGATTGGTGGAATAAGATCGATCGTAAATTTCTTTTGTTGGAGAAAAAATTTCTTAATCGGTTTTAAAATATTACATATAGAAAATATCGTATCCAGGCAGTTTACAGACCCAACTGTTGTGTATCGATATTAATAACAGGAGGCAGAGTCGGGCTCGGTCACTGTGCGCATTAATTTTAGACGTGCAGACTGAAACTGGCTGGTTACCGCTTAAATTCACCTGTCGCCATTTTCCAGATTACTGTTTTCAGGTTTTACGTAGAAAGAAAGTGCAGTATTTTTTCGAGAAAGGAATCGTCAGCTTCAAAATTTGAATTTTGATTAAAATTACAAATTGATGATGGAAAAGTCACAAACAAATGAACGCGATACTTTGCGAGGTCAAGCCCGAAGGAACTAGTTCATTCTTAGCAGCGCGACGTCAGTCTGTTGTCGATGGCAAATGGATCATTCATTTGCCATCTTGGACTTAACACTAGATTCATCAGTGGAAACGTCTTCTTTCGAATTAAATATCTTAATGAATCCGAGAAACGTTTAGTGAATCTGAAAACGTTTGCTCCTGTGTAAACGTATTTACTGTACGTCACTCAGATAAATTCTGAAAAGGCGATCGCCAAATGCTAATTGAAGTCAAGAGAGTGGAAAGGCTAAGAATCTTCGCTCATTGACTGTAAGAGCTAGCCAAGCAAACAGCCCAGTTTAAAACTGCATTGAAAACAAAAGGATCAAACTTACCATCCTTCGTCCTCGCCCTCGCTGATTATGGCTTATTAAGGCTAATTAGGGTTTAAATCATCTAGGAAGACTTCTTGTTGATAGATGTTTATTCAGTATACACATAGGTGCCAAATTCCTTATCACCGTTCGTATCGCCTGACAACCAGGTTGCTTTTAATCTGCAATGCTATGATCCTCAGACTTGATGATGTATCATTTTGTTCACGATGAACTTTACTTAACCCGGCTTCCACAAAATGTTTTTCCTCCCACTCACTAATGACCAGTTCACTTTATGACGCACTTTTGCAGTGCATCATGGTAGTTTTCTTTAAATCATAACATGCGTCTGAAGTTTTTGATATTAAAATGAACTATTTCACGTCCTAAGACCTAAAGGAACAAGAAGTTCTTATAAACTAAAACCACACAGTTAAAATTTAACTGCATTTGAGCTCAAATCACTAATTATTAAACTGCTTTTCGCACAAGTTTTAGAAGGTTGATGTTTAAACAGCTCTTGGCGAATAAACATCACCCGTTGCATGATTCGAAGTTCGAAGTCCTGCTGACGATTTGGCCGAGTGGAAGTTTGGGTCTGGTCACCGACAAAACCACAAAAATTGAACCAAGGGTAGAGCAAGGACCGCGCTAGGCCCGCGCAGTTGATTAAAAAGTGTTACTGTAAAACGAACTCTAACAAACCCTCGGTGTAAGAACCTGTGAAACTCGCCACATTAAGGGAGCTCTGTCACGGGGATTTCGTGGATTTTTGGTCTAAACTGTATTGAAACAAGAAGTTGCTATAGCAACTTAAAACCGCGCTTATATTTTTGGCTAATTAAAAGCTTTCTTTCTCAAAAGTCACGGTTAAATTTAATCTGTTTGCATTATGAGTAAAGGACTAGCAAAGTAGTCACGTTAGTCACACAATCCGAAGTTTACGTTGTTCCCGGCTATCTTTAGCTTGGGGGTTTTTCCCTTCTAATGACGTAACCCCTGCACGTTCGGGCACGCTCAATTGTTTACTTAAGCAAATATTTCATTTCCCTTCAAATATTTGAACTCACTTCAAGGAAATAGCCAAAGAATTCACTTCGATTGCCTAAACCAACAAGAAATACTCGCAGAAGAGGAAACAAATTAAATTAATTACCGTCGCTTCTGCCGACATAAACATGCAAATGAAACACAATGTTATTTGTCACGTAACGAAAGTGAAACCTGCAACATCAGCGCATTCCATGGCTGACGTAATACCTTTTTCAGTGTATTCAACATTCGCTTTGAATCGAACGCTTCGATTTAACCAAAAGAAAATATACTTTATACACAATAAAGAAAACAATATCCGCAACATTTTCCGTACATTCATGTTTCAACAGCTTTTGGCGAATAAACATCGCAGGTTGCGTGATTCAGTCCCGATCACGATTTGGCCTAGTGGAGGTTTGCGTCTGGTCACCGACAAAAAACTAGCAAAGAAGTCACGCGAGTCACACAACCAGAGGTTACGTTATCCAAGGCTATCTTAAGCTTGGTGGTTTTTTCCCCAAAAATGACGTAACCCCTGCACGTTCAGGCGCGCTCAATTGTTTACCTTTGCAAATATTTATTTTTCCTTCAAATCTCTGAACTCGCTTGGATGAAGCGGCCAAAGGATCCACTTCAATTGCCAAAACCCACAAGAAACACTTGCAAAATTGCAAATAGATTAATGACCATCGCTTCTGGCGAAATAAACTTGCAAAAGCACAATCTTACTTGTCACGTAGCGAAAGTAAAAGCTGCAACGTCAGCGCATTCCATGGCTGATGTCATACCTTTTTTTAGTGAATCCAACGCTTCGAAAAAAACCCAAAGAAAAATATATATATTATTCACAACAAAGAAAACATTGTCCGTAACATTTCCCGTACATCATTGTTCCAACAGCATTTGGCGAATAAGCATCCCAGGTTGCGTGATTCAGTCCCGATCGTGATTTGGCCGAGGGGAGGTTTGGGTCTGGTCACCGACAAAAAAACGAAAAACAAGAAGTTGCTATAGCAACTTAAAACCGCGCTTATATTTTTGGCTCATTAACAGCTTTCTTTCTCAAAAGTCACGGTTAAATTTAATCTGTTTGCATTATGAGTAAAGGACTAGCAAAGTAGTCACGTTAGTCACACAATCCGAGGTGTAAGTTGTCCCCAGCTATCTTAAGCTTAGGGGTTTTTCCCTTCTAATGACGTAACCCCTGCACGTTCGGGCACGCTCAATTGTTTACTTTAGCAAGTATTTCATTTCCTTTCAAATCTTTGAACTCACTTCGATGAAACAGCCAAAGAATTCACTTTAATTGCCTAAACCCACAAGAAATACTCGGAGAAGAGGAAACAAATTAAATTAATGACCGTCGCTTCTGCCAACATAAACATGCAAATAAAACACAATTTTATTTGTCACGTAACGAAAGTGAAACCTGCAACATCAGCGCATTCCATGGCTGATGTAATACCTTTTTTCAGCGTATTCAACATTCGCTTTCAATCCAACGCTTCGATAAAACCAAAAGAAAATATACTTTATACACAATAAAGAAAACAATATCCGCAACATTTTCGGTACATTAATGTTTCAACAGCTTTTGGCGAATAAACATCACAGGTTGCGTGATTCAAACTCACGATCACTATTTGGCCGAGTGGAGGTTTGGGTCTGGTCACCGACAAATCTAATAAATCCCGTGCAGAGCAAGAACCGCGCTCGGCCCATGGCCGCGCGGTTAATTAGTGGTAGGTAACTACATTATCTTTGAACATCTAAAGGAAGATATGACCTTAATTTGTGGATAGAAATCAAATTACGGTTATAAATATCGATTTTTTTGAAGACGTGCGGAAAAAACTTGAAAAGTTTAGCCTCAACTTTTCAAGTTGTAATCCATTACAATCGTAGCCATCTACAGTTAAAGGCGCTTGCAAACAGTTTCTTTGCTCTAATATAGCAATTGCTAATAAAAATGGACCATTATCTTTTGGTTTCCTTCGACACAATTATAAATTTTGGCTGTTCAAAAATATGATAAAATCCGTGATAAAGCCCCTTTAAACCGAAACATGTTTAGAGTAAACATGTTTCACTAAAATGTGTATTGTTCACAGATGTCAGTTTCAAACACGTTTTGTGCCTGGTTGTGTAATTTATGCGTTTTTACTGTACGGGGATAAATATTGTACACTTCAACCGAAAAATTGAGCTCGAAATTGCTATTTCTATTCATTCTTTGGTTTAGTGCAGTAAAACAATAGCTCCAAAAGCAAAGAAAACTTCACAGGTTCTTACACCGAGGTTAACCGTAAGTTCTTATTGGAATATACAGGTCGTCCACCAGAGATCTCCATCTAAACCTTTTCTTGACGACTCTTTCCAGTTGATGCTAGCACAGTTCAGTCTGTTGTGGTTCAGCCTCAGTCGACCTTCTGCGTGTTACTTTGGACATTCCTCTGTTACCCCTTCTCTGAGGTGTCCAACGAATGATCGAGGGGCATGCAAAAGGCTTTCCCAGAGTATACCGCAACCAGCGCCATTTCCTTTTTTTGACTTGCAGGTGTGGAGGATGTTGTTTTTTTCTCTCCCAATGATCTTCATTTCTGACTTAACTCACACTCTCACGAAACTCACCTTGGGCTTAGGTCGCATACAACTAGCCATTATCTGTTCAAGGTTATTCGATTTTCTTGAGATTACAATGGCGCTACGGATGTCAGATTTTCTTCAGTTGGGGTTGTGATGGTCTCCCATCCTTCCACTAATGGCTGCAAAAATCTGAACTGCATTCCATTCCGGGCCGATTGCACACAACATCACAAATCACAGATTAAGTGTTACCGCTGGCATGGGGGGCTGGAAATTGCACGCATGGAGTTGACTGGAGTGACGTTTTTCACCACATGCATACAAAGCTAAGACAGATCTTAACAAATTAAACGTTTTAAAGTGACGCATTTTAAGCACAGTTGATCTCAGCAGACTCGATCGACAAATAGGATATTGAAAGGGAAGCCCTCTTTTAGCATTGTACACGATACACTGACTCATGACGTAATGAATATATGAAAGACATATATGAACTGCGGATTAATGATGAAATGATTAAAACGATGCTTGCAGTGTGCAAGCAATTTCTGCTCCCAACGTATCAGGGCTTCATAGCTCAGTTGGTAGAGTATCGCACCGGTATCGTGGAGGTCATTGGATCGAATCCCGTTGTAGCCTTGATTTTTTTTTTCAGGCTAAAAATTAAATGCAATTGCTTAAACTGCTTACACACTGCGAGGATCATTTCATTCATTTCAATACCGACTCATGGTACAAAGATTTCTGATCACCCGTAATAATCGTCTTATTTACATTTGTCCTTCTGCACACCTTGTTGCCGTTTTTACTCAATTTTGACAGAATCGTCCAGGAAGTATTGTGTTACACTTTAACGGAGAGAATTCTCGCGCGCTCATTGGTCGAGAGCTATGGTCAATGATGAAAATGACGTACCTGTAACACAACGTAAGGAAAATTTTGGAAAACTTTGCAAAATCAACAGGCAGCTATTTCAAAAAGAAATAGTGTTTCGTTTTCAGATCGCGGAAGGATAAGAATGAGAAGAAACTTCTTAATTCCTTGCCCTTCTCTTGCCCTTTTCCGAGGCTTCCGTGCCAGCAAACACGACACTCGGGAAAGCTTCTTGTCTTTGTTGGCGCTTGCAAGCGCTCTCTCATTGGTGGGAATTTTCCTCTTTTTTCAGAATATAGCTAGAATGCTTACTTAACAATTAAACACGACAAGAGCTCACTTTATATTTTTCGTCAAGACCTCGCTTTAATCGAACTTACCCGGTAAAAGCATTACAATCGTCAGATATTTCTATATGTTATGAATCTCAATAATTTTTGGTGTTGCTGGCCGATATTTGAAGAACATGTTTTTACGAGATTGTTTGCCTTTAGTACAACGTGTCTGGTTGCGAGCGTTCGTCTGAATAGATATTAGCTCCCACTGTGTAGATAGTTCACATCGCATCCAAAACAATACTCAAGTTAAAACTATTTCATCTTTTAAATTTCATTTAAAATCAAAATTAATGGACGAGTTTTTAACATAGATTAATTAGGAGTAATTCATTTTACCCAAATTTTTATCATTGTAACTTTTATCATTGTAATTTTTATAATTTTAAAATTGTAATTTCTATTGTAATTTATTGTCACTGAAAAGCCCCGTAAGGGCCGGAGTGTCAAATTCATTAAAGTTTAAAGTTTAAGTTGTGAAATGTTAGTTGGAACATTTAGGGCGAAATTGTCCACACATTGGACGATTTAAAGTGGGAAAAACCGCGATCTTACGAGCTGTCAAACTCGCGTGCGACTTCGCGCTGATTTTCCTTCTAATTCGCCAGTAAATTTTGAAAGTTATTACATGGTTTACACTTTTATAGACTATAGAAATGTCCAAAACTTAACGTAATTCTTAGATCAGGTAAGTGGGATAATAATTGAAATTTTACGTCTAGGACAGGGATTTGTCTGGAATTTCGCTGATTGCGAAATTGATTTGTAGCGCCCCTCCTTTCGAGACCCTCTGAGAATGTTTCACGACTGATGCGAACGGACAACGTCAAACAGAAGTTACAACGGTCTTCTGTTCACAAAATTTTTTTAATTGTTTTCCAAACATTAAATTGTCTCTGAATACTTAAGTATTTACATAACTTTAACGGAAGAAATCGCACTGGCTAACAGATGATAATGGGCGTAACCGCTATTTTACATAGTTGTACAAGTTTGGAGTTATAATATTAAAACCGCAGTCGAGGACAGTACAAATCAGTTCGTCACTCTGAACGCGTCATCCCCTGAATCAAACCATTGCTACTTGTTGTGCAATATAAATTAAGTCGTCTTGAACAAAAAGATCTTAACACCAGGCTCAAAAGTGACATTGAGGAGCGTGTCAGGAAACTATTTTTCATACATGTAATAAATTCGTTCTTTTTTTGTTCATCAGTGGTTATATAACACTATTCTCTCAATAGCACATCAGTATTTGCCAAATACATCGTTGCGAAAGTGATACAAATTGTATTTAATAGACTATAGCTCCAATGAAATGTTATCTTACTGTTTATAATAGTGGTTACAAGTCAAGATGGAAGGGGAACCATGTTACAATAACAAACACAAGAAGACAAAAGGTGCCTAAAAGTAATAAATAATGACAACAGCATTGAAATGAGAAAGTTTACAAACAGCTTGAAAAGTAACCACTATTTTTCTATATAAAAAGTGAAATACAAAAATAATTGTTCAAGTTTAGATGGAGCGATTTTACTAAACCCGCGAAATTGTTATTAGTTACACATCTAGATACTATTAGAAACTAATCCCATTAGTCTATCTGTTGTTCAGTTTGGACTATTACCCACTAACTGTTAGATATTGTTTCGCAGGTTAAATGAAATCACTCTAATGACTTGTTACAGGTGGTACAGGTAATAACTTCATAATAGTAAAAATAATAACAAAAAATGAAATGTTATAGTATTAATAAAAAATAGTATAAATTGACGAAACACAAAGGAAAGTTGAGAAATTTTGAAAGCTCTCTCTTGAGTCTCATGATAAGGCTTCTGATTACCTGTACGATACCACATTGCAAATGCTCTTCGAGCTGCGATGCTGTTGAAATTAAGCTGGCCAAAATTGATAACTTGCCTATAAAGAGATCCGAGAGGTTTAACGACATCCAACAAAATGGCTAAGGAAAAGTAACATGTACCCGACTACAACAGTCAAAAACAGTTGTATCAACGACATGAAAGAATTCCCAATACAATGAGGAAGTGACTGTACTTACTGTAATTATTATCGTGAGATATGGGCGAGATTAGCACAAAAACCCCCGAGTTCACTTCTTTCAGATCTTTTCGGACTTGCTAATTTACTATCATAACAAACGTGTCTTGGACGAAAGTGAAGAAAGACGCACTTCGTTGGTTTTACAGTGAAACGAACTCAACCGGGCCTCCCAACGTTTTCTAGCCAATCAAAAGATAAGCTCAAAACCAAAGAATAGCCAATTTCCGAGTTACCCTTTGCCTCTGTTTCAAAACGAGTCTATGTGCAAAACCATTCAAATGAAAATGAGTTTGATTTGCATGAAAATGGACATGTAGGTGAAACTCATTTTGAAATGAATGGTTTCGCACCTAGACTGTACTCGTTTTGAAACAGAGGCAAAGGGTAACTCGGAAATGGCCTATTGGAGTACTTTCATCAGCAGTTAAATTTGCCCCTTACTGTGATTGGTCTGCTGATGAAGGAAGCCCAGTTCCGTTGGGTGGCCCGATTGAGTTCATTTCACTGTAATTGCATGGTGACACCTTGATTTCAATTTTTCAAGATGGCTATAGTCCTCATTATTGTTACGGTGTAGGTGAAGTCAACTTGCTTTACTCAACCAATAAGGGTTGTGGCGAGAAAAAGTATCCAAACAGAACACAACCAAAGAAGATAAGCTGTCCCAAGCCTAAGGTGAATTACGTTTCGCGGAATAGGGTCGGGTGGCCCCGGTTGAAGTCTTTGCAAAGTAAAAAATATATTTAAAATGTAGCCAACTTATGGTTTACTTATCAAATTATAAAGTAAGTGACATTTGTAACGCAAGTTGTGATTGGATAACTAGATGTTTGGCACCAAGAGAATAGTGTCAAGGTGGGGCTCAACGACATGTATATAAATGAACAACTAAAACAACCCCTTGAATTATTTTGCAGTAACAACTTACTAGCCTGATATCTTACATGGTATTTTTGATTAGCTGAAAATCTTATTGAAAATATAGCATTTCTGCAGCACAGGAAAAGAAAACAGCTGCTTTTTTAGTTAAGTTAAACAACTATTATTTACGTCTCTCTTTGGGGTTATCTTGTTATGTTTATATAAATTATGAAACGAAAATTTGACTTGAACTGGTCTATAAAAAATAACAATTCATTATGTGCCTTCCTTTTTACACATTCAGGGCAACCTTAAGCCATGGTCAAATGTCAAACTTCACATCATCATAAGTCGAACCTAACGCAAATGACCAAAAAGAATAGTTTTTTTCTCGTTTTTATTTGGTTTGACTCACGTTAAGTTCGACGTTTGACCATATGCATGACCTTTTTGTATTTTCTTAAACATAAAATTATCTGCTGATAGTCTGACAAACATCTCGTGGTCAGCTTGTAGCTTGAACCTCTCTTGCTGATTTCTTGAGGCTTACTCTCATAAACTCTGGCTTTGTGGCTTCTAATTCCTTCTTTTTCTCCAAATCCTTGCAGAAAGAACAAGAGTATTTTAACATACCAAACAAATCTCTATCTGCAAATGATAATGATGACAATGGTCCATAAATCAACATGCCTTGGAATTAACATTGAGCTGAAAGATAAACAGTTATTCTCGATCAACTTTACTGTTCACTTGTGGTTTCACATTTTTCAAACCAGCTGGATTTTGTTTCTAACATCATGAGTACAGACCTTGCTGCTCATCGAGCTTAGTTAATAAGCTAGTGTACTGCATGTTTTGACTGCATGCTTGAGTACAACTTAAATTTGCTTTGAAGTTTGCTTGTAATTGCAATAGTAATAATAATAATAATAACAATAATAAATGAACAAGATGAATATTTCCGCACCTGGACCAGACAAGCTTAGCAAAAAAGAAATAAAAGTAAAAGGTTACTCAAAATGGCAAAAGGCATGTGCAAGCTCCGAAGTGAAAGAATCTGGAAATATTTTGAGAATTCTGTTCATTTGGACTGTGCACAGAAGAGAAAATAATTATATAAACTCATGTTACTGCATGAACTAATGTTCCAAGCAAGTAGAAATAGTTTTCACCTCTTGTTTCTGAGAAATGCTGCGAAATCTGGATTCCAGTTCACTGTCACTGCTTTTTTCTTTTTCTGCTTTGACAGACTTCTTGTGTTCAAATTTCTCCCAAGTTTTTACAAGTTCTGGTCTGCCTAGCTGAATACCCCTGAAAGAAGAAACATGATAATATATAACTTAAAGGGACACTGTCACAAGCATAACTTCAAAAATTCAACAGCCCAAAAACATGTTTACACCACTGGAAACCTATTAACAGTGGTCAAGTTTTCTTAAAATTACTATACCAGTGTACTGAAGCTAAATATAGAGTGATATCACTGTGATATATAACATTGGAAGCTTTTGATCTCAACTTGAAAAAGCCAGCCTGACTTTTTCAAGTTCTGTCCTTGTGGTTTGGAAAAATTGATGAAAAGTATTTATGGTCACCCTCTGCTTAAAACAATTTGCTAGGTATGATTCCCTTTACGTTCTAGGAGCATTTCCTACATGGTTGAAAGTACTTAGTCGTAATTTTGGTGCCGTTTTACTAAAAAAGCCAAAAAATGTCTGTGACAGTGTCCCTTTAATATCAATATAACTTAATAATTATTGTAACAACAACAACAACAAAAATATGTAGGCCCTTTTCACAAAATTATGGCCATATGATTGTTTTAAAAGATTAAACAAGATTTAGAATCCATACTTTCAACACTGATACGGTCAAGATACCCTACTACATGTGTGTACAGGCCATCGCATGATTGAACAAATCAGACTTTTTCAATTGCATCAAGCATGAGTACATATTTTAGTTATTAAAATGTTATTTATTCATTCCAAATTGCATGAGTAAATCATGCGATAATTTACTGGTTAGGAAACACTTGAAAAATAGGCCATTTATGGTGACTGCAGACTACCACTTAAATCAATTGGTCACTTAGACAGGGAGCAGCTTCCTTTCTCTTTCAGATATCGTTGGAGGAATTTCAGAAAGTATTCACAATTCTCACTATGTTGGAAAATCTTCAGAAATCTTCAGGTTATCTTTGGGAATCTGGGTGACCTTCAGAAACCTTTGTATGTTCTCTGGAAGGCATTAGGCGAACTTCAGCCATTTCTGCAATCTTTGGCACAACACATGCTTTCAAATAATTTTTCAAGTTGGAAGACAACTAGGCTAATGATGTTATTTTGATTTATACTTCGCTTGCTTGCACTTTCTTTGTTTACATATGAAGTAAGTGTAACTAGCACAGGGAAATGCTGTGGCCTAAATTTCTGGACTGTGGTCTGTGTTGTCCAAGTTTGAGCCCTGGCTGGAGTCATTATATTGCGTTCTAGGGCAAGACAGCGAATCAGACGTCAAAGTGCCTGTCTCCACACACAGGTGTATAAATGGGTACCTCTGACCGGATGGACTGGTAGGTTTTGAGTTACCTGAAGTGGTCCCAAAAACCTTTTACTGTCAGCTGGAATTTGTTTCAGGATAATAATGTAGGTATGTGAAAACATTCAGTCAACCTTTCCAAATAAATGGCTGAACAGGGCTATTAATTGTTTTGTTCAGTGTCTGTTAAATTTGTTGCTTTTTGAACTTTAACTTTTACATATTTAATTAATTACCTTTGCTGGTTAAATTTAAGATCTTTCCGTAATTCATCTTGTTCCTTGGAGGCTGAGAGAGGAGTAGTAGTTCTCTTTAACTCGGGGGTTGTTGGTGGAGTTTGTTTTATATCATCCAAGTAATCTTCTCTGGGATATTTTGGATGATTTCTTCCTGCAAAAATTGTGCAGTACTTTTAAGTATGAACCATGCTTAAAAAAAAATATTCTCCATTAGGTAAGCATCAGTGCAATTTCTCTTCACATAATTAAGACAAATACAGAAACTGTATTTGGCTGTCACTGACGAGTAGGAAGAGAGGGAACCTAAGAAGTTTGTACCCTGGGACAGCCAGGGAAGGGTGGGATGATACCTCCTGGTTTGTTGCAAAATCTAGAGCTCCTTTAGAGCTCCACACAAAAAACCTGATTTGAAAGCTCACCTTTGAATGAATCAAATATAAACAAAACAAGTATAGTATAATACACAAACAACATGCTCATCATTTAAAAAAGGCCTAAAGATTAATTTTTGTGAATTAAATGGTATCCATGATAAGAATTAATTATGATGGTAAATTGCATAACATTGCGCTTGTTTTTAAATAAGATTTACATAGGCATTATCTTGATGAACTTGTTCAATTAATTGATCTGTTTAGTGCATCTGGTTGAGCATCTCAGTATGAAGACGAATAAGGATGAATTATATGTCAAGACAAAATATCTCAATTTATCTACGTTAAACTAATCTAAAACACTAAAACTATTTACAATATGTGTTATTATTCATTTAAAATATTTCTCCATTTTGATTGGCTTTCAATCCCTGGCTAGTTCCAGCTTAAACCAGCTAGCACCGACCAAATTTGGAAGACGTTTCTATTATTGGATGATTGACATCGAACATCCAATAATAGAAAAACTATTGGACGATTGAACAATTAATGGCTTTTATGTGTGAAAATGGCCGCAAGGTTTGAACGTCACCACGAAAACATTTCCAAATTATTAGATGATAAAGATAGCAAAAACACAAAAAAAGCTTTGAAGGGAAGTCACTTGATTTTTTTAACCTAATTATCTTCAGGAGAGAAACATCCAAAAACCAGCAACAGCAGAGGAATTGGTCACTGTCTTGCGAAAATTCTATGCCAAAGTGAGAACCAATTCAAATGTATTTTGTGTTTGAAGAGCTCTGCATGGAAATATTTTGAATGAATAATAAAACAATTATTGAATTCGGCTTTTGTATGATAATTATGAAGAATTATGCAGATCTCGGAGGGTCTGCATAATTTTTCATATGTGCAGAAAAACAAGTATGCAATATTCAGCAAATACTGTTATGTAAGTAACTTATGTACAGTGTAAGTGAGTCATGTCAATTTATTGGTAATATTATGTGACTTGAAAGGTCTATATTAGTACATACTTGTGCCTTGAATGCTGAGTTTGTTAATTACTAGGTTTCAACCAAATGGATGGCCCTTGGTAACTTAGTGAATGCTTTTCATCACAGTGTTAAAATAAGGTATTTCAAAATCACAGTTTCTGAGGTGGTAAGGAGAGTTCTTGACCTTAAGTAGCTCAGATACACAGCTTGGTAAAAAAAGCTCATTTTAACTTTACACATATTAGAGTGGTGACATCTTGAGGTTAATTAATAACGAGGGATTGCTCCATTAAGTATGATGTTCGCGTCTTCACGCGGTCAGCTAGTTATCTTTGTGTGCTAGGTTCTCGTTCGAGTTCGAGTTCTGCCCAGCATCCCGCATTCTCCTCTCTGCCCAGTCGCCGCCATCCATCGCTACTTCAGCTTGGTGCCCGCCCATTCCGACGATCCTTTCTTCTGCCTTCCTACTGCAACCAGCCTTACTCCTGTCACCGCGTCCTTCTTCACTACGACTCTTAAACGACTTATTAGCAAGCTCGGCCTCGCCCCTGCCAATTACTCTCCTCACAGTTTTAGACGCGGTGGCGCAATGTTTGCGTTTCAAGCAGGGACACCGGAACATTTACTCCAACTGCACGGCGATTGGCGCTCTGACGCTTATAAGAACTACCTATCACTACCGCTAAGTACGCGCTCCACGGTAGCCGACATAATAGCCGCAGGCCTGTATAGACAAAATCGTTGATTAACTAACTCATTCGGTTTCTTCGTTTTTTTTTTTTCTTTCTTAACATTTCTAAGTACTAAACATTATCAATTTTATTTTCCATTTTCTCCATGTTTGGGCCAATTTCTTTCAACCTCCTTTGGGGCGCGACATTTTCATTGTTATCAATAAACGTAATTTTGGCCCAAACATGTCTTCTTGTTTATCACTAGTTAGTAATTTTGAGTTTTGATTTCATCAAAGAGGTTAATTAATAACGAGGGATTGCTCCATTAAGTATCATGTTCGCGTCTCCACGCGGTCAGCTAGTTATCTTTGTGTGCTAGGTTCTCGTTCGAGTTCGCTTTCCCTCCCTCCCTCCCGGGGGCGCGACATTTTCATTGTTATCAATAAACGTAATTTTGGCCCAAACGTGTCTTCTTGTTTATCACTAGTTAGTAATTTTGAGTTTTGATTTCATCAAAGCAAATCCCTGTTGTAAACCTTGGCACGGGTGAGGAGTTCCTCATATGTTTCTGATTTGGATCTGTATATAAAGCCTGCAATGCATGCTCTTGAATGCGTTCAATCTTTGCAAGCATATGTAGTCGTTTAAATGGGCATATCTGTACCATATGATTTTGAGCCCAATAAAGCTACTGGAAGTAGAGAGTACTGCATCAATCTTTCTTTCCTTACAGTTTTGGCTAATACTACCTATTAAGTGACTTAATTCATGTTTACTCTGATTTAAAAATTACTGCAGTTACTTCAACAACGTAACATAAGACCTAACAAGCAAGAACATGCTTCATTACCTGGATGAGGATTTTGCTGAATCTTTGCAGTGAGCTCACACAAAGCATCCATTTTTATTTTCTCTTGTTTTGATGACACATCCATTTGGTTCAAGGTTAGTGGATCAACCACTGCAATTTGCTGCATAACAAAATTGGAGAAAAATTAAAATATAAATGCAAGGTACACTTTGTGTTACAACTTTGGTGTGAAAAGGATGCTGACAGTGATTAATACAGTGGAACCCAGTTAATTCAGACAGCAAAGTAACATGCAAAAGTGTCCATATTAATTATCTGGAAATATAAATTTAGAAATTTAGAATCGTAACTTAATAGAAACAAGAAAATTGGATTTAGACCTTTTGGATTTATTGTCACCAGCACATGGCACAACCAAGAGGAACTCGCTTAATCTGACCACCAAAGTTTGACTAAACTCTTAAAGTTTCTCTGGTCAAATGAAAGAGGTTGTAATAACACGGTGGTCATTTTAGCAACGTAGTGGAAAGGAAAGCTTTTACCATATACTTACAACATTCACTACAAGATAAACTGAGAAACCAATGAAATGATAAGCTTCGGTCCACAAAACTAAAAGACACAGGTATCAAATATGGCCAAAGCTTGATAATATTTAGACCCTTTGGGACTTGTGAAAATAGTCTTGGCTGGATAATCAAGAGCACAATATAATACAGTTGACTCCCGATAACTCGAACCTTCAAGTGAAATTGAAAATGGTTCAAGTTATCGGGAGTTCGAGTTATTGAGAGTTGAGAACAAATGACCGAAAATATGTAAATAAAAATAGCATTCGCACATGTATGTTTTGTCTGTTACAATTATGTAAAAATTTCTCACGGTCTAAAAGCTCGAAAAGGAAATCACTTACAATAGTCTCTCTTTTGAAAAGTACCAATTTCAACCCCCCAAAAATCATACATATGGGAATGCGTGACAAATTGCACGCGAATGGATGATTTGCATATTTGCCAGCTGATTCGACCTGTCTACTGTGTTTAGGAGTAAACACGCTCGAAAGTTGTTTCTCGAAAAGTACTGCACAAATCACATCAAGAAGCATCCCTTCCGAAAGGTATTTCAAAGCGCAAAACAGCTTTGTTCCCTGTTTGTTCTGAACTTCACTTTAAAACTGTGAGAGCAAATTTTTGCATATCTAATTGCATGGTAACAAGAGCTGTTTAGGATAACAAAAGCTGGCATCACTTGCTATGAAGGGTATGAAAGGAAAACCCTGACGATTGTGATCAATGTTAGTCTCTTGGGAAGCATTTAGAAAGTGGAAGCTCTCCAAAATTTAGTGACAAGTTGCACGCGAATGGATGATATATATATTTGCTAGCTTGCTCCGCATTGCTGATGTGCCCTGTCTACAGTGTTTACGCTTAACACGCTAAACAGTGGTTTCTCGAAAAGTACTGCATAAATCACATCAAGAAACATCTCCTTCATTGAGAGCTCTGTCTGGTTCGCAGACTAAAATAGCACAAAACCATTGCTAATGAAACTTTCCTCCGAAATCCACCGCCCAGAGAAACGCATAAACAAATGTTGCTTCGACGTTTCACATGTTATCTGCGAAGAAATATCGAGTGTGAATTCGCAACCTCATTCCCAGGTGCACGATAAAACGCTTGTCACGAAAATACTTTGGACATGTCAATAAACCTTCGACTGCCGCGTCCGCGTCTCATCGACATTACATTGGCTTTCCAAATTACGTACTTACTTACAACACGACGACAATGGTTTCGCTTCTATGAAGCTGAAACCACAAAAATGGTGTTCACTGTATTTGATTCATACAATGTACATTTTAACCAAAGTTAATTGTATAGAAGCAGAAACCAATAAGGGTTGAAACGTGTAACTCCCTATGATTCGTATTGTACAAAGCGTTTGAACATTCATTTTCATAAGTACCATATTTGGAAAATCACGAGAAACAAATAGACCAATCAAATTTGTAATATTTGGATGACATTCACAGCACACGCTAGCTCGCGCTAAATGGTGTAATCGTTTTTGAACAACTTTGGTCGAATAAAGTTAATTTGGTTAAATTCTTCTGTTTCATCGTCATTTAGTGGTCTGGAGAACTTCACTTGGATACTCTTACAGAACTTCTTTAGTTTCTGTGAGTAATTTACTGCGTTTAGATTGGAATTCAAGTGACTTGTAACGCAAAACGGAAAATTTTATTACGTGTGTAAATCATTCGTGTACAAACTCTGTGTTTCCAAATATGGTACTTGTCAAAACTGAATATTCGAACGCTGTGAACGCGCGTTACACGTTTCAACTCCTTATGTCAGTTTGTGATAGAAGTCAAGTGATAAATAAAACAAGATTACTGTATAAATCAGATCGGAGCATAACGTGAAACAAAACAAAGCAAAGCAGCAGAAGAAGTACAGGTACTGGGAACTTTGCAGGTTTCAAAGAGAACAATGTTGGGCTACTGCTACCGAGTTCATGTGATTTACTTTTTCGAGAAATGCAGTGTAGTCATGATACGCCCTAATGCTTCTCAACTAATCTATTATGATAGATTATCCTTGAAAGTTTTCCAACATTGGATTTGAAAGAATCGGTACCAACCGAAACCAAAAGTAGACTGTACACGTTTTGTGTAATGCAAAAAAAGACAAAGAGTTAACACTTGGCTGCTTCAAAAAAAAATTCAATGCTTTGGTCTACAGTACACTGTTTGTCTTGACCTGTCAGGTATTGACAAACATGGTTCGAGTTATCGAGGGTAAAATTATATGGACAATGACCTGAAGGGAAACGAAAATTGGTTCGAGTTAGAGGGAGGTTCGAGTTATCGAGGGTTTGAGTTACCGAGGGTAAATTACAGTAAATGTATGACGGAAATCCAGGGGAAATCGATTTTGGTTCGAGTTAGCGCGAGTTTCGAGTTAGTGAGGGTTCGAGTTATTGGGAGTCGACTGTATATAATCAAAATGTGAAACACAATTTGGACAAGCTGAGAATAATCTGGATCATTTCAAAAGTCAGGGATATCCAAGTTTCAACCACATATATTTGGATAAGTTACATTTACATCTCAGTGGTAATTATACAAAGCCCCAATGATTAGACACATGGAAACACTATAGCACAGTCATGCAGTGAACAACACATCAGGAATCAAAAAATATAAGAGTTACTTTGCAGTAACAACTGTCTCATTGTGTGATAGCAAGACTTTAAAACTTCTGCAAGTTCCTTTCAAAGTGACTCTTCAAAACTGTATACAATTCCAATAAGATTCTTCACATAACACAAATAATTTATTGAATTCTTCTTATATTATTTTAAAATGTTCGAGTACTTTTAAATAATGCAAAACGACCTTTTAAAACTGACAGTAAGAAAGATTTTCAAATCAAATTACACACCCTTGTGGCTAAGCGATTGGTTACTGTTAGCTACAGCTGGCAAAACGGACAGCTGGAAGAGTATTACAGAAACCATGTTGTGATCTACGTATGATAACTTATGTAATAAAGCAAGTCTTACAAGAGAAGAATCGTAAATGATTCAACAAACACAGCCGAAACACGACATGTACAGCGTTTAGTTTTAAAATTTCGAGATCTTTTTAAACACAAGAACGTACATCATTGTCCTTTCGCTTGATTTTGAGTACAAAATCGTTGAAATAAATATTACAGCGCTTAAAGTTTCGCACCGCCATGTTATTGTTTTCACAGGTCACATGTAACTTTTCAAAAATTTGAATTTCAAAACCGCGACCGCACAAATAAGCTAAAAAACAACAAACGGACATTTACACAACAAAGAAACTATTAGCAATACATATAGGCTTTAAAAGGTGAGCAGTGAAAAATATACATTGACGATTTTCCAATTCTTCGACCGACATAAAAGCGAAATTCCCGCGCTGTAAATTTGGAAAAACCTTCGACGTCAGATTCATGACAGCTTCGTTCGTGAAAATAAAATTTGCAGAATTATTATTAGAGTACGCACAATTTCAAACAGAAGTCCTTACCATTCAAATCTCACCGTATAAGATGGCGTGGAAAATATGTAAGCTTAACAGAACTATAAAAGTTAAAAATTTCAAGAGCAAAACAAAGCTTCCGTAATTTCTTCTTGACTATAAATATGACGCGAGCGAGCGACACCCACTGCCTTTCTATTTTGATTATGTTGACAACACTCTCGCGAAGGAAAAGTACAAGATTAAATGAGCAATTTGTACAAATGAAACCTATTAACCTGACTCCGAATTATACTTTTGAGCTGTGCTGAAAGACAAAGCCGTATTTCAACGCTAGTTTCCTTACAAGAAGAGGAGGCCAGCCCAACACACCTGTAAACGAATGTGTTGACGGCCGTCTGCGTCGTAAATTACAAACAGCACTTCGAACTTCTCTCAACAACAAATCAGTGTAACTGCTGCTACCCTACTGACCTCAAAAATGTGAAAATGCCCTTGCTGAAACGAAGTCGCACGGCCCAACTTCCTTGTAAGATCGAAACGTCGCTTGCTAAAACCGGCGATTGAGCAACACAACATAGAATGAATGTGCATAGTTGGGAGGAAGTCGGGCGAGAAGCACTGGGAGTGATTCCTAATTTGGTAACGCGTCATACATTTATTGTTGTGCAAATACAAGGCACGTGTGAATTGAATCAAGCCGAAAATACAGAAATAGGCCATCGGAAAAAACACACACAAAAAAGAGTATCCGCGAAAAATCCAACTGCGAAACGGAGCCTGTCGCAGCTGCAGCGCTTGAATTATAAAAATAAGAATAATTATTTCTTATCACAGACCAGATCAAGTGTGGCATCACCCCATTGTAAAATTTTACGACAAGGAACGACGACAAATATTCAATTTGCACGCTGGCAACCTTGAAGCATTTAAATATTTTAGCCATCTATGAACCGCTTGCCTCATGTATCCTTGTGTCAGATCGGAAGATAATACAAAGGTTCAAGGTCGATAATGTCGATGCTAAATGATTAAGGCATCGTAAAAAAGATTTGATGGTGATGTACAGATATCCTGTTTCCTCAGAATCGCGGGGTAATTTTTTCTCGCATACTAACAATTCAGTAATTTTTACGATTTCAGAGTCTATACTCACCGGTCGTCCAATACACCTGGCAGATGGAGATCAAAACAATATTCAGCTCTTTCCGCTGAAATTAGTATCTTAATTGATAGTAATGCAACATCGAAGCACAATCGATAGTTGAATACGAGAGTTTCTAATTTTCTCGAACACTTATGTTATATCAAATCGACCAAAAACAAACAATCTCAGCAACCTTTAAACAAAACTACAGACTACCTATGCAGATCTGGTCGTGTGAAAAATATTCACTTGGTTAATGGCAATGCGATTGTTGCAGTCTATATTTCCAAATACAAACACGCACACAATGATAGTGCAAATATCGAGATCCCTTCAGCAATTATTGCTCAATAACTGGGCCCGACAACAAACGGAACATCGAACACAAGCTTAAAGACGGTACCCGCACCTGTACTGATTCGACGAACTTGTAACGGCGCCTCAAACTCACAGCTGCACGCGTGATCGATCTTTAAGAGTTCAGCTAATTACGCACTCTATTTCTTCACCCCCACTGCTCGCCGACATATCAGCCCCCCAGACTTCCATCACGTTATGTCAAACCTTATCTTCTGCTACGATCGATTACGGCAATCTAGCAATGCGTTTTTCTTCTCATATGTCAAAGTACCATACAATTATTTTTCAACCTGATGTGGGCAGACAAACTCATTCCGAAATTGCTTTAACCGGAAAATAATGTTGGCTGAAGATTTCATGATCGCTCGCCGGCTCTCACAGCCAATATAACAAAATATTATCGCAATGTAAACTGTGGAACGAAGACCAAATTCTTCTGCTAATAATTTTGAAGACACGAAAATGAGTGTAAATGAGCACAGTGAGAAAGAGCTGAAAAATTAATTGTATTCATACGCGGAAACAAATTTCAAGGTGTTGCGAATTTCCATTTCTTTTTAAGAGGGGAATGTCGTTTCCCACTGCGTTAAAACGCTCAAGCCCGTGTTGAGTATCGATCTGTGTTTCATGTAACCGCGAGTGCAGTACACATCTCTATGCTGTTTCAAGTCAAACGTATTATGGTAAGCGAAATTTCCAGAAAATAAAGAAACAAACCGAGTTAGTTACCCTAAACAGGAAACGAAACCAAAAACAAAAGGAAAATGCTACTAAACTGTGAATTTTTTTTGCCATGCTTCCTCATGTTTGTACTACGGCGTCCGCCAAAACAACAAAGAGCTTATCTTTAATTTATACTTCAAACAAACCAGAATTTCCTGAGAAAAACACACCAGCATTTCAAGAAGATGTACAGATATAGATAAAATAAGAAAACAAAAAGTGAACTATCTAACCTCAACGAACGATGAAGGGATGTATCCGATTTCGTTACTTGACAAACTTTGAGCGGCCCACCAACCTCCGTCATCTTTGTAAGTGATTAAGAATCTATCTCCTTTACTGAAACTAAGCAAGCTTTTGCCACAATCATCACAGTAGTCATATTTGGCTTCGTAAATTTCCATACGGCAGCCGTTTCTTTCTTATAGAAAAAACGTGACTGCATAAAAATTTTGTGTTTTTGTAGCGTCGGCGATGCATGAAATCGACACCAGTTTGTCGCGCGACATGTCACTGTGAGCAAAAGCACTTTGTGACGTCATTGACTGAAGCCAATCAATGTCTGTTTACTTCGCGGAAATTTTAAGTGCATTGTTTCTGAAACAAAACAGAAACAATTTCTGACCACGGAAAAACAATACTGACATTTTTATAGATCTCGATTAGACTTTATATACTTGGATGTTACATACATTCTGAGTTTAGCCCGTTTAATTTGAGCGATCTTTTAGCGTGACGAATCACGAGTCTTTGGATTAATTCTATTTAAAAAATTAAATCATTAGCTTATTAACATTTTTTTAAGATAAAATACTATTAGTTCAGCTTTCTTTTTGGGCGTTTTACCTGGACAGGCTAATGGTATTTTTGCAGCAGCAAGATCTTAATAATTGTGATAGCACTGACGTGCCTACCCTGCTAGCAGAGTCGCTTCAATCTTTCTTCTTTCCTCTTTCCTGGATCGAAGCGACTCTGCTATCAGGGAAGCCATGTTAGGGTGTCAGTTGGCCGAAAAGAAGGTCAGTCATGTGACATGAATGTCATAGGAATCGCGATTGATCCTTCCTTTATAGTATTATTAAAGACACAAGTAAGTTACAACTTACATACCAATAAGTAAGTAAGTCCCCGATTATAAGAAAACTACACTCTGTTTTCTATAAGAGCGTTAATTTTCGGCTGAGGCTGAACGTTCTTAAAATGTTCTGAAAAAATGTTATTTTTTTAAAAGAGAAAATTGTAAAAAAGTGCTATTGCAGTCAATTCACTCCTTACCGATATTGTGACGTCACTATTGGGTTCAGGTTGGATTTGAACAAAGATTGATTTGTTTAGTACATACATTTGTTGCTCAGAACAAATTAATAGGAAAGAATAAAATTTGTTTTTACCCATATGCATACTTGCCATACTCGTACGTTCTTAGGATTAATTTTTGGCCTTGACGTTCTTATAAAAAAAAGTAAACATATTATTAACTATAAGTCTATAAGCCCTGCCATAAGCCAACGGGCTGAACTAAGGTCATGGCCACTTGTACAACTTATATTTAACTTTAGATCTCAAAGAACAATAACATTACTTCAGATTATAAAGCCTCCCTTATGCTGGAATTGTTTTGTATTTTATGCCTTTACAATCTTTCAGAGACTTTTAATGTTCGTCTGATGATCGCAGAATTTATTTTGCTATCTTACATTCAGTTTTTTGTGGAGAGATTTTTTTACGCGCCGTATACTTACATATAAAAACGTTTCAGTATAAGCCCGACTATTTATGAAACGCAATATTCCATCCCATAATAAGCCCCTCTAAAATAAGCTCGCTAAAAAGGTCTTTAAAAGAAATATAAGCCCAGGAAGTATTATCGGAATTTTTCGATATCTGATGACGCCTCGAAAACATCAACAAAATAAAAATATAGTTGAGTTCATACAGCGGGTTTCGACTTCTTCTTTCTTGGTTCCTGGTATGTAAAGTGACCGGTGACGAACAAAACATCTTAAGAGAACTATGCCAGGAAATATGGAGTATTTTTTTCAAAAAATGCAAACTAACAGCTTGCTGTCATATGCAGAAAATCACCAACTAGACTGAAATGAAACCAAAACGGCATGCGCACCAGTTAAGTTGTTTGCTGGCCTTGACCAGAGACGAAGAACACCTCAGCTCCATGCAAAGCATTTAATTATTACAAGTATAGTTGTTATTGGGTAGAAAACAACTATCCCTGACTGTGAGATCACAATATGATTGAAAACTGTGTAGGGGCGCCTTTATGTACATTCAGTTAAGAATTGTTTTTGTAATCTAGCGCTAAATGTTTGCTGAACACGTTCAGTCGTTTCGGGGCTACTGTCCCTTCATCAGATTCCACTGATGAAGCGACTGGGACTTTTTTTAAACATTTAGCGCTAGATTACAAAAACAATTCTTAACTGTAACCCTGACTGTTCCGGTTAAACCCCAGCCACTGCTCCCATAGGTTTTTCACAGGGAATGAAATAGCGAAAAACGGAGTCACGAAAATGTTAACTTACCCCCTACTCGGTTGTTCACTGTTGTTCAAGAAAAAAAGGAAAAACAAAGCCCAGCTTGTTGTAGTTCTTGTCACTGACTCGCTTACCAAAGAATTGAAAAGAAGAAAAGCGAATAATTATGAGCTGATGGAAACAATAAACTGACTAGACTTTTTAAATCAAAAAGAAACAAGAATTGTACAAACAAAAAACTTTTGCCTGGCGAGAAACTCAAGTAAAATATGTTGATATGAAATACAGTACAGTATAAAATGGCTAATTTTTGATATGTACCTTATGCACAGGAAGTCTTAGTTCATTCTTTAGTTATCACAATTCGAGATGGCGGGGTTATGTAAGGTTAACTTAGGTCAAGAGAAACCATAAAGTACATGTTCGAGATAACGGGAAGTTTGGGACATTAAATCGAGTTCGAGATATTTCTTTTTTTATGTTACAGGAAGGGACTGAAAAATACGACCGAATTCAAAGGGAAACAGGATTTTATGTTCAAGGAAGTGGGAAGTTCGAGATAATAGATAAGTGGGTCGTACAGTAGCAATAATTGTTAAGTGGGCATAGACACTTTGCATAAACAATCAAATCACGTAAACAATCTATGTCTATAAACCTCCACATGAGGCTAAGAATGTACAAAGTGTTGTTATTCGCATTTGGACGCCATTTATGCAAAGTGTCTACTTTCGTTGGCGAGTTGAGAAATTAACTGATTGATTAAAGAGAACCGATCACTATTCCAATAGGGCTGACCCCCCGAAAAACAGTTAAAAAAAAAGCCTATAAATTGCATGTTTCTTTTTAATGAGACATTGACACCGACATAGGGGTGTGTACAAATGTCATCACTTTCTTAATGATATCAAAGTTGTCCTAATTTTTCTTTTAATCAAGTGACTACTCGATCATTTACGAGATAATGAAATTATCTATTTTTTAAAAAATTATTATACCATTAAACCTTTTATCAAAAATTTTGAACAAGGTTTTCATTTTTTTTGAAATTGCTGTCTCAGATTTTTAAGGCATGTTGAGTATGGCATTTTATTTTAATGGACCGGTCCTTTGAGGTTTTTTTTTGATAGATCGCTCCTTTAAACGTGAGGCAGAATAATGTTCCAATTCCCTAAAAGGAGTTTTCACAAAACCCCGGACATGTAACAAATATTTTATCCGGGCAGAGCCTCTTCTTAGCACAGGGTGCCCATACAAGCGGTATGACTGTGTATTAGAAATATGAGAATTTCGAAAGCGTCTTATCATAATAAAATATTGCGAGTAATGTTACATGTAAGTTTAATAAACGTGAATCTACCTCAACTGTTTCATTTCGCCGTCTCTGCGGCTCAAAATGGCGAATTTGAGCGATTTTAAGGGCTTTGCGTTGTCTGTTTATATTACACGTTATGCGCTTCATTTAGTAAGTTAGGCCTAGAAAGCGAGAAAGAAAATGGTCTCTGCATAAAAACACTTATAGATCAATATTTAATTAAACGTTCAGGGTTCTCTGTCCTCTTGCACTGATTTTCTTCGCTAACAGACCGTAAAGTTCAAGAGAGACGCAGGAACGTTTGTGAAGTGGCAAGAAGTATGTTTACTGTGGAATGAGAAAGAAAGCATTTGAATAAAACAGAAATAACGATGCAAACGTGGAAGAGTGATAGTGATGATATTATATGTAGATACTAGCGACAGAGCACCACAAGAGAACCATCCTCAGGCAAATCAAATAAATTATAATTGCTACACTATAAATCCTTACCACTGGTAAAAATCGTAAATAAAAAATGAAAAGTTGAAACGTATGTTTTTTTATGTAAAAAACATAGCTTTGTGAAATGATCAGAGGGTTTTTGGATTGCTTAAAACGCGAACGAGATATTCGCGTTAAACCCAAGTTTAGCAGTGGAAAAAAGCTTCAAGTGCCCAGGGGAAATGGACGGGGATGCTCGTCGTCTCGCTTAGGGGTGTAAATTTCGGATTTTGGTCTCGCTTAGGGTGCCCTGGGCAAAATGTCATTATTTTTAACCGTCAAGGTCTCGTTTAGGGTTGCACGCGAAGAAATAACAAAAAAGAAAGAATTTTGATTCGTTATAGTTACTCTTTTAGGGGTCTGCATAACGTTCGGCCACACCCAGATTGGTCTCTTTTAGGGGTTAAATTCAAAATTTCCGACGAGCACCCCCGTCCATTTCATATGGGAGTCCCCCCCCCCGGGTTCAAGTGTACCCCCGCATTAAGGTCAATTTACATTGGTTATACAAAGCACCGATTCTAATGTCGAAATGACAACATTTCGGCAAACTACCGATATTAAATCTAATGGCAGAGGCAAGCTGTCGCACCGAGATAGTAGAGGAAAAAAGCCTATAAATTACATGTTTGTCAGTTTTTAGACCAGATGTCTACGTATACAAGATCACTTTGTTAATGATAAGGTGTACCGCTTTACTCCAGCTTAACGTTTACCTTTTTGGAACATGCATTACTCTGCCATATTGAAAAAAAATTTTTTAATGAAAACCTCTTAACATTAAAAATAGGCGAGATTCTCGTTAGTATATTTCTCTTGGAAAAGGTATTTGTAGCGCGGGTTTGTTTTTAATAGAAACAAATTCTTTGTCAGAGTATAACGGTATAGATTTAGTGAGCAGTGCGCAATCTCATGAGCGAAACGTTGTGCTATGATCTTTATCAGAGAATAGACATAAACGGCGTTTTCGTTAATCTATTAGAAGCCCCGCTAATGGTGTTGAAGTAGGCGGCTGTTCCGTGTCGTAGGTGTGACTTGTACCTGTTTTGCCGTTGTCTTTCGGCAAATGTCGGAAATTTTCAATGTGGCTGTCATATATTACCTTTCAAGTAATGTCAGTCGCAGGTCTTTTCAGGAAATGTTGCAGTTGTCGCTGGTGTTAAGTATAGTTTTTAAATGGACCGTCGGGTTCTTTGAACTTGAGGCAGCAATGCTTCGCTTCAAACGGCTTTTCGCCAAGACCGACATCTTAGTAAGGGTCTGTTGCGCTGGTAGGGCGTCTTGTTAATGATTAGGTCTTTTGGCCTTGAGGCAAAGCGTTTTGCCGCCTGCAGCAATATATAAAGTGAGAAAGATAGCAATGCCAGTCAAACTGTTGCAGTTCTGAGTTGTCCACAGTTGTCTTGCTTTCGGAGAATGAAGATCCAAGCTGTTCTTGTCGTTTTTCTTCTGTTTGCAACTTTGGTTGCCGAGAGTGACTGCTGGAATCATCTACCCGGCCGGAAAAGAGAGTTGGAAGGAAAGGTTAGGAAAGCTTTGATCTTTATTCGTATGACAGTTTATCCGGCTGGTACACTGATTTGGCAGCTGGCGTACAACTGAATAACAGGAAAATGTAGGAAAAATGTGATATCAATTTAAGTTAACCTTTAAGGTTTCAGCCTCGCACGTGAATAAACGGAACGGTTTTTATATGAAAAAACAAAGTCTCTTTCTTTTTTTAATAAAGAAACATAACATGTCATTTTGTGAGGGAAGAAAGCGACTGATAAACGCCGAAGTAAGTACAGCAAATTTGATACATGAAGAAGTTCTTCAAGAAGAGCACTAAACCCATGATATTATTTGAGGAACGACAAGCTTTCACTCCAGTATTCGTGCGCAAGTACCACTAAGAGTAATGCAGATGCTTGTGTGAGTTGCGATTTGCCATTTGACGAGGGCGCAAAAAGATGTCATTAAGCGTTTTGGGCCCTCTTACATCATCCTTTCTTTCTCATGTTTTGTTTATTGTGCTCACAGTTGAAGAGAGCCGCAAACAGCATTTGTGAAGTCGCAAGAAGTATTGGATGCTTGGGAGTGGGAAAGATGGTCTTTGAAAAAGACAAGAAAGAAACTGAAGAAGGCGAGAACTAGCGATGTAAACGTGGACTGATCATCAGATCATGATAACATTATATAAAGATGATGACAACGTAACACTGTAATCCAGTAAAAAAATCGCATATAAGAAATAAAAATGTGAAACATATGACTGTTTTATGTTTTTATGTGTAATTAAATTGTTAGTTTGCTGGACTCTGGATGAGCTGTCTGGGTCTTAGTGGGTCATTGTGTTGCCTCTCTTCACCCCATTCCAGTCAGGGGGGGGGGGGGGGGGGGGTTGAAACACTCTTAGTCTGTTTACGGGACTCGCAGATACGCACCGGTGTGATGGGCCACAAAGCTTGAGCACGGACTTTTTGTCTTTGTTTAACTCCCGTCGGGACAAGTACGATATGGGGCCCAGTTCTCGGCCACAAAAGACATTAACTTGTATTTCGCACCTCGGAAGAACCGCAAAAACTTGAAATTTCACCCAGAACTAGCTTAAACATTCAGTTTATATGGGTAAAGGTGTCCATTCGTCTAAATTCTCTATGTTAAAGAAGGTTTAATTACTTTTTCCATATATTAAATCACTTTTAAAAAACTATTTTTGCTATCACGATAACAAATTATGTTCAAGGGGCTTTGTTTTATTTTAAAACATAGATTGGAACGTGCGTTACGCGCCTGACTGCAGTGAAAAGTTTAAAACATGTTAAAAGAGTTGGGGTCTTCATGGTTAGCCAATCATAGCTCACCTTCCAGTTTCTAAAAAGTGGGACTTAATGTTTGTGATTTTAAAATTAAAATTTGAAGTTAAAAAAATTGGTAGATGGACACCAAAACAATCCCTTGACAACCTGGGGTGCTCTTGCGTGGGGGTCAACTGTCTGGTGGTGTTCCAAACTAAATAATTTTCTTTCTTCTCTCCTTTCTTTTAATCTCTTAAAATTTCGCATTTCATTTCAAAGCACCTCACACCTTTCTTTACACAAATGTGTAATTTGAATAAGCATCTTGAGCTAGCCTTTGTTTTTTTTTTCAAAATATACGCTACGCGTATATTTTTACTTTACATTAAAAACATTTTAACCTAACATTAGGTCAACTTGGTTTATCTTTTCATGCTGTGATATTGAAATCATTAGCCAAGCGGCCTATCATTTCACAGAATTATCTAATAAGTTAAACACTGATTGATTAAAGCACCGATTTTAATGACGAAATATTAAGCGAGCAAGAGACATCAATTTTCCCAAAGAAAGAGCCAGGCTGTCGGGCCGAAAACAGATAAGGAAGAGGCCTATAAATTACATTTTTTATCACAAGAGATGTTCGCATATACAACATTACTTTGTAAATGATAAGTGAATTAAGTTTCAACTTGGAGTAAGGTGACCTTTACTCCAGCTTTGCATTATCTGGTGGTATGCTTCTTACGTTTTAAAAATAAAATGTTTTTAAAACCCTGCAACTTTCAGAAAACATTTGCGATTCTCACGGGTATCTTTCCGTATTCGTAGGAAGGCTATTCTTTATAAAAGCTAGAAGAATAGACATGACCAGAAATTCATAATGCTCTGAACAGTATCCCATATCTTGAGAGCGAAATAAGGAGCCTATGAAATCAGAGGTCATCAGAGTAAAAAGACATAGAAACGGAGGTTTTATCAGGTTCGTTAGAGGCCCTACGCCGGTGTTGTTGACGAAGGCGGATGCTGCGTGTCGTGTGTGCCTTGTCGCTGTTTTGCCAGTTTTAGCAAATGATCGGAAATGTTCAACATGGATGCCATATATCATATTTCGCCGATTTTCAGGAGATGTTGCGTAGGGTGTTTTATTTGCTTTAATGGATCGGTCCTTTGAACGCGAGGCAGAGTAATGCTCTACTTACGCGGTTTTCGCCGAAAATCGACATCTAAGAGACTTTATCCTGGCAGGGCCTCTAGTTAATGATTCGGTGTTTTGACCTTAGGGAAGTAAGCACAAAGTACTTCATTTCATTTTCCCGCAAGGAACAATATATAAAGTGAGAGAGAAGATCCAAAAGCAATGCCACTGAGCCAAAGGTAGTTCTGTGTTTTCCACAGTTGTATTTCTTCCAGAGAATGAAGAAACGAGTTCTTGTAGTTTTTGCCGCTCTGGTTTTAGTCATGTCTTTGGCTACCGAGACTGACTGCTGGATTGCACCGGACATGAAAGATCCGACAAGCCCTGGGGGGAAAAGAGAGTTGCAAGGAAAGGTAAGAAATGCCTTGCTCTTATCGTATGACAGTTTATTTGGCCTGTTAGTCCGACTGGTGTAGCTTTGATAGGAATTACTCCAAGGAACATAACAAATTGATGGATGACTGAAAATAAGTAAAACATAATCAAGAATTGTGGTAACAGAACTGTTGCAGTGAAGCAATGAGAGAAACATGGTTTTTGCATAAAAGCACAACTTTTTAAAACAACGAGTCACGTAAGCATTTTGGGAACTCTAACATGCCTTTTGTTTTATTTTCGTCGCCACAGTTTAAAAGAGCCAAAGGGAACATTTGCAAAGTGGCAAAAAGTATTGGATGCGGGGGAATGAGGATCCAAACGTGGAGGAATGATCATGATGATACTATATGAAACTACTAGTGACACGACATAAATAAGGGTGATCGTGATAGTCCATGAGCCAGACCCCCAAAATTGGGTGATCGGTATCATCCGGGGGGATTAAAGTTCTTTGTGTTTTTTGAGAAGCACTATTAATATAGAGTTGAAAAATGCCTGATAGCAATCAATCTGAGGTAGTTTCTGAGAATTGTGAAGATTTTTTGCCCCCCACCCCCTCTCGTCTATATGATCTTATTAAAATTGGCTTACTTTATTGAAGACAAAACTGTTCAAATTTAACTGCGCAGAAAGATATTATATATGGTGGTTATTTAGTGCATGGCTCTCAGGTCAATTGCTTGTTCCAAAAAATGTTATATAAGCACGTGACAAGTCATGTGACAGCCTCACGTTTGCCTTTTGTTTGGAATGTGAAGTGAAATGGCGTCTGCATTGTATTAAATAGTTACGTTTTCTTTGTGTTAATATTTTTATTATTTATCAATTTTGACATTCTTGATATTTAATGGACTCGTGTGTATTTCGGGGTTCCCTTCCAAATATTCCCACCATATATAACTGAAGCTGGTTTTTTTTTAATCAAGTGACTTATGTTTGTGAATCTTTGTAGTTAATACCTAGCGCTAGATGTAAGAATTATTACTTATTAGTCTTATTGCTAATTCGAGTGTTAATTCCAATTTGTAACCAATGCAAGTTTAGAGTATGTTTAGATCTAACCTGCAAGCCAAAAAACTGGCTGGAATTGAGCATAGCCTGACTAGTTTCGAGACCAGCTGTGAGCAATTTACCGCGTATCCAAGCAGTACATAGCTGTTGGGTGATAACATATCACTTTTCTTTGAGCCTGATCTTTTAGAAAACAGAGAAACAGAAGATAGCGAGTGTAAAATGATCCACAAAAGTGAAGATAGAGACTTATATCGCCATTTATTATTATTATGCCATTAATGAGAAAATTCTCGCGAGTTCATTAGTAGAGATTTATTACCGTAAGATTTTAGACCATGGAAATGACGTAGCTTGTAACGCAACGTAAGGTAAATTTTGGAAAAATTGATCGGCACTTTTCTAAAACAAAAATCCCACAATTTGTGAAATGTCAACTAGAACATTTGCGATCAGGCTGAGGAACTCGCGCGCGTGGGACTTACGGTTGATTTTCCTTCTAATTCGCCGGTAAATTTTCAGCGTTGTTGTATAAAACAGATCTGCCACATTTTTCCATGGTCTTCATGCTTATAGACCATATAGATTACACCATAAAATGCGCAAAGTGTTGCAGTGAAATGGTATGTAGTTCCACCTGTATCATAAGAGAGGTCATGAAGACATGATAGAGCTCACTGAGAAGCTATGGCGTTATAGTGGAGATTGCCATCTTTTGGCTGTGAAAGTGTGGAGGTAGCTAAGGGCGTGGCCCTCGGTCTTTTACGTGCGTTTTGAGGGCAACATAGAACTATCACTCTGTGCCATACGATGAATGATTCCAGGCGTGCATAGCAACAATAACAATGCTAGAAACCTTGCTCTTTATTATGCGCAGGTGAGAGAGGTGGTACAATTAAGCAGGAAATTAATTATAACAAACAAACCTCCAGCGATCTTGTATCAAAATTATCAACAACCATTTCTGCGATAGCGGTTGAGTTGACCAAAAACTGTTTCAATTCCTTCACAGCAAACCAGGATCTCGTTAGGATCTCAAAGAGCTTTGCACAAAAGCCTGATAAGAGCATACGATATTGGTGTGAAATTCTGCAAAGCTTTCAAAGAGGAAGGCATGGAAATTCCATGATCTCTTGAAAACCAATTAAAGACACTTCAGTTGACTGATTCAGTAGAAACAGATCGCTTCTTGTGAAACAAAAGTTATACCCAAGCCTAATTAGTCTCTTCTTTGTTGAATTAGCAAATGGACTTATGGCACAAGCAAAGAATCTTAACTAAGGAATATTTTCTTGCTTCCACTGGGGAGCTACTGGCGTTATACTTTGTCTATCCTTTTTGGTTTCCTTCGCAAGACTGACATGGCTGCTTCTGCAACTTTGCTAGGGAATAAATGTGTAAATGGCCGCTAAACGAGTTCCCAGTAGCTCTGCTTTGGAATTGGCGGAGTGAGCTCGTGTCTTTTGGAGGTGTTAAAGTCGTGAATAAAGTGCTGAGGGAAGATGCACAGGGAACGGTACATTACATAGTATTTGACACATAACAAGGAATGGGTTTTTATTGGTGTAAAGCGCTTAGAACATCAATGTATAAGCGCTATATAAATACCCGGATAAATATTAGTTATTATATTATTAAAGGATGACAATAAAGAATGAGAGCAAAACGGCATCAGTTGCGTGGAATCAGCAAAACTCAGATCGTTAGACATGGACAAAGTTTCCTAACAAACGACAACAATAGTGTCAGTGTCGGTGAAAGTGGCGAATATTTCCTCCACTATTGACCTCCACTTCGGTGAATAATTGTTAACTGTGTGCTAAAAAGGGAGATCCGACCATCGGATTAAGATATGGAGGCCTCTTTTGGACCTCTGTCATGTATCGACAGTAGAAAATTAATGATCTGCTCTATGCGTTGGCCTAGCTAACGGCATGGGGTGCACAGAAATGAGTAGACTGCCCATCTGTGAAAACCAGCCATTTACTGTGAAGGACGAAGTCGAAAGCTTAGCGGAGAGGAGTAGTTGGATAGTTATGCGGAATATAAATAGCAGGTACCTCGGAAAAACCGCAGGAACTTGAAACTGCGCCCACAACTAGCTTCAGCATTCAGTATAGATTTGTAAGCCACACTTTTTTTCTGTCCGAGCAATAACGAATTTGGTAGCTTCGTTTGTGGTCCCCGCTCTTGGCCAGTGGACCCAGTTCTCTTCCACAAAAAGAGTATGCGCAAATCTATTAGAGAAGGTTTAATTACTTTTTCAGTATATTTAATCACTTTTCAAACTTATTTTTGATATTACGATCACAAATTGTGTTTAAGGGGCTTAGTTTAGAAAAGAAAGTTTGTAACATGCGTACGCGCCTGAGTGCAATGAAAGATTAAAAGATTTGAATTGACTCTTTTGGTAAGTGTATACGGACAAAATACAAATTTAATTGAAACCACGAATTTTGAGGAGCCGTAGACAAACAAGTTTTCGGAAAAACAAATTCACCTTCCTTGTCTATCTTTGAGAAAAAAAATACTTTTTTGAACATAAAGTGGCCGAGAACTGGGCCCCATACTGTCGTCCTCAATATTATTTGAAAATCCTTACCTTTCAAGGAGCATGTGACATAGCACGTGACTTTTGAAAGAGGCAAATAAGGTGCAATTGACCTTCTAGATTAGGATGTTCGATGATGTGAAGCTTTCAGGATTTTTTGTGTTGTTTACTGGGCGTTATTCCAACAATTCTTCCTTAGCCTCGTTTCCATGCTAAGTGAAAACTTTCAAAGGCGCCCAAGTCCACAAACTACCACCGATCAATTGCTATCAGGTATTTTCTGACTAGTTACTACTCCACCTTTCTAAAAATCGCCATTTAGATTAATCCCCCCAGATGATACCGATCACCCTTCTGCCAGAAGGGTGATGGACTATGACAACTTTGCATGAAGATCATAATTTAACATAACACTCAAACCTGATAGAAAGTCGTAAACTGAACAAGAAATAAAAAATTAAATATATGAATGTTTTGTGTTTTCATGTAAAATTGTGGTGGCGCCATTTTTCTAATAAATTTGAAATCTGATAAGGCGGTCTAATAAAGCGCTGCCCCTACACTACAACCCAAATGCGTTCCTATACTGAAAGCAAGAGTTCATTCTGTTTTTGTTTGTTTGGGGCTGATGCTTGATTCTGGTTAATCTGCTTTACGTTTCTGCCAATCAGCGACCTTGTTTAACATTTCTGCTCTGTATATTAAACAAATTCTTTCATCCCGCTCGTATCCCGAGAACAATGCTGCTTCAATTTTATCCTTTGAGGTTTCTTCAAATGTTTCCCCTCTCAGTGGAGGCATCGTGACATAAAATTTCTCCGCTTGTGCAGCAAAAGGCTTAAGCTCTTCATTGGATGTCTTTCCTTCTTTCCACTTCATCTCCAAAACAAGAAATAATTCTGTATCAATGCAACACTGCGGGATTTTATCAACGAGGTCGGCGTTGTTGGAGTAACTGTTCTTCTCGAGTAGTTTCTTAAGGAGCGAATGCGTGGCAAGTGTATTACATACAGCGTCATGACTCCCTTGTTTCCATTTTATCTCTCCCTGTTCGAATAACGAAAACTCTTCACAGTATTGCTGGTCTCCTGTCGAAACACGACACTGATAACGAAAGCTTTGGGCCTTCTTGGTCTGTATGGAGAACTTGTTCAATAGCGTTCGTAATCTATAATAAGAAACATTGGGAAACGATTTGATCGCCTGTCTATATAAGTCGACCCACTTTATCTTTTTCATCAGTACTTTGTTTTCTCCGTTTAGATCTTGCAGTCTATCAAATTCAGCCATCAAAAAACTCCAGTCAAAGACGCAGTTTTAGCATGCAATGTACTGGACATTTTCTAAGAACTTACATCGGTGCCACATTGGCAAAAGTCTGCTTCTCTTGAAGAACGTCTGGCGATATGCTGTGCACTCCATAGGCCGCCATTTGTTCTTCTCTTGGTTTGCAAGGATTAATTATCCAATTATTCACCGAAGTGGAGGTGAATGGTGGTGGATATTTGCCGAGCCGCGAAGCGGCGAGGTAAATATCCACCACTTTCACCGACACTGAGGTGAATAATTGTTTTAGTATATACCACACAAGTTGAATAACTAGCGGGCTTAAACATTACTTTCGGTACCCAAAGAGACGCGCGAAGCCATTTTGTTTCTCTTCGGCCTGCTCGGAGGTGAATAGTACTTTTCTAATCACCTCCGAGTTAACCAATCAGCGCGCACGGAAAGCACTATTCACTTGTGTGGTATACACTAAAACATATGCCATCCACGGTGTTACAACATCATTAGTATCCATTTTAACAACACCTATTTGTATAATGCGGTCTGTTCTTCTTTCCATGCCCGTAGTTTCCGCCAAGGGGGGGGGACTCCCATATGGAAGGGACGGGGATGCTAGCTCGTCGGAAATTTTGAATTTAACCCCTAAAATAGACCAATCTGGGTGTGGCCGAACGTCATGCAGACCCCTAAAAGAGTAAACATAACGAATAAAAATTCTTTCTTTTTTGTTATTTCTTCGCGTGCAACCCTTAACGAGACCTTGACGGCTAAAAATAATGACATTTTGCCCAGGGCACCCTAAGCGAGACCAAAATCCGAAATTTACACCCCTAAGCGAGACGACGAGCATCCCAGTCCAGCGGGCCTCTCCACTCAATAGAGTCCTGGGTACTAGTGTTGCCATGAACTGAGATAAAACATGTCAAAGATACCACAAATCGACAGGTTTTCGGGAAGTTTGTTGAAATCGCAGCTGATTGAACAATAGAGCAAATATATTTAAAACTTTCAATTTTCACCACACACAGCCTTAGTCGCTACAAAGCCCTCAGGCCTGGAGCAGCTGCACTTGAACTGGCGACAGAGGAAATCTCGCTGCACACGAATCTGTCATCATTGTCAGCATGTAGTCCCGGTTGAAAATGACATCACAGAGCTCAGCCAGAATTTGCCTTGCTCTTCACTGATGGGGACGAGGAAGAAGGAGTTCTGTGCACGAGATGACGGCTACACTGCTAAAGCTCAAGTAGGCTTTGTACTGCGGCGGAGGCATTATGCGATTACTACGGCTTTGCAGGCGAAGATATGTCGTCTTTTTGTTGGCTTCGATTACAACGATGTCAGTGATATTGACTTACTGGATTGAAAGTCGACTCCAAAATGATTCTGAAATTCCACACGAAGGGTTTCAGTCTGCGGAAAGAACAACATCGCAAGAAACAGTTGGAATTTTGCGATTAAAGGGAGCTAATATTCTGGAAAATGAGTCAGCAAGAAAACGAGAAGAAAGTAGAGTGGTTAGTACGCCCCGACCGAAACTGGCGTATTCAGTTACAGGAAAGGCTAAGGTGTCCAAGAAGATAACAGAAATTGGATTGTTGCAAAGACTGAAAGAGGTAAATTAATATTGCTTTAATCTGTGTCGACATATCAAAGCTAAGGTGAAAGTATAAGCATAATTTTGGAACTATAAAAGAAGCTCAAAAATAAACCGTAATTTCGAATGTCAGCTTCATACTTGTAACACGTGTTTGGTCTTGAGTGTAAGTCATGAAATTTTTATTACATTGTAACCACTATTACGTTGAAAAACCATTCATAAATCCAATCGTGGAAGATTAGAAGTATTTTTTGTAAACTTTGCCTTGCCAAGGCCCTCAATGATGATCTGGCATCGTTTCTTTGCTGTTCATGCTTGCCTGGTTTTAATAATTGGGGAATACCCCTTTAATAGTTTGAGTGGTAATTAATTAGTTCCTTTCACTGTGAAACGAGACAAAAAACTGACATTTTAGGTTAAAAAGTTGTTGAATAATTAAGGATCACTTTATAGTTTGACGGAATATATCAATTCTGTTAATTTCTATCCCTGAAAATATTTTGACTTCATCTTTAGGATTTTACTGATTTTATTTATTTATTTTTATTTTTTGTTCTTTGTATTTTATCCTTTGCAATTTACATATAATACCTTCACTTTAAAACAGTGAAGCATGGTATTAAATTAAATTAAGCAAACTTTGTGTCATTTTGTTTTCAAGATTTCTGTAAATACCTGTAAAAAATATATTCTTAAATTGAAACTTGTGATCGGTTAGATAAAATTGTCATGTTTTCTGGAGTTGGGCAATTTTAAAGTCATCAAAGTTTGATGATAGTATTAATTATATATTTTTGTCTTTTCTTTTGAACCTTTTTTCATTTCAGTGAATTGTAAATTTTATAATTAAATTTAAAGTTTCAATGCATGCACAAAGTCAAGAACTTTCCATTATCTTCCAATTAAGATTAATTATCTTTTGGGAGGAAGAAAGAGCTAAAAATGTTTGATAGTCAGAATTAAATTTCTCCATGCAAGCTTTTTTGCTTGAAAAATACTTTGACGAAATAAAATGATGGATTTTACACTGGTCTTTGATTTCTTCTTATAATTTTTGTAACATAGATTTAGCTATGAGGAGAATCTATCTGAAAAATTGTTATTCTTATATAACTATATGAACCTTACAAGAACTATAAACCAAACCATCTTTTGTTAATTCTGGTTTAAATGGGGAATCTATGAGGTCTGAGATAATTTTATTAGAGGAGCAAGAATCCAAGTTTTTAGACTCAAAAATGTTCAGGCTTTCCTAACAGCACTTTAACATGTATAAAAATGCTTCTAATGGTATTGACCAAAGTTTGACCCACATAGAGAATTAATTATTGTTCTCTTATATTGGTAACTAAGGCTGTATCCATCACCATTAACAGGCAAAAAAGAACTATTGATATTTTGTATATTTAATGGCCAAAGAAAGAAGTTGATATAATTTAATTTTTAGTTGTAAAAGAGTGAAACCAGATTGCTTTAAGAATATTTCAATTTGGCTTTTAATGTCTGTTGTACTTGTAATAATTTATATTGAATTAATAAAGTTCATTTTCTTGGCAGTTGGAGGAAAAGAAGTTGAAGACTCAGTCTGAAGTGTTGCTAGTGAACTTCTTGGACTCTCAGACAAAGGATTTCTTGGTAAACTTCAAACATACATTTGAAGCTCTCGGTTACAAAGTGATTTTGTTGAAAGGTGCCAAGATGTCTTCCATAAAAAGAGAATGGCAGGGACATAGCTGGTGTTTCAATGCAGGAATGCAGAAAGGAAATGATACTGTAGAATCACCCTGTTTTCAAAGGAATGATCTTTTCTTGCTTCAAGAAAATAAGAGGGTAAGTCTCAATTAATTTAATGAAAATAAATCCATGTATAAGGTCAGTAGTGAAAAATAAAGGGTTTGACAAATTTTGAGGAGTCATCAAAGTTTTAAGTTGTAAGGACATTGGCAAGATTCACACAGTGAAATATTGTTAGAGAGTACATGTACTTGAAAACTACTTGAATTCTTTAATGTCCTTGAAAAGCCCTTGACATTGCCCTGTGCAAGTGTTTAATTGCGTTACTATGAATGTTGTCTTCCTTGTTATGTTTGGTGTTGATACTGGATTGAAACACTGTTAAATAATTAATTAAGAAGCTGAAAGATAAAAATTTCAATTTCAGATGTCACCAGTCGCAGGTATAGAAAAACTACTTCTCAGAAATGATGGTTTCTGTTACTTGATGTCTGCATCCAAACATATCTCAGGTAGTCATAAAATGTTACAAGTAACATATGTACTGTGGAACCCTTGTTTGGCTGCCACACCCTTCAGTGTGGTATATGTGAAAGCTGGTGAAATCATATCAGTTTTTTTCTCTTATCCCTTTAAAATGAGAACTTTTTAATACAATTGTACATGGTGTATTAGATTTTTCTCACATATTGCCAAGCATTTCTATTAAGACTCCAAAATGGACATCTTTCAAATAATTGTGCTGTCCTTAATATGACTATGCTGTTTCCACCGGGTGTCCTCCCTGCTCAGTTGGTCCCTTTAAAAATAATACTTTTGTTGAGTTAGCCTTAGTGTTAATTTAATTAACAGTATTTTATTTTGCAGCTTTTAAAGACAAGCCTATATCACCTGATTGCTTTGTGTTGCCAGCCCAAATCAAATCACTTCTTCAAGACATCAATGAGCAAAGAAGCCAGTCCTTTACTTTGAAGTCTCTTGGATCAGTCGTGACGCCATATAGTAATTGGGGAGATACTGCAAGTTCTACTACTGAAAATCTGTATGTTTATTCGTTTTTTAAATAAAATTGTTGTGTCAATAAGATGTGAAGGAAATTATCAAGTGCTGTTAATTAAAAGGGATTCCTTGTTTTCCACAAAAAGAACAAAGGAAGAAAGTTATATTTTCTCTTCCTCAAAACTTCAAATCAGAATGCTTTTGTTGATTTTTCTTATTAGCGGCATTTTCAATGGTAAATTTGAGTTTTTGCAAGTGGTGAGAATAATTATAACTCTTCTGTGAGCCTGAGTCTTTCTTACAGCCTTGCCAAACAAATCAAGACTCTGAGATGGTGTTGCAAAAAATTTCAAGTTAGCGAGGGCCATGAAATTTAACGAAAATTCTGTGAGATGTGTATACTATTGTTTTAAGGACCATTCAACACCCCTTCTCTGTAATTCTTATATAATATCCTAGACAATCAATATTAGGATACAGTGAGAAAGGCATCATTACCATAAGGCTTAGCTGATACTTTGTGTTGTTTTGTTGTACAGAAGAGAACCTTGGCTCTGCACATGTACAAATTAGTACTTGATCTGTATTAATTTAATTACTTGAAAATATGTTAGTTTCTTGCCTTTTCTTTCTCAGAGATGGGTCTTCAGAGGCTGTTGTGCAGTCGTTTCCAGCAGATGTACTTCTAATTGAAGACAAAGCTGTTATAGTACAGGTTTATGCCTTAGTTACTTCAGTATCTCCACTCAGGGTATACAGGCACAATGAGGGACATGTTCTTCTTAGATCAGCAAAGCAGGGGAAGCATGTAAGTTTACTGTGAGACCTTGTGCAGTTAAACTTCACCAAATGTAAACTCTTCTGAGAATTGATAAGACCATATCGAACAAAACAAGCCAGACACAGTAAATGGTTTCTGGCTTCTCTGTGAAGAAATTTTCAACAGAACCCCAGTGTATAGACAAGTGAGAGCATGCTGGCCAGGGCTCGAACCTGGAGCACTCGACCCAGAGTCTAGCTACTAACCATAAGGCCACCAGACCTTGTCCTCCTCGCTTTGTGTAAGACCGTGTTGCATAGCCTCTCACAAAACACCAAGCCATTATGTCAGAGTGCATGGTAAATGACAAATACTGTAAAGTTTTGATAACAAGCCCCACCCAAAAATTAGCCGACCATGCATGTAAGCCCCTGGAGGGCTTATATAGCCATTGATGATAGTTAGAGTATTTAAAGGGGCAGTCTCACCAAGATTTAGCCTTCTTGAAAATCCATTGAATGTGTTGGTGTTAGTTGGAAATCCACTAATAATTGCCTAACGTTACTGAAATGCTCTGTGCTGGTCGCAAAAGTTGTTAAAACTTATGTGGCTGCAGATGGGTAGAAAAGAAATGGTCCAAAATTTGAAAACATTGGGCCAACGTTTTCAAGTTTGACAGTGTGACTTGGAGAAAAATCACTAAAAAACCATTATGGTTTATGCACATATTTTAGAGTCAATTTATGTCTTTTTTGGTGTTTAAATATTATCTTGTTGATCCACAGGTAGACCAAGCATGATATTTGCATATATTAAAATGGCGGTCTTTATATAAGAGTTTGTATGGGATTTTAAACGGGGAACTTTCGAGCAAAGCGAAAATACTAAATAAAGTCAATGAAACATAACATTGTGTTGTTTGCTAATGTTACAGCGTGTTTGCTAGTAATTTAGAGCTATTTTACGTCTATTTACTATTAGCTACTATTACCGTGTATAATAAATATGACAAGGTAGGACATGTACACTTCAGTCGCTTCTAGCATTCGACACGTGTTGAAAAATGCTCGAATTTCACCCACAAAAATAGTTTCGGCTGTCATGAGGATCCACATGTGAATGAAATAATGACACACAAATGTTTTTCTGAAAACTACTTGCTCATACCTTGTCTACCGCAGCAAGTAGCCGCTTCTGAATATCCAAAATCTGTTCAAAATAGCTGCCATATAGGCCGTGTCACCCATGACAGTAACAAAATAGCCCGAGATAGACTGGACACAAGTCAAAGTGAACCCCAGCGGAGAGGGGCGCGTTATTTTTGCTCGCGCTTCAGTTTGTTTCCACCACCACCGGGCACCCGGTGAGGACAAAATTGGGGCCCCCTCAAATCGTCCACGCATGACAACATGCGTTATGTGGAATAGCGTGTCAAGACAATTCTTTCAAATATAAAACACTCTCTTCCGGATGAAAAAGCCCAATGCTACGGGCCAGGCAGTAAGCGAGAGAATCGCGTAACTGTTTCCTGTTATGCTTCAATCCGAGCGTAGTAAGTTGCACATAATTTGAGTTTGTGGACAATATGTTTTCTGTTAAAACGAGTGCGTAGTAAACAAATGATAAGGCTAGAAAACAAATTGAGCTATAATAATAAGAGAAAATATTTGATAATACTAGATACGATGTGGATATAAATTGCCTTCCGCGAAAAAAATAAAATGTGGTACACTATAATTCCGCAGTCAAAATTATTTTGCTTTACTATCTTTAAAAGTTAAAATCACGTCTCGCACATGAATATGTTTCATTTCATGATTTATTTTGATTTTATGATCGGCTATAATTTTGTTGCAGGAATTGGTCAGAAAACCTTTTTAAGCTACCAAAGTTTAAAACAAGAAAATGACATAATAAAATTTTATTGATAAATAAGATTTTCATAAACCGAAGTTTGTAATTTTATTGTTATCTCAATCATCCATTTAAGGAAACCGCACAAGCTACCATACACAAGAAATTATCGCAAAGTCTCAAGAAAATAATTATAATATTCAATCTTTTTTTGACAGGATTTTGATTAATTACGAAGTTGGCGATAACTGTCTTACAACGTACAATGATATCACAGCCCATGTTAATCTTGAGATCGAAAAAGTGAGAACAAGTGAGGACGATAATATAAGCCCCCATGTTATCTTTAGGGCGGGGCACGAGGTATTTGGGGATTCTGTAACGACTTCAAACAAGAGAATTGAGAAGAAATGTAAAAAGGTGTTCCTGAATCTCAGGAAAAGGACTAAAATTCCAACAGAATGCTTAAACGCTATTCCACGTAACGCATGTTGTCACGCATGGACGATTTTGTCCTCACCGGTTGCCCAGTGGTGGTGGAAACAAACTGAAGCGCGAGCAAAAATAACGCGCCCTCTCCGCTGGGGTTCACTTTGACTGGTATGCAGTCTATCTCGGGCTATTTTGTTACTGTCATGGGCGACACGGCCTATATGGCGGCTATTTTGAACGGATTTTGGATATTCAGAAGCGGCTACTTGCTGCGGTAGATGAGGTATGAGCGAGTAGTTTTCAGAAAAATATTCGTGTGCCATTACATCATTTCATTCACATGTGGATCCTCATGACAGCCGAAACTATTTTTGTGGGTGAAATTCGAGCATTTTTCAACACGTGTCGAACGCTAGAAGCGACTGAAGTGTCCTACCTTGTCATACCTATTATACACGGTAATAGTAGCTGATAGTAAATAGACATAAAATAGCTCCAAATTGCTAGCAAACACGCTGTAACGTTAGCAAACAACACAATTTTATGTTTCATCGACTTTATTTAGTATTTTCGCTTTTATTTATTGCTCGAAAGTTCCCCGTTTAAAATCCCATACAAACTCTTATATGAAGACCGCCATTTTAATATATGCAAATATCATGCTTGGTCTACCTGTGGTTGATCTGTGAGTGCACATTAATAATTCTAGCAAAGTTAACGCAAAAACTTAGAGGATGGCTCGTGATACTGCCCCTTTAATCAGCTTCGTTCCCAGTAATTCAGTTATAAAACTTTTCTGTCTGATCCTTAGGTGTCTTCTGATAAGTGGATTCTTGAACAGTTTCTTAAACATCTGGAAAATAATTTTGGTGAAGAAAAAGCTGGTGAGGCAATAGAGTGGATGGATGAACTTGTTGTAAAAATGTTACTTTTACTGGAACCATCACTGGTTACCTACTTCTCAGGTCTGACGGCTAGTGAAGGAAAACAAATTTTGAGGTACATCTGCAATCTGATTAATAAGGTGGATTTTTTTAGTTTGGGTTTATGCACAGTAGCAGTTCACATAACCAGGGCTGTCATTAAGTGACGTAACCCGTAACACTTGTTATGCCTGAGTTATTTGGCTTGTCAAACAGTGCTTCTCCTCCCCTTGACTTGGGTGCCATTTTTCAGGTTTGGGCCTTTAATAAAAAAGGGTTTTTAGAAATTTTCGTTTCTTTATCATCAACAGGATCGGGGTTTAAGAACCTTTGTGGCACACCCCTATCTGAAATTTATGGGTGTACCCCCTCCCCCCCACTGGGATTGATATGGAAACCTCATTATTAGGGACTATAATCCTGGCCAATAGTCCCTGGACTTTTCGCCTTTTTGAATACTAATGGTCTTTGTATTTCCTCACGCTCCATATTAGAAATATAATTTGATACTTCCTAGACACACATGTTTTTTGTTACATGTAAATTAAGTTGCACAATCATATGTTTCACTGTAAGTTCTTAACAATTTCTGTTTGACTGATGTTTAGGTGCAAGCAATGTTTCCAGGCCCTGGAGATCAGTTTTACTTTCAGTTCATCGCTCCATCCTTTAATTTTGGAGGTATGTTATAGGAAACTTAAACCTGTGAGATATATAAACTATATCCCACTCCCTTTTGCTGTATTCAGTATTATTATTCAACAAATTCACGTGATGCCCATAAAATGGCAAGAAAGTCATTGTTATCTGTCATCTGTACACGATATCCTGCGATATATGTAGGTTGCCAAGATTTGTCTGAAATCTTGCAAAGTGCTGCACAACCATAGTTTTTCTTGCTGCAAAATCTGCCTATCAGCTGATAGCATTTTAAGTCTTTTAAGCCTGTTGTTGTTGACTGGAGTGGTGAATTTCATTCTTACAACAAAAATATCAGAATATAACTTATTTCATGTCTTTAACTTTTTTGTCATTGTCCATTCAAGGTTAAAGCTCCTGCTTTTGAGAAAGTTTCACAAAAAGTTATCCAGGACACTGTCAATCTATTGTTTAACATGTCGTCAGTGCCATTATCCCATGATATACATCGCACCTTGGAAGTCATGGTGGAAAGGTTGATAATCAAGGTCGGTGAAAAACATGGACTGTGCCTGTATTTCTATGAAAATTAGGCAGTGCCAAGACTTCGGTTGCTTGAAATAATAAATAAAATCAATCATTGTCACAGAAAATTTGACTTGCAGTAGACATTCTTTATGTTTTCACCATCAAATCTTTTATAGTTTTCAGGAAAGGCAAGTAATAAAAAATTATTGGGCATAGGTCATGACTACAATTTGATGCAGTATGTTCATTCCGTTCTGTCAGAAGTAGCTCTAGAATTTAGATTTATTTCTGACAGAACTGAATTTAATTTAAGCTGGTAACATTCATATTCAAGGGTTTTAATGACAGTAGGTATATCTTTCCTTAAGGCCGCGCTGGACCCTTGCTCATTAATAAATTCATTAGCAATTTATTTTGACGGGGTGTCATGTTGTAAATGTTTAATTCTTCGAATTTTGAACACTGATTCCTTCAAAACTTACCAAGGATAATAGGGGTTGATGGAATTTTATCATGATTGTTGTTTTACTGAGAGATGACCGTTTACTTTGATGTTACAAGCTCTTAAGTGTTAATCTGCAGATAATGCGATTTTGTGTCCAAGTTTCCAGCTAGAATAGCGCACCAAATTAAACGACTATATAACCTAGTGGTAAATCACAACCTCTTTTGTGTTCTGGTCAGAACGAAATTCTCGAATTCAGTAGTTACTAGGAGTTATTGGCTCCTAAGAGGGTAAAAATGTCAAATCTAAACTTTGAAACGTGCTATCTTCTTTTTGAAAAGGGATTTTAAAAATCCGTTTTGACCAGAACACAATAGAGTACACCAAGTTTATGTTCCCTGCAAATCAAGTCATGAAATTCTGTATCGGTGGAGAAAACTTGGACACAAAATTGCAGGTTTTGCCGCTTCCGAAGACCTACCGAGTCAGTGTTAAAAACAACGTGCGCTTTATTCGAAGCTTCGAATCTAATTATGCTGAATTATGATAATTCACTACATGTACGTTCCAGCGCACAGGACACAAAGCGGAGAACAATAACATGTAATTACTTATACAAAGAACTTTAAGAAATATATTCTCTTGAATATTTTGATTGTTGTCGGCTTCAGTCGTCGCAGTTCGTGCATACTCTTAAAATAAATGCATACATAATTATAGCAAGGGTCCAGCGCGACCTTAAGACAGCTGTATTTCTATGACAATCTCATTGTCTAAAATCAAATTACCGGTAGCTGACAATGAGATATTCAGGGTAGTATTGTAAAGGGTTGTATAGCCACAGTATTTTTAGCTGTAAAAAGTTAATTTCTCTTTGTTAATTTTTGCTGAGTGGTAAAATTATTATCCTGCTCAGTCTTGCGGAATATTGTCTGATTTTGGCCAACTCAGCTTATGGTGTTATTGGCTTAGTGTCAGGTGATATTCCAGTGGTCGATCCAGTGGAGGGGCCCGGGGGCCTGGGCCCCCACCTTATTTTTTCGGAAATAGCACATTTTCTTTGAAGTGCCGGAATTATCTTCACAGAATTCAACATTCATAGTCAAGGGGGCCCCTCCTTAGCTGAAGGTCTGGATCTGCCACTGTATTCCATTCGATTTCACAGAAGAATGTGTCAAATATAAGTTTATCCTGAACATATACATGCACACAAACCCTTTTCTGAGAGTGTCCTCAAATAAAATTATCAGTTTGAATAAGATTAATATAATTTGAATTAAACCCTAGAGTCTTAGTAAAAGTTTTTTCTTTTCTTCAATCCGTATTTTTTTTATATAAATTATCAGAACAGCCAGTGCCAAGAAGTAAAGGAAAAATGTTTGACAGACGACTTTCTAGAATATTTATTACATGCTAGACAGGAGGAACAGCATATTGGAAACTTCAAACAGGTATGTATTTATACTATTTTTCTCTTCCTTGACTTTTGTGAGCTTAATTAATGATTGACATTTTAATATGAAAAATATTTATTCTTGAACAACTTTAAGTCTAGCCTGTGGCATACATGCCAACCCTGGATTATCTGGGAGTCCTCCGGATACAGAATGACTCTCTTGTTCTCCCATACGGGTCACCAAATCTTCCGGATTCAAAGAAAAATTCTCAACATTTGAGTTTTCATTCTAATTTGAAACAGAGGAAACAAATATTTTAAATGAACATAACATGGTTCAATATCACCACCTGGCAGGAGACTGACCAGCTGGCTATATACAAAGCGTGACTGAGGATTTTAACTCGGGACGACCGAGCACAAATCCAGCTAGTGGCAGGGAGGAAGGCTTTTACCTGGGACCTCCGGATTACAACACCAGCGCCCTAAACCACTTGGCCTCGCTGCCTCCTATAAATTGGTATCTTGACGCAAAATTGGCGGTCTCCTGGATTTCAATTATTTTAGGTTAGCATCTCTGCTGTGGTAGAGGCAACACATTGTAGGCAACCTGATGATGGATAATCTCATGGACACTACACATTAGTTTTTGTTTTGCATTATCAACAATGTAGGCAATTTGGGGATATCACATCTTCTTTTCTTTTTGTCCCTTGTGACACATTGCAGCTTTATCCAACCCCATATGGCGATAAGTACAATGAAGTGATGCCTGAGTTGCTCGACAGTGGTGTAGATTTGAATTTTAAACAAAGAAGTAATTTAGGAACACCAGAAGTACATGACATTTTAACACATTTTGAAGCACAGGTGGCTAAAACTACTTGGTGAGTCAGTTTAGTTATTGCAACTTGACATTATTATGCAGTAAAATGCAATTTAACAGAGTTAACAATTAACTACAAAGAGCGCTTGCATTCATTCGGTAGTCAGCGGTTCTTTAATATGTGCAAGCATCAGGATTCCACATGTCTCAGACTGAGAAGTGCTGGCAGCCATTATAGAGATAGCATTTATAGAGAGCATTTTGTGTGGTCCGAGCACATCTTCAAGAATGTTTCCATCTAGGAGCTGGCTGCCAATAGTAGAAGCTCCTGGATGTCTCATGCACCCAGCTTCCATTTAACAATGCACTTGTTAATTGCAACAAAATAATAAATCGCTTCTGTGGAGAAATCACCCAGTTTTAGTTTGCCTCACTAGCTACAGTACAGTTAAAATTTAACAAATGATATAATTATACAGTAAAGGTAATCCAAATTGGGGGGAAGGGGGGTCGGGGGGGAGGGGGGGGAGAGGAAGTCATCAACCCCTTAGCTCTTATTATGGTTATGTGGGTGTGAGTTTGCATGTTAAACTACTGCAATTTACATGTAGCTTTTTAAGTATTCCTTTCCTGTTATTATCTTCTCGTAACTGCTTTTGCCTTGGTTTAATGTAGGCAGCACAAACGTGGTATTCAAACAGCATTGGTGACAAGCAATTCTAGAATATCAGAAGGTACAACAATCATTATACGTGAAAATATTTTTTTCATTTTCTACAAGAATTACAAAAATAATTATAGCATGTTAATCTTTTTTTCATTTTACAGTAATAGTTACAGATCAAATGCTGTTTTAAGTTTAAAGTGCCTTTAACCCCAAAAACTTTTTTTGGGCGGATTAAATCTTTGCATCGTACTGAGTAAAATGCCGCAAAAATTTTTGGATTTGGTTAAAACCACTATTTTTTGCGAATTTTTAACGTTGAGATTTCTCTACTCACGACCGAGTGAAGTGGAAACTGGGACTAGTGACGTAAAACCAGGATATTGGTAATCGTTCTGAAGTGGAATAATAGGAGTAGATCGTAGATCTGGATGGCGAGTAAGTAATTTTCGTAGAATATCAATGTAATAACTTATTATAGGAGAATTCAAGTACTGCATGTTTATATATGTCTGTATGTACATACGTGGGAAAAGATATCATGAAATTTGCTTGAGCATTTTAAACTCAAAGAGAGACCAAGAGAGCCCTAATCCGTAATTGGCACGTAGTATCGCAACACAACACGAATTCTTGACCTCGGCACAGCATGCATAGTTTAAATAAGTGGAATCGCCTCAGTGTTTTAAAAAGATATAAAATTTATTGACTTAAATAATCAGTATTGAAAGTCTACTACGAATGTCTGTACTCGCGTATGAATAATTTGCAGTCAAGTATTCGTTCGCGGGACCGGCCAGTACGCTAACTTTTATATGCTACTCATCGCGTTCATGTGATCGATGATCTTCTTAAATGGTCTGTTCAAAGTTCGGATTCGACTGGAAATATCTTACCCTGGTTTTAAACCCATTAGGTTAACACTTGTCTTAATTAACGCAAAGCCCAAAGATGCCGCATCTTTGCGGTAAGAATGAATGAAGAATCTGTTTCCTTTCGCTGCTAGTAATGTAAACAAAGTGCCGTGGAATGAGTCGATTGTTTACTGATTTTGCATTGTGTGTACATGCAGAGGAGCAAATAAGTCTGAATCAAACCAGAAGCGCTCACTAGAATCGCTTAATGCTTCAAGTAAACAGTGGTAATATTTTGGTTCGGCAAGCTAGAAGATAATTATCTTGAATTCTCCGAAAACTCTGGGTCCATATGAAGCAAATTGAAGCCCATCTGTGAAGATCAAAAGTCTAATTTTAATCTTTGCTGCTAGCACTCGCTGATCGGACCAGAAGGGTGACCAAAAAATCTTAAATTCTGATGTGCTTTGATTACATTGCCGAGAACTTGATGGTCTCCCTGTTTTTTATGCATTTTGGAGCTCTGACCGAAGTCACGACCTACAACTCAGATTATCGCGCGAGCGATATCACGTTCGACTGATGTCCTGGTTTGATGTCACGAATTGTATCGGACCCAGACCCTTTTGGCCAGATCTTCAACTCGGTCATGTTTTCAATTATTGCGATTTTTCTCGACTTTGAAAATTCACAGAAAATCAAGGTTTGAACCGAAATCAAAATTTTTTCAGCATGGTTCTGCTCAGAAAAACGTAAATATTCTTTTGCATGAAAAATAATTTTTGGGTTTATGGGCACTTTAAGTAAAACTGTTCTAGGAAACCTTGGCTTCTTAGGTCAATGGCAATGATATACAATTAGAAATTTATGTGTTCAGATAATAACATGTATTTGAATGTTTCACTTTTGAATGTTTAGTTTTGTGTTGTTTTTTAGGTTCTGTAAAGAAGACCGTGTGTAACAGTGGTAAGACTTGCTGTCATTATTTATTATTATCAGTTGCCTGATTGCATTTCTTTCAATGTAACTCTGACAAGTTTATTCTGTCATATTTTGTGTTTGGTTTTAGAATTATTAAACTAGTTTGAATTGATTATTTTTTTTTATTATCTTTGGCATCATCATTGCTTTCAATAAGCACCAAAGGCCGAAAGTGTCGGCTACTTTGCTCTACTTTCCTCCACTCAGAGAAGTCAGCTACTCTTTACCCTAAATTGAAATAATTTAAGAAAAATTCTTTTAAACAGTTGGTTACTCTTCTCAGACCAGCTGTCTACTTCGAATTTTATTGAGACCCCTGTATCATGTTACAAAGGAAATAAAAATCAAACTGTTTTGAAAATTTCAAACCAAAAACAAGTTTGAACCACAAGAAATAATACTAAAATGATTAACATATTCTCGACTTTGTCTGAATGGTTTTGAGTCATTAACTTATACAAAGAAATTGCAAAGGTCTTGGGTTTAAATCTACCGGTAATTGAAGTCAGTAGTTTCTCAAGTGTTTTTTGCAACATTTTATGTTGCTGTTTCTCTATAAATTTCTATATTGTCTTCACCCATCATCCATGTGTCAATTTAACAGCTACATTGGTACAACCTGTATATCGCTCAATCATAAAAATGTCCATGGTAGGAACAAGGTCATTGTAACTGCAAATAGACTTGGAAAATGATGTATAACAGGACATTGTTTTAAAGGGGCTTTGTCACGGATTTGAACAGATTTTTGAACAGCCAAAATTTATATTTGTGTTGAAAGAAACCAAAAAATAATAGCCCATTTTTATTACCAATTGCTATATTAGAGCACCGAAACTGTTAACAAGCATCTTTAGCTGCAGATGGCTACGATGGAAATGGATTACAACTTGAAAAGTTTAGCTAAACTTTTCAAGTTGTTTCCGCACGTCTACAAAAAATCAATATTTATAGCCGTAGTTAGATTTCTATCCACATATTAAGGTTATACAGGCCCATAGGGTGGGGGGGTTCGAGGGGTTCGAATGAACCCCCTAAAATTTTTGTAGTCGGCATTTTTGGGAGGTTGAAAAGATAAATTTTTTTTACATAAAACAGTCAAAAGACTGTTACCGGTCGATTCCACGGATGACTACCTTCCTTGCCAGGATTATCGATTATCAACATTTTGGCACTATAATGAAAAGTTCTAATCTTTTGGATTGGTTAATTGATGTTCGTCTTGCTTTCCATCCTTGTCGTGGCGCCCGCAGCAATCAGAACTAGTGTTAGTTGTATCAATGCATCTGACAGTATCGTTGCGTTATAATTCATTATCAATTTTGAGGGAAAGACCTGTTGATTAAATCACATGTGCACATTGCAACAGTGATTTTGCAAGATTTTGGAATCAAGACAGGATTTTGGAATTGATAACAGTGAAAAATAATGAAGGAAAAGTTATATATTCATAAAGTCTATAACTTACGTGATTGCAAAATTGTAAGAAAGATTTATTTAAAAGTCACCTTACATTCCTAACCAAAATTTCTGAAAGTTATAGAATTACCCCCGGGAACAAACAGATATTCTGTACCTGCTAAGCCATGGAGCATGTTCATGTCAGATAATTCATCATTCTAACAATTTCTTGTCCACTCATCCACCCTGCATGTAATTTTAACATTTGTGTTTTGAAAACTGTCTAAATGCACACACTCATTTCTGAACATTTCAGAATTTTTTTAGAATGAAAATTACTTTCCGAAGAGCTAATATTGAAGGAAAATGCATCCCACCTCAGAAATAATGTCAAAATGCAGGAAATGGCACTTGAGAAAACCTAAATTTGCAACATTTCCTTGGTGGGGGGGGGGGGGGGGGGAATGTCCCCAGACCCCCCTAGAGGCTCGCACCTTTGGCGCTTGTGTTAGCGCTTTAGGCGATAAGAAATACCTCCCAAAAATAAAAGAACCCCCCTCAACAGAATCCATCCTACCGGCCTGTTTTATATTCCTTTAGATGCTTAAAGGTAGTGATTTTCATGGGTTAAGTTGCCTATCACTAATTTTAGAACAGTTGAGACCAACAATCTGCGAAATCCCCGTGACAGAGCTCCTTTAATTATATTATTTAGATCCAGAAGCAGACCCTGTTCTGACTGAACTCAGTACTCGACCAAGAGTACTTCTTCAACCGCAGTTCACAACTAACATTTTCACTTACCAAACAACTGTGTCATTTGATGCAATGGTCCTGCAGCTTTGGGGAAGAGCTTCTACTTGTCAGTCAGATGTTCGTATCAACACCAAATATGATGAGGACAGTCAGTGAGTAAAAATCTAGCACTGTAACACTGCGATGTAGCTAAGATTTCCAACAGAGAAAATTTTGTTGATCACAGAAGGAAAATTTAGGTCACATTAAAGAGGAAGAGTAAACCAGACATGGTCTTAAAGTGCGAAAAATCAAGAAAAGTTAAGTCCACAGGTGGTTATTTTTTCCGCCTTCCCCTATTATTTACATCCCTGCTGTAACACCATTGTGTAACTATGTCACAGTAGGAGTTAGATCTAAAACTTGCAACCCCCAAGTCATAATAAAATTATATGCAGTGACAAACTGATGAGTGGTGCCAGTTCTCTTGAAGACCTGAATCATTAACTTAGTTAAAATGGAAAATATAGATGGCAAACTGATCCTGATGGCTAAAGCGGTCAAAAATAAACAAAGTGGATAACACAACTAAAATGTATTGAAAGAACTTTGCCCCATATTTCAATTTGCAATACAAACCTTCCTCAGGTGCTGGGCAGAAAAAAATGTGAGGAAATTAAAAGGATCATAATATTTACAAATAAATTATTTGAAATAAAATACTAAACAATGATTGGTTCTAAGAACTAATTAACAATATTGTCAATGAGGATGAAATTGTCAAGGGGGTGTAATGTTTTGGCTTGGTTAATTGAATTTAAATGTTTTGTTGTTTTTTTTCTGCTGAGAATTTAATAAATGTTTCCATCAATCAGGCTAAATTCTGTATTAATTTTACATATATTCCTTAAACATACGTTAATTTCCTTGCTCTTTCCTCACAAATTATAAATGTTCAAAAAGTTGATAAGAAGATAAATAACTAGATTGTATCTACATGTAGCAACCTCCCACTTCCTTAAACTTAAGTATCATAGGTCGGCAATGTGTGCAGAGAGATAAATTGTTATATTTATTGTTACCTTTTTTAGAACATCAAACCATTCTCTTGGTGTTGGCTGGAACAAGTTTTCCATCTTTGTTCTTGACACCAGTCTGGCCACACCTGAGGTAGTAGATACGTACCATCTGTTTGTGTTTCGTAAAAGACGCTCCGAGACAGAGAGGACATTTGATAAAGAGTCCATGCATCAAGTTTGCGCTCATCACCAGGTAATATACTTGTTGAGGTGCAGATATTAAAGGGACACTGTCACGGGCATTTTTTGGCTTTTTTAGTAAAATGGCACCAAAATTACAACTAAGTACTTTCATCCATGCAAGAAATGCTCCTAGAACTTAAAGGGAAGGATATCTAGCAAATTTTTTAAAGAAGAGGGTAATCATAAAAAGTTTTCATCAATTTTTCCAAATGATGAGGACAGAACTTGAAAAAGTCAGGCAGACTTTTTCAAGTTGCGATCAAAAGCTCCCAATGGTATCACAGTGATATCGCTCTATATTTACCTCCAGTACACTGGTATAGTTATTTTAAGAAAACCTGACAACTGTTAATAGGTTTCCAATGATATAAACATGTTTTTGTGCTGTTAAATTTTTGAGGTTATGCCCGTGACAGTGTCCCTTTAATCATAACAAACTCATAAATCACAATAGGCCAATTAGGTATTCTCTGGATCTAGCCTGCAATAGAAGCTAGTGGAGAAGAATATCATTAACAAAGCATTACATGTATCCTTCAATACAAGATTGATCCACAGAATAGGAAAATGGCTTTCTGTAGCTTTAACCCCAAGTGCGAGGGCCATACTGAGAGAATATTGGCCAGATCATTCTTGTACAGACTAAGGGCAGCAAGCACTGTATAAGAAAGACTGATGGCTATATTGTCCCAGCAAGGTTCCCAGTAAGTGAGGGTTGCAAAAATTTGAACATTACACGACTTTCTTTGCCACCCTGTTACTTGTATTTTGCTAGCTAATTGGACGTTTACATCATTTCATGAACATTACAGGAAAATCCAGCCTCAGTAACTAGCTAGTTTTGTTATCACTTCATTTCCCAGGAGTGCAGTCTGAAAGTGTTTCCTGGCAGATCTTGTGGTCTAGAGAAACTGATAGTCACAACATGGAAAAGGTTTCTCATTAAGCAAGATGAACTTCCTCACTGTGAGACTGGGCATGAGTCAGGTAAATAGTGACCATTAAATTGATGTCACCAACACCACTCACTTGACAGCTGTCTACTTCAAACTACTCTTAGCGTATTATATCATTCTGGGGGTGGGAGGTGGGGGACCTATTGCCTAATGATCAGTGTGGTGCACTCCAAATCAAGAGTACTCACTTTGAATCCTCATCAGGGCCCGGTTGCATAAAACGCCCGTAACACTTACGGGTACACATAGGTGTACTCATAACTCAAGTGAGTTGCATTAAATCACTTAAGTGATCCACTTACGGATTGCACGTAAGTGGCTGCACTTACGATTTTCGTAAGTGTGCACCTAAGTGTCGTTTATGCAACAGAAATTGCGGGTGTTGCATAAAACGTTTTTTACGTCAAAAACAGCCCGTAAGTTTACGGGACCTATATAGGTCCCGTATCTTTACTGAAGTTAACGCGAACTTTTTCTGACAGGTGAAAGGAAAAGGTATTTTCTTGTTTAAGTACTTATAATGCCCTTTATGATCCACTGCCCACGTTTTAAACTTGTCCTTAAAGGAACCCAAACATGTCAAATGGATATTAAAGTAAAAACACAGTTCATACTATAATTAAGCAGAATTCAGCGGGCTTGATGAGTTCCACTCACTTGTTTACTCAAACTCAAATGTATATTTTTCTCAAATCCACAAAGATACATCCCTTTAATCGAATTACAAAATTTTTGAAAAACTTATCCCTCAAATTTCGACACGTTTTTGTCGACCCCTTCAGTTTCATTGCCGCCTTGGTACATGCCATCGGTATCGTTGTCACCAGTGGTGTCTGCATCATCATTTTCAACTTCCTCATGTTTGGAATCAATTTGAAAATCCATTGTTTAAGTCCCAAATATCAAAAAGCAAATTAAGGGCAACCTTACATTTACATTGCAGCTTTTCTCTGCCTTGAATCGGAGTTCTTCAAGAGGAACGCCCATCTTTTTTAGAATACCGATTTGTAAGCCTTATTGTAGCTCCTTTGCACTAAACGTGTTTACCAATGAGGGTCACCATCAATAAACTTGATTTCTGTTTCATTAGCGTATTCTTAAACTTCGGAGTTTTGCGAACGAGCAAACCGTATATCTCTGTCGTGTTCTTTTATCCTTTTCTTGCATCGCTCTCCCTGTTTCCCCAATATATACTTTTCCGCATTCACGTGGAATCTCACAGACAACACTGACTTGTTTAGTTAGTTCAGGGGCGTCTTTTGGTCGCACTAAGTGAGACCTAAGAGTTGTGTCTTTTATTTACGTTTATTGTGTTCTAAGCAGCGAAGCGCTATCGTCAATTGCTGTGCAGCTTTAAGGGCATGGTTTCGTGTTGTGCCATACTCTAGCCCTATACACACCCTATTTACAAGCTCGTAAATTATGGGTCTTGTCCTTCGAGTCTCTTCTGAAACTTTTTAGTTAGGTAGCCGAAAAACATATGACTAGATCAATAATGAGTAGTTCAATACCAAGTCAGGAATTAGTGAAAAAAGGAAACTCTTTGATTAAGTTTTTCAAAATAAAATGATGAAAAAAATTTCTTTTGATATTTAGCTTTATCTTAAAACAGACTTTTCCCTATTCATTTAAAAGAAGTTTAAAAGTGTTCTAATCAAACTACCAGACACTACTTTCGTTACTTATCAGTTGAAAAACAGAGTCGGAGTCATTAATATAATGACCACAACAAAATTAAGTGTGACCTTAAAGTGCCTATGAAATGAAAAATCAAGCTATTAAAAAGTAAGCTCATTTAAAAGGCCTTTCAAAGCAAAGAAGTATGGCGTTTTTCTTTTTCTGATATCTTCTTTCCTCCCAGAGATATTCAGGTTTCTTATGATATGCAAATTAGGTACTGATGACGTCACAGGGTGTGAAGTTTAAGGCTCAAAAAACAAAATTAAGAATATCTCTGGTAATAATTGGACAATCTACTTTAAACTTGCCAAGCTTGTTGCACCCAAACAAATACACCAGCCCGTGTATATATTGATGTTGCTATGGCAACACACTCGGGTCCAGATCTCTGTCATGCAGAAATGATAATTCCTGTATTTGATCTTCAACAAAGATTGTCTGCTTCTTTTAGTTTGATAAGGAGACCTAGTGTAGTGCAAGCGTTGTATATTTTTCAAAAAGAGCTAAGGATTTTGCCCTGTAAGGTGAAAAATGGTTAAATTTGAATTAAAGAGGAAAGAGACTGGAACCAAGACTATTGCCATGGCAACATTAAATTATGCACCATGTCATGTATTATATGGGGTTAAATGCCCATGCAAAGTTTCCATTACATTGCTTCATTCTTTCCAGAGATATGCTTGGTTTTGTGTTTTGACCCTCACAAACACAACTTGTGACGTCATCAGTACCTAATTTGCATATTAGAAGAAACTTGAATATCTCTGGGAGGAAAAAAGATATCGCCGAAAGAAAAATGCCACCCTTCTTTGCTTTGAAAGGCCTTTTCAATAAGCTTATTTTTTAATAGCTTCATTTTTCATTTCATAGGCACTTTAAAGGGGCAGTCTCACCAAGTTTTAGCCTACTTGAAAATCCAATAAAGGTGTTGGTATTAATTGGATTTCCACTAAAACTTGCCTAATCTTACTAAAATGCACTGTACTGGTCGCGAAAGTTGTTTAAAACTGGTGTGGCTGCGGACGAGTAGAAAAGCAGTAGTCTAAAATTTGAAAACGTCGGGCCGACGTTTTCAAGTTTGACAGTGTTACTTCGAGGAAAATCACTAAAAAACCATTGATTATGGTTTATGCACATATTATAGAGTCAATTTCTCCTTTTCTAGCGTTTAAAGGTTATCTTGTCCATCTATGAGTGCACCTTTATAATTCTAGCATAGTTTACGCAAAAACTTAGAAGACCGCTCGTGATACTGCCCCTTTAAGTAAACCCGTAAGTTACCCCCTAAGGCAAATACTTAAGAGTGCACTAAGTATGTTCCTTGCAACACCCGTAAGTGTACCCTTAACGGACTCGTAAGTGTCCTACTTAAGTTTGCACTTAAGTAGACGTTTTATGCAACCGGGCCCAGGGTTCTTGATTTGGTAACGGTTGGGATTAGCAATATTCCTGCTTGCTTGATGTCATGCAAATCACAGTGAATCACCGACAGTATGGGCCTCTTGGCCATGTACAGGCCAGCTTTTTTTACCTTGAATATGAAAAAGGGGTTTTATTGGCCAGGAAGAGTTCTGGTGATGAAGTGATGATCATATTGTTGGCAGGTCGTTGGGTTCTTCCCTGTGCAAGCTGTGATGACTCTAACAGCTGTTACTGGAGAGAAGCAGTTTGGGCTCCTTACTCATGTCAGTACAGTGTGTTGTCAAGGGACCATACCAGGACATGTCTGGCAAACAAGAAGGTGAGAGCAGTCTAAGCTTGTTAACAAACTATCAGCATCAACCGTTTCACTCAGGACTTGACTTTGTTGTTGTTGCTGAGGTGGCAGTGTACATGTCATTCCTGTGTTGTCGGTGATAGACAATATAAGTGCTTCTTTTGATAAGCTGGTTTTATTAATTTGAGTAACTACCTTAGGGATTGTGAGAAAAAGTTATTTTCTTTTTTCTTGTAGATTCTATTTGTTGGAGATTCTACCAATCGTGGCATCATGTATTATCTCATGGAGAAGGTAAGAACGAAGTGCTAAAGGAAAATTCTCTTTCTGTTTCTTAAAATTTAACTGAATACCGTAGTGTAACAGTTTCAATTAAGATGTAGATGCATATTTGATCGAAATTAAAACTGAAAGCTACCTATTTACATTCTCTTAATTTATAACCTTTGTTTCTTGTCCCTTTTTGCAGCTGAATGGTTCTTTAAGAAAATGGGAAAAGACGCATGCAATGAAAATCTACAGTGACGAGTTAAACGGTCGCCGTACTTCAGTCAGCTTCGCTTACTACCCTCAGTTTTGGCTTCCTGAAAACAAGAGACCTGTGTTTGTTAAAGCGCTCTACCAGCTGATAGCAAGGTATTAGTAAGTGCACATGTGGAACTATACTGTAAGCCAAATAAGATGGGATCATCAGCACGTAATAGCATTTGAAAGTCACAGACCGTAACACGGGTGTGGATGATTTGCTATCTCAGTTGATATCGTTTAGTCCCTGCAGTTTCAGTAGCCTTTGAAGACCGCTACTTGAAAAGATACCTTTTTTAACTGACCTGGTTTGACCTGTACACCTTGGAATGAAGAACTTACACAAGTAAAACACTTTTGTTGCCTTTTGTTTGTCACTTCGTCTTACAGGTTTCTTCCCCTGGAAAATAACACCAACACCGTTCTTGTCGTGGGAGGAGTGCAGTGGATGGGATCTCGACACATCACAGAGACAAATAAGGCACTGACAAGGTGACCTATGTGGTATTTATGTGATACTTATCATGTGCAAACACTAATAAAACTTCCTCACCTTAGACCTTTACCTCACACGCATTTTTTTCTTCAGCCTTGGCTTGAATGGCATCAAAGTGATTATCAAGAGCCTGGGATCTGGGTTCCACCTTCCCGTACCCGGACTTCCCCGTCACGACTTGGTAAAGTTGTTATTGTGACATTGATTGTAATAGAAACTCTTGTATTGAGAACTTTACTAACGCCATGTGTGTGTTTTCCAGGCAGGGCAGCGTAAAACAGCCGAACGTAATCAGCGAGTCATTAGCGCAGCCAAGCGGCTAGGCTATGAGGTGGTGGATACTTTTGGTATGACTGTATCGAGATACAAGGACTTCTTACTGGGAAACTGTGGCTGCCATTTTCATAAGGTGAAGGTTGATTTTACACAGCTGAAGATGCCATTAACATTAACACATTGACTTGACTTACTTCCCTCTTACCGGCCACTATCCTTGGCTAACATGATCGTTGGTCATTGTCAACTATTGATGATCAGTGTTGACCAATATTGGCAAATGCTGAGTAACGGTGACTATTTACCTTCCAACATTCATTGTTGAAAGAGCATTACAAGACGCGTGCATGACAGGCAAAGAAACAAAAGCGAAAGGTTCATTTAATGTCCAAGGAGCTTCTGTTTATGCATATTATTATATAATAATAGTATTAGTTTTGATGAAACGTCCAATTGAATATAATATTACTCTCTGTCAGGTTGTGGACATGAGGTCATTAATGAAGGAGGAAGATGAAGTTCCCTCTCCACTGCTGGACAACAATGAGAAACACAGTGACGTTCTACCCAGATACCACGTGATGGGACCTATCAATAGCGTTTACTCTGAGCTAGTCATTAACAGAATGTGTACTTAGAGCATCTGTGAGCACTTGCCAGTAAGCACTGCAAGGCAAGATGTAATAAGTATACTGTCAAGTTTTGGTTGATATCAAGGATATAACAAACTTAAGGAATATATGTGCAATAAGGAAACGTTCTGTTTTGTTCAAGACATGGCAAACTATTCTGGGTTTAAAAAACAGAAAACAAGCAAGTGTTTTCATAATCTGATGCAAGCAAGTGTTTGAATATGGTTATGCATGCGGTAGTTTTCTAGCTCTATTATAAAATTGAGGCCAAAAATGTAACCTAATGCTATAGTGTTTCAAAACACCTGGCCACCTTTTTATAATTAGAAATATAAAAATTAGCCCGTGAAATTATTGGGGTACAGGTTTATTTTTTAAACACCTTATCAGAATTGTATAATATACAATTAATATTTTCGGTGACTATATATTATTGAAATATTTGAAATAATTCAAGGTCTTTTTCAGACCGAGTATTTATTTGTATCAAAGTTGTTTTATTAGAAACAAGATAAGTGATAAATTAATATATATATATATATATATATATATATATATATATATATATATATATATATATATATATATATATATATATATATATATAAAGGAATTGTATTCCTAGAGTATTGAATTAAGTATTTTGTTACAGTTATTTATAAAAATTGAACTGTTATCGATTATAACAGAATTCGATATTTGATAGTTTATCGGTCAGAGTTAATCTGTGTATCCTTAGTCAAGCAATAGTCCAATAGTCCAGGGCTGACTTTTTCCAAAAAACTGCGTTGATCGCGTTCTTAGAATCTTCCTTGTTTTGGCGACTACTGCTTTTCTATCCAGATCTATGTAGAAATGTTTATGAAGAGAAATGTGACCTTGAAGCAGGAATAGGGAGAAAATGAAAATAAATTAGAGCTTTTACAGCAAACTCTTGTGTTATTAGATGGGCTTTCTTGTCCACTAACCAGTACGGAAACTACAGTTTTCATAATTATTCTACAAGCACTTCGTGACACATTTTTCTTGGAAAGAGAATCCTGAACCCCATATGTCACATTTCATATGTCGCATATGTTTGTATTACTTCCTTTTACTTACATCAAATTCGTTTATAGCCGGCTGCGAGCATTTTCACATAAAGATACGACAGTCCAATTAAGATCAGTTTCGATCAATCATATTCTGCCGATTTTAGTGCTTCGATAAAATGAATTCAAACATTTGGTGAATGTGAGTTCTAGTAAATTAACAAGATTGAATTTTTAACCCCATAAAGCTGGATGAAGCGCCATACGTGCGCGAGCGAGAGACTGGCGACGGAAAGTTTTTGTCTCGTTTCGCGCTCCGCGTTTGCTCTCGCGCTTTGCACTCGTGTATCGCGTCCGGCTACACAAACCCGCCTGTTGTGCAGGCTACAAGAAATGCCGCTTTGTTCGTAAGTTAGTTCATTTAAAACCAAAAAAAAAGAAAAAAATATATAAGACACATAAGAGGGCCTAAAATGTTAACCCTAACAGTTTGTATACATGCCGGGTGCGTGACGTCTTTAATTATGTGACTAATCATCAAAGTAAGCCATGTTTTCGGCAAAATTAAAACTGCATGATTTCGTCGAGTTTTCGTTCAGCACGTTTTTTTTCTTTCGTGAACATCGAGCTGGTGGAAGACTATTATTTCGCTTTTTCCAGTTAGCGATGTTCTTGAATGAAAGTGCTCGAGTGAAACTTGAAGATTTGGTAATGGCATTCCTTGGCTTCGGGTTCCATTGATTCCAAGAGTCTTTCTCATCGGTGTTGTCCTTAGTATTCTTTGTCTTATCAATGATAAATGAAGGATCAATAGCATTTGGTGGCGATTCTGGTGGCCGGCCTTTCACAACTAAATCTATCATGTACATCCAACGGTACCTCTGTAAAAACGTCTCGCATTTGAGCGTGTAAACGTCTCCTTCGCTAATAAGTTTAAAACGAAAGCTGTACATTCGCCGTTTAGCCAGTACACATCGTGAAGCAGGGGTAAGCTCAATACACTGCTGGAAATTCTCGTGCCCCTCGATCGTTTTTCCCAAGCGAAAGTAAAGCCCCGAAGCGTTCAGCGACGCCCAGTAGACTCGCCATTTACCAGTGTGGTCTTCTTTCTTCAAGAAATCTGCATAGTAGGTTTCTGTTTGAATAGCCATTCTTGCATTAAACTAGCATCAAGTTGTGATTAAAAGACACCAAAATTCCCCCAGTTTGGTTACGAAACTGCCGGACCTTTGAAGACCAGAAGCTTCAACTCAGTCAGACTGGCTCCAACTCGTAGTATACGGCTCCCGAGCGTGCAGATGTTTCACGGAGTGTACTTTGAATCCCCAGTGATAAAGGTGTAAACATATGCTTGTATTCACAATTTCAGAAAATTGATTCTCGATTTTTCCCTGCCGTCACAGTGTTGACAGTCAAAATGAAACGATGATATCGAATGATAGCCCACGACCGACTGGTATTTCTGAGGTGAAAAAATTTATCAACTGATAAAAAGGGCATTTTTAAAGCTCAGAAATCACTATTAATAGTAAAGCGAAAGATTGATCGAAATGTAAAACGGTCGTGAATTATTCATGTCCTGTATGGCTTGGTTACTGAAAACTCAGTGGTCATCTGGCAAGGCTGATTACTTTGTATTAAATATTTTTCATTATTTATACGCTTGCCGTCTAAAATCAAATAATATTGTCTGTGGTCATCATTTCAAAGCAACATCAATAAAATCAAGCCAGAAAATCGGTAAAACTGCCAAAACTCGCATGAATAGCTTGGATAGCTTCAAATATAAATATAGAAATTTATAATAAGCGAAACGAAAAACTGAGGAGTAGCTTTTATTCAGTTTCGATCAACCGGTCAGATCAGAGACATCAAATGGCACGTTCCTCCCCAGTCAATAAATCAGAAATGATTTTCCTGTTTTTTTTTTTTTTTGTACATAGATTTTTATTTTGACTACGGTTCTCTGCCATTTCACCTCATTAGAAATACACGAGCGGCAGGTGCAGTGCTATAGGGAAGCCGATTGGAACTTGGAAGGTGGTGGGAGAGCACGTACGTCCAATTGGAGATTTTAATTATATATGCCAGCCATTATCATCGAAAAAGTTTCGGAGCTTAGATAAACTCCGACAAAGTTTAGCTTTTATCCTTCGGCACTTAGATTTTATGCGCTGGAGTGGATTTCACCAAAGTAAATCTAAGCCGGAGCGGACTGAGGACAGTGGATCGAGGATGCGCCAGTTTCAGTGTAAATATAACGCAGTCGCTGTGCATGTTTTCAGTTTATAGGACAAAACTCCTTTGCTTTCTACAATTTTTACTGAGCTTAATAAGCGCGTGCGCGGACTTGGGATTTGCGCGTGCGGCACGCGCAAGACGAATGACGAAACAGACAAAAAAGAATGTCGTCACAATTTGTTCGGAGAGTTCGAGACGGATTGATACAAAGACAAAAGGTCTGTCCTTCAGAATTTGTTTATTATCATTTGTCCATTCATACCTTTTGTTTTGACAAACGCCGTGATATCTTTGGTGCGTAAAGTTTACGCTTGTGTTCAAAGCGAGTTGGAAAAGTTTAATGATATTTACAGGGATAAGACGTCCGCCGAGTACCACACAGATCCCACATTTATAGCGTTCATAAAAGGCGTGGAAACAGTGCAAGGCGTGTACTGTCTACAAAGAACAACAGAGAACGTTGGAAGTCGCTGTTACAACAGCACAACTGAACAGACTATCAACAAAAAAGCAACAGAAAAGGAACCTCCAGTGGTAGAACTTATCTTAAGAAACTCCATCGCGGTTTCCAGAACAGGGAATATTAACCAGAGATTCACAGAAATTCCTCGGCAAGAGTTGTCTGGCATAAATGTTACAAAAACTCTCGAGAACACATCAAAAGAGTTGAAGAGAAGAAGCAAGATCCTCCACCACTGCCTTTGTATGTTGAATGCAGTGATAAATGCGCTGTTATTCGTGCCGCAGAAAATTCGCCCATACGTTCAGCGGGCGATGGAAGCGTTCAGTGATATTTACTCGGATAGCATGGCTTATACGGAGCCAGGACTTGTTGCTTACCCCAAAGGTGAAGAAGCTGCACCCTTTGTTTGCAGCCCGCACATATCATTTTCCAAGTTAGGTTCAAGAGACTTGAAGAATATTGCAGCAAACAGCGAGATCGTAGGGAGCAGTAACCAACACCTAGAACAAAAGGAGAAAGTAACAGACGACTACGCAAGTGATAGCAAGCTACTCCTCTAATATCAGCAAAAAGCAAAAGTCAAGCGTCTATCGCTCACATCAGCCAGCGATATTAATTGAAACGCTAGGGCTTTCTAAGTTTCCAGTTGCGTCACTGACAACTAGTTCTACAACTTGGAGTGATAGTTCTTTGAAACATTCAGTCCAGATTTTCGCTTTGTGAAGGCAAGGTCAAATGCTCCACCAACCATTGGCCAACAAGCTGAAACAAAAGTTAACTCATCTCATGAAGGCAAAGACGAAAACGAAGAAGTAATAATACCATCAAGTCTCCACTCTAAAGTGAAGCCAAGAGTCCCAAGAGTACGGCGAACAAAGAACGAACTAGAGTGTAGACAGCTTGAGCCCAGGGACGTCCACGCTTCTTTTGGTAAGGAACAGTTGAGAGATGTTTCTGCGAGGGCTTCAGTTGCACGTAACTTCACAAAGAATAAAAGAAAAGCTAAAGTGCCTGCAGCAACTGAATTCAGAGAGTTAAACAACAAAAAAAGGACAACGAGTGGATGCTAACGCACTGATACTTCCATTTATAGAGCTCCAGCCATCAGTGAGTGCAAGCTTTAATGAACATATGCAGCCAGTTAAAAACAAAAGAAGACTTCACTCAGTGTCACTCGGTGGCTCTATAATGCACAACTGGAGGAGGTGGAAACCAACCGCGAGCTGGGTGATTCATGTAAACCTGTGGAGACTCCGTTTGGGGATCTGGCGGATGCTAAGAGGCCGTTAGAGTCTACATTAGGTGTGCTAAAGAGGGCAAGTATGATAACGAAAACGCCAACTGCTGATCAAGCAGAAACACAACCTGCTATGTCACTAGTGATCTAGTGTCCCACGCAACCCGATGAATTAACCTGTAATGAGAATCCTCGAGGAATGGAATCTAAACTTGGCAACGTCTCGAGCTTTGCTTCGATTTAACAGCAGATGTCAGCGGCTGCCGATAGGTCAAAATCGATAAAGGAGATTACAGCTGCAACGAACAACTTCAGCTTGAGCTGGATGATTCTTTTTTCTCTGATGGCTTGCATGATGATTTCCAGTTGCTGGTTCTGATATGATCCTGGACAACTGCATAAATAGAGAGACTGGACTAGCCTCCTCCACAGCCTACTCCTTTTAACCCTTAATATTGGGATTCCTGTGGTAACAGAGGGGACGAGAGAAAACTGGGACTAGTAGAGAGGAAGACTGGGGACGCGGGAGAGTTGCCGGCGAAGGACTGGACATCGATGCAATCTCAGAATAGACTGGCGTGGAGTGGGAGGATGAGTGAAAGGCGATTTTCATGTTTTCCTTGACCGTCCAAGAACCAATCAGCGAGCGAGAAATTTGACAGTCATGTGAGATGCCATTCACGTACCACGGCTTGACTACCGTCTTAAGTACGCTCGCAGATATAACCTTGCATTTGTTCACCAGTTTAAATGTCCCCTGTTTTTTTATAGCAGTCACCTCTTTGGCTTTCTACTTTATTTTCGGAGGGTTCAAAATTCTAAGCGCAGAAAAACATGACTACTACACTTTTTTGCATGCTACGGTTTGTTCCTTTATAAAGTGTTGCGAATCAATCATTGCTGGCAAGACTAGAGGGAAGGAAGTAGTTTTACAAAAAAATGTTTTGGAAACATAACGAAGGCTTTTCAATCACGTAAGGAACCCAATTAGGTGCATGGTGCACGCCAATGGACACAGCGGAGAACACCTCAACTACCTGTGCTTCTATTTGGTGAAAATCGCGATAAACACGTCAATTTGATGTTGCAAATATTTCCTGTTACAAAGAATGTCTGTACATATATGCATATAAATACATGAGGCGACATGGCTCTTAAGTTTTTTTAATTCAAACGAGGCCGAAGGACGCGAAAGTAGGACCTGAACGGAAGAGAAGGAAGACAAGATTTTGCACAGAAATAAATGAACAAGGTAGACAGTACAATGTGACAAAAGTTGCCAATTTTCATAATTACGAAAAAAGTATCATTAGAAAATTCAAGATTAACAAGGATTGGTACTGTAACGCACGCGTTATAAGTCTGTACGACAAGTTATCTCAGTATACTTTGAGAGTTCCTTCATTTAGATGTTTTTCACAGGTCATACAACCATTTTTCTTCTCTTTTGTTTCAATACATGGATTACATAATGAAATTCGATAAAGGGGAATGGTGGGGGCAGGGGGCGTCGTTATAAGATATTGCGAAGCAGTGTAAATATAAGCACTTCAATGGGAATGTAACGAAAGAAATTAGCAGTTAAAAACTCCAAAAAAAAATACAGTTAAAACGCATTTCCTTGCTTCTTTTGCATATTAATTGAAACAGTTACTCTTTCACAATATATCTAGTCCAAGTATTCGAGACTTCCCTGTGTCATTAGAACTCTAGGTCGAAAACGTTAGAACACAACTTTTTGTCTCAGTGAAGAGACATGGGAGGAAAGAAATGGAAACAAGAAAAGCATAAAACCAAATTGATTGCAAGGCTGGTACTACGGCAAAAGGGCAAAATTTATTGGCCAATATTTCAACTAGCAGAGCTAGTATTCTTCAGGGCCAGTACAATGTGAAACTAACGGCTCTAAAATTTGAATGGGGATATACATACAATGGCAGTTAATGTTTAACTACATCTAGATATAATGAAATAAGATACATAACTATATACAACGCTGAAAAATGTAAAAAATATCAGAATAGCCAAAACAAAATTTAAGAAAAATGGGAATAACATGCAAATATATAAAAGATGAAAATAAAAATGAAAATAAAATAAAATAAATTGACTAGTTAATGTTCATTCCGTCGATTGATGCCATGTGGTGTGAGTGTTTGACCTTTTTCTATAAAATAGGCTTCTCTAGCTTTTCTACGAGAAGCATTGTTCGTTGGTTGAAGTTCGAGAGGAATGAGTTTCATGTCTTTAAGACCAGCCTTGCAATCAATTTGGTTTTATCTACACTTAACGTGACGTCTGGTACGAGTATTTCTTTTACAAGAGATCCGGCATCAGGCAAGTCAAGTAGTTTTATTCTTCGTTGCGTGGTCCTCTGCATCCAAACGTTTTTTAAGAAAAGCATGTTATAAGAAAACTTCTTTCTTTTTACCGGGGAGAGTTTACATATCGTTTTTGTGCCTAGTTTCACGCCACAGGGTAGTTTTTGTTTAACAGATCTAAAATTAGAGTAATTTGGCTTTCTGTTGGACAATTTAGTGCATCTTGCGGAGATACATTTCGAAATTGTTATCCTAAAATAACTTCAAAGTAGCTAGAAAGTTTTTTTGGGAAATAACATTTCTCTTATGACGTCATTTAAAAACAGGATGTTCACTTCCAAGGTGAAGCGAGTGCTAAAAAATCAAACATCGTAACTCTGATGTTCCTTTCAAATACTACTTCATGAAGTGTTTTGAAAATACAAGGAATACTTAGCTGGTAGAGTTAGTCGAGCTAGTAAAAGAAAATGCTCTTTCTGCTGAACAGGAAAAAAGGGATAACATGCATTATTTTTGGCACGCTTATAAGTTTCTTTTTTTTATAAAATCAGAGCGAATATACAGTTCCTCGAACAGCCATTAATCATTAGTAGATTTGCTGTTCCTGTTTGATGTGAAGACTGATGCTTGGTTAAGGTGAAGGTGAAGGTGAAGATTAATTGTTCCATTTTCGGTTGTCAAACATACCAAACTGTATAACGTAAACTGTTGCTTAAAAGGTTTTATAAGCTTTAGAATTCTTGGAACCTGGTAGAATCTATTTCTAAATTTCTGTTTGTACATCTTGGTGGTAGTGGGGAGCAGATTACGACATTTTCACGAAAAAGAAAGAAAGAAAGAATGATAGCGTGTCTTCGTGATCTCTTCCTTAAGAAGAGACGTAATTAAAATTGCCGCCATAACAATAGCAAAAGTTTGGGTAATTTACCAAGTTGCATCTTCAAAAATACTAAATAAATAATTCACATGGGCTTTTGTTTCTCCGTGCTCACCACCCGTTTTATTGCGAAGTGTTACTGGGTGATCCAGCTTATTTTTCCTATCTCACTTCCTTAACGCATGCTGCAAAATAAGGCATTCACAAAACAAGAATCTCAGCAGATATTTTCCTAAATGCTGTTGCAACTTTGTGTCTTTTATCAATTACATGGCCATGTACAGAGATCGAGTGTACACGCAGCAAAGATCTTTTATCTGAAAAAGCTTAAATGTTATTTTACAAACTAAAACTCTACACGCTATTAGTAGAAAAGGGCAACAAAGAAAAACATTAACAAAACAATGATACTTCCGCTCAAGGAGCTTAATGCTCTTTTAAGAAAACCTACTTGTAATAAAGTGTAATAAAACATTGGTTGTTGATATGTTTGAATGACAAAGAGCTCTTGTGCGGCTTGCTTATTATATAAGTAATCAAATGAAGTTTATAGCATAAAGAAGGGAAGCACTATAAAATCAATTCGTTAGAGTATTTTTATAGTCATGTTTTAAATCGTGACTGTTTTTAATTACATCGGGATATTTCTTTATGACGTTAAGTGTTTCGAAACATAGTGAAGAACTCCGGTGCCTAAATTTGACACCCACTCTCAATATCACACTCGTGCCGCAAACAGATTTCATGACGTTAGAACCAGGGAACCCGGAAGTAATCGAGCGCCATTAACAATCGGCCGCCGTTAGGTTGTGCTTTGATTTATAATTTGGCCTGGTGAACATTGAGGCAGGAAAAAAACGATCTACAGTTTCGTAGGCTATACACAGTTCTGAATACTCCGATAGTATTGAGAAAAAAAACTCTTTACGAATTTCTTGGACAGTTGCTGCTAAAACCCGTGTTCCCTTTTGCTATTAGACGCAGTTCAAGGTAACTTTTCCTGTTTTATATGATCCGTGATTGTTCTTTTGGCAAACGATAAAAACAGAAGGTTTGGTGTTATAAAATATATGTTAAGTTGACTGGAATTTCACAGATTTTAAAACCTGCCTGGTAGAGCTAGTGAGTCCTCTGCGTTCTTGATGTTAAAAGGTACGCTTTCTACTGATCTAGTTAACTTTCTCAATTGCGTGTAAACTGTAGCCCAGTGCAATCTATAACTTCTATGAAGGAACATACATGCGGGCCGCTCATAAAGCAAAAGCAAATTTTCACAAGATTGCGGAGAAAGACAGCGCTAAATATTTAAGATTTTAATGAAAGGTATATTGCAATTGGTGTGGTTCTTCGAAGACAGTGAGAAAGGCTTTTTTGTTTTTATTTTTCACTGTATATATAAAAGCGCCTTGGGGCAACCCACTGCATTTCACGATTAAAAAATTTGGCGAGTATCCAAATCCGGTCAATTTCGAAACCCTGGAGCTTTCGTTTGCAATGGCAACGCCAGAATTACACAAAAATAAAAATACACAGAAGTAAAGTTCTCCAAAATAAAACGATCTTTGAAAAGCACCAACAGCGACAACAGCCTCAAAGATTATAGCCTAAGTGAAAAGACTGAATAAGCTGCCCAAATTGTAATTTTACAGTGTTATTTATAACCCATATTGGTGTACTTGTTGGTACACCAATATGGCGGCCAAAAATGTCCGGGTGAAGAAACACAGATTTTGCTGCAAACGTTATGAGTTTTCACTGTATCGTTTTTACTCATCACCATATTTAAAAAAGTCTTTTAAAGAGTGAAAAATAGTGTTTTTATTACATTTAAGAACACATTGTGTCAATTCAGAAGAGACTTTATCTCTAAAACGAAGCACTCAGTCGAAGCAAAAATTATCCCTGATATCTGCATGATGCTAAATTAATAGATCAGTATAGTTTTAAATTTACAATTCATAATTTATGATGTCATGTGAAAATGATCTATGTTGGTAATTATTTTTCAAAGTAAGTAAGAAAGACTCTAAAAAGGATACTGGAAAATTTTCAACTTGCAAGGTTAGTAAGATTTAGCACTAAACATTGAATCTTTCTTCGTAAGCTTTCACCTACTCCCTATTTTTTAACTAAATGAATGAATCTTTGGCGATTAAAAGCAGTTGAAATTGTTCTGTTTGGAATAGATCTTTGGATAAGCTATCAATTTTCTTCCTAGATCCCGTCTTGTTTGCTGGTACTGCTAAAGAAAAAAGAAAATGCAAAAGTAAACGACTATTTTCTTCAAACCAAAAAAAAGTTTGCATTGCCGTTGATATTCTGCTATCTGACATGGCTAACTAGCCCTGCTAATCGCAATAACAAAATCGAAATGCGGCAGTGGGCAAGAAGTGAATTACAGTAAAATTTCAATCAATTCGAAGATTAATCTTATCATTTATTACAAAACAACAAATTACGTAAATAAAGGCTGATGTCTAATACTAGCATTATATCATTGGGTGCAATGTTGCACGGTATAACACACTTCTGCTGTGCACACATTTGAGTGCCCAAAGGGAATTCAGGCGTAAAGCACAATGTTTTATGTAAAATAAGGTTGTGGAAACTTTTTGAGAAAGACATGTGAAAGTACATGATGAACTTTAGCAGTTCTAAGGGTTTCCTTATATTTTTCATTCATCGTGGATCAAGTACTCATGCAGGGATCCAGGGGAGGGACATGAAATAGCGCATTTTTTGCGATATGCTGGAATTATCTTCGCAGAATTTAACATTTATAGTCAAGCCTTCAAAAGCACCCCCGACCCCTCCTTAGGTGAAGGTCTGGATCGGCCACTGTCATGGGATAGCATTCCAACTCTACTGTGATTCTCTTTGTATTTGGGATGTGAAGAAAACATATTCCATCGAAAATCCACAGCAAACTTCGGAATTCATCGACAATCTTCGCAAGTCTTCGATCGGAATCGATCGAACGACCTTCGGAAATGTTGAACTTAAAATCGGATAGCCGAAAGTCTTCCAACGATCTTGGCTGTTATTTGTTGGTGGTTAGCAAATTCATGGACACTAGTTAAGACTGAAAGCGAGACTTCAGTAATCATATTGCAAGCTTACTCCTAGCTGATAAAAATCAAGCATTTTTAAATCATAATTATCATTGGACCGAGATGCATTAATTCTCTGTTGGTGATATTTTTATTATTTGCAGATGACTGTGTTTTATGGAATGAAAGGTGACCAACTAATTTGCTTTCATATCAACACGAGACGTTACTTGATATCGTTAAATCAGCAGGGCGTGTCCAATACACTTCACAGAGTAGAATTCATCGAAAACGGCAGAATAAAACAAGATCGTTATGGCCAAACTCGGGCAAGCCTATTCGCCTCTCCTGAAGAAGAAGTAAGTGCTATTTTCCTGAAAAGGGATTTTAATGTGTATCATCCAGGCCTGTAGACTGTAGCATTTCACACCCACCTTTTCTCATTGTCGGCCGTCAGAGATAATGTTCGAGCGCGGACCCTGCTTTCCACTTTGAAAAAAAAATTTCCAAATTAACTGTTGTATTGCCTCAGCGGGACAATTAAACAGTTTTGCTCCGAAAAACTTCAAGTGTAACAATAAATGACAGGAAACCCTGACTGGTGTAGCGGAGAGTTGGAGGGGAGGAGAGAGAGTGGAGAAACTGGACCAAGGAGTTATACGGGGTTTCTTTACTCCGTAGTTTCTGTTGGATTGCAGTTTATAACACCATCTGAAAAGGACATTTTTTAAGGCGGGAGTAAACATGAATTTGAATGAAATTTTAAGAGGTTTAAAGAAGGGATAGAAGAAAGAAAATTATTTTTAGAACACCACCAAACAGTTGATCCCCACACATGAGCACCCCAGGTTGGTAGGAGACTGTTTTGGTGTCCATCTACTAATTTTTAACTATTTACTCCCAATCATACTCCAACATCATCTAAAATTTACAAAACATCCCAAAACATAGATTCACGAGATGAGCATAGAGTTTTTGGACTGCTTGTAATGTGAACGAGATATTTCCAGTAAACCATGTTAAGTGGCGGAAAAGTAGCATGTATGTGTACTCCCCCTGACCGATATAAGCCGAACCTGTGACGTCACAATATAATTGACGTTATCCGTTCTGTAGTCTCGCTTCTCTTCTTCATGACGAGGCATTCTCGTTTCCAGATTCGTTCGATTCTCATAGCCACCATAGCCTTGGAGCAATTCAATTAAAATTCAAAGGTACACTTGGCTCGTAGTAGCATTCATGAGCCGGAAATATTCTAACCTGAGATCAGGCGTTCTTTTTTTCCAGGTTAGAAATATTCCCAAATTAGAATCATGTCTATTGTAGTGATTGTAACTTTGGATTGTCACAAACCGTAAACAAATAAGTTGTGTTTTTTTAGAGATAATTTGTATAAAGGTGGTTATGGTGCTGGTATAAAAGGCTTTAAAACCGAGGAAAGGGCATTCTCTTTGTACTTTTCAATCAGAAATTTGCGTTGGCTGTTTTTAAATAATTGATTTCGAGGTTCATTCATTTCCGCTGAATTTCACTTTGACTACACAAAGCGCAAGTTAGTTTACAACAGACAAGGAAATCCGTGCTTATATGACACTCTGAATTAATAAACAAATATCCACTAGTGAGGGAATATGAAGTTTTTTTTGAAGTGCGTGAGGCTCCTCATTCATTATTTTAACTTAACAAATTATACAAACAGAGAACTTCTTAGATTGTTAATGGCTGCTTTCGTTTTCTCCGTCAAGGCCGCATCTCATCCAAAAAAATAGAGGGGATGTAGAAGGTTTCAGTAGAACGATACAAAATACAGAAAGCCGGTTTATCTCTTGAACTAATATGAAAAGTGTTATGAATATGTGATAGTTATCAACTAAGACGTGCGTCTGACATGAAGGAAAAGGTTTATTAATGTGATATTGCGGTCTGTCAGTTAGACGGAAATCGAAAAAATATCAGTGACTGCGGTTGACTTCTATAACATTGGAGTGATTACATTTTACGTTTTTGCTGTTTTTGCTAGAGTGCTATTCAGGGTAATACAGGCTAAAGCAAAAAAAAAAAAAAGTTTATAATGCTTTAGGTTTAAATAAGTGTTGATTTTGTTTTAATATGAAAAACCAGGAAAAAGAAAAAGCCCAAAGGAAACTGCAAAACAAAAGAGAACTGAAAACTCGGTTGAGTACCGCGTCGGTAGCGCGGACCAATTAGCAATTATTCATGGATCTTTGATGTCTGTTAATTTTCCGAACGGTAGTCAAGAAAACCTATGTATATTAAACCTGGACTGTCTCGAGAAAACAAAGCAAAGGCTTCTTCTGAGTCAAAGACAACAAAGAAACAACCTGTAGATTCATTTAATTAAAATTTGAATCGGCAAAATAATTAAAGTTGCTTTCATTACATGCAAAATTTATAAGATTAAGAGACGGTTGAACGAATGTTTTCTGACGCAGCCTTGATCAAAAGCCATCGCATAAAGTTTAAACTGATTTTGATATTCTTTAATCAGTAAAGTCAAGTAAAATTTTAACAGGCTTCATTTTTTAAAACAGGCTCGCAATTTTCCCCATAGACGAATACAACTGTCTGAAAAAGAGTAATTTAGGTCGTATACGTGACGGAATTTTGGCTTTTCTTAGCGTGGTTGTTGACTTTAAAAGAACTAAGGATATTTTGTTTCTTCTTTGTACGTTACGACTGAGCGAAAGCGTTGCTATACACTGCTTCCGGTTTTATGGATGACACATTTCCGCTCTCACTTTTGAGCACAAGAAAACGTTCGTTTATTTGCGTCATTAAGCAAGAGTTGTTGTGAACCTGAAGTCAACAGAGCTCTTCATTTTCCACCATTCAAAACGTTTAATTGGGAGATCTGACATTTCTGCTCTCGCTTTCTGCGTTTGTTCCTTTAGATGAATAACAACCTCTTCTGTAACCAGGACTACGCTTCAAAACTCTTCCCAGAGTCCTTCGAAGTCGAGTCGAGTAAAAACTCGGACATTCTTGTCACGTGACATAAATCTTTCTCTGAAAAGAAATAATCATGGCGGTTGTCGATTCTCAACACTCGTTAGCTTTTGAAGATCTCGGGGAAAATTGCACGAACCATGAGGTGGAGGTAATTTTCGAACTACTTTAAGTCTTTCCAAGACTACTGCAAAGCTTTAGCGAGGCTGAGTGGACTGTGTTCGTGGTTGATTCGGGTTTTCGTGCAGAGCTGGGGAGCAAGTGTTGTTTTGTTTTGGTGGTGCATATATGGAAATGGCTAATTGTTAATCGACGAAAGCAATCTTGCTCACATTCGGCCTTTCCAACTCCTTTGCAGGTTAACAGCTTACAACAGGTGATCAAGCTTACGAAGGAAAATCTGGACAAGATAGAAGGACAATTTTTAAATGTGCAGCATCCACCATCGATTTTCTTGGAGGTGGGTGACAATTTTCACTGGCTTTCTTGCAGAAAATGATTGGGAAATTGTCCAAAAAGCGCAAAGCAAGCGGCTTGCTCGAAATGTTTAAAGCTCTGGCGACTGTTTTAATCTTTGGAAATGTGTATTTGCATAATATGTTAAAACTAAAACGTTCTGTAGCTTTATGCTAAATTTGTCAGCTAGGATATGAATCGAAATCTCGGCCACAAGAAATTCGAATCGCAAGCAGTCAATTTAAGCTTGATATTTTTCTTATTTTTTTTCGTCTGAAATGCTATGCTATTGTTCGCCGATTTTATTTATTTTTATTCGCATTTTATGTACACTGAATGGGCTGTGTCGTCAGTCGACCTTGCTAGGTATATATATATATATATGTATGTGCTGGCTTGCAAGCTTATTTAATTTACAAGAAATGAAGTCATTGCTTTTTGACGTATTGTAAACTAGCTGCGCGATAAGTTTTTCAAATTACAAACTTCCGTTAGCTCGATTGCACATATATTTTCAAAAAGCATATCATATTTGATACAGCCCAACTAAAAACACTGATCATTCGCACAAGACTGTCCGTTTTATTGTGTAGTAGTACCACTGTCTTGCTTTGATTGCTCTTCGCAGAACGTCCATTTTAACTTTGATTTTAATGGAATAGCGTTTCATCCTAGCCATAAAAGTTAAGTGATCGTAACTTTATTATCACCTAATAAAAGTCGATGAGAGCTAAAATCTGTAAAACTTTTGTGTCTGCCGACTTTGATCGCGTATTGTTCGCATTGTTTTTGATGTTTTTCAAGCTGGATATTATGCAACATATTTTGGTCGTAATTTTTTTTATTTTTTAGCTCACTCTACTGCCTGTTTATTATTTTTGCTATATTTTAGTGACAACAAAATCACGTACGATAGAATTCCGTTTTCAAAGGACTTGTTGTTCCGTAGTCGGCCATGCAAGTCGAGCTAATTGCAGTGATGAAAGCTAATTAGCTCTTCTCCTTTCTATCGCCCTATCTAAGCGACGATCTCTCGCGAGCATAAATGTGCAAGATGAAACAATAATTCTTTTTCTGTTTAATGCATTTTCTACTCTCGAGGGTGCATGTTTTACCAAAGCTTTACAGGTAGACAGTGCAGCTGAGACATTTACTGTAACTATGGCCACCAGTCACAATTTCCAAGGCTCATAGATGGTTGTTTACTATTTTTCTGTTCCCTGCTGTGTTGTTTTGATCATTTTACATTTGACTAGTATTAAAACTCTATTTGATTTCCTACCCAAGGAATATGTGGACTTGAAAAATAGACTCACTGAATTGAGAAATAGAGAGAAATTCCTCTTAGAAAGGAGACCTGCGACATGCTCAACATCGTCTGCAGAGCCCAGCCCTCCTTGTACAACTCCATCATCCTCTGGTGCTACATCACCAATTCCAAGTTCAAGAAGCAGCTTTACTGGAAGTGATCACCCATTCTCGCCTCCCCTTCGTGCTCATATTAGAGTGCATCTCCCCAATCATCAATACACTGTGGTGAGTATTGGCTTATATAGGTTCTGCAAGGTTTGATATGGGTTTAGAATGTACAGCAAACTTCTGAAAACAAGCCCTAGGTTGATACCAACAGTCGTTTTTAAGCATGGACACATGGTGCAAAAACATGAACCAAGATGGTATAAAATGTGATTTAATTGTCAACCACCAGACAAGGCTGAAAATGCATTTAAACCAGTGTTTCAATTTGAAGTGAATTAGTTAGTACTGAGATGTTTCAATATAAAAGTCCATGTTCAAGTACTTCTACAGCTTGAAGTAAGGGGTCTTACCCAAGAACCCAGTATAGCAACCCCAGCCAGGGCTTGAAGCCACACTGCTGGTTCTGGAGTCCAGCACAGTAACCAGAGAGACTTTGGGGGACTCTTGACACTGCAACTCCACCAAAAAAACAAACAAACTAACACCGCATTTACGATACAGAAGCTTAGTTTAGTTCTGACAAGGATCAGACAAGAAACTGCAACACCGCAAATTATGTTGTTTTGAACACCGAAAACCATAGGTTAAAAAGCACATACATTGCATACCCATAGGGTTTGAGATCACTCCCTAGAGCCTGCTTTTTTTTTGGTCAGGACCAACAATACGAACTCTGGCCAGATCTGATTCAGAAAGTCTGCTATTCACTGACTTCTGGTCATTCTGTGCAGACTCAAAGTTTGCTTGCCCAATGCTGATTGTCTGCTGATTTGATTCTTGTCGGAGGTCGTAAAAACCTGCCTTTGGCTCAAAATATCTCAAAAACCTACCGTACGACCCATAATGAAATTTTCACAATTAGTTTTTCGGGATGAATCGCGTCAACTGTCAAAATCTAAAAAAAATCTGTAAGACAGATTTCAAGCTATTTTTAAATAGGCAAAAAACCACATTTTCCTATTTTGCAAAAAAAACTGTCTTACAGATTTTTAATTTAGTTTGCATGAATGTTTTATCTGATTCAATTTCTAATTTCTGAATTTTTGAGGTAGGGTCGTACGGGCAGATTTTGAGAAAAACGCCATTGAAACTACTAGTGCCCAGTCTCCTCTTAAGCACTCGGATATTCATTTTCGCTGTTTATTAGCATCTATATTGCTCAAATGTCGCATATATTGGTTGTAGGATGCAACAAACAATAATAAGTGAAAGCTAAAACCCTTCTGGACATTTTATTAAAGAGTTAAAAGTTGGGCTCATTTACCCCCTCAAAACTGTAGTAAGCCTCCTTAACAGTTTACTGGCCAGTCACACTATGTTTGATTCCCACTTTGTCATATTGTGCCTTTCAGTGACATGAACTCTCAAGTTCAAAACCCAACATCCGATTGCTTTTTTCGCTGCCATCGGTCACACTTTGCAGGGCTTGACAAAAGTCCCGTCCGGTTGTCCGGGACAAGTAGTTTTTGAGGCCAGGCAAGTAACTTTTCACGGTCACTTGCCCGACGGGCAAGCGCCCGGGCAAAACCCTCCATCAACTAAATGACAAATAATCAGGACTACAGACAGCGTAAAACAATTGTTTGGCAATGCTCAAGCTGTGAAAAATGTCAATCGTTTGTAAGTTACGGAAGCGCTTAAAATGACTTTTTCTAATGTACTACACATCTTTAAATATGTTTCTTACTGATGTGCATTGAAGCGTGATGCGTGACGGCTAAAATTCTACCGTGTTTGTTCAAGCGTAAAATGTTGCGAGACTGCACGGCGGAATGTTTGTTCAAGCGTAAAATATTGCGAGCAAAATATTGTTTGTTCAAGTGTAGAATATTACAAAACTTCAATTTGAATGAACGGAAAGGCTCTAAATTGGATCTAAACAAAAGTGTTGCAGTTCAACATTTACTTTCAGTTACAGTTGTACTTTGTATTTTGCATCTGCCGAAACCGAAACCTGAAGTCGGAGCTGTCAAAGCATGAGCCTTCTCTGAAAAAAGCTGAAAAAAAATTTTCCAAAACGTTTTACAAAATTGTTACCAATCCAGTTCAAAGGTCTGCACTGTGAATGTATAAGCTTGAGCTTGCATTTTATTTTATGCTTTTAAGTCTGGGAAGACGACCACCTGGTTGCCTAGCACGTGACTAAAATCTGACCTTATCAAATTTCTTTCTACAAATAAACAGTGTGAGAATTTTGCATGAATGCAGTGTAAACAACTAGGCCGGAGCTTTTGATCAGCAAAATAAAATTTCAGTGAACCTCCCAAAAATTAACGAAACCAAGTTCTTTTCATTTGTACAAACATCAAAAATAAAATCCTCATAAAATAACCACCACTGATGAGAAACCAGTTTAGTGTCTTCCAATGCCAAAAATAAACATTCCGTTGTGCAGTCTCACAACACGCCGGCTTGGGAGAAAAATCTGAAAAATACGCGAAAAAGAAAGCCGCTTCAGTCACTTCAATGGTTATGTAAATAAGGAAAACATTCAAACGAAATAAAGCAATCAAAAAACCCTTGTGAGATCTAGGGTGCTTACCATTTGTCGGAAGAAACCGGTTGGGATGAGCATTAAATAATGGTCAGGGATTTTCCAAAATTGGAAATTCGGTTTCTTGTCATTGTTTTCCGTTGATGAGAGACTGGAACTGGGAAATCGTGCAAAATAATGGTAAGGAAATTTCCGACGTTCCGTTCCGAACGGAAAAGGAGGACTACCTCTGGAGGTAGTCCACAATTTCCAAACGGATTTTCCGGAAAATTACTGTTCCATTTGATTTTCAACCGAAATTTCCGGATTTTTTGGCTAAGTGGTAAGCACCCCTAGTCTTCCGAGGATTATGAATTTTTAATGAGCTTATTTCTTACTTTATTTTTTTGATGCGGGCAAGTGGGAAATCAGCTCGGGCAAGCAAGTTTTGAGACTTGCAAGCTGGAATTCAAGTTTTTGTCGAGCCCTGCTTTGGCAACAGCCAACAAACCAATCACAACTGACAGATGTTACTTTTTGACCCGGCTGAAGTAACCTTCTGTTTCTTGAGAGGTCTGCTTGATGGCAACGAAAAATGTAAACCGTTGGTTTAGGTTTGAATTTTAGTGTTTGCGTTTGCACGTTGCTGAAAACTGTAATAATTTTGCTCCATACCTTCATGTCTAGTTGAAACCAATAGTATTTGTTGTATCTTTTTCTAGGGTAATGATTTGGATGGGGGTATGATTATTAGTACAAATTCGGTTGGATACATGAAACTAGTATCACAAGTACATTGTTCTATGCAAGCTTTTCAGTCCCCCCCCCCCCCCAAAAAAAAAAAAAAGAAAATGCTGCAGTCTTGTTTATGTATTCTGGCATTGACAGTGTGTTGTTTTATTTTCTGTGACCAGGTTAAGTGCAAACCAGATGTGACTTTGAGAGAGGCGCTAAATAAAGGAATGAGAACAAGAGGTTTGGCACCGGAAATTTGTCTCATATGTGATTTCTATACCAGGTGAGCATCAGATTGTAATGTGATTAACTGATATTGTCAGAGCCAGAGATTTGCATCAAGTAGATTTGACCCAAGGCGCTTCCTCATCGAAAGTTTTGTTTGATTAATACATCGCCATATTAGTCATTACGATGGGTGAATTTCTAACACAGTGGGGTGCCCCACAGCAAGAATTTGACATCACATGATCATTTGCATCTAGAATTTTTTTGCAACACTGTCTTTTTCAAGGCTTAGAAAGTCTTGGCAGGAAAGGTGTTCTCTCAAAGTCTTGGAGCTGAATTTTACGTCTTCTACCAGTGGATGCATAGTTTCTACTTGTATTAGTAAATATGTTACAGGTCAAATTTAAATTCAGGTTTAAATTTTTTTAACCTACTTCAACCTTGGTAAAATTTAGGGTTATTATTAGGGTTAGGGTTTGGATTGGAGTCATATAGTTTAAAAAATTATTGGTTCACCCAATGTTTCCTATGTGGCAAAGTGGATAAGAGGTTAGACAGCAAATCTGGAGGTAGAGAGATTCAAATCCTAGAAGTGCAGGTTAGAAAAAGCTAAAAAAAGTTGACACTACTTAGGGGGGAGGGGGTAATAGATGATGGCAGAGGAGGGTAAGTAAGGATGGTGGAGGGGGTTCAGAGACAGCCAGGGAGAGGAGGTGTTTTAAATTTAATTTTCTACTTATTAACCTAGCATAAAAAAATTAACTAGGTTAAAAAAACACCTAGGTTGAAAGAAGAGACCTAAAGCTAATTTTGACCTGTAACAAATACACACTCTATTTTCCCCCTTTCATCGTTTGAACAGTTGGTGTGTTATCTTTACTTACTCAGTGTAGATGTAGGTCTGATGTTATTAGCTAACACTATACAGTGCATACAGTTACATGTGGAGATTATTTTTTTTTACCATTGGAGATTATACGATGAATAAGAGTGTGATACCATTCTCAGTTATTTACGGGCTTGTATACCAAAATAAAAAAAAAAGTGTAAGGGTGAACAACACATGCTAATCTGCTCTACTCTACAACCCTTTACTGCTGTGTGTAATAATTGTTGGATTCGGTGGCATTCAAAAATTGTCAAGGTAATCTTGTTGTTCTTTTGTACTGTCATAAAAAATAATTATCAATCAAGAATACCTTGTGTGATCTTCAGTAATCTGCAGCATTTGGAGTGATTGTTGTGTGGTATGACTGTGAAGTGATCACCATATGATATTGAATCTTGCACCGATGAAAATTATATCAATGTTGTAATTTCTAACATAGGGAAATTATAAGCTGGGACACTGAACTGTCGGAATTCATGGAAGGACAAGAGGTAATACATGTAACAGTTAGTTAGCGGTGCAACTCTAAATCAAAGACAAGTGTAATCAATGTGTTTCATTTCATTTCATGCTCAGTGTGACGGTAAAACTTTTGGCAAATTGATTTGCAATTAATACTCTCTTTATACAAACAACATAAGAAAATCTGATAACCAGGCATGAACTTCCTTCAACGTGCAATTACGTACTTTTTATCATCACATAATAGTTGGGTTGCTGTTGTTGTTACATGTACATACTGGTAAAGTGTACATTATGTGATTAATTTTGCATTCTAATCCAATTTTTGCCATATTACATGTACTAAATTTAAGGACACCTTTAATGGACCTCTATTAAGTGGTCAGTCGGCCATTTCTGGAGGGTGACTGTGTAATGGTTGTTTACCATTTACAAAAATTCCTGAAATTTTGGTTGGGAATTTCCATTTGGGAAGAATGTGATCCATTGGAAAATTTCCCGAAGAACCTGCCATTTCAGTTGAATGGTGAAATTTGGCTTGGCTTTACATAAAAGTCAAAATGCCTGGAACTGGTTTAAAAGATGCAAGCAGGAAATGGGCATGATTGTTTCTTTCAGAACTGAGCAGAAAAAAGGCAGTTCTGTTCCTCCCAGAAATTTCCAGTGGGATGAATGAAAAAATGTTGCACTGTACATGCATTCCATTTACCGTAAACACTCACAGATAAGCCACACCTTTTTACCAAAAATCGTTGTTCAAAACTGGGGTGCAGCTTATCTGCAAGAACATTTGGAAAAGGCGCCTGTGTCCAGTTTTCCATCATCCAATCTAATGCATGTTCCATACATGCAACATGTTCTTGTCACACACAATTCTATGAAAAACCTACGTTAATGAAGAAAGACCTGTCAAGAAATAACAGAAAAAGATCAGTCATATGCCAAAGTTGGTGGACGTGTTTATTCTATTAAAGATAAAAAATTGTGGGTAAGACTTTCAAGTATTTTCTCTTTCAATGTTACTGAGTTTATGTTTGATGGAGAGTTGACTTTGGATTTTTAAAAAAAAAAAACACATACACACACTTTTCCCCAAAAAATTTGAGTTGCAAAATTCAAAGTGCAGTGTATGTTAAACAACCAAATCATCTGGCCCTATTCGCTATACAGAAAGGACGGCATATAAACATAGAATGCGTTCCAAGATATTGCTTTCATTCCCAAGCTACAAGGATAATCATACAATGAGGTCTGATAAAGTCTTTATTATCTCTGTTGTTAACAGCTGTCAGTTGAGAGAATTGATGATCTTCCGACTACTGGCCAATATTCTCACAGTTTTGTAAGTTATATAATTTGCATTTCACATAACTGTGTCCTGATATTTACTTTTCAGTCTTTTGTAGTTGGGATATTTTAAATAGGGGTAATACCATGATTCAAACATTTGAAAAATTTTTTTTAACTGACCCGATTGTGTCTATAATTATATACTCTTGTACTTAGAAATTAATGAAATTTCTTGTCTCTGAAATCTTTCCTAGTCTTGTAGAACAAATTTCTAGGATAATGAGTTTTGCAGTATTTATAGTGAAGCCTGAGTCAGTATACAACCCATGAATTAATCAGATCAACAAATCATGGGCTACCAAAATCTCCTCATACAGGTGTATTCATGGGGTTATCATATCAAAGGGACATGGTTAATGTAAATTTATTTGGGCCAAACAAGAATAACTGTAAAAACAGGGTGTTCTTGTTAACTGCACGATTGCGAGAGAGTCTGTACAGAGATATCTAACTTTGTTTCATCCAATGTGTCGCTGAATTGTGTGTGTTTAAGTAGCCTAACTATTTGTCCAATCCTCTGGGTTTTTTTTGCAGACAAGAAAAACCTTTTTGACTCTTCCATTATGTGACAGTTGTAAACAGCGTTTGTTACTAGGATTCAGGTACAGAGACTAATTATTATCAGTCCATTGACATGTGTGTAACAATCATTTACCCTCAAGGTACCATGCATGGACGTGTATCGATCAACTATACATACCTGTAGCACACTTTCAGAACAAATTTAGATATATTGAACATGTTTTTAAAGCAAGGTAATAAGTGGGAGAGGCAGTGAACTGTGAATTAATTTGAAATTCAAACATAAGGGTCTAGTGGATAACTTGTAAAGGTTATAAACATACAAGGGAAATATGTTTCTAAGTATTTTTTTATGTGTTCTGGTTAAAATATTTGTGTGATTTGGGTAATGTGTCTAGGCAAGATCAATACAAATCTTGTCTGACCTTGGGAGTTCTTAGAATTATATTGATCACTTACATGTAAACGACTTTATTTGGAAACATCTATTTTTACTGTCATAAGTTAGATAACTTTGAAGCCTGAAGGGTACAATTCACAACAACCAAGTTGCTTTATTATTACTAGCTCTAGTTATATAGCTATTATTATTATTATTATTATTATTATTATTATTATGACATGTATTATTATTATTATTAGTTGTTCTTACAGTAAGTGACTTCAAAAAAGATCAAATCCAAGGGAAATGGGTCAAAAAAGCGGGTACCTGAAGTGAAAGGTGGCCAAGCACAGTTTTTGACACCTGTGCTGCATCTGCAATTTTTCTAAAAGCCTGAACCCTAGGGGCATGATCCATTCAACCAAAAATTCCGGTTTGAGTTTTTGAAATTTTCATGCGTCGAAAGGAACAGTATATTCACTGGAGTACCATTTCAAGTAAACAGATAATTTCAATTTTCCCTGTTAAATTTCAGATGTTTTTCAATATTTGTTTCCTGATGTATATTCCTGCCAAATGTTATAAAATTCTAACCACTGGCTCTCAAGAAATATGCACATTTCCGAGAACCACTAGCCACGAGAGCATTCAGCCTCAATTTTTTTACCAACTGTGCATGCGCTGCATTTAACTGGGTTCTCGTGATAACAATGGAATACCTGCAAACTTGCTGGATTCTTTGTGTCTTGACTTCTTGACATTTCATTTCTTAAAAAGACTGAAACCTACAACAGACTGTGTCATTTTAAGAAGAAAAGTACCACATGTAGAACTGCCATAGAACAAAATGGTGCATTTGTTTCCACAATCCTTCGGTGCATGCTGCCTCACATTAGCAATGATGACTGCAGAGCATGTGCAAAAAAACTGTGTTCAGCCACCTTGAGATAAGCAAGTTTGAGATAGTGAGGTCCTACTGTGACTTGTTAAATATAATTAACCCAAACAGAGCCAAGTTCATTTATATGTTGTTGTTCATTTATATGATACACGAACTGAAGGACGGGTTTGCTATTTTGGCTTCCACACATTAATGGCATTTACAAGGCATTTTGAAAGTGTTTTAAATTCTTCTGTGGCAGATGTCAGAATTGTGGTTACAAATTTCACCAACGTTGTGCTGCGATGGTTCCAGCCGTCTGTGAGCAAGCTGCTCTTGGGTGAGTCTTTGAAAATAATCCTATAATGCATTGCTAAGCATTCTTATTACTTCATGTATGAAAATTGATTGAGTCATCAGTTTATGCAAATTTCATGAAATGCTAATTAATGTCAGACCAAGTTTGCAATATGTCTGTTCAAAATAGAGATTTGCAAGGTCACATGTCCTGCATGGTAAGCAAACAAAGACTATTTCCAGCAATGACATATACCACAAAATCAGAATTGTTATGCAACAGAAAATGTGTAGCAATAATACTTGAGCATGGTTGGAAAAGATAATTGTAGTTTGTTCTTGTTTAGGGATGAAGAATTGTTTTTATGTTGGTATAGAATTCTGGAAAAATGGAATAAGTTGAAATTGTTAGTTTGATTTTAATTTCATCTATTCACTGTTATTATTAATGTAGAAAAAGACCACTCGATACAGACTTCCAGACTTAAAGTTCCATGATTTTTTTTTTGCAATTTTTTTTTCGCAGCTTGTTATGTCAAAAGATCCAAAATAATTATTAATAGTGATTGCCAAAAGTGAAAAAGGAAAGCTAAATTTTTTAACCATTCAATTAAGTTCAAAAGGTATTTAATTTGTTTATACTAAAACCACAAACTGTAAAAATTCAAGTTTGTGGGGCTGCCTCAGAACATCTAAAGTAGCCAGAATAAATGGAATCTTTTTTACTGTAACAAACAAACAAAACTTTGGGACTCATAAAACATTTTTGAATCCTTGTAAGCACTGAAAGCTCTTTGAGCTGACTTGTGAGTCTTTTTGGCCAACAAATGCAAGTCTGTATGGAGTTAAATATTCCAAAATTCTGTTTAGCCCAAACTTGACAGTACAATGTAATTTTGACCAATATTTTACCTGCACAGTACACATAACTAAATCTATTCACTCAATCCAACTGCACAATGGTTAATAATAAGTCTTAGTATATACACACTCAGTGATCTTGGCTATTCCAGCAATCTGATTGGTTCGCTATCTCGGGCTAATGCCGCATTATTCACTCGCTACCGAGTGGATAATGCATTATCCCATAAAACATAAAACAAAATGGCCGGCGTAAACTCGCGTTTCGCTAGCGTTTCAGAATCGAAAAATAGTGAAAATAAAAGACGACAGCGAGCCAGAAAACACCAAGAAGGCAACGAACTCTGGCCTAAAAGTTTTTAAAGATAAGTGAAGAAGTCATGTTTTGCAAACAAGTGTTTCTCAGTTTGTTTATCGAGATATAAATTATTGTGATCAATTCGACCTATCGCTAAAATAGGCAGCAATTAATCTTCACGACTACAATTTATCTCATTACGAGTATTTTTGTAGACTGGTTTGCCTGACAGAACGAATTTCTCACCGAAATCGAGGAAATAGAAAAAGGAGAATTGAAGTTTTATATCTCCGCGAGAAAACAAGACAGGTCATATTACAACAAGGCAACACTCACCTCAATTCGAGCCGCCATTGACAGGCACCTTCGCAACGAGCCAAACAACAAGCCTTTCTCGATAACTTCGAAAACTTTGTTTGATCAGTTATCGATTTCCAAGCAGACTTTTGATTAAAGTTGCCGATTTGAACTGTGTAAAAGGACCATTTTGACGAGGGTTTTATCGAAGATTGTGTATTTGCCATGTTAAAAGAATCTGTAAATAGTTTTGTACGTGTTTCCTTTTGAAAATGTCTAGATTGTCTATTTTGAGATCACTTCGTGTGTATATACTAAAACAATTATTCTTTTCAATCTCGGTGAATAGCGGCAGAATATTTACCTCGCCGCTATGCGGCTCGGTAAATATTCTGCCACTATTCACCTCGATTTCAAAGAATAATTGTTAAATATTCACCGTAAATAATGAAAAGTTATTCACTTCACTAATCACTTCTGCATTAAAACAGGATAGTTTGTCTGACTCTGCATCATATATATATTATATATCTTATATTTAAATTATTTCTTTCTTGTGTAGAATGTATTTCGTAGAGCGCTCAACTCATTTAAATGAGGAGCAGTGACAATAACTTCACAATAACTTCACAAGAGATCAGGCTTCAGGAATAATCATCGTTTTATTGCGACAGCTCTGTTTCGTATGGACCAGAATAATAAGGTCCACACTCATCAGGCAACTTCAACGACTGACCGTTAAATCATTTAGCTGGCAGTTAAATGCGAACATTTGAATGGTTTCTATGGCAAATGCATTACATTCAAGCTTATTGGAAAATAATCGAATGGTTTCTAGGTAACAAGTGCATTATAAACAAGAGGTTATATCTTAATTACGTTACTCTAAAGTTCCGAAGTACATATCGGTTTCTGTGGGGGCATGTTTCGTCTGTTAAGGCTACACAGCTCTTTTTTACAAATGATAATAAATTTTTTGTGCAGACAAAGATTACATTTTTTGCTAACGATGCTGTAGGGGTTACATTTCTTTAAAACTTTCCATTTGATTCGAAACGGTTTCTTTGCGTCCTGCAGATTCCAAACATATTTAGACAGTTCTGTTTCGTTTCTTCGTTTTGAGTGTCAAAAGGATGTCTGATGATTTCTGTAACGTTCCTTAAAGTTTGTTGCCAGTCCCACGTAAGTTTCAGTTGTTGTCTCGGTGGTTACTGTGGCTTGATAAATGACGTTTGTTTGAAGGCATTTTCCTTCGAGTGGGCAATCTGGTTTCTTTCTGCAATTACAGGTGTCGGGTTGCTGCGTTGGTGTATTTGTTTGTGAAAGGACGTGTTTGTTGTGTGACGAGATGATTGATTTCATGTTTTGCATGCATGAGTAGCTCAGCTTAAGTGTGTGTCTGTTGAAAATCTTGTGGAGCGGATGGTTCTTTGGAAAGCATTTGTCGACGATGTGAAGAAACTTTCTACCAAGGTTAGTTTTAACGTTTGAAGCAAAAGGGGGGTTGTACCATGTGATGTTTCTTGTTTGCTTTCTTCTGTTTCTCGGAGGTGGCTCTGGTGAAGGGTTGTATGTTAGCTTGTGGTCATATCCACTTTCTTTGAGTGCTTGTTGGTAAGGGGTGATGGATTCGTCAAATACTTCTTTGCTGGATGAGATGTTAGTTAGCCTTTTGTTAATGTTGAGTGGGATGTTTTTCAGCAATGCTGGGGGGTGGTTGCTCTGTCGGTGGACGTACAATATTTTGTTGTTGGGCTTCATGTATGGCTTGTAGCTTCCATTAGTGAGGTCGAACTTTACGTCAAGAAAGTCAACAATCTTTTTGTTGGCGTCAATTGTGATCTTAAGGCCATTTGATTTGAACACATTGCTGACTTCTTGTTTGGTCTTTTCAATTTCCTTCGGAGTGGCTTTGCAAACTGCTAGGCCGTCGTCACGGTACAGGCCAACTTCATCTTTGAATTTGGATGCGATTAAGGACAACATGTAAGCTCCTATTAGCTCACACGTTTCCGCTCCGTCGTATGAGCCCATTGTGACATCAAACATGTTGTTTGTGTTCTTCTTGGTCCATGGAGAGTTATGGTGGTAAAGGAGGGACTTTTTCGCGTGGATTATGATATGGCGGTCTTGTTGGGTGATGGTAGTGAATCTTGAGGCGTACTCTAATGCATTCAGTAATAGGTCTTCAGAAATCGATGGATAGAAATCGCACACGTCAAAGGTGATAAATGCGTGTTTATCCTTTTCTGGAATTGCTTTAAACCATTCTATGGTGTTGCTAGTACTTTTCCACAGATTCACTTTAGTCGCTTGGATAATTTCTTTGTTTATGTGGTCGAGGATGTTTTTACTGATGATGCCAATTTCAGATTTGCTTGGGTTGATCAGTCTGCAGGTTGGGTTGTTTACGAAATCTGGTTTGTGGTCTTTCAGTGTTATGAATGAGGCCCTGGATGCTGAGACTTCAACTCGGTCATCGAGTTTAAGTTTTTCCGCAATTTTCTTGTCTTTTAAAGTTATCATGTCCAGCACTTTGGGGTACGTCTTCTTGTAGGTTTTTGTTACGTTTTTCTCTACAAGTGTCACATAGTCCTTGGCTTCGGTCTTGTAATAGTTGGTTGTTTTGTCTGCTTTCACGAAGATGTTTTTCTCTTCTCTTATGTCCTTGACGTCTTTACTGAGCTTTTTCTGAAGACTGTTAGAGTGAGTATTGGTCTTGAATTCCCGTCGCTGTATCATGTCAAGCATACAGTCCTCAAATTCATTAAGCTCTTTTACGTGGGGTGGTGATCGTTTCAATTTAAACCCGTAAGTTTCTTTAGCTGTTGTGTCGTCTGAGTTCTTGTTGAGAAAAAAGTAAGCTTTCCAGCGCATACTTTGAATTAAGGATTCCGTTTTTGAGATTAGTGCTTGAAGAAACGCATTTTTGCTTGCCAGCGGGATGTTCTTCGTTGAATACTCGAAGTCCTTCACTTGGAAATTCATCCTTGACAGCGCTCGACTGCAGAACAGGAGCTATACTAAATTATTTCTTTCTTGTGTAGAATGTATTTTGTAGAGCGCTCAACTCATTTAAATGAGGAGCAGTGACAATAACTTCACAAGAGATCAGGCTTCAGGAGTAATCATCGTTTTATTGCGACAGCTCTGTTTCGTATGGACCAGAATAATAAGGTCCACACTCATCAGGCAACTTCAACGACTGACTGTTAAATCATTTAGCTCCTGAAGCCTGATCTCTTGTGAAGTTATTATCTTACATTTAGATTTTTTAGTGTGCAAGTATCACTGTATAGGGTGAGTTAAAATGGGCGAGTCAAAATGCATACAATGAGTAAAAATGTAGTGTTACTACGTACACTAAAATGTTTAATAAGAGATTTATTTCAATCCAATGTTTTATTTTCACAAAATGCTGACTTCCACCGTTTTTTAATCTTTCATGCAATCAGGAGGAAAAAGAGGACTACACAGAACCTGTTAAACCAGTCTTGTTATATTTATACTTGTTTAGCACGTTATTTGTACTTCATGAAGTGGAGTTGGATGATGTTAGGTTCACTGTACAATCATTGGTAACTTTCTGTATTTTTATTTTTTTTTTCGTTTTAGGTTACTTTCAGATCAGCTGATTGATTTCTTTGCTGCGGAAAGTCCAGGGTTGCACAATTCAGGAGAGGAATCTTTCTCCAGTACCAGGGAGCGCTCAGTGTCTGAACCAAATGTTTTTAGAAGTAGAATCATCAGTGGAAATGCTCCTTTGGTAAGTGCCTGCTTATTTTGTGCATACTCTGTTTGGCTTAACAAGTCCTGGTTTCTGTAGCACAAAGTGGCTAGGAGTATTGCTACTCTTCTGGACGGGATGCCAGCCCATCACAGGTTACTTGCAGGTATTCTGTCAGGTTGCCCCAACAATTCGCCAGTACCCATTCATGCTCCTGGGTGGAGAGAGGCACTGTGCTCTTGTAAAGATCTTGAAATTGGGAATCATGAATATATAACAAGAACAAGAAAAAGAAAAGCTTAAATCATGTTTCCCAGAAAAATAAATAACCCCAATCACGCTTCTCGTAAAAAGTATAGGGGATCCTCTGGAAACAGCATAAGGACTTGTATCTTTAAAATGAAAGACAAATTGGCTAAGACCCGACACCGTTTGCAGAGGACGGTTTAGAGTGGTGTTGGAGAAAATAACTTGGGGAGTAGCCTTGTGGATTATTGCCTTAAGACACCAGTCAGGTTCAATCTCCTGTAGTGTGCTGAAACTTGTGGGAAAATTGTTCAATTGAATAAAATTTCAAGATCAAAGTGCCATTTACTGGCAGTAAGACACAAACTTATCTTTTGGCCATAATTTGCCTTCCATTTAAATTGCTTTTCCTTTTGTGATTGTAAGACGAAAGAAAAAGATACATAGATAAAGATGATTTGTTCATGCTCATACATAAGCCAGGTTGACATTTGTTCCATTGCAATGTCTTACATTCCGCTATGCAAACTATATATTATTTGTTCATATATCTCAAGTATGATAAAGAACTGAAGAATTTTTAACAGTATCGCTTGAGCAAAGATTGAAAACGGATAAATTCAACTATAAAACCTGCACATTACAACACAGGCATGGTTTAAGTGTGTACCCACATTTTGTGGGTCTATTATTATTCAATATATTCATGCCATTGTTCTTTCTCATTAAATATTCATAATACACCGACCAATTACTTTCCGAAGATGTGGCTGGCTACTGCATGATCGCAAACGTTTTGATGTTAGGTGCGATATTTTTGCTTTGTCTTAGGATTTCTGTTTGATTGATTTTTTTAAACCCTATTGTTGCAACATATTAATTTATTCGTAAGAAAGGTCTGGAAAAGCTCAAAGCATGCACGTGGGAAGGCCCCGGGAAAGGCTGAGAAATTGACATGAACGCAATGCTCGGCGTCTGCAAATGTCAGACACCGCAAAAACACTCGCAAACATTCTAGTTTCTGGAATGATTTTCATCAATAAAATAATTTGCTCCTTTTATTCATTCCAGTGTTCATTTGAATCTAAGCTTCAACTTTTTGACGTCTCGCTTTGTTAAAATCATACAGCTTTGATGAGTCCAAGTGAATATAAAGCTATGGAACTGGAAGTCCGCTCGATTATTTATAAACAGGCAGGTACAAAACTCGGACCGGATCGGGCCGGATCAACTTGGACCAGTCCGGGTCGGATCAGGTCGGATCAACTCAGATCGACTCGGATCGACAAAAAATAAATAAATTGAGAAATATATTAAATTTTTATATATAATTGTAGGTTTAATTCCTCTCAGAAATGGGCCATTTACGCGCCATTTTGATTTTTGATCGTTCACCGTCTTCACCCGCCATTTTGTTTTACTCGTGCCAGGTCAAGCAAATGTGTAGAGGTTTATATTTAGGACTGCACAGTTTCCTGTTTATAAAGTGTGACACCTCAAGCGCTATAATTTCCCACACGTTTCGCTAATGTGGTTTATTTTGGCTCATTTCTATTTGCAAGATATGCTTTAAGCTCTCAAAGTGCAGTTCACTCTGGTAGGACAAGGACTGAAATATTCCGTGAAACTGTTGATTGCTTGCATTTATGTTTGTGATGCCGGGCCCGGCTTTTTCATTATTACTGTTGCAAGATGTATTGATCTTGTCACGGATGACATATTTGTCTTTGTCCGCCCTCGCCAGAGACTGTTGTAGCTTTATTTCGAGAAAGCTAGAAGTTGGTTCTAGAGAGACATTCTCTGTTGTAAAGGTTATGGTTCTTGCATTAATTTGATCGAGCGTTTTGTCTCATGAGCTCAATGTTTAGGTTTTACCTCCCTTGTTCGTTGTGTTACGTTCACCACGTTTCAAATGCAGTAAGTCTATGTGACAAACAGAATAATACATGGTTGCACGGAAATGTGAAAATAGTGAGCGCGAACACTCGTAGATAAATTTCATACTATTTTCGCAACCAGGAGTTCCATAAACGTGTAACATCGCGCGCCTACTGTAAAAACAAACAAACAAAAAACATTCTGAATGACAGACTCTATTTTTTGTTTGGGAATTGTTATCGAGGATTTTATCTTCCTCGCCTGCAGTAGGGAACAAAAGGAACTGGCACTAGTTTCGAAAGGAACTGGCACTAGTAAACAAAATGACGGGTGAGAACTTCGGTTACGTAGGTGCCGAAGATCTTCGTCGTGGATTTCGAAAGTTGGCGGCGTACTGGCGTACGATCGTATTCAGCGCGTTTTAACTGGCGTACAGATGGCATATTTTATATAAGAATAACAAAGAACCTTGGCGCAGACTTTTAAAACCTTGGCATATCTTCGGCGTTGGGTGTACACAGAATGCACCCTGGCGTGTATTTCAAACTTGTGCGGCGCACTGGCGTACAATCGTAGTCGGCACCTTTTAACCCCGGGCGGGGGGGGGGGGGGGGGGGTACTTGACAGAATCTCGGGTAGTGAGGTGCGGCCGCCCAAACCCTGACCCTGTTTAAGACACGAATCTCTGATTTTCCTACCCTGTTTAAGACAGAATACCAATTTTTGATACCCTGTCTAAGACATTTGTTGTAGCATAACCAATCGGGAATTAAGCTTGGTATCAATACCGAAGTCAATGGAAGTCAACACTAAGGGGAACTTGTAAAAATTCAGCTTGTGGCTAAGTTCCTATAAAATAAATATATTTGCTTATCCTGTTTAAGGCGTTGGTCCATGTAAAGATACCCCGTTTAAGACAAAAAGGGGCGAAATAGATACCCCGTTCAAGACAAAACCATACCCTGTTGGGCCACACGTCCCCGTTAAGCCCTTATAAGGGAGTGCCCCCCCGGGCTTTTAACTGATAAAGGGCCTTGGCGTAGACCTATCAAGAAACTTGGTGTATCTTCGGCGTGGCGTTATCACGAAATGCACCCTGTTTTGTCGAGTTACAGAGTTCCAAACGCTGCAAAGCTTACTGTTTATGGTTTTTTCAGAGAGAAGTCAAACCTACAATTTGGTTAAAAAAAAAATTCATGTGTTGTCGATCTGAGTCGATCCGAGTCGATCCGACCTGATCCGACCCGGACTGGTCCGAGTTGATCCGGTCCGATCCGGTCCGAGTTGATCCGGTCCTAGTTTTGTACCTGCCTTTTATAAACACTCTGTCGATCGATAGCTAGATGTTGGAAGTCGGCCCGTTTTTTGTAGTCGATTCACCGAATTAAATGTAGACATTCGTAAGCTAGAAGAAAATAAAATGAGTGTGTTGGATTGTGAATTCAACAGTGTCGAGAATAAGTGACTAGCCACGCGAATGACTTTGTTATTTATAAGCCTGCGTAATGGTTTGTATTTGCATAAGAATATATATCGTCTGTTTTTTTTGACAAGCACATGGTCAATCAAATCCAAACAAACTCTTATGTATTTCTTTGTCGTTTAATAGTATCTGATTGTTAATCTTAAATAAACTAATCCAACGAAAGGCTTAGCGATCGGTCGGTAACAAATCACTTCAAATAATTTTTTTTCGATAACAAATCGACTTCCACCTCGCTATAAACGAGAGCAAATTCATTCAGACGTGACCGAAGACATGTCGCCGCCATTCTCACTGCTGGCGGCAAATTGCGTTGTAATTTGCAAAACAAAGCGGTTCTCCGGTAATACTGAACCAAAAATTTCGTTTAAACACTCATTTTCAAGCTTGTAAAATGCATATCAATAATAAACCGATATTACCTTTGCCGCTTATGAGCGAAACGTTTTTCGGTGGAAAGAGATGAAAACCTGAGGTGACATATTTTTTGCAATCACCACGCTTCACAGAACAAAAGGGAGGCACAATAATTAAGCCCCATTGTTGAATTCTTTTGAAATACATCCACTGAATCGCTGCCCAAAAGTCACAAGTCCTATTCATTCATCTGAGCCCAATAATTCCGAAGATTCTCAGCCCTTTCATCGAAGCAAACTCGACAATAACTCGAAGCTTGCCGACAAGTAAATTTACGAGCCTTCCGTGTCAATTAGCCAGCGGTATACCCCATTTCTGAACAACACATTTAAACCGTGCCTGTGTTGTAATGATAATTTTGATGTGCTGAACAATTTGCTTGTGAAATTGTTGTGGTGAAGCACTGTAGGATGTTACTATTCCGTATTTAATTCCCAGGAGGTCTGGTTCAGTTGATGGTTTGACACCATTGGACAAATTATGATTCTTGTGTAACCCACACAAACAAACTTTGACTTTATTTTTTTCTGCCACTAAAAGGTTAAACCACATTATTTTTATTCCTTTCATTCAGTAAAGTCCTGATTTCTCCAATCTCCAGGGGAATCGAAAATTGGTTCAAGAAATCAGGGGGTTTGAGAAATTGGGGGAAAAATTACAGAGAAGCACTATTCAAGGGAAACGAAAATTGGTTCAAGAAATTAGGATTTTCAAGAAACTGAGGGTTTGACAAAATGGGGTTCTACTGTATCTCAATCTTGGAAAAACCTGACTCATGAACCTATTCCTTAAGCTGTGCCATGAGCATGGTTTTCTTTGAACTTTTAGTGCCATTGACAGCAAACAAGTTATTTTTTATGATTTTGTACATAGGATCGATGTGAACCTTTTGTTCCCACATTTGGCAAGGAGAGTTCCCCGACAGTATCAGGTGAAAATGCTGCAGTATATTTTTGTTGTACATTCCAGTGTGACACATGAATTTGTACTAGTTATATGATATTATTCAAAATGTGGTGTGAACTTATCTAAGCATATGAGAACGGTATTATAAGAGATGGATGATAATTTGTAGCTGTATACTGTATAAGGTAAAGTCTGCGTCGAGCCTAGTGGCTCATACCGCTGGAGCTTATCCCAGTTTCTGTAGCATTAAACGACTAGAAGTATTTCTACTCCCCCCTGGATGGGATGCTAGTCCATTGCAGGGTTACCCTCCAGCATTATTTCGCTGGTACCCTTTTATACACCTGGGTGGAGAGAAGCACTATGAGAGTAAAGTGTCTTGCTTAAGAACACAACACAGTGCCCCGGCCAGGGCTCGAACCTGGACCATTCGATCCGGAGTCCAGCACACTAACCATTAGGCCACCGCGCCTCCCATTACTGTAGTTTGCTTTAAATTATGTTTGTTTTCTGTAAATGAAGACAGTGAATTTTAAGCTTGGTGAATAAATGATAAAGATGATATGTTTATTTGTCACAAGTGTGGGACAAAGAGAAATTCTGAGTCCCAAAGGATGATTTTGTGCTACTTTCAGGTTCTACAGGGATAATACTAGATTAACCTTATATTTTACCCATTCATTTGTAAAACATGAAAGAATGAAAATTAAAGTAACTTCGTACACATGTACGTGTGTAATAACAATAGCACTGATTTATATATTTTAACAGGTGTTGAATCAAGTAAGCTACTGAGCCGGAGGAGGCATAGTCGGACGTCAAGTGTTGGCACTGCCAATCCAAGATTGTTTGACAAGAACACTCTTATGCCAAATGATGTCCACTCCAACAAAATAGAACACCCTCATGCAATATCTGTGCCTAATGGCACTGTAATGGGAGATGCACCCTCCAGTCCACATAAACCCAAGAAATCGGCAAGTATCTGGCATTTAATGTCATCTTAAACAGTCACGGTTTTCATTTCTACAAGTGTGTGGTGATTTTCATCTCTGGTGAATTCTCCTTCAACTGGAATTTTTTTCGTTTTGTTGATTTCTCTTTTTCTATACCAAATTTCAATTTTTTCAGGAGTACAATTTTTTTTCAATTTTTCTATACTGAAAAATAAACCCCAATCAAACATATCAAATTCATGCAGATAATCACATATGAACAGTACCACAGCAGGCTCAAGTGAGTTCTGAGTATTGAAGTCATGGCGAGCTTTCGCCAAAGTGTTGAAGTGGTTCAATATTGGATTGAACTGAGTTACAGTTTACATATATTCCACTGGGAGTGAAAGTTACATCTAATGTGAAAGTGTGGGTAGTATCTGATAGTATACAGAGGTGATATATAATTATTTGCTTATCAGTGCAAAACATGATTTGTCATGGGCAAAACTTTATTTATCAGAGTTTGCAGTTATATATTCTCAATTTATTATTTATTTTCTGTGATCCTTCAGGGTCACGATTGTAGAACTTGAATTCATGAAATAACTGTTTTGCCACAGATGCAGCGCCTGCGAACCAACTCTACAGATGACTGGGAGATTCCTGAAGGTGAAGTACACCGTGGCCCACGGATAGGATCTGGGTCTTATGGAACAGTGTATAGAGGGACATGGCATGGTATGTAGGACTGTATAGAAGATGGCTTGACACGTAACTGTAGTCATTTAACTTGTGAGGTGCCATGGTAGTGGCGGCACCACTTATGGCATGAAGTGTCTAGGAGTATTGCTAATTCTCCTGGATGATAGTGAAGTCCATCACAGGTTACCACTTCACGTCACAAGGCAGTGACCGCAGCCAGGGCTTGAGCCCAGACTGCTTGATTCAGAGTTCAACTCCAGTGGCGGATCCAGCGGGAGGGTCCGGGGGGTCCAAACCCCTCCTATCAGACCTGACGCTTGTTTGAGACTGAAATTCTTACATCGACAGGATCGTATATCACTTTTTAACTGGCTGGTTTTTTTTAATGAAACGCGCATTGCATTTTGCTACTAAACTAAATTCCGGGGATATTCAAAAATGTAATTATTTTTGGGTATCCTCCTATGATCCTTTCACCGCTGCTCGCAAAGCAGTATTTCATGCGCCAACGGTGACCGCCGTTCACAGATTGAGATTGGAAATCTGTACAATTTTTGTTACCAAGCGCAAGAGGAGCATGTTCCAAGGGTGCATTCTTTATCAGTAGAATTCACTTACACGGTAAGGGACCAAGGAATTATAACGTACAACTGCGACTGGTCGGGGTGGCGGGTGGGGGAAGAATTAATCCCCCCCCCCAAAAAAAAAAGTTCAACAGTCTTTTCTGAACCAAAGTTTGGACCCCCCCAATCAAAAATTCCTGGATCCGCCCCTGAACTCACTAACCATTTGGCAACCTTCCCATCCCTGAGGGGGGGGGGGGGGGGGGGGACTTTCATATGAAAGGGATTGTGAGGCTCGCCTAAGGGTGTGAACTAAGGATTTGGTCTTACTTTGTGTGTTCAGGCAGAATGCCAATAATGCACACGGTGGAGAGAAATGGAGATTCCGTGCCAGTTAGAGCTTAGCGGCTCAAGTGAAGTACAAATAAACTGCATGAAACAACTACTGATGACCAAAATTGGAGTTTACACCCCTTGAAAGTAATGGTCTTGTAGATAAGCTGCACCCACGATTTTGAGCCCAAAAGTTTAGCAAAAAGGTGCGGCTTATAAACCGAGTTTTTATGGTATTTTAAGCTCTCGAGATCTCGTTTAGGGTTGCACATGAAGCAATAAAAAACACTGTCATCCTGTGTTGTCAAAACTTATCAGGCACGAAAAATGGTCTCTTTAGGGGTCAAAGAAATCTTGAGCCACTCCCAGATTGGTCTTCTTCAGGGACTTAATTTAAATTCCTGTCCTTTTCATATTGAAGTCCCACTCTGGGACTGTTGGATTATGAAATGCATGTACAACAATATAGGTAACCGCAATGTCTTATTTAATTCTTTAGGTGCCGTGGCAATCAAAACATTAAATGTTTCAGAACCAAGTCCTCAGCAGTTACAGGGATTTAAGAATGAGGTAGCTGTTTTAAGGTGGGTGCAAAGCCATGTACTGTAAAAACGTTTTTGTGTGTAGCACAGCCTTCTCATAACACATTTTTGTATGGTCATACTGAAGAAAAGATTAATATTAAGTAGTGTATATGCCCATTGTGAAAATTCTGCTATTGCTTCGTTGATCATAAATTTTTTCTCTTCCTGAGTAGTGTTCTCATCATTTGTTCTGTGTTTTCGCTTAGGAAAACGCGACATGTAAACATTCTTTTATTTATGGGCTGCATGGCTAAGCCAGAACTAGCGATAGTGACGCAGTGGTGTGAGGGCTCGAGTTTATATCGTCATCTTCATGTCACAGAGAGCAGATTCGAGGTTCTACAACTGCTGGACATCGCTAGACAAACAGCCCAAGGAATGGAGTAAGACAGAACTTACTCATGTTGTTTGTTTGTTTGTTTGTTTGTGATCATTTACACTCCTCTGCATTCCAGCCTTCTTTAACACAGATTCATTTGTGATTTTCATCACTCCATGCGATGTTGTAAATCTGTGCCATGTTTTTATATCTATTATTTTTAAGTATTTTCTTAATTATTCTCTTTTTCTGTTAACAGTTATCTTCATGCAAAGTCCATAATCCACAGAGATCTTAAGTCAAACAGTATCCTTTAAGCGTTAAGGCATCTCAGTGTTGAGTTTTGAACCCTTTGAACAGTCGGATCAACGTAAGTGTATGTAACAGCCCCATACAAGGCGAGACAAAGATTAGAAATTACTACTTAACTTGACCTTTTGTAACGGTGAGTGAGTGAAACGTGTTATGGGTTAATCCCTGATCTCTGTTTCATGTAAAACAACTTGATTAATTTCTGCCAGTGATCGATATTTAATTTCCCGTTACAAAATTAGTGTATTACATGTATCAAACAGACATGAGATCAGAATAAAAAGAATGAGACATTAAACTCTAGAAACTGGCTTGGTGAAGTGTATCACCAAGTTATCAGAGCTGCAGGAGAATTCATATTTCCATGTTGGGGCTGACAGGGTTTCATATATTTTAAGCGCTATATTTGCACTTGTGTTCCAGCTCTACTGTTTGCTGTCCTTACCTTTGTTTTAGACATTTTTCTCCAGGAAGACTTGACAGTAAAAGTAGGTGATTTCGGTTTGGCGACCATTAAATCACGGTGGAGTGGAAATCAGCTTTTTGAACAGCCATCTGGTTCAATACTGTGGATGGTAAGTTAGTATTAGTTCTTGCATGTAGGTCTTTGGTTTTCATTTTTTTGCAGCGCCTCGTGACTTGCGGACATCCAGTCTTCAGTTCTGAATTTTGTGATACGATCTGGGTGTTGGTCTTTTGTAAAAAGCCAGACTTTTAAGGAAAAGTCTTAAGTGGTTATCTGTTTTCAAGTCCGGGAGAAATTTGTCCAGAAAAAGAAACTATAACAATTTTATTGTTTATGTTCGACAGGCGCCTGAGGTAGTCCGAATGAAGGACCCCAATCCTTACTCATTCCACTCTGATATATACGCCTATGGAATGGTGCTTTACGAGTTGCTCACAAGTTCGTTGCCTTATGCCCACGTGGGCAATAAAGACCAGGTACATTTTTTGTGATATTTATACAGAGAGTACACTTTCTTAGGTAAGGAATAGAAGTGACAACGCGCGCGCGTCTTTTGGTGATACACATTAGAGCGCACAGTTTCTTTCGCATTGCACGTGGCAGCGAAATGTTGTGGAAATGCATGTAGCACAGACAGATTGCCTGCTTTCTTTGGCAAGCGCGTGACAGCAACCGAGCGCGCGTTTTTCTTTGGAAAGCATGCAACAGCGATGCTAATATTAAATGCTGCTAACAAAACCCACGGTAAACGTCGTATTTCTTTGATACCTCGAAATATTTGTTTAAAAGCTAAGCAGCATGCTCCCCTGAAGCACTGCACACCTTGGTTTGCTTTTTTCTTTACCTTGTTTTGTGTTTCCGCTGCAGATTCTGTACATGGTCGGTCGAGGCTATCTGAAGCCTGACTTGAGCAAAGTCCGGTCTGACATACCCAAGAGTTTCAAAAAGCTTTTAATAGATTGTATCAAGTTCAACAGAGATGAACGACCACTCTTCCCACAGGTCTGTTGAGTTTTATTTGATAATGATCATAGAAAAACAAAACACCCATTAAGACAAGGGATAGGTGCGCCATTTTTGGCGGCAATCCTCTTTCTGATGATTGTGTGAGCCCACGAATTTTTAACGGAATGGATGTTGCTTTGTAACAAACTGATGCGTTACGTTTCGGGACGTTTTATGAGGATTTGTTGAACTAAGGCTGGTTTTCCTGAATAAAAGTGTACACATTTCGTGGATGTATTGTTATACCCAATGGTAATGGACGTTGCGCAAGCTGTTAAGTTCCCATAATCAGTGAGTAGAATGCTGTCGGTGCTTTCGAAGCTCTGTATCGTTAAAAAAAAGACAAATTATTTACTCCTGTTCATCTGAACTGAGTTCACAGCCGTTATAATTCGAAATAATGTTCGTGGGTTGTTTAACGCATTGTCCCCTCCTTAGGCCACTCGCACTGTTTTATTATTTTACTTGGTTGTTAATTTTGCTTTGTCCTTTTATAGGTTCTTGCAACCTTGGAGTCTCTCATTCGATCAATGCCGAAGATTCACCGAAGTGCATCCGAACCCTGCTCGTTAAATCGTGCGGGTAAGATGATGTCAGAGGTCGGATTCTTCGGTGCTCCACCCGAGACGCCCATCAGTCCTTTTGGTGCTTATCAACCGTTTTTCACTGCAGTAGCTGGATACTAAATGACAAGATTGCCAGTTTACAACAACTCTCCGTCGTGGGAGGCTGCATCCGCTACGCGGGAGTACGCGTGACACCCATCATAGATGGTCACACAACGCAGCGTGTTCGAAGTTTGATAGTTTGAAATGCCAAGAAAAAGTGAAAGGTCGGAAAGAACCTTAACTACTCAACTTGAGCGACCAAAAAAAACACGCTTAAAATCAACGTTGGATTGCTGTGGCTACGTGCAAAAGACAGGCCCTTTACTATGAGCTTTTGATTCATAAATAGAAAGGAACAGTCCTGATAGCCGTGCGTAGCCTTTAAAACAAACGTTCTACAAACAGAAAGTAAGCTACGTGCTTGCTGCATGCGGTGCCCGCTCACCAAATAGAGAGCAGAGAATGGACGCCCACGCCCAGATCAAATGGATACCTTTAGGTAACAGCTCTGGTATAGTATAATGCACGCTAGAGATTTAATTTATTTTAGAGCGTGCTAAAAGATGTTCATTCTTGTCATACATGCTGAAGGACGTAAATACATCAAGAGTTTCAACTTTTTTATTGTGATGGAGTTTTTAGTGTTTTTAGTGCTGGGTTTCTGGCGATATCAGCAATAATTAACGCGAAATGGAAAAAACAGAAAAGAAAATCGAAATAAAACCGAAATGGAGTATAGTGTAAAATAATAAATAGATAAATTTGCTTGCTGCAGCCCTTATCTCAGGGGAGTGAAGAATTTGAATCATTTTGTATAAAAGGAAGGAAGAAAGATAATGGTGTTTACGTAAATAAGTCGCGCTGTTGTATCAATTCTCGTTTATCTTAAGTGAAAGCAACTAAACTGGAAAATAGCAACGAAGTGTTCCTTTACTTTAATATAAGTTGATTGTTGAACATTAAATCAAGACCACTTTTTGACAGAGACTGAGTTAAACCCAATAGAAATCAACCTTTTCCTCGAATTTTAATTGAATAGTTTCAGTTTTCGTGTTTCTTTAGTCCTTCCAAGATTTTCAACAATTTTAATTAGTCATTATTTAGATGTTTAAGAGCAGTTTGTTTGAAACAGAATCGCCTTACGTAGTGCGTGCTGGCCGCTGCTACAACTAAAAAAAATTAATATTGTACAAAGCAAAAGATTAAAATGGCCATCAAACATACGTGTTTGTTTGAAGTGGCAAGAGAGGAAGAGACAGTTAACGTGTTGTAATGTCGTCAGTTTCGTAGTGTATTTTATATTTTGTATTCGACGTTCACGTGTCAGTTATTTCGTGCATTTCTTTCGGGGCGGATTTTTCTAGACTTTAATATCATTGCATGTTGTTTTATAGTGTAAATGTGACTTTGAAGCACAGCCTTTTCTAGCAAATGTTGTGCATTGACCAGTTAATCTAACTTGTCTCAAGAAATGATAGTAACGTAAAGCCCACTGCTCATCATAGGCACGCAATGTGTGCGAAAATCAGCGATTTCCCCAGATAAAAATTTCTTTCTGTTGTGGTAATAAACGCAAGTCAGTTGGTAGCAAGGAGACTTGCGAGTAAATAAATCTCTTTATTTTATGAAATGTCATATTTGTGTAAAATTTCGCAGATGAGGCTTTTAAATGAAATTGTGCGAGGTTGAAAGTATCATCTCTTAACTTATAAAAATTGTATATTTTAAATATTTAACGACACTGTAAATGATGCAGTAGCATGGAGGTATATAAAGTTGAGATCATATGTCTGCTTTGGTTGTCTTTATGTTATGGCAATGAGTCAGCTGACTCGTTTCTAGTCTTCCCTATGGACTACGCAACGAGAGGCGGAAGACTGGGAGGGAGATATCTCGACAACAAAAGGCTGTGAACGAATCGTACACTTCAAATCGTACAACCAACGGTTCGATAATGTATGTGTGTGTGTTTAGGGGGTGAGGAGAGTTGTTGAAGATCGACAGTCCCCCTTCCCCAAGAAAAAAGGATTCGGCAGTGTGGCAGTCGCCCAGGGGGGGTACTCGAAGTATACATGACAGGGGGGTCCGACGTATTTTTTTGGGTTGAAAATTGACAAGCTCGGTATTTTTTTGGGTTAAGTGATCTGTCACGTATTTTTTAAGTCTTACGGTATTTTGTTGGGTCTTATCTCCGAGCGAACTATTCGTTTCGGGTTTTCGTTGCGATCAGTGGATCAGAAAAATATTCAGTCCAACTTTTTTTCAGCGACGTGTGTTCCGGAAAAACCGTTAATATTAAGTCTTGTATTTTTGGGGGTTGGATATTTTGATGCCAGGTATTTTTTTGGGTCTAAAATTTCTGGCTTGTGTATTTTTTTGGGTTTGCAATATGAAGCTCCGTCGGACCCCCCCCCCCCGTCAAGTATACTTCGAGTATCCCCTCTGGGGGCAGTCGGTTTCTGTTCGTACGGTTGCCACATTATGGAGGTATATCTATGACAAAATTCAATACTCAGAAGTTGAAAAAAAATCATCGAAATCGTAAATGCATCAATCCAAAGCTGAATGGCAACAAGCCGATTCTGAAAATAGCCATCACGCAAACAGGCATCACGCAAATAGGCAAAACGCAAACAGGCATAGCGCAAAAAGGCATTTCGCATAAGGCATAACGCAAAAAGGCATCGGTCAAAACGACAACACGCAAAAAGGCATAACAGAAAGGCATCACGCAAACAGGCATCACGCAAAAAGGTATCTCGCATAGAGGCATGACGCAACGAGGCATGACGCAAAATGTATAACGCACAAAGGAATCACCCAAAGAGGCATCACGCAGAAGCACTACCCAAAAAAGTATCACATACATCGTTCCCAGGTCCCCCGTTGTTGCCTGAGTTGGAATAACGTGACCAAGACTGGAGAGCATGTAAAACATAAGTACAGCGCCTGAACTTCCAGTATTTTATTTTATCTCAGCTGTGGGGATGAGCAAACTAGTACTCCAGTATGTACATGTTTTTACATGCCAACGTCCCTTGCACCTAATATAAATCAAAATTCTTACATGAAATTGTCGGCAATTCTTTGTAGCCTTGACGGCCGAACGTTATTTGGCACTGGCTGTTCAGGTTGTTGGTCGCTCAGAAGGCAAATCGCCCCATTCAAGAGCTCACAGAGGGGAGAGAAGGGAGTGGAGAGGAGGGAGGGGGGAGGGCTGAGGGGTACTGTCTTGATTGGTTTAAAAGGGGACGTACAGTACCGCTGGATAGTATCTTGAACAAAGGTGACTAAGTAGGGCCCTTTTGAAGGCAGAAACGACTTTCAAATTTCAACCTTGTAATTAAACATTCCCTGAACCCTCACTCCTCCCTGTTGATGACCAGTTGAAAGGGGACTATCGGTGCCATATTGGTGCCAGATGTGATAATTAAAAATATAAGCACTGTAAGATAACCCCCTGTTCTTATGAAATAAAAGATGGGCAGATATCCGATACCACGATAAGGAGAAAATATTCTAAAATGGCATACTGCACGTGGACTGAGCCAGCGGTCTCCTGGTCACCATCACAGATCTGATGTTTATATATTTGATATTATACAAGGCCTGAGTAACAATTAACAATGTTCTTGTCAAGAAATTGAAATCTTCAACTTCTTAGACTTGATGTTGATGCAGCTGGAAACTAAAAAGACCAACGATCACGTTACTTACCGTAAAATTCCGGTTATAAGGCCCCCCTCCCCCCGCTTATAAGCCCCCTCGGCTTTACGTCCATCTTCCTGGAAACAAAAAAATACATCCGGTTAAAAGCCCCAGCGGATATGTCCCTCTGTGCTGGATGACAGTCATGAACGGAGCTAAATGCTGCTTTATTATGAGTTTTTAACTTAAAAACGTACTTCGATCCTCGTGCGAAACGTTTTTTTATTCCACAAGAGGCCCTACACACATTTGACAGGCATACATGATGTGGCTTACTTTTAGTGCCCTACACCGCTGACCAGGAGATCTGTTCATTGCTCTAATGGCGGCTCCATTCACTATGAGCGTTATTCCACGAGCTAATGCTTTAGCTCTTCAAGGATATAAACATTGTTGTCACGTCATGCTACACTCGCCAGTGGACGAAAGGCTCTTTGGCTTTTATCCAGTTAAACACGCCATTCTGGTAAGCAATCCTCGCCGGCATACATTGAATGTAATGATCATTGGAATACATGTTATGTAATGTAGAGACCTGAGTTTAAAATAGTGTCACTGCTCTGTTTGAAATTTCAGACATTTCAAACAAAGCAATTATGGATTCAAACTTCTTTCAATCTGTGAAACGTATATTTAGTTGGAGCGCTGGCTGTAGATATTGGTTAAAAAAATTTAGTATCTACCTACGGGAGGTGGACACCTGGTGATGAATTATACCACATCATAGCATTATAACTTGGTTAGCCCAGTTAGCACTCCGGTTAGCCCAGTTAGCACTCCGGTTAGCCAAACTAGCACTCCGGTTAGCCTAACGAGCACTCTGGTTAGCCTAAGTAGCACTCCGGTTAGCCTACGTTAACTTTGGTTGCTTGCGGTTAGCCTTTAAATTGGGGTTATAAGATATATATCCAACATTTCCACTTTTCTGGCAGCTAGTCCTTGGTAGTTTAGTGGGTATGATTCTCGCTTGGTAATCTGACTACCCGGGTTCTAGTCCTCTAGTTGTCAACTTTTTTTTTAACTTGAAAAAAGAAAGTTAAGTGTGATTTATACTTCATGTATGAAGATTTTTTAAGTCTCGCACTGAAAAAGCTCCGGTAGGTAGATGTTAAAAAGTCCTAACCGTAGATATTGGCATGAACTCCATTTTACCTACCCCACCCTCCCTGAGATGCTTACATGGTCTACCCTAGGACCCCCCAAAATGTTACAATTATTGACATTATTGGGCAATTCCAGAAAATATCCATACAGTACGACGGACGGCTTTTTGGGAATCCGAAGGCAAGGGGGGGTTCTTTAAACTGGAATTCCGAAGGCAAGGGGGGTACTTACGATTGGAATTCCGAAGGCATCGGGGGGTTTCAGATCTGGGATTTCCAGAGGGTACAGACGAGTGATTTTGTGGGCTTTCCTTTTCCTATTCAGGGAACAAGCTTGAATGAATGTTGTTAATACTCCTATGTACATTTCTGGAATAAAGAGTTGACATTTCCCGATAATAAAAGCCATAAATCTGCTTGGAGAAAAACATCGCTTCGAACTTCGTAGCTTAGTAACCTGGCAAACATGTAGTTATCAATGACCAGTCCTCCACCGATTTCGTAGCTTGGTTACCAAGTTCGCAAAAGCTTTGTTTGTCGAGTTGTTTTCAAAGGTTTCGAGAAGGTTCTTGTGTTTTTTGGTGTTTCCTTGTCTTCTAAAGCTTTCCGGTTCCCCACAATTCAAAAGGTTCGTTTGCAATAAGTATCTTTATTTTTTTCAGCCTATTGCTTAAGTTATGGACAAAATGCCCTCGTATACATGTGTTGCTAAACCGCTCGCGTACGCGCGGCAATAAACATCACGTTAAAACTTGCCGCGTCTTTTCAATGTTAAAAATGTTAAAAAGTCAATGATTAGTTTAAAGTCAGTCTTTAGTTTCTTGTTTATACTGTAAGTTCCAGTACAAACTGCGATCATTAGAAGATTTTGTTGCGTGAAACTTGCTACGGACAGAAAATTTCGTCGAAAAATCTGTGCGCTTTTTTACTGAAAAACTACAGTAGGTCTTGTCGAATTCAAAAGGTATTAAATCCTTAGGGCTTGACAAAAAACAGAAATTCCGAACGGGAGGGGGGGTTGACGATTTTGGAATTCAGAGGGCATGGGGGGGGGGGGGGGGGTAATGCATTTTGGAATTTGTGAAGGCAAGGGGGGGTTAAAATATGGAAGCCGTCCGTCGTTGTGTACGGATATTTTCTGGAATTGCCCATTATTGGTTGTATAATGCTGTCCTAGAATTCAGCCCTTCTGTAGAATTCATTTTGGATCACTTGTACGTGTATTCTTACTGGCATGGGAGGAGATTATGATGCATATTAATTGTTATTACAATGGCTTTGACATTGTACTCAGCAAAACTTCTAGATTCTGACTGGTTATTGATGAGTCAGCTAAAACACAAATAGGGTGGAAAAGGAGGGTCCACTTAGGTTAAAAAATCAACCTTTCTTTATCTTTGTTTTTCGTATACATAATATGCAAATACAAGGACACCGTCTCTAATGCATTCACTTGTAGTTCAAGACCTACAGCTTGTATACACATGTCTGTTAGGGTCTGTTTTTGGGGGGTTGAAGAGTACAAATGCAGACATTTCAACACTTATGACATCTTCCACCCTTGCAAGTTTTCTAAAATTTTCCTGATTTATTATAAAAATCTGAAAACTGGTATTTTGTGGTCTGTGAAACATATTACATATATGTGTGTGATAAGGTAATAAGAGTAAAGTCGGACCTTATAGAATAAGTCAGAAATTATGCCAATATGTAGGAAATGGCACTTAAAAGAACCTTAATTTCTAAAATGTTTGTCTTTTCTGCCCATATTAATACCTGGTCTATGTCAGTAAACAGATTGCTTTCCTGTAAATGTTATAATGATTTCTGTCTAATATGGTGGGTATTTTTTATCAGTTGTATTTTGCTGCTTTCCCGAAGGATTGCAGCTAGGTGAGCTTCATAATTGTATTTTAGTACTTTTAGTACTGCCTGATTTTTGAAATGTAAAACCATATGTTTACCCTGGACACATATTAAAGAATCTGACCCACCCACTTTGCATTGCGCGCCTGTTGTTGTTGTTTACGAGCGCAGAGGCCCACAAAATCTATCGTTTCACGATAACGCTTCTTTCAAAAACAGCGATCGTTCGAAGATAACAAACTGAAGAGAAGCTATAAGAAGCGATAAGACTTGTTTCTAGCATTCACATCGCGATACAAACAGATTTCTCACCTTTGTCAATCCGCCATTTTTGGGGCCCCCAAAAAAGCCAGTGATAGCGACAGAGAAGTAAAATCTGTTTCCATCGCGATGTGAATGCTAGAAACAAGTCTTATCTCTTCTCTTCAGTTTGTTATATTCGAACGATCGCTGTTTTTGAAAGAAGCGTCATCATGTTACAATAGTTTTTGTGGTCCTCCGGGCTCGTAAACAACAACAGGGCGCGCAATGCAAAGTGGGTGAGTCAGACTCTTTAAGGGTTGCTATCTACTACTGAAAGTTAAAATATCTCTGCATTGATAAAGTTACTTGAGCCACTGCATGATAATCGCAGATTTGAGGACAACAGTATGTGTAATCTTTATATTGTATATAGATATAACAGTAAACTCAGATGTCAGCACACAAGGCACACCTGGCTGCCACTATCAGTCCATTTATAAGCTTACTACGATGTGTGATGAATGAAGTGAAGAGAGGTAGACCACACCACTGGGGAAACCACCGTATTCTTTTCGAGCCCAGAAAAAAAAACTCTGAAACTTTGAATGACTTTTAAACCTATGCTCTACCAACTGCATCAACACATCAACTGCTAAAAACAGGAACTGGTTGGTAGCAGGTTTGGACAACCTAATTAAAGGAGCCATGTCACAGGGATTTTGTGCGGATATTTGGTCTAAACTATTCTGAAATTATTGGTAGGCAACTCAACCCATGGAAAACATTATCTTTGAAGATAAATCAAACCACGACTAAAATATCAATTTTCATAGACTTATTTTTAGGTTTCCTATGTCACAAATATATATTTTGGCTGCTCAAAAATTTGTTAAAATCTGTGAATTAAATACTCTTTTCATATATTTACAAATGGTGTCAGTCATTCTATCTACTCGCGGTGTTACATTTATCATCATGATGTTAGAACTCAACAGGAACTTTCTTGTTGCACAATTTTCAGATGCAGCTTCGTTTTGATGGTCGCATTGGTTTTCCAGGAGGATTTGTTGATGGTTCTGAAGACCTTGAGACTGCTATAAACAGAGAAGTAGTTGAAGAGTTAGGCAAGACATCAAATCCTGTGAACATTGCCAAAGAAAACTATGTAATTTCACATTTGTATGAGGAGCATGTGCCAGAACTAGACATGACAAAGAAACTCTGTCTGCACTTCTTTACCAAGAAGGTTCCCTTAGAGCAGTTTTTGGAACTTGAGAAAAGAAAGCCAGATGCGCCAAATCTTGGATATGAGGTGAGTGACCCTGTTAATATTTGACACCTATTGTGATTGATTTTTTTTGGTTTGCTTATCCATTTAACAAAAAAAGCCAAAAAAAAATAACAAAAGTAACACTAACTGACGAAATTTCAATTATTTTGATAATTCACAGGAATGCTTATTATAATTTTCCAATATTAAATTTCTGTCTTCAACATCAATAACAATTTGAGGGTAATTTTTGAACATCAGAATGTTTTTTATTACTGTTAACTTGGTTTTTCTTGTTAATTTTATTTTCTTATGTGGAGGTGGTGTGGTGTAGTGGCTTGGGCACTAGTCGCGTAATCCAGAGGTTTCTCCTTTCCTCTGGATGGATTTGTGTTTGGTGGTCCTGAATTCAAATTGTATATAGCCAACTGGTCACCCTCCTGGCAGTTGGGATTTCAACAAGTTTCTGTTTATTTACAATGTTTGTTTGTTTATTTATTCAAGGCCCACAATGTAAACCACTGGGTGACCATTAATTGTGTTTACCCTTTAAAGTTATTTTGTTTTGAATTAATCATTTCATTGATTTTTGATTTCCCATTTTTTCCTCTACTTTTGTGACCAAATTATGGAAAAATCGGTAGATTTTGTGAAAGAATAAAGATACCTTGAATTCAATTGTTTTGTTTGTTTTCATTAAGGATGTACAGATTTAGGTTTTTATCCTGAGAGATGCTGAAAGGTCTAGCGGCCTATTATAGATGACTCCATTCCACATTATAATCATTGCAATTTGATTGTCGGAGTACTCGTTTGCTTAAGACATTAACTGAATGCGTCAAAAGAGATGACAATTGAATAAATACTATGTTTACAGCACGTTATTAAAGTAAGATAATCGCCAAAATAGCAATTATCTTACTCAAACAAAGTGCTCTAAATGCGAAATGAGAACAAGGACATTTATGTCTGTTTTTTTTGCTAGCGTTTTACATGATAATATTTAGAAATCATTTCATTTTAAAGCAGTTAGAATATAACGTACCCTATTTAGCAAGCTTGTCTTGCCTCTTTTAGATGCGCATCATCTTTAAAACGGATGGTGCACTTCTTGAAAAAACGTGTCATAATTTTTAAGTTCGTCGTTCATAAATCGTCTGAATATTCCTCAGTCGTATGCAATCCTTATTCCTTTTTGGTTTATCATGACCTATTTGGTGTTTTTCTACCTATCATAATAAGATAATCTTCAAATAAGATTTGTTATAAAAAAATTACTGTCGTTATATCCGTCTTGGTATAAATTTTCTCGAATTCAGTGTGTGTTAGTTAATATGTAACAAGGCACACGTTTATGTCTTGTGAACATCTTATTATTTTTCATTCAGTTCATGTTAATTGCTGATCCAAACTTCACCGACTTGGCTGTTTTCAGGTGCTCGGTCTTATTCGCTGCCCAGTATATACCATGCACGATAAACAAGGAGGTCTTCCGTCATTTTTAAGAAACAACTTTGTCGGAAACTCTAGGCAACAGCTGTTAATTGGCTTGGAGCACGCGGGTATATTAACTCAAGAGGAAATCAAGGAAGTTGTTCACTTCTCGAAATTAATTCAAGCGTCGACGCCTAAACTTTGACGGTTATGATACGGGAAGTGCAGGTATGTTGAACTAATTTCATCTGCAGTTGATAATGTTTCTATTCTGGGGACAAATGGACGAGATGGAAAAAACCCGGAGGCAGTGTGAAACAACACGGGTGCGTGGCTGATGGTGACATACTGTTGAAATCTCGAAGTTTCCGTGAAATGTTTGGGTGTCTTCGCTAAATCTTGGGTTTTCCTTTGTTGAGCGATTATCCGTCGCGAAAAATGAAAGAATGTGGATTACGTCACGAATGATGAACTGATCGTCAACTCTGTGTTTTAAACCGGCAATTTATTCTCACCCTGCTCTATGCAGGTTCACCCAAAGAACAAGGAACAACGAGCAGTGTTATGCCGAGTACTTATTTGCAGCAAAGCGTCTCTGTATACGGAAATGCCACTTGTTTGTAAATAGATTTATTTTTTGAGTGTAAATAGATTTTACTTGTCATTATCGCTGGATCAGCTGCATGCAGTGTCCGCAGTGTGGCGTGGTTTGTGTTTTAGTTTTATAATTATTCAGTCGTTTTTCTTGTATACATAATTGCTATTTTATCGGTAATAAAGAACTTTAATCCAAAATCATGCTTGCCTCCAGTATTGTTATTACAGTTATCTGTTTGTTGTAACATATCTTATATATCTCTTGAAGTTGATTTACGTTGAAACACTTAATGACCTTAATCAGTTAAAAAGATACGAAAAAAAAACCTTTTAAATTGAAAGGAACCTCAGACATGTCAGAATAACAGTTTTCTAAGCTGAGGAAGAAAAACACCAAACAAGTGTCAATAAACCGAGCAATTGAGCAAGATCAAGACGGATTACAAACGGCAAACGTTGAAAACATTGGTCGATTTTTTCAAGACGCGCCGTCCCTTTGGAACTCCTTGAAGCATTTACTTGCCTTACAAGCCCACTGTATTTTTTTGTGAATAGCGGATAGTAAAATTACCAATGAAGTGTTATTTTAAAGTGCCTTTCCGGAGTTCCAAATATAATTTTTACTTTGGCTTAAAATAATTTTTACTGACATCAGGGAAATGCCCGCAAACCACTGCGCGATCACTGAGCAAAGTTCGCGAGTTAATAAGTCGTGACAAATGGCTTCTCGATTATCCACGGAAGTTTATAACTCATTGTCAATTTTTAGGTTGTATTCCCTTCTAATTCGGTTATAACTTTTTCATGTAACTCCTCCAAATCTCTCTATCGCTATGCGGCCTCGGAGGCGCGTTAGCAATCAGACTCAGTAGGGCGGGGTGAGTCACTTTCGACACCGATATGCGGTGAAGATACTTTAAAATCCGACATATCTATCTACCGTAAACTTGGCTTGAAATCCCTGAAGAATTTTCAGTTTTAAAATAGACCCTCTGAAAATAGCATTTGCCAGCTCGGAAAAACATTTCACCGCGTGGGTAATGTCACTTCTGGTTCTTAGAGTAAAACGAGCAAACCATATGTTACTGTGGTGCCGTTATCTCAGGGCAGTGGTTTGTTGGTTGCGTGACGAGAAGGGTGTAACGATGAACAACCTTACACATTCTCAAAATGGGTTTGCCTTTCCGTGGGCTTATCTTTTTTCGAGAAAGGTTAAGTGTTGTTTTGGTGACGCTAGAGTTGTCGGGTTTTTTTGTGTGTACATTTTGCCTTAGTTGGAAATTGATCTACCTCTACATCTCAAACGACACACACGATTTACGTTTTACTTTGTATAAGTCACTTTAAAAAAGTTATGTCATTTTGCGTGACATTTAGTGTTTCGCGTAGAACTCCAGGCCAAGTCGCTGCTGTAATTGAATTTGAGTTCAGTTTGCACCAAGTTTTCAACTCGTACATTTAATGGTCGGTTTACGTGGAAAATAAAGTCATTCAACTGAGTCATTCGCCCCGGCATCACGCAGTTGGTTCAAATAACAGCTGAAGATTTTATATAACGTTAACAGTCAAGATTTAGAGGAAACTGCACGAAATATTTTCTTTTAAAAAAGTTTTTAAAATTGTTGGAAAAGTTTAAATTGTTGGCCATCGAACACTCTACAGTATTGGGAGGAAAAATCATTCACGGAGTGATGTCCTCCAGAGTGGCCTTGTTGACCTTGTCGAGTTGACGCCCGAGTCGATGTCTTGTTATTACCCAGGACGAGAAACCAGCCAGCGTTATACAAATACGAACAGTGACTTGGCAACTGAAATATTCAGGGTTGATTTACCCGTAGTATCTAAACATGGGCAGTTTTCGTGTAGAAAACTGTCGACCACAACCCAGCGACAACAACATGGATAGAAAATATGGCGTGCGTCGAGTGGGCGTGAGGTGACGACACTGGGTGTTAGCTTTGAGCAGGTCAAGAGCTTTACTTGTAGTCTTGACAGGAATACAATTAGGCCAATGGAAGGCAGGAAAACGGAGCTATTCTTCGTTAGCTTAACTGCAGTTATCTAAAGTAGCGTTTGCAGAATATGATTAAGTGCATCCGCAACGCCTGAAACTGCTGTAAATTCCTGGGTTTCATAAGTGTTGACTGCTTTGCCAACGACTAATGATAAGCTGTACGTTCCTCGTTCCTTGCCATCACCAGCATATTTATCAAACGTCTAAATGCTGTGGAAAGCGGGCATTTTGCTGAAGCGCCCGTTCTTCATAAAAGAAATCCGCTCTCCTAAAGTCAGTTTCACTTCCCATACGGAAATTAATTTTTCGCGCATGTCATTGTGATGGTTTTAATTGTCGTTATCTCTTTAAGGATCTTATTTTGTGCTCTCTTTTCTAGTATCCTGTTGAAAGGAAACCCTTTTATTCAATTATCTCTTTATCTTGGAGTAAACGTAAGTGCGATAATCACAAACACTGGAGTAAACTAATCCGTTTGAGATAAGTGCTCTTATGCTGAACACACGAAAACCGCGCGACAAACTTGTTATGAAGTTCTATCAATAGTATATCAGCACAGCGACTCAGACAATATTATTGAACGAGATTATTTTAAGCTTTGTGGTCTGTCAAACCCACAATTCACTCTAAAATAACTCTGTGGCAGGGAAAATTCTTTTCTGTCATGTATACCATGTTCTGTTTTTGCTATCGATACCGGAAGACGCGACCTGAATCTTCCGGCCAACTCGTTGCATAATTAAGCGCCTACAACAACGTCAATAGAGTGCAAAGCGACGCAAACAGTGAGTCGGGAGCTTATGAAAACCGTCGACCTCGCCGTCTATGTACTTTGCATTTAATTGTGAAAAGAAAAAGCCGTCATATTGTAATCAATCGGCGTTTCTTTGACCTTGCACTATGAATTGAAAAACAACGCAGAACGTTTGAAATCTGCGTGTGAAAAACGTTTGGAATCCGTTCCGTCTGACACGGGTTGGGGCTTCAGCTAAGTGCGGCGCGCGCGGGAAATTGATGTGGTGATTAACACACGTTTTGATAATCAATTGAAACTGTGAAGTGGAGCAAGTGTACGATTATTTCTTGCTGATTTCTGCCAAGATACGTAGTGATGTGTCTTGAGACACCAGTGAGGTCATCTCAATTGATCAATTGAGTTGTAATTAGCTACTTTTTCCCCGCCCACCCTCTGCGATCAACAAACAATCATTGTCAAGCGATAAACACTTTAAACGGAAATTTAGCTATTAGAGGTATTAACCCGGTTACGTTTTCAGCCAGAATGCCTCCCCATTGATGTGTGTCAAGTGTTCTTCGGGACACGGCTGGGCGAAAAAATGCCGGGAATTTTGGAAAGGCAAACAGTGTTGTTAAATTGTTTCCATTTGTAAGACGGAGTGGCCAGTCAACAATCCGTGCCCTTCCACTTTCCCATACGTCACCATTAACCGATTGATGTCATTTATGACAGCCAATCAGGATTGGTGTTGTTCATTAGCGATGACAGGTGAAATACCGTGGCTAGCCGTGAAGTACAATAATATAAAGCAAAGTGCCAACCGACCTCCAACTCTATCACGTGTGAGCTTGTATTTACGTTTTCAGCAGTTTTTTTTTCTAAGTGAGTGCTGCATGAGGGGAACTTGTGAAAAAATGACGCAGAAGGAATCTTTGGTTTTGTATTTGTTGCTGTTAGGTCTCTTTCAAGACAGCACCACTGCTAGCTGGATGTTAGTTTTCCTTTTCTCGTGCACTTTCTATTCATTAAAATCAAAAACAGAAGCTTTTCCAATTTGACGGACAAACACTTGAGTGGCGGCGGTATAGCTCATGTTAAAGTTTCTTGCCTTGTTTTGAAGGTGGATGGGAATTTCGGCGCTCGGCACCCGAAGCGATGGCAATTTGACGACTTGTTATGGAGTTCCTGGCTTGTCCTCACAGCAAATGAGCGTGTGCCAACGTAAGCCGGACCTCATCCCGACTCTGAGACGCGGGGCAAGGCTGGGAATCACCGAGTGTCAGAAACAGTTTGAAAAAGAACGTTGGAACTGTTCCACCACAAATTCGTCAACAGTGTTTGGTGAGATTATTAACATAGGTGAGTTAAAATCTTTTCCTTTTCATTTAAAGCCTGGTGATGTTCTAACTAGTTTCCTACATTCCTGTTACAGGAAGTCCCGAGGCTGCGTTCGTTTACGCGATCACTTCAGCCGGGGTAGTACACGCGGCCAGCAGGTCATGCAGTCTCGGCAACCTCAGCGATTGCGCCTGTGAAGCTCGCAGGAAGAGAAAGCAACCTTCAAGAGGCTGGGAATGGGGAGGCTGCAATGATGATGTGAAATTTGGCGTCTGGTTATCGAAAACATTTGTCGATGCACCTGAACGAAACGAGCGTAGTGTCACGACCGCCGATAAAAAGATGCGTTTACGGAAGAAAGGAAGATACCTTATGAACCTACATAATAATGAAGTTGGCAGACTGGTGAGTGAGTCATTAACACTCTTATTACCTAGTTTTGGGTATGTTAATGCGGTTATCGCCGTTCTAATTATTTAGATACGACTCGATCGACATGCTAGATTTAAGGAACTTCACATAATTTAAGTAAAAGAAAAAACAAGGTGTTATCTTGTGAAGAATGTTAATCTCAAAGTTAACTAGGAAATTTGGTAACGTAAGATCGTCTTATTTAAATGTCAACTAAGCGATCAACCAAGGATAGATTTCAAACCTTGTGCGATTTTTTTCTCGGTGTTTCAGTTTTTGCCACTGTTGCGCATATACGCGAGGCTGATCGCGCACAAAAATACAGTTTTTCTCTTGTTCTTTTCTCTTGTGGCCGTTTAATTTTTGCAATATCAAAGTGTTTAACCTTTTAAGGAATTTTGTTTGCTGCAATATGTGGACTTTGTGGTCAGTTTAATTATACGAGTACACTACTTTTCTAAAGTTTAGAATTCAGTGCATATTTAAAGCGCCAACAGTGTGCCAGGCTAATTATCAACTGTCCCTAATTAGTTGAATGACGGCCACCCTTAGCTGCTAGATTGAGTTTTTTTTAATTTCAAAAATACGTGGGATAATTCAATTAAAATTTACAGCTCGATTAAAAAAAGAACTAGTCATCTGCTCACATGCAAATGTCGTGGGAAAGTTATAATTGATTAGAGTTCCAATACACATGACACTCGTCAATTGCAAATAAAAACAGTCTGAAGTTAAATTTGATACGAAAAAGGCGCTGGGTTTAACCTTTATCAATCTACAGAGCAGAACAGTTTACGTGCAAATAGCATTTATTTTGGGAAAGAAGTTACTGGCAAAAGTTTATCGGTCATCTCGTTAATTTAATGAGCATGTGGAAGGTGATTTGATTGTCATTCTTATTGAGTCGTTTATTGACTAAGTACGTATACATTGGGCCATTAATTTAACGTTCGCGTAAAATAAACAGCTATAGCTTCAGAAGACTGCTTACATAACAGAGATCGGCGTTCTTTCCATTCCAGAATTCGAGGATTAAGAGAGAGTATTGTCAATTCGGCTCAAACGCGATCGGAACATGTTGTTTTTACGTGTACTTTGCGTTTTCATGCTATCCAAGAGCTAGACACAATGGGCCAATCACGTATCAAGTTTCCACATAATTTGTTAGCATGGTAAAATTCTTGAGAAAGTTTAAGTGCAGCGTCGTGCTGAAACATTTTGAATAAAAATAGAATTCTTTGAAGCTTTTCAAGTAAAACTTGGTTTTTGCGGTCTGTGACGTTCAGTCCTAGGATTGGAAAGATTATATGTACTGATTTCCTTCCAACTTTCCCCGCATAAGAAATTAGCTGTTAAACACATTAGAGAATCTGAATGGAATAACTCATATAAACGATTTTGCAAGTGGTTTTAAAGTTCAAGTTGTAATGCGGATATGGCGAACATAGTACCGCACAAGTTGTTGCTAATTTCATTTAACGTTGCTTTAGACAATTATAACCTCGTTTTAGGCTTATTTCGCAGTCCTTGTGGGGTTTTAAAGTTTTCATTCTATAAATGGCGTGATGAAGTGGCCACTTTCAAATCTCTCCAAATCTGGAGTAGTACCTCCCTCGACAAGCTATTTATCATGTGTTGCCTTCAGTTTCCTCAGCAGAACAACGCACTCGTACGCAATGGTTTTTACACGTGTTTCAAGGTTAACTCGTATAGAAGTTCTTTTGCTACTTGTTGACTTGGAACAGCTTCAAGTCAACGCTCGCAGCCACTTAGTATGTATTTATCTGCGGGGTAGGGCTAAAACCCCAGTAAGATTTACTCCCATTTGGGAAAATGAGTTTTGTTTTCTTATTGTTCTTATTGCGCCATTGAAAACAGTAAAATATTGACCCCCAGCCAAAGCAAACAAAAGAATACAACCCCACTTTGAAGTCAATTTGATTATAACTCATTTTCCCTCTGTCCATGTTTTCCACGGGAGACAAAATAACTCGAGGGTCCTTTAATAATGATATAAATATTGAGTTCTTGTCTAAAGATGCCAATCACAAACAAGTTAACTTTTCCGTATGGCGCTTGGGAGCTCTTTAATAAATTACGTTTGGTAGTCAGTAGGAATTCTATTGTGCTATAGAGTGAAATCTTGAGGCCATAAGTGATCGTGGATGTCGAAGAACGAATAAACTTGGTTTGTATTTTTTACGCGTTTTTTCGCTAGAAAACGTTATGTTGTCATAATGGCACCCCAGTTGTAAGTAAGGCGGTGAAACGGATGACTTTTGCAAGTTTTTCAGTTTCAATGTGGTGTAGTTTCGTAAGCGCCTTATCGACCGGTTTAATTTTTTTGATGTGCAAAATTACTTCAACTGTATTTGCGGTTTCCGCCACCGATAAACATGTGAAGTCGAGATTAATCTCAAGTACTTATTTATGTTTTCAATTTGATTGATGTTTACATTATTGAAAATGCGCGGCTACCTGCAATCTGTGAGCATGCTTTCTTTTTGGGAGTCTTTCGGACCGCTGGGTCCTTAATCTTTCTGTAGCTAAATACAAGGTTGTCAATTCATGAGAGATATTCTTAGACATCTGACAAGACAACAATTAGAGCGTTGTTTGTTTTTCAGTTGAGCAATGTACGTAAGCGAGTGCGACAGCATTGTACCGTCAAAGTCACCGATAAGTAACTTGGTCAGTGTGTACATACGGGGGATTTAAGCTACTATTATGTTAATGGGGCGGCAGCGAAAAAATGTTGCCGATGTCGGATATTGTGCCGTGTTTGATTTGTGGCCGCATCCAGTACAGATCACGTACGAGTGTACCCCACTTCACGTTCTTGTACAGTATATCGAAAGATCTATCCTTTGATCAAGATGATTGCTGATTCATTTAGGCAGAAACAAGGCGTCTCACTAACTCGCAAGCTTTTTTACTCTGTTTATATTTGGGTAAATGATCAAATTACTTTGATTCAACTCGTCCTTTCGACAGTTCTGTATGTATGCACATACTGTAATCATACAGCAAAACGCGCCATGATAGTATTCCAATCTGTGACGCAGTTTCATTTTAATGGCGCGTAAGCACTCGTAAAGATTTCAAGACGGGCTAAGATACTTACTTTTATTTCAGTTGCGCCTCTCAGTTCAGCGAGAGATGCGAGAATTACATAACACACTGCATTAACTGAGCTTTCTCTATTAATTTTCGAGATTTTAATCAAGAAACTATAACAACACAACAACTTCACGTTCGTATTCAGAGCCATTTCTCAGTATAATAAACAACGACTACATTAGTGCTGTGCGTTTTATTTCAGTTTGGATTCAAATATTCACTGACAATTCCAAACCCAAGAGTATAATAAAACGGCTGCCTCCTCCAGGCCAGATTTGATAAAATGATTGACGAATACAACTTGAAAACGATAAAACCAATTTCGAAGCACATAATATCGTTTCTTCTTTGAGCTGTTTCCACGAGCTAATAGAGCCTTCTTCTGATGAATGTCTTAATTCTCCCACCTGACTGCTTGCAACAAGTCGATATTGCAAGAAATAAATGGTTTATGCTCACTGGGAATTGAAGGTTAAAGGCGTGACAGTTGTACTGTATTGACGGTTCCTCCGCAGTGTCAAACGGAAATATGGGGGTGGGTGTGAGGTGAACTGTTCACATTCGTGACGGAACGAGCGGTTTCGGGGCGTGGTGCGTTCTGACGAAATCAACACGGAACACACGGAAGTCTGGTGAGGGAAATCGACAATTTTGTGTTGAACTTGTTGTGTTCGCGTTTCTTTGAGTGGTAAACAGTTCTTACCCATGAAGACATTTTTAATTAGTTAATCTGGTCGGCATGCCGTTTGTTTTCTCAGCCGTTTTCCTTAAAGACTAATCTCCTCATTAAAAGCCTGTCAACTTCTTCTGGTCGCTTTTAAAGCAATTAGAAATTTTACACGAACTGTGTTAACAACCGGTTCGGTGCACGTTTTCTTCGAATGTGAAAACCGGCTCCGTGATTAGGCTAATTGACTACGCTAAACAAGACTTGTTTGTTTGGTCTGCAAATATTTCCATACGACACTGCACGTACTAACAGCAAGGGTGGCAGTTTTCGTAAGCTATTTATAATAACCCGTATGTACACACTGCAACATAGCGCGAAACATTGTACGCAACAAGATCGCGGCGTGTGTCTCATTGCTGATTGTCCTCATCACACTACTTCGGAATTATTGCGTGCCATGCATATTGCGCACAATTTTAGAGTGGACACAAGGTGCAACTTATAAATTGCACGCAATGTTGTACTCTGTTTCCGGGCCTTAAAGTTCTTGCTAATGGCTTAAGTATGGGACTTAATTAATCTATACGTGAACTGACAAAATTGGGTGGTCTCTAGTTAACGAGGTATACCCCGCAGAGTTCTAAGGCTGAAATTCCGGTTCAGACGGAAGCTGAACCTCATGGTTACTGAGTTTGTCATTTTATTAGCAGACTCGCGCGACTATAAATGCAAAGTGTTGGATATAATTAGAAAAATAGCTGGTCCGCTACAAGATCATCCAGTTTATGTATGATTGGAGGTGGAGTGGCAATAGTAGTTTTTTGTCGTGTTATCTTATTGCAAAAGGGCCAAGTCTGGCAGCCGATATGACACCAGTACTGTTCTCAGAAATTTAATGCGTATGAGGTTTGATAAGCGGGAGTGAATGAGTGAGAGAAGCAGCAAACAGTAACTTGTTTGACCTCTTAAACAGTCCGATATGGATCTGTGACGCGCGTCCAAGGCACACTAAGGTCAAACTTCTGTTTCCGTATATCTTATTTTAGTTTTAAATTGAAAACATGTCTGATCAATTCTGTAGGTTTGGCTTTTTCACAGTTACTGGTCGTGCCTACCTTCTTACGAAATGATTTATTTTAAATGTGTTTAAATCAGTAACATAGGATGCCTGTTTTACTCTCATTACTCCAATAGAATCTTCTTACCTCACAACATGTGAAATAACATTTAGCAGCCTGCAGCCCAGAGGCACTCGGCCTTTATATAATTTTCTTACTATTCACAAAATTAATTACTGTCCGGTTTGTAGCACACAGTGTTGCGGGCTGTTAACCCGGTAGTTGTTTTGCTAGATTCATTGTTGTCCATCTTTTAGACATGTGTTACTGTTAAAATCTACATCAAGGAGCTCAAAAGTTTGACCACTTTTGTATAATTCACATTATTGCATGCAGTCATTGTCCAATCAGAAGCCGAAGACAGCTTCCAGTTCACTTCTGACTGGATTGAACCTGCACGAAAGAATGTGAATAAATTAAAAGAGGTCACGCTTTTCGGCCTCTTGCCGTAAGTTTCTCATCTGTTGCTCCCTCTCAATTCAATGTTTTTAATTATGGGGAACATAATGGTAACACGTGTTACTGTTATAATATGTTATAAAGGTCAAGGCTTCAACAAACAATTTAAGATAACATTACAATACTTTATTATATGGGCAAACTGGCGCATGTTGAAAGGAGCGTTCTGATTTGTTCCCTGAGCGGTCCTTTTTTTGTAATACAGGCCACTAAGATAGACCACCCACGAATAAGTTTCGCCGATTATTTTAATGAAACATCGAGAAAAGCAGTGGCTTGCAAATGAGCGGCTGTATTCGCAGGCTAAGAAAGCAGAAAAGGAAACTGGTTTCTGTAAGAGTGGCTTTCATTTGAGTGTCGGAAGTAATTGCTTTACTTCATTTAGTGATTGGTTTAAAACACTCACGTCACTTTCGCCTCAGCCAATCAGAAGTAAATCCGCAGCCTTCTTGACTCACTCGCGCACATTTTCCCGCGCTTCGTGCCTTGCTTCGAGTTTTGATTGGTTCACTGTATTGTCTCTGTTCTTTGTGATTGGCCAGAGTGATTATAGCCTAGTCTAGTCTAGTCCTCCTTGTGCCCTGTGGCACATAAGGCCTTGGCGAGAGTATTTCATTTACATCCGCAGTTCATATATGAATCATTTCATATACATTACATCATTTCACTCCTCTCACGGGAAAATAATTCACAAAAACTCACAATTGACCTCGCTCCCAATGTGTGGCTTCATAGCTCAGTTGGTAGAGCATCGCACCGGTATCGCGGAGGTCACGGGTTCGAATCCCGTTGAAGCCCTTAATTTTTTTTCAGGCTTCTTTATTCCAATTGCTTACATTGGAAATTCACTGCGATGATCAATTATCACTTTCAGTGTTTACTTTGTTTTTGGTTTTACGACACTTAGTTGAATATCGCTCTTTGTAAAAACCTTTGTTATAGTTGTGCGTGGCCGATAAGTTTTGTTCTATTTCTAAAAGAGTGATTCAAAAAAGGGTGAATGTGCCTAAAATTGTCTTGTACGTTCGTCGAAAATGATTCAAGTTGTCTTATTATATGGCAAACTGGTCCGCTATGAAAAGAGAATTTTGATTGCTTCCCTTACCGTTTCAAATTTCCAGTAAAGACCGTTAAGATGAACGGCTCACGAATTAGGTTTGGCGAATTGCGTTTACATTATACAAGAGGGAACAGTTTGCTGTTGAGTAGGCCCTTTTCCTTTTTTGTTTGGCGGAACGATTTTGGTTAAACTTTCAGTACCCTAAAAACTAAATATCGTTAAATTTGGCGCTTTGGAGAATAGATGCCGCGGCGTTGTCAACAAAGATTAAAAAAAAGTCACATAAACTGAATTTAAGAAGCTTGTAGTGAGGTTATAGACGTATCGTGTTTTTTTTTGCAGTTTCTGAGCCTCGTTTTAGGCTCGCTCCATAGATTTGATGTTTTGTGGAGTGTTAAATTATGTAAATAACTTGCGTTCAAAGCTTGTTTGAGTTCTCTGGTTTGGAGCATCTCGTAAATGAGGCAATGGAATTTATTTCGCACTTTTTGGTACGGTCAAGTTAAACTTCGAACGTCTGATCACCATAATTTTTGTGTCACGTGTTTCAGCAAACCTTAGGTTGTACAATAGTCAACATACGTGTAGCAAATACTTGGTTGAATAAGCAGACGCGGGCCTTATGCTTTGTACTCATCGTTTTGTTTGCAGGTCGTTCAGAGTCTTGTGAGTAATCAATGCCGTTGCCATGGAGTTTCTGGCTCATGCGCAATCAAGACATGCTGGGAAACTGTGCCAAACTTCGCCAAAGTTGGAGATCACTTGAAAGCCAAATACAAAAATGCGATACAAGTGGTGTACAACAGAAGAAAGCGGCGAATAAGGCGTAAGGAACAAAAACGTGTCAAGATAACCAAAGATACGCTGGTGTATATCGACAGATCACCCAACTACTGCAATGCTAACCCTACTCTGGGAATTTTAGGCACGTCTGGACGAGTGTGCAACAAGACATCAACTGGAAGTGACCGGTGCGACCTGTTGTGCTGTGGAGGAGGATACAATACTCAGGTGGTGCGAGAGGTGAAAAGGTGCCAGTGCAAGTTTGTATGGTGCTGTTACGTGACTTGTAAACAGTGCCCACGGATTTATGACCGGCACACGTGCAAGTAATGGCCCTGTTTTCTCTTATTTGGCGGCAGTCTCGATTAGCACCGGTCTTATTGCTGCATAAGTTATTTATTAAAAGAAACAAAGATAAAGTGATATTAACTGAGTTCACGAGAGAAACAAAATGGAAACCCGCGAAGGATTGTGATGAACTTCAACAAAGGGCTAAAAGCTGCCGAAGCAATTCTCCGAGTTGAAACAGTTCTTCACAATAACGTTTCTTCAAACACAAGATCAATTTTATTTAGACTTTGTTAAATGCATAGAACCTGTTAGGTAAAAGGCCGAATAACGACGAACTGCATGCATCCGTGCGTAATACTGGAGGTAGGTTGGGTGGAGTGATGCAGTGATTACGTTACAAGGTTAAATTACATCACAAACTGAAAGATCCACAAATACAAGGAAACAAACAACAGTATCGAGGGTCGGGTCGGTTAAAGCAGAGAATGCAACGTCCATATAATGCTGGTATTTTTACTTAAGTTCCATGCATGTACATGCATATTTCAGTTTTCAGGTCATAAATTACTTCACTAACATTTTATTGTAGTGCATCTTATTTATTTCCATTGTACGAGTCCTCTACCATGAATGTAAAGACTTTATATGTATAATAGTGCGCAAAATGTGTAATGACAGTATGCTTCACTTGGCACGTCTTGCTCATTTCTGCTCGTTTGAAGCTATCATCAGGTCGGTCTTTTTGAGATTTTGTGCAGTGAAGTATCCAAAGATTTTAGGACATCTTCAACTATTTAAGGCTTTGGGGGTCGACTCCTTGGTATATGTTCCTTTTTCGAATGATTGTTTTGCTCGAACTTCAGCAGTTTACCCATTTGAAGATTGCTTTCTTGACTAACGCGGATAAAAACCAGATATTGATCGACAATAGTAACAGGGCTGAGTGAAGCACAATTAACGGAGCGATGAAGAAGAAAAGTTACAATATAGGCTAAGATCATTAGAACAAACCTGTTTGAAACCACAGACAACATCTGAATTTCAAATTTGAAACACCCATTCTCCCAACTGGTTTTTATGCACTTTTTTTATTGTTAGTTATGTAGACTGCAACACAGTCGTTTTTCTTCTAAAATCGATGAACATTCGCACATCAAAGGCGCGAAGCGCCGATCGTCACCCGAGCCTCACACGCCCGCGGGGCGTGAACCTCCAGTCTCACTCTCCGTTTTAAAATTGGTTCCAGACCCCTCGTTCGAAGACCGCTCGAGCGCGTTCGCAGAGAATACGGATGTTTTGCAGTCTATTAGTTATGACAATACACGATGATACATCAAATTCTCTAGTTGATGAGTACCTTGCGCTCGTCACCTCTCTGTTGATTGCTGACTCTTAGGAAAGCTTGAAGGTTTCATTAAAATCTCAAGTTGTTACTTTGTTAGTTGTACCAAACTCTCCTTGTTATAATTTACTGTAAACTACCGTTTGTAGTAAAACGAATCAGATTCGCGAATACTTTGTTATTGGTAGAATAAACAATTATTGAACAAAGTTTCTGTGATGTTCAGAATAACCAAGTGTGAGTGGGGTCCTGAAGCCGGTCTGTAGCATGAAGTGACTTGTGTGGACTGGGACTGGGATACTAGTCCACCCCCCCAACGTACCCCTACACCCAACATTACATCAGTTTGCATGTACCATTGATACTCCTCGGTGGATAGAGGCAGTTAAAGAGTAAAAGAAACTGTCACGGAGTTTACCCAAATTTACACGTAAGGAAATGGTCTTAAAAAAACAACACTTAAAACAATGAAGGAACATATCAATAAGAAAGTAAATACAAAAGAAGGAAAGGATGGCAAAAACTGAAGACGATTAAAACGGATTGTGAGAGGGGTTTTTCAAATTTAGGCTGAACAGTCTTCAAAGATAATGTAATTAAGTAATACGTCCGGGAGACAGATTTGTTTGTAATGATGCTATGGTTTTGTACTTTCTTTGCTAACATTAACCTGAACTGTTACACAGCCCCTTTAACTGTCTTGCCAACGCTCAAAACCGGACCGCTCGATCCAAATTCGCGGTGCCTAACTCAACTAGCTCCGAAAACCGAGTCTGATTGCAATCACCGAGACAGTTGTGAGTGAATATTTAACACTAAATCATTACATGACTGCGCGCTGGAATTGAGGTGATTGATGTTCTTATCAAACATTCAAAACTTTCTTCTATCTGGTCAATAAGACAAGACAAAAAGGCACGCTCAACCATTTTCAAACTATCCTGGGCCGTCCAATACGAAGGATAATTCTGAGACAATTCTGCTAAAGCGCTCTTAGGGCGCATTCTTTTGGGACTATTCTGGCTATTCTCATTCCGGTTTAGGAATAACAGAATACATGAGATATCAGTTCCCAAAAGAATGCATATTCTGAAAGGGGAATACTGGTGGCAGAGGTAACCTGAAAACTACTGTACCTGCGCACGCGCGAGCTGCGAATATCAATTTTTTTTCTGCAATTAAAAATTGTTGCGACATGGCTGAAGTCTGCCCGTAACTCCCAGCTTTTTGGCTATTTCCTCTATTTTTCGATTAGATGCATTTACTGGCCTTTTAAGGGAAGTTTGCAAAGAATTGTTTGTGCTGCTGATTGCTTTGCGTAGTGTAGGACGTCTCCTAAAGCATGCTCGCATACAAGGGTTTGTCGAGGAAACTGTTCCACTTTATTACACGAGTGACTTCAAAAGATGTATCAGAATATGCAGAGGAACATTTGAACAATTTTCCACTTTTTCGAGCCTGGCGACCTGGGACGACCATTCACGTACGCGCCAAAACTATCCCAAAAGAACGCATATTCTGCCTATTCCGAGTAAACCGTATTCCGTTTATTCCGTTCATTCTGCTATCGGGAGCAGAATGAACGGAATAGCATTCCGTTCATTCCGAAAACGGAATAGGTCCCAAAAGAACGCGATCGCCGTCTATTCCAAGTATTCCTATTCCGGAATAGTCCCAAAAGAACGCGCCCTTAGTTTGCTAGTAACTTTTGTTTGAAACTTTCCGACATTCAGTAAACCGTGAAATACGGCAGTCTCGAGTAGGGACGCAAACCTGATGCCGATTTTTGATACCCCGTCTAAGACAGTTGTTGTAGCGTAATCAAACGGGAATTAACATTGGCGTCAGTGCCCAAGTCAGCGGAAGTCAACACTAAGAAAGAACTTGTACAAATTCGGCTTGTGGCTAAGTTCGTATAAATTAACTTATATGCTTATTTATTTATTTATTTTTTATTATACACATTAATAATACAGATACAAAAAATACTTACAAAATAATTACACATACAAAAACGTACAATACAGCTACTTACACTAATTACAACACTAGAACTACTTACATGACGCATTTTACAAGACTTGATATACTTACGTTAATGACAATACTTTAACTACTTCGGCTAATTACACTACTTGGATTACTTACACGAATTACAATACTTGGACTACGTACGCTAATTACAATGTAGATACAATGTAAAAGAAATGGAGAATGCATAGGAAAAAGTACCGCTGCAAAGATCACAAGTGCATAATTTATGCAAGTTTGGATTTTTATACGACTCAAAGGAGAGCAGTCCAGGTGCGATAATATTTGGGAAGTGTTTCGTTGCAGTCGCGATTTCTTTAAGAATTTCAAGTTTTTTTTTTGTATAAGCAGAAGAAAGCTTTGAAAGTTTAATTCATCTCCGCGCAGGCTTGTGCAGAAAATGCAATATTTGGCGATCGAGTCTTATACTCAAAAAATGTATTTTCCTCGTAAAACAACCTGTGGGGCAGTTTTGCTATCAAGTTAAAGGAATCCACAGCCTGATATCGAAAATGGGCTTTTTCAGGTCACGTGCCACAATAGTTAATAGGGAGGTTAAGAAAACCACAACGGCAACGGCAACGGGAACGTCGCTAAACAAAAGGTTTAATGAGTAGAACAATGGCTGTGCACGTGCGTTTTAATTCTTGGTACATTTCTTTGCCGTTCTCTGCAAAATAGCAACGTGAAATGACTGAATTCTGCGTTACCTGGAGAACGTGAACCACGACAGCTTTTAAATTTCTATTTCGAATTTATTGCTGTGTTCCAGATTTAGTTTTGAGATAGTTTTGACAGAGAGAAACAAACTAAATGACTTTCGAGTATCGAGATATTCGTAGCTAAAATATAATTCATTTTTTAATCGACGTTGTCCTCGGCGTCGCCGTCCTGGTTTCTTAAACTCCCTATTGTGTCTGAACATACGGTTCACATCCCAGGTTTCCTCTTTCGTTCCTCAAGAGATTCTGTACCAAAAGCATCAGGCAAGCCTCAGTACCATGGTCGACTCTTATCATGTCCCTCCCTGCAAGCAATTATTTTAAACTGAATTCGGGCTTACGAAATGACAAGTTACCAAAAAAATTGCGATGACTTGAGACTCTGCAATGTCGTGTCACAATGCTAATATCCCGCAGCATCAAATTTAACGAATTCATATGGAACAAAATTAAATCAAACAACATCGTTCTATTTTTTCTGGTGATTTAACAAAATCGAACATCCGTTTTTTTGTTAGTTCGATTTCCGAATTAAATCAAACAAAATGGAATATCCGCTGTTCGATTTTGTTCGGTAACTGAACATAGACTTGAACAAAAATTTAAAATAAGATTAGAAGAATAAACTTGTGACGTTAAACATTTTTTTTATGCTTAACTACATCGTTTACTCTTTCCTTCAGCTGAACCGTAAAGTGAACTTTGGAGTAAGAAACTATAGTAGAATCCAATATCTCGACAAATATATGTTTTGAGTACATTTTGATAGCCTTAAAAAAATCGAACCAAATCGAAGTTTTGATTTTGCTCGATGAACAAGTTTTTTGGCGGGTTCGATTTTGTTTGAGGAACGAACAAAATCAAATTAAATCGAGCGATTAGGTTCGATTCAGTTCAAAAGGCCCTTTGAAAAACCCGAAAACTTTTAAGTTTTAAGACCTTTAAGTGAGAGATTAAGAGCGGTATGAAAGTGTAACAAATATAAAAGATTCAAAGGGAAAAAGCTGTGGGTGACAATCTTTAATTCACCACCTAACATACAACATACAAACTTTCTAACCGCTGTAAAATGTCTCTTTTTGTGAAAATGTGGGTTTTTCCGCGTGAACTACTGCTCCGAGCGGCGCGCTACATAGATATCGAGTTGAACACTCGAAGATAAATTTCATATCTCCAAGCTCCCATGTATTATTCTATTTATTATATAAATTTAGCTCAATTCTCTCAAAAGGTGAATATTCCAAAGGTCATATCAGGACACATGTGTTTGATACGATATCAGAACACATGTGTTCTGATACGACATTTCTCAGTGGCCAAAATCCCTATAACACACTGAAGTTTATATAATAAAAATCTATATCAACTAAGCTGAAGTGTGCATAAATAATCACTCATGTCCAATACTGTCGACATGATACGAGTCGAAAAACACGTTTTACGAGTCGTACGAGTGGACAAGGCGACACCAGTTGAAAAAATACATTTTACAAGTCGTACGAGTGGACAGGTTTTGTCGACTGGACAACTAGAGCTGTCCAGTGGAAAAATGCATCTCATTAGTTCACTCAAAGGGCCGCACCAAAAAGTTGTCGAGTCGAACGAGTCGTACGAGTGGACAGAATTATTGTCAACTCGACAAAAATTAATTTGTCCACTCGAAAACTGCATCTAATTAATTAGTTCACTCAAAGGGCGGCAGCGAAAAGTTGTCGAGTTGAACGAGTCGTACGGTACGAGTGGTCTACTCGACAAAATAACCTGGAAACACGCGTTACACATGAATATACCTCGTTCTATAATCCATAAACGTTAACCGAAATAAGCGTGTTTTTAATACACATGAATATGAAAACAAGCTTGATACAAATGAATATACCTCGTTCTTTAATCCATGAACCGAAATAAGCGTGTTTTTAATACACATGAATATGAAAACAAGCGTGTTACACATGAATATACCTCGTTCTTTAATCCATGAACCGAAATAAGCGTGTTTTTAATACACATGAATATGAAAACAATACCTCGTTCTTTAATCCATGAACCGAAATAAGTGTGTTTTTAATACACATGAATATGAAAAGAAGCGTGTTACACATGAATATACCTCGTTCTTTAATCCACGAACCGAAATAAGCGTGTTTTTAATACACATGAATATGAAATATACCTCGTTCTTTAATCCATGATCCGAAATAAGCGCATTTTTAATACACATGAAATAAGCGTGTTTTTAATACACATGAATATGAAAACAAGCGTGTTCCACAGAATATACCTCGTTCTTTAGTCCATGATCCGAAGTAAGCGTGTTTTTAATACACATGAATATGAAAACAAGGGTGTTACACATGAATATAACTCGTTCTTTAATCCATGAACCGACATATTCATAAAGTTATTGTTTGTTTGGTTGAGTGAGTGATTGATTGATTGATAGATTGATTGAGTGTTACACATGAATTTACTTCGTTTTATTAGCGGAGCTCCAGCGCGCGAAGCGCGCCAGCGGAGCACCATGGGTAAGAAAATTTGGTAAACCATCAAGCCCAGAAAATTTGGTAATCACGTGACCGTACGAGCGTCCGTCCGTCCGTCCGTCCGTCCGTCCGTCCGTCCGTACAGACTCTGGGGGAGGGGGAGGGGAGTCACAGGACAATTACCGCCTTGGTTACTGTTAAATCTTTGATATTGAACTTCCATGTCATGGTCAATTGACAGCTGTCAAAACAAGGTATCCGCGCTTGTTTCCATGGTAGGGCGCGTAATACGGAACCAGATTTCTTCTTCGTACTGTATCTTCCCTTCGGCTCGCATGATTGACTGGGTTCACTCGTTGTAAAGATTTTGATACCTGTTTTCCGCTCAGTGTTAAACCTTTGCTAGTCATCATTTTACGACCATAAGGTGGTCCGTTTTAAAATGTAACCAAATCTATATCAATCAACATTTTATTAATTAATATCACGACGAATGAATTGTAGGGAGCTTACCTCGCTCACGCAATCTTGAATGATGGCGTCCACCTCCGCGTCATTTATTTTGGTTATACCATGTTTGGAACAGAATAAGCGCAAGTTCCTTTCCGAGAAGCCTCTTCGTACCAAAATGTTTTGCTTAAATAAATTGCTGATCTCCGTGTATGTTCTGTTTGCTTTAACTTGACGTCTTATTATTAATTACGTCGACATTATTTTCAAAATACGCCATAATGTAGCAAGGCGCCAAATTCAAATGCAGCCATACGAACAGTCGTACACAAATGGCGCAAAAATTCCCAAGCCGAGCGAGCATTCCTTTTCGCCTATTTTTTTTTGACAGCTGTCAATCATGGAGGCCAAACGGGGTAAACGGAAAAAAGTCGAAAGGTACCTTTTTTGCGCTTCTGATGATATCGCTTCTTACCGCGAAAATGGTAGACATTTTCTGCTTACGCCTTCTTTCAAAAAAGTGAAAACACGAAAAAAGCTGGCAATATTAGCATGATAAGATTTGTAGGCGAAAGAGAAAAATACCCACCCCCTTTAAACAAAAAAAGGTACCTTTTTACATATTCGGCATGATAGCAATGAAAGTAATAAAAAGATACCAACTTCGTGCTTTCTTTCATAGAAGAACTAGGCGTGAACCTGTTTTTTGTGCTTTTTTTGCTTTTAGAATTCACCTTTTTATGAAAAAGTAAAATTGCCGGAAGCGAGCACTGATTAAAAGGGTGCCTTTTTTTAAATTTTTCACCTTATCGACTAGCATTAACAAAAAAGATTACAATTTTGCATTTTGTCCTATGAAAACTGAGTTCAGAAAATTGATTTCCCTGCTGTTTTCAACAATGAGAGTAAACCTTTTTTGTAAAAAAGTAGAATTGCTGGAACCTTTCACACTGATTTAAAAGATACAAACTTTGCGCATACCTCTTATTAATCGAGTTCGAGGTCTGTACTGTAAAATACAGACCGACCGCGGGCCATAAATCGACAGGAAAAAACGAGGATCCGTATTTTACAGTACAGACCGTGAAAACTAGGTTAATAAGATATTTATTATATCTGTTACTCTAAAGAAAAGAAAACACTTCACGTCAAGCGCGCGGAAGGCGGCTTTATTTGACTGAGGGAGGCGCGGTGGCCTAATAGTTAGTGCGCTGGACTCCGGATTGGACGGTCCGGGTTCGAGCCCTGGCCGCGCCACTGCGTTGTGTTCTTGGGCAAAATACTTTGCTCTCATAGTGCCTCTCTCCACCCAGGTGTACAAATGGGTACCGGCGAATTTACTGCTGGGGGTAACCCTGCGATGGACTATAGCATCCCATCCATGGGGGAGTAGAGATACTCCTCTCGAATATCTTGTAGTACTTGATCGGGTATCGATCTGTTCCCGTAGTAAACACCTTCGGGTTTTCAAAATCTTCTTCGAGAGACATTTCAACTTGGAAAGGCGTACGGCATCGGGTCGCCATGCAGCTCTCGTAAGGTCTCACATGAGTGGCTGAGAGAACAATAGAACAAACAACAAGAACAATGCCCCTAGCCCCCAAAACAATAGCAGCTGCTACACTAGAGGACCAGTAGAATTACAAGCTTACGAGAGCTGCGTAACTATTCACGGCATCAGGAGAACACTCAAGTCAAATTTCGCGGGTCGTACTGTAGAATACGGCCCGTAAAATTGACCAATCACAGCGCGCGTACTACTTTACAGATATAATAATTTGTTTTATAGAAGAACTAGTCATAAACCTGGTTTTGTGCTTTTTTTGCTATCGGAAATCACCTTTTTTTGAAAAAGTAAAATTGCCGGAACCTTCGGCACACTGATTAAAAAGATACAAACTTTGTGCTTTGTTTAATAGAAGAACTGGGCGTGAACCTGGTTTTTGTGCTTTTTTACTATCGGAATTTACCCTTTTTAGAAAAGGTGGAATTGCCAGAACCTTTCTGATTGTAAACGTTGTAAGAAATTTTAGTAATACCCCATTCACACCAAAGCTTAAACATGTTTAAATGTTGTTTAGTTAAACACGGTTTAAAATTGTTTTCTTCATGGAAGTAGCTGACTGATGTTTATCGACTTCAAATTTAGCACAATGAAAGCACAAGTTAGAGCATACTTGAACCCTATGTAAAATTTACTCTGTCAGTTGTCTGTTGCTGATTTTCATGGTTTAACTAAACATGTTTTGTTGGTGTGAATCAGGTATAAGATTTGTTGTGCGCCTATGTGCGTACTTGAGAAACCCAATAAAGTGCACTGTCAATTTCAATTTTAGACCAAAAAATTCAGAAGGATTACCGCAACCTCGAAATATATTGACATCGCTTTCGTCAACAAAACCATGAGAAGTTTTTACATGTAAGATATTAAGTTTAACCATGAGCGATTAAAAATTAATTTGTTTTGTACCTATATGAGCCACTGTATAAGCTTAGCAAAACTGTGGCTACTTGTATGGTAACACTGTTACTAACTCGAGCAAAAAAAAAAAAAAAAAATAATAATAAAAATAAATGGGAGTTCCGCTTTTAGGCCTGCCTAAATTTATATATTATGTTTTACAATAACTGAGCGAATCCTCGCGCGCTGATTGGCTATTTTTTATTGTCAATAAGAGTACAGACGGATGAAATTTGAAAAGCTGACGCAATCAGCGAACGTTTCGTCGAACTTTTTAGTACTGATTCAGCACTGCATTCCCGATAAGGCGAGAATCATACCACAAATGTGGTAGGCTTCAACTAGGAACTCATCTAAAATTTATGGGTTGAAACTGAAAAAACCATTTGAGCCTTAGACTGAAAAGATGGGGATGTTTATTGAGGCTTCAGACCTGAAAATCGGCGGAAAGCCGGAAATCTGTGCTGAAGTGTAGTAAGAAGCTGAACTGCGTTTTAGCGGATAATTTTGTGGTTACAATACAACAGCTTGAAATCATTTTGCCTGTCTTGTTTACGTGATAATAAGTCTTTTAGAATTTTTGTTTTGCTTTTCCTCGTCCCACCTTGAAGAAGAGAGGGCCAAAAACCGTGCGACAGTTTGTAAGTACAGCACGAGAGAAATACACGCGCCGCCATTGAGGGTCCTTGAGTGTTTTCTTCGTAAACGTCCCCCCAAAAGAGTTGCAATCAATTTCGTCAATAGAAGAGCAAAAATATCAAGCAAAAGCATTAAATGTAATAACGGTGTAGTGGCAACTATTCCTGGTTAGGTGTTATTAAAGAAAGGTCCTGTTGCCCGTCGAGAGAAGTCGCGCAGGAGCTGTCGCGGGAATTTGAAACATTTTCCACATAATTACCGTACCCTTCCTAATTTAGCATGGATTATTGCCGCGGACTGTCCTCCTTTCTTAATTTTTTCAATTTTTCCATCATCAAAGCGGTCAATGGCGGCACAATAATTGCAATCGAGCAATAATTTCCAAACAAAAAGTTAAACATATTTGGCAGAAGTTGGTGTATCAGACTTGCCATATCCTGTTGGTAGAATGGCAGAAACGTTTTCCTTTTGCTACAGCGGAGCTCTTATGGCCTCCAAGTGTTTACTTTTTACCTTTAAATCGGGCGCTCCGGTTTTGGAAGCGGCCAGAGGTCTCGATTCCTGACGCAGACCAGGAAATCACGTGCAGCAAATGGGATTTGGCCAGATCGCCTTTGTCTACAAGAGATCTGGGAACGAGATTACGAACGAACGAGCGAACGAACGAGCGAACGAACGAACGAATGTATGAATGAATGACAGTAAAAGACAGATTGTTAAAGATCAAATGGACCAAAATTTCAATTTGCTTCATTTTTGCCCAATCTGTTAATTAAGAACCTAATAAACATATTCTGAAGTTTCAAAGGTATTGGATTTTGCATCGCAGAGATATTGGAAGTTTAAAAGTGCTTATTTTTGGCCTTCATAATCGTCGAGCGGTCGGGAAAATTGTCGGGAAATTGTCGGAAACACCAATTAAGACGTTACTGTTGGTGACCTGTAAGACTGCGGGAAATTCAAAGCCGTTAAGTTCTGAAGTTCACCAAGTCGGTGACTTCGTTTAAAGCGAAGAGCTTTGAGCAGCAATAAACTGCACAAAGTAAGTACTTCTAAGTTTTCTGAAGATTCAAAATTTAGAGAACGTTGGGTTGTAAAAATGAAAAGAGAATTGTCTGAACCAAAAGAAACACTCACGCATTTATGCGGCTCATTTCACTGAAAACTGCTGTATTAAACAAAATCTGTAAGTAAGGAGGTTTCTGGGTTCTGCCTTCAAGTCTCGAAGACTTGACCTCAAAGAGGATGCAGTCCCAACGACGTTTTGATCAGAAAATTAAATACGGCGAAGAATGCCCGTCGAAGAACAGAGAGACTCCGTACAACCTGACAACTGTTTGTTCATCTTTTGCTTAATGTAGGAAGTTGGAAGTAAGGAATTTTCATAACTAGAGCTTGCTAGTATTTTTATTATGATTATGATTAACACTTTTATTTTGTTAGTTTGGCTTGGGAGGTATTGTGAACTTCAATATCAACTTCAGTATCAATTTAATATCCTCACCAAATAATGCAGCTTCCACGTGCGCGCTTTTTGAGACTTGTTTTTGACGCATGTTAATATGTACCGGCTAAAAGAACTTACGTCTCTGTGGCCAAAATATGGACCATAAACAGGTAGTAGAAACAAACTACACAGTGTCCGCCGCGGAGACAGTAGGTAAACGCTCTGTATTTATTATTCACCACTGAATTTTCCTTCAACTGAAAACGAAACGATTTTATTCATTCAAGAAAAATTTACCCTGCGTAATGGTTTGCGGTTTCGAATTTTCATTGAGAAACATCATTTTCATTCAAGTCAAATTTTTGTGTTCAAATTTATTATTATGTTTTGTGTGACTCTCGAGTACGAAAAAGAAAATAGTGAATAGAATCTTAGCTTTTGGCCACATCCTAGAATGACTTCGTGCTCATACCTTTACCGAGTTTCAAGCCGCACGCGTCCTGATTATATATAATTGCATGCAAATCCAAAACTAACCTGTATTTCAATTGAAGTATATAACAAAACTCTTTGTTCTATGCCAAGCTGAGCGGACTGATGATTATTATTAGCCATCCAGTGTTTGAAATCCTCCTATATTGTACAATGCTCATAATTTTACTCAGTGCTTTAATAATTATTAATCTTTCAAACTGGATTCCAGTGTAGTAAAAAATATAACTACCATGTTTTAAAAAAATTTAGGTCCTTTCAGAATCACTTGAATTACTCAGATTGACTCAAAATCTCAAACTTTACATTATTCGCTCTTCAAATGACGATCGTTTCCTCCATCGCAAACTCTCGCAAAACCTTCAAAAAAATTATTTCGTCACAAAATTCAAAGCTCGATCCATTCCTTTCATTCCAGTGCGCGGTCATTTTTGGAAACGTTCTCGTGAAGCCTTCGGAAATCTTTGTAGTTTCTGCTATAGTTCGCGCTTCAAGGTTCAGAAAGCAAAATTTCTTCTTAAGTTTACTTAATAATGGGTTCTTTTAGTGTTTGGTTGCTTTAAAATCGCTAAAGAAAGAATGTGAAAATTATGGTTCATTTGACCTTTAAGCTCGTGGTGACAGTGGCGAAGATTTTGCCGTCTATTGTATTAAAGATGCATATCTCATATCTGACATGGCTTGTGCAATAATTGCGTTAAAATTAGCGTAGTGTTGATATAGGCCCATGCAAGGAAACTCCATAACATTTTGAGAGGCTCTTCTATCTTATTGTTGCCGCATAAGGATTTCTGGAGATTTACCGTCGGCTATCAAAGTCCTTGAAACCATTGACATCGTAACACTACGACAGGACGAAGCATGTTATAACAACTGTAACAACAATAATTTAATACAACTTTATACATAGCATAGACTACTAATTATTAAGTTAACAGGACTGTTGAAAGTGCCTACTAAATGATTGATTCTCTACATAGGAGCAAATTGTTGGGATAAATGTCATCAACAGAACGTTATAGTGTGTCTGTATTTGAAGGATATCTCTGACACCATGTAACACGAGAGGGTCGCGTAACTGACAAATCGGTCTTTCGTTTAAACTCATCTCCTTGCTATCGCAATAGACAAATGGCAAGATTCTAGTGTTATGCACGGGTTTTATGCCAATGTACTGCATGTAGAGTCCAACACAAGCGTCTTCAACTGGAATAATAGGAACATTGCGAGATGCTGTTATAAGTTTCGGTAAAAGGCTTGCGCTGAAGACGTACCCTCCACCTGAGGCATAAGGCGGGTACGTGTGTTTATTTATGTCTATAACAGATACGTAATAACGATGTTGCTTATCTCTCACAATTTCCATGTCCCTCTGAATATTACCCGTATATAACGGCTTTGATCCATTGGCCACGTGGTAATCTTGAAGCCACTGAACAAGTGACAAAACATTCACGTAACAATCTTCATCAGTTTTGAGGATATACTTTGGTCGACAGTATCGCCACGACCACTGGAGTCCCAGTAACGTCTTTAGAGACAGATTACGGTACGTATCCAGAAAATCTCCAATGACAATGTCTTTGTGAATTTGGGCCTCCTGCTTCACGAGGTTGTTAAGCTTGGAATTGTTGGTTTGACCAATAAGAAACACCGTTTTCCATGATCTGAAAAACAGAGAAGAAGAAGAAGCGTGATCGCTAAATACATCCATACCGGATATCATACTTCCTTACGCCTGAGCTGGGAATTTATACAAAGTCAAAAGTAGCTCTGAGGGATGTATAAACAAGAGATGCTTACATCTAAGGGGTTGCAAGTGGAATGAATAAGATCCGTAATTTGAAGTCTTGAAACATAGCATATTGCCAAGGAAAGCAGTTATTTCAGGCTGAGGGGGCTGTAAAAGGTAGAGAAGTGGGTGGTGGTGGAGGATATAAAGGGATTTGAGGTTTGCCCGACGACATTTTTATTTCCAGAAAGCCGGATGAACACAAATTCTTTGAAATCATTTCATCATTTCAATTAACACCCACGTTCACGCGGTGTAAACTTGATGCTGATGATGATATCTTTAGGCTTGGATAGCAATTCCATGGATTGGTTTAAGTCCTATCTCTCTTTTCGTGAACAGGTCGTCTCGATTGGAAATTGTCTCTCGTCTCCTAAGCCTATCTCAGTTGGAGTACCCCAAGGTAGCATACTTGGGCCACTACTGTTCATCATTTACGTCAACGACCTTCCCCAGTGTCTCAGTCATTGCAAAATCATTCTCTATGCTGATGACACCCTAATTTATTATTCTGCCAAAACAGTCCAGGACGTCGAGACCTATCTGAATATAGACTTAAAAACTGTTTCACAATGGCTACTGTCTAATCTGCTCACCCTTAATTGCGCTAAATCAAGAGTTGTCTTATTTGGAAGCACGCGTCGTCTAAAGTCCTTAAACACTGTTTCTATCAAGATCAATGACAGCCCCCTTGAACATGCTAATACATTCAAATACTTGGGTGTGACACTTAGAGAAGATCTGTCTTGGAATGAGCACATAAAAAATATCATTAACAAAACCAATCAGCTACTTGGACTTCTTAGACGAATCAAGCATCTTCTACCACTACACGCTCGCTTAACACTTTATCACTCTTTAATTCTCCCACTTTTTGACTATGGTGATATAATATGGGGTGATAAAAACAACACTCAACTGATGAACGATCTCCAAGTACAACAAAACAAAGCAGCGAAATTAATTTTAGTCAAACCAAAATACTCCTCCGCCACCGAAGCTCTTAAGGAACTAGAGTGGAAGCACTTAGATCACAGGCGATACCTTCACCGATATGTTTTTATTTTTAGATGTCTTCATAAAATCATCGATTTTAATTTTAATTTTACACAAAATGATGCCATCCATCGTTATAATACCCACCAGCGCAAGAATCTGCACCTTCCTGCTCCCAAAACAAACTGGGCAAAGCGAAAAATTACGTATCAAGCAGCTTTCGACTTTAACCTTCTAAGTACTGAAATACGGGAAACTGAATCTCTTTTACTTTTTAAAAAGAAATTGGAACGTATGCCTTAATTGTTATATTTTAATTTATTTATTTTGTATTTTTTAAGTCTAAGAAGCATTGTCTTGTACAATTAACGTTTCTATTTCTTTAGTTGTGATATTCTCCACAGGGCCGTTCTGAAAACCACTTTATGTGAGATCGCCCCCTGTTTAAATATTATTATTATTATTATTTATATTATTATTATTATGCCACTCACCGCTTGCATGCTATAGTATGTGTAACCTCAGTCCAGCTTCAGTGATAATCCTCCGTGTCTTTTAAATTCACTTGATTAGTTTAATTGGTAAGTTTAAGTGTATGATGCGGCGACGATCAAAGAGTTTTTAAAGTACATGGCAGTCTTGTAACAGTCCATAAGTAATTGACATGTTGAACAACAATTAAAAATCATGCAGTTACCTTTCCCTGCTTGTCCAACTTCCTTGATTTATTGGATTATCCTCACGGCCCCATGATAACCTTATTGACTCTCTATCCATAAAGTTAACAGGGCTTGAATGGACCATGATTAACAGAAATGGAGCCGGAAGGCAACGAGGCACGGTAAAGTGATTGACAAGTTTCTGTTCTTGCTGATGGCCCGTCTGCATGTTTTCAAGGTCGTACTGCTTAGCGACCGTTTCTGAAGAAGCCATGTATCTTTGAACGAGTTCTTTCAAGTCCAAATTCAACAACTCCAAGAAGCTCAAACTCGGTCCTGCACTCTTGATATCGGAATCAACTTGAATACTGGCGATCTGTCTTCGAAGTACACTTGATGATGACCGTCGCAACGTATAAAGTTCAAGGTTCCCTTTTATGTCAGCAAGGAACATGAGGTACACAAGATTTAGGAGTCCGGTAAGTGATGCCAGCATCAAAAGATGCCTAATTGTGCAATACTTGTTCATCGTGTGTCCTATGTGAATAAAACTGTCCGCTGTGTTGGAAAAACAAGAATATTCTAGTATCAACTAGGTTTAATTTTGAGAAAAACGTTTGTTGGCAACCTTAGAAACGTCAAGGGTGCAGTTAATCTATTTTGCTGACGTGCACGAAAGTGGCAAATGCATAGTGATATTTTCAGCAGGTGCCCATTCTTAGCTGCAAGAGGGGAACTTGTAGGCTCCAGTGTATATCCAAAAAACCTACTGATGTTTGCAGCAATCAGTTTTAAATTGTTTTTCTTCTGGTGACTCCCCCTATTGACTTTCTAGATGCCTTATTATTTCCACTTTAGTACTTAACTGCCCCAGAAACTTCGGTAATCTTCGGCAGGATACATTCCGTACATGTTTCAAGTACTTCACATGACAGCCGGCCACTCAAAACAATTCAACACCGGGTAAAATCGAATGGCCGGGGGAAAGACCTCTCTATTTTCAACTTACTCGACCTAGGCGTTGGGAATGAGACAATTTTGATATCATCCATGGCGTATAGTACGAAAACTCGATGAATTCCGCCGGATACTGAATACAACTTTTACCTTCAGTTGGAGATAAACAGACATCGACAAATGGGAGGTTGATTAAACCGGTAGCAATATCCTTGTCATTAAAGAATCTACATCAAAACTCACGCAAAACCAACAGTACTCGCGTGCAGCTTGTGTTGAATAGACCGGCGACATGCGAAAACATCACGATTGAATGGAGTCACAACAATGCTTTCGGTATACAAGTAGAAAGATAATAAATCGGCTTAAAATATTATAGTATTTTTTAAGTTCACCAGTAACAAAAAGCATGACATCACGGTCAGGTTAATATACTGGAGCGTCATGTATGATATTAGTAAATGCTGAATACATGGCGTATAGCTAAAACTACATATCCAATAAGGCCAGTCATACTAGCAGAATTATTAAACCTTCATTTGGGTCTGCTGATATACAAGCACGCAAGGTGTTTGTAAGAAGTCGATACTTGCATTTGAATTGCCAACAACACTCCTCACAGAGTAGAGTTTCTGAATTTATAAAACATAAATGTAAAACCTTACTCTTGTTGCCAGATAATTGAAGCGGGGTATCACCTGATTTGTTTTCAGTGAGTTCGCTGCGCGGGCTCCTGACAATGAAGGCCAGGTCACAGCCAAGTTTGTGTAAAATCTTTGGGATTCACAAATAATCTCTCCCATCAGTAAAAGAATGAAAGGAAATGGCGTTGTCGGAAGCTGTCCGGAAGAACACAATGTAAAACATTGTCTTTGACGGCGAGACATAGACTTATAACAAAGATGGCCAATTACCAAACTCAAGAACGAATGTTGTGGTTTTGTACACGTTATCATGTAGAACCAGTGAGAATCTTAAACGGCAGTTAATGCAATTACGTAAAATTACTCAAAATAATTGTTTGCTTTTTCTCAATTCGGTTGGATCAATTTTGATGTGTTATACATACATGCGGAATGGTCGGAGCATTGCAATTGGGTCCAACAAGAAAAATATGAAAAGTTTTCACCGAGATAAAGATAAGTAAACTCGAAATATTGGAAAAGAAGAGTGCCGTTTGTTGCCTAGCCTAATTAATTAATAAAACAAAGAAATGAAAAACGCGATAGGGTTAAGGAGCCATATTTTGGTCTATCTACGGTTTGTTTCAGTCAAAAACTTAATTCTGATTCATTATTCTCGAAGTCAAAAATTACTCTCACAAGAATGTTGGTTATGTGCATTACGTTCTGATTGACAAGGGGGCTTGATCTTTCGTGTTTTCATTTTGATTCCATTACCTGAAGGAAGGTTAAAAAAATTGCGATAAAAAAATTGGCGTCTGGACTGTCAATTTCCTGTTTACTGCAATTGACTTGAAGCGGCAAGTCTCGATAAGAAGCTTACTCCAGTTCAAGAAAAAACTGATTAAAATAGTTGTAAGCTTTATTGTTAGTGCTATAAAGATTGTGGTATAGATCGCCTAAACTGATCTCTTATGGCTCAGATCTTATAATTTTTTAAATTGCCTTTTTACCTTAAACGCCTCAAGTTTCCTTCCGTTTTGCCGACTGCGCGCGAATTACATATTTCAAAAGAGGCGCAATACTTCCTATTTTTTTAATTATGACTAACAAGGTAGGAATTTGCGTTACGAGACAGGTCAAATGTTTGGGTGTTTATGCTTCAGAACCAAAATTAAAGACACATCACTTCGCTAAAATTTTTCAGAAAGAAAAATAATCTTCCTACACATGTCGGATTTGTCATAGATACTAAAATTTGTTAAGCTGTTGCCTCAGTCCACTTTTTGTCGATTTACTTTTTTTTCCACGATATTCCCTGGGTCGTTTTGAAACACTCGAGGACAACAAATTGGATAATAAGGAGAGCATTTTAAGACTGTTTTTGTTCCGGAATCTCGCCATGGTTAAACCGACTGGTTAATAAACCCCATAACGGGTCACTGACATGAAATCTCGATCGATTTTAGACCGTTTTAGCTTCAGCCGGTGACGTCAAGTTTTAATTTAGTTTAGACTGAACCCTGAACCCTGAAATAGAGGACTTGGACTTTGGAATGGTGGAACTCTTACGGAAAAAATAGCGTTTGTCATTTAACTACTCTAGGGCTTGTAATTTACAGTCCTGCCTCCTCTCAGCCATGCGTTAACACTATTCGACCTTCCTAGCCTGAACTGGACTGCATAGCTCTGCATGAAACTTTACAGTGCGACCACTGTGAGCGGGGCCACCCAGACAAAGTTTATCTCGCAGGTGTGGTTCGGGTTCATTCTACTCCAACTAGGTACTATAAAAACAGTTCAATCGAACACTTTCACTCGGACAAGATTACGTTTTTGGTATTCCTGCTTCCATCTGAGGCTCTTTTGGCTTCTAAAGTCAACGAAGTCAAACCAGGACAAACTAGAATTTGAAGTTTAACACCCTTTCACCAATGTACTTGCACCAAAACATGATTTCGTTGAGCATCACAGTATTATATAGGGAGTCCCCTTCCCCACTCTGGGGCAGACATCGACGACCGTCGTGTTTAGTGAAAGACAAGTTTGTTTTAGTGACAACGTTTACAAATTTGTAGTTTCACGCTGTTCTAAACTTTTTAGATATGATACAGAATTAAAGCGATACTAAAGTGTTCCAACTGTGCAACTGAGTTGTTGATATTGATTGTAAAATCATCGATTAGCGCCATGTTGGTTGTACCAGGACACATAATGTAATGCTCTCAGTGTTAAAAATAATATCAACTTAGTAGGAATAAAACTATTAAGTGAACGTTTGGACTTTTTTGTTCGTTTCTACCTACTCTATCACCTCTAAATGTTTTGGTATTGTCCATAACGAAGGAAAACAGAATTTAATAACAACAACACCGATGCGAAAGAAGCGATCAATGTTCCTGGCGATAGGAATGACAACGGTGCACCGAAAATTACTGATCGCATAAACTGCATGAATTACCACATGAATTCACTAGAATGATTTCAAATCATGGAAAACAAAACTTAAACGTGTAAAAAGCACATACCTTACACGCCTGTGGCAGTCACTGCACCGTGATATTCGGGTAAATTAAGTGACGTGTACCCGTTTGGACTATGCAGGTTGCCTTGTCTAAAACACCAGTCAATAAAACGCTTATAACTGTGTTTTTCTCCAACTCTCGAGCTTATCCACAAAAAGATATATACTTCTTTAGACGCCGAGCTTTCTATTGTAACCTCACACAGCTAAAGTTGGCAAAACATTGCGAGAAAGGAACTGAGCAAGGTCACACCAAAACAAAACCCGCAGCAGCTGACGAAACAAAGCAAACGAACAGTGCATGGCGGCACACCCTACGGCAGCAAAATTTGCCTGTGACGTTTTGACTTTTAAAGCTTCGTTAGTCTTAGAGGAGTTTTAAAAACGACGGAATCAGCTTTATAGACAGAAAAACAAGTCATGATTAGCAACTTCCGTAAAAAAACTGAAGTAAAAATTTCATGTGAAATGTTCCAAAGCCCCGGTCCGAAGCTAAACAAAATTTACATACCAGCTGGCACTAACTGATTCGTTTATTGACAATACTGTTTCTAACCAGTCACAGCTTTGGAACCCTGTGGTTAAATCGTAAACAACTGATTTGAAATTAAGCAGTTAATTAAAAGCAGAAAAAGAAAAATGGTGATTAGGCGGCAACTGAACCATGTAAACAATTTCTTATTGCCAAGATTGGCTTTCGATTTCGTTCAAGGACAACTTAGAGTCATGGTTCAACTTTCATTTTCTATTGGTTTGTCAGGTGGATACAAAGTACACGCTCGTACCTTGTAAATAACATTTGCCTTCAGAGGAGGGAGGTTTGATTAATGCTGCTGGTGACAAGGTTATAAGTGGCCACCAGCAACTGATTTCATTTCATACCAGCTTTTGTCCAACGCGATCTCTGTTTAGACTGTATCGCTCGGAAGGCGTAAAACTGCAGAAATTTGATTTGGGCGTTGCATGTCACGTCTCGACAGCTCACAAAAGTTTCATCTATTCAAAACCCAACCAGAGAGCTGAAAGCAAAAGACGTACATTCACTAGAACACTAAAAGAATTGGTAATTTAGTCACGCAAAACAAGTTGATTCACAAATCACGTCTAATTCAACTCTTCGTTCACGGGCCATGTTTAAGTTAAAAAGTGCGTTCACGTGCGCGTGAAAAAATCATAAAATTGGGAATCACGAAAAAGAAAAACTTAAATCACGTTTCACGGAAAAATAAATAACCCCGATCATGCTTCACGTAAAAAGTATAGGGGACCCTCTGCGTGACGTTTTGCACTTGAGCGTTAGCGCACGTCGTCGGAGCAAACGAGGGAGGGCTAACGCTTCAAACGTCAGCTTTCCTTTTCCAAATTTCTATGCCGGTTTGTTTTCATCAACTTCAAGTTGATTAACTTTCTTTAGAAAAAAATATCTTTCTTACTGTATTACGTACCGCAGCGTTTGCAGGAACCCTACTTCATAAACTGTTCAAAGACTTCGAAGGTTGGAAATATTAACATTACAGTTAGGAGTACCATTATTTTTCGAAAGGTCCTCGAGTTCAGTATTAACTTTCAGAAATTGTTTGAAGGGTTTACGAAAAAGTTAAAACTGATTTCCTTTGGTGGGACCGTTATGTTTGGAATCAGTATGCTTTTGGCGCAGAAGTTTCATACCTAAAACTTTGCGGAGAAAAAAAAAAACGACGTAAACACAATCATCATCTCGGCAAGGTCGACAAGTAACGGTCAATATCTCGTATATCCAAGCTTAGTTCATTTGATGAGCTCTGATTTGATATTAAGCACCGAGATTGACTCTTACTGTAGGGCAACATCAAATTGCATGCGCCGATAAAATGATGAAAAACATAGCACTTGTAGTGCAAAATTAAGAAATATTAAGGATGGCAATTTCATAGTAGGCGGTATGTTTTTTATGGCTCGTAACTCCATGGCTTTTGCGCCTCTTACACAACACAAAAAAAGATAACAAGAAGATACGAAACTCTATTGTTACTGAACTGTTTTCTTGTGATCTCCTATCCAATAATTAACAGGCTTACTCTAAACAGATAAACGCGAACCTTCGGAAAACATGGATAAAAAAAGTGATAAAGAGACTAAAGATCGGTCGACTGATAAAAAATAAACACAAAGCTGAATACTAACCGGCAATCTTTAGTCCGTGGTAACATAACTCCAGTAGTAACTCTAGCAGGCAAGTAGATCGTATTGTAAAACATCAATTCAATGCAGTGTGTTTTTCTGATAAAAGCACGTGTCCTTAAAACAAACCATTTAACGCATCTGGAAAAACACGTGGTTTTTCAAGCGTCACAGGTGTGCCAATGTCAGAGAAACGTGTAGTTTTATCTCAAGGTTATCCATCGTTGTTCTCGTTGTCACTCAGTGTGCCATGCTTCAAAGAACATCTTTGTTTCACGCACTCTTGATTAAGCCATTGTTTGATCGTGCATTTGAAGGCTTTGTGTCAGAGGAGTGAGTATGATTATTCGCCGAACAAAGGTCTCTCTGCATCATATAGCTCAAGCTCTTAGAAGTCTATTAAGCATGCGGTTTCAAAGTGGTAAACAAACTGTAGAAAACAGCGAGCGAGCACGTTTTGAATTGGAGCCAATGAAAGAGAAAGTGCGCTACTACTGAGCATAAAATTACGAGTACTAACTTACAATAATTATTATAGAAAGTTTATCTTCCGGTAACAACTTCTCAAGTACATAAGAAAGCTTGTTTTCGTTCCTTTTTTCAAATATAGATATATATCAACATTTAACGATGAGAAATATTTCAATTCTGGCTTTAAAAGCAAAACCCACAGAATCCGATTGTGAGCGGCGGGCTTCTTTGCTCGATACATGCATGTACATGGTGGTGCTTAACACGGGATTTGCGATAATCGTTATAAATTCAGTATCATTTAGCGCCATACTAATTTGTGATCGCCAGTTGTGGTAGCCGCCGCTCTGAGGACTTGATACAAATATGGAAGATAAGTGACTTTGTTTTCGACTAAATGAATGGCAATTAACTTAAAATTGTGATCTCTGAGATATTTACTGGCCGGTGCTCTTTCCACATTTATATATACAGTATTTATGGATCAAACAAGCGGAAGAACTTAAAGCAGTTTGATTATACTATTGTGATAAAAAAATTGAAGTTAAAACTGAGCGTACCTGATAAGATATGAAAACGTTTCATCTGGTGTGATCCGCTGTTGAAGAAGAAGTGCAGATTTTCACAAAAACTCGAACACTGCTCGATTGATGCCTACTCGCCTGGAACCACACTGCTCTGATGCTTGTTAGTCATCGATTATAACTCCAAATAGGGCCATCGATGATAATTAAAACGCGCTAATCAAGATGAAAAGTTGTCTGATTTCTATACGTACGCAGCAGGTTTAAGAGCTCGTTGATCTCACAATCAATTTCAAACGAAAGATCGTGTTGCATATATACTTAGGAATTCAAAGTGGGAGAAAAATTAGTATCGTCTAATCAGACCTGCCAAAACATGCCGTTTATTTTGAAAATAAGCAAATAGTTAATAGGCTTTTAGGAAATACCTTGAGACCATATAGAACAAAGGAAGTTCCGTATTTGCGATAAATATACGCCACAAATTACCATCACAAAAAATCATGACGTCTGTCGTGACAGCCGATCTCGACACAAAGTCGGCAAATGCAGATAAATAAGCTGACAATTCAGAAGAGCAGTCTTATATCGCCGAATAGCATCTTTATCGGCCACTCGGATGCAAGCTCTTTGAAGCAATTTTTGACCCAAAATAGACTATTCTGAGCGCCAGAATTAGCATTATTCATGCGTAATTATGCATGAAGAACAATGCCACACGCGAATATCGATCCATGTTGGCTCGTACCAAATTTGCGTGATCAGTATTTTACTGCTAACAATATGAACAGTATAACTACTAAACATTGAACCACTTGAAAACAGGTCAAAGTATTTGTCAACAGCGGAATTTGAAACATTTTACCAAGAACGTCGGGAATGTGCCCGCTCTTTCAAGCATTGAAATCTTGCTCAACTTTGTTTGCCTATGTGGTAACTTTCGAAACTGTTTGAAATATCTATAATTCCTTGCCATTATGTTATTGCCAAGAAATCTGGAAAACGATGGGTGTGATTAGCAAGGCGAAGTAATGACACATAATGACGCAATTTTTGTTGAATTCAAGATTTCTGCCTTATTGTGTCCAATAGCTTGCAGGGCAGTATTCAACAACTAACGGGCATTGACTGAAAACTGTCAGGTACAAAAGAATTTTTTTTTTAATCCAGAGGGAATTCCACGAAGATAACTTGTAACTTAATGATGCTGTCAGTAAATAACGTCACGGAGCGCTTGCGTCACAGAGTTAGTTCTGTTAATTAAAACCGAAAAGGAGGGTTCCCAATTAAAATTGAAAGATTAGTTGCTAAAACCGTAGAATACAAGGTTGCGGTTTGTTTTTTATATAAGATTTTAATTAACTGTAAAGGACAAGTAAACAAGATCTATGCAAACAATGCCTAGAGGACAATTTTGGCGCTAATAACAATGTTGCCAAATGATTACACATCATTGTTGAAGATTTCACGAGGAAAAAAGGGAGAAAAAAGATCTCGCTAACTTCACCGCGTGAACCATTTTCGATGGGATAAGATTCCGCGAGCCAATTTACTGAATATACTGAAATTCTAAGAAGAGGAACCATGTAAATTTTTTTTTTTTGCAAATTAAGATCTAGAAAAAGAATCCGTGCTAAAATACATGCATTAGTTGTACCTGGTTAGGGATTTAAACTTAATCACAAAATATCCGATTTAAAGTGCTTCAAGTGTATTTGAATAACCAATGCAGTGAACACTTCGGCTAGATTAATGTCTGAGCCCACATTCTAATATTTTACATGTTGGACATTCTGTTTTCCAAATTATTTTTCCTATATTGTAGGTCTTCACAAATAAACTATAGGATTAACTGAAGAGTTGTACTTCCCATCGTCTCTAGAAACCAGCCGCAAAATTCTTCAGGCCAGCGACAGACTTGGCGGAAATTGAAGAAGTTCAGAGGTACAATAACTGATGATAAGTTCAGGAGAGAGAATCATACGAATTAATGTCTGAGCCTTTAATCTGCCAGTCTTAAATGAACTTTCTATTCCACAAATCATTTCACTAGCTCTTTAGTCACAACAGGCTACAGCATTAAACAGTTAAACTTACTCCCAAGAACTCTAGGAATCACTGGCAAGCTTCTTCAACCGAGCGACAGACTCAGCTAGCGCAAATTAAAAAAAAATTCCTCACAACTTCACAGGTACGATAAGTGATGAATAGTTCAGGAGAGAGAATTAAATTAATGTCTGAGCCTTTAATCTATTAGTTTAAAATGGACAGGCATTCTGTTCTACAAATTGTTTTACTAGTTTTTCATTCACAGGAGTTACCATGTTAAAACTCCTTTACTCGCTACCCTTTTAGGAGACATTGGCAAGCTTCCTCAGCTCGGGACAAATTTGGTCCAGGTTGAAAAATTCCTTGGGAATTAACAGTTCAAGAAAGAGAATTAAATGGCGTCTAAGCCTTTGATTTATTAAATGAAATTTCTCTTCTCGGAATCATTTAATTATATGGTAGTTCTTCACAAATATCCTACAGCACGAAACCGTTTTACTTCCAACACGCTTTAGGAACCACCGGCAACTTATTCATGCCGGGATGTATAGCGGTGCAACAAAATTCTTTAGGAGTTCAGAGTACAATATACATGACAGTTAAGGAGAGAGTATTAATGTCTGAGCCTTTAATCTAGTCTTTTTAAATGGATTTTCTCAGTTTCTCCAAATTATTTCGCTGGTTCTCTTTGCACGATGGGCTCTAGCATTGAACACGTGTTTTTAGCCTAGGACACAAATTCTTTGGGAAGTCATAACGGACTATAGTGATCAATAACCAAGGAGAGAGAGTTAGTTTTGATGACTGGCTTTATTTAGCAAGATACTGTACTTTTCAGACGTACTGGAATTATTCAGGGCCTTAAACGACTGATGACAGAGGCATGGATCATAATACCATCAACAATAAAATACGATAATGCTAAACTGGCAAGGAGTTTGGCACAAACCAGAAAGTTTTAATCCCCTATCGTACCTACAAACTAACGCAAACAAATAAACAGACGGACGGATCCGGACACATGGACTGACACAGATTAAGAAACAAGCACATACCAAGATGTACGTGCTTTGTTCAAAAGCTAATAGAAACTGCAATATCTAAGTCAGACAATCATATCAAACAATCGTTGAATATTTGATTCGTTTCAGCTTTTATTTCTCTGCCTCCATTTGGTTTGACTCCAGAGTTAAGAACAATAGAATTATTCCACTGAACAGCAAGACCTAAATGGAAAAAAATAAACAGTAATTAACAAGTTCATGATTAAATTTATTTACCCTCGGCATTAAGCTGAATAACAAAAGAGGGCGGTAGCGCGTTCAGAACTGTGAGTAAGACTAAGGGAGGGGTCTGTCAAAAAGAGATTGCGTTACCTCACGTGATTTGTATTTCTGTAGCTACGTAATCAAGAGCGCGTGATAATTTGATTGACATTCTGCCACGGAAAATCACTTCGCACTTTTGTCTGAGAGAAATTTGAAGTATCGTATGAAAGTCTCGGTCGTCGGAAATTCTTAGAATTTAGTCTGTACGTACATCAAGCGAGTCATTGAATTAAAGAGTCTAAAGAGTTGAAGACCTTGTTTTCATTCTACACATGCTGGTGCCGAGACCCGGGAACATTCGCCGGGAAATCATAGAAAGCAAGGTTTGTGAAGGAATGCGTGTTAAACATGGCCGAAGCGAAGAAGAAATTAAAGAAAAAGACGAAGATCCGCGAAAGTCATCGAACATTCGTCAAGAAAATTATCACCGGAGCGAGGGAATCAATAGATAGTGGAGAATCTGTTGATCTGAAGAAGCTTAAATCCTTAAAATCCACTGTTCTGGATGAGCTTTCGGAGCTCAAACGCTTGGATGGAGAGGTTCTTGAATATCTGCTCGACGAGTCGAAAATCGATGGAGAGGTGAATGAAAGCTGCGAATTCACCAGCGCAATACAGGAGTGCATTGTCGACCTGGAAACAGCCTTAAGTTCGGAAAAAGATCAAGGAAGGAGTCAAGGAGTGGCATTTGTTTCGCAATCTGCTGAAGCTGGTTTGAACAACACTCAAACAGGGACGCATGCGAGTGTCTACTCAGTTCGCAGCCACACCAAACTACCGAAACTTGAATT